>OU015748.1:82190872-82248267 GCA_907169655.1 Acomys percivali | reverse complement strand
ACACACACACACACACACACACACACACACACACACACACACACTGGAATGTTATTCAGCCTTAGAACTCTGACCATGCTGCCACACTGATGAGTGTTGAACACACTGTTTAAGGTGAAATTATTGGTCACAAGAGAGCAAATATTGTGCCTTGGATGCACAGATGCATGGATAGAAAGCAAGCTGGAGAGGCTGCCAATGGCTGAGGGGAAAGGAAATGTATTTGATGGCTATGGAGCTGCAGAGGCTGGAAGGGCTTGCCTGCCTGCTTGCATTTGACTGTTTTGCAGTTGCACCACCAAACTCAGGGCCTTACACTCGCCAGGAAAGTGCTTCCCACTAAACCACACCCCAGGCCCAGAAATTCAGTTTTGCAAGCTATGAGCATTCTGGAAATGGGGAGTGGAGATGGTTTCACAGCAGTGTGTCTGTACTCGCTACGCCCTTAAAAGCTTTGTATAATTTACCACAATTTAAATATTTTAATAAAATTGTTTTAAAAACATTGACTAGTACCAGCCAGAGGAAATACATCACTGTCACAGTTTTGAGATGTGAAAGTGTTTTGGTTCCATACTATTTATTTATTTATTTATTTATTTATTTATTTTTGTAGGTACAGTGAACTTTATTGATGGTGTTCAAGAAAGTAGGGATTCCTGGGCCCCTCCCATTATTCTGGGGGTCTAGGATGGAAACTGTGAGAGGAGATGCTCAGGGTCAGGGGCTGAGTTGGAACAGGGACTCCTCAACAGCCAAAGGCCTGTCTCTTGCTCTTGTGTCCTTGCTGCGGTGGGTAGTCCAGGGCTTCTTACTCCTTGGAGGCCAGGTAGGCCATGAGGTCTACCACCCTGTTGCTATAGCTGTATTCACTGTTATACCAGGAGATGAGCTTTACAAAGTTGTCACTGAGAGCAATGCCAGTCCCAGCATCAAAGGTGGAAGAGTGGGAGTCGCTGTTAAAAGTTGCAGGAGACAACCTGGTCCTCAGTGTAGCCCAAGATGCCCTTTAGTGGGCCCTCAGATGCCTGCTTTACCACCTTTTGATATCATCATACTTGGCAGGTTTCTCCAGTCAGCATGTCAGATCCATGATGGACATACTGGGGGTTGGAAGATGGAAGGTCATAACAGTGAGCTTCCTGGTCAGCTCTGGGATGACCTGGTCCACAGACTTGAAAGCACCAGTGGATGCAGGGATGCTGTTCTGGGCAGTCCCATGGCCATCACGCCACAGCTTTCCAGAGGGGCCATCCATAGTCTTCTGGGTAGCAGTGATGACCTGGACTGTGGTCATGAGTCCTTCTACAACGCCAAAGTTGACAAGAATGACCTTGGCGCAGGGGTGGGGTGAGGGTGCTAACTGGTTGATGGTGCAGGAAACACTGCTGACAATTTTGAGTGAGATGTCATATTTCTCATGGTTTACACCCATCACAAACATGGGAGCATCAGCAGGAGGACAGAGATGATAGCCCTTTTGGCCCCACCCTTCAATTGGGCCCCCCCACCCCCGGGTCTTCTCCATGGTGGTGAAGACACCAGTAGACTCCACAACATACTCGGCACCGGCATCACCCCATTTGAGGTTAGAGGGATCTCACTTCTGGAAGATGGTGATGGCCTTCCCGTTGATGACAAGCTTCCCATTCTCAGCCTTGACTGTGCCGCAGAACTTGCTATGGGTTGAGTCATACTGGAACATGTAGACCATGTAGTGGAGGTCAATGAAGGGGTCATTGATGCCAACAATCTCCACTTTGCCAGATAACAAACCAAGCCCTGGTAACCAGGTGTCCAGTATAGCCAAATCTGTTTAATCCAACCTTCACCATCATGTCAAGGGATGAGGCTGGCACTGCACAAGAAGATGCAGCTGTCTCTGGAGCAGGGAGGAGCAGGGAGGCCCATACCTGTCTTAGCATACCTTGGGTAGGTACTGGGACCGGAGAAAGGCAATGCCAAGATGAGACACGGAGTTGTTGTCATAAGCCCAGCCTGTATTTTTTTTTTTTTGACTCCTTTGCCTCTTATGGCCTTCCCCAGTGGTACTCAATTTAGCTGGCCACCAAGACCCCCTCCTCAGGAAGGCTTTACCTGGTGGGGGATCTTTCTGCTGGTATATATGAAAGCCATGTCAAGGGTATCTGTGTTTTCCCAACCCTGTGAAGGGGGAGCCTCAGCTAACCATTCCAATCCATATTATTTGAATTCTGCTTCCTGTCTCATCTTCCGCCTGGCTTTACAGAGCCCAGTAACATTTCTGGAGTGGTAAAAAGCAAGCCCCTTTGAAGAGGACATTGAGTAGGGAAAGGGTGTGGCGTTCACCTGTATGACTAATCCCAAGTGTTTCCTATGAATAGTATGCCATGGTTTAGAAGGAATAGCAGTAGTAACTGTTAGCATTTAGTGAGCACCTAACACAAGCCAGGGGCTGGGCCTGCCCTTCATAGGCTGGTTTTCATCTAATTCTGAGAGCAGCCCTATGGATGAGGGCAGGGCTGACTGCTCTTGTCCTGTTCCCATCTGATAGAGGAGGAACCTGAGAAGCAAAGGAACTAAGTCACATCCCATCATCATTATTCCCAGAGCTTTAACGTGACCACCATCTTCTTTGTTTTTAATGAATTAATTTATTTTATGTATATGAGTGTTCTATCTGCATGTACCCTGCATGTGAGCCACCATTGTGGTTGCTGGGAATTGAACTCAGGACCTCTGGAAGAGCAGATAATGAATGCTCTTAACCACTGAGCCAGCTCTGCAGCCCGACCATCATCTTGTTACTGCTACATCATTTGTCACTGTTTCTGCTCCATTTGTGTTTCATCACTGGAACTCACTGCCCCCAGTAGGCCAGCCTGTCGTCTGGTTTGTAATTGCTTCCCATTTGAAATGGTGTTGCCTCCGATGTTCTCACGAGAGGTAGTTCTCTGTGCTTCCAAAAGAACGTTTTGCAATGGTCAATTTTGACAGCCAACTTAACTATGATTTAGAATCAGCAGGAGACAAACTTCTGGGAGTGTCTATGAAAGTTTCCAGATTGGGTTAAGTGGGATGGAGCAGCCTCCCCTGACTGCGGGCTTCAGAACCACGCTGTAGGCTCAAGTCTTGGACTGAAAGAAAAGAAGGTGAGCCGAGCACGGGTGTCCATCTCTCTGCTTCCTAACTGCAGATGCGATGTACCCACAGCCTTGCACCCCTGCTGTCTTCCCCATAGTGAGGGATAGTGTACTCTTGAACTGTGAGCCAGAACAAACTCACCTTTCCTCTAGCTGCTCTTATCAGGAATTTTGTCACATCAACAAGCAAGTAACTAATACACTCTCTTTCATAGTGGGTCTCAGAAAGTGCTGTGTTTAGTGAGTAAGTGAGAAAAATGAAGTATGAAATATTTCTTTTTTTCCATTTCTTTCTTTTTTTGAGATAGTACTTTTTTAATTTATTTTTTATGTGCATGTATGTTTTTTGCTGTTTGCCTGCATGTATGCCTGTGTGAAGGTGTTTGGTGCCCTGGAATTGGAGTTGTCGACAGTTGTGAGCTATCCATATGGGAGCTGGATATTGAACCCAGGTCCTTTGGAAGAGCAGCCAGTGTTGTTAACTGCTGAGCTACCTCTCCAGCTCTTGTAGCACTTTCAAAAGGGAGCTAGGAGGTAGCTCAGTGATGCAGTGCTTGCCTGGTATGTGTAAGGCTCTGGGGTCCATCCTCAGCACTGGGAAAAATCAAAACAAAAACAAAAATTAAGAGATAGAACTAAGTCTTTGTTACTAAGACCCTTGAGAAAATAAGACTCGGTGTATTTTACACACACGTGCACACACACACACACACACACATACACCTACACACTCATACACACACATACTACATATACACACACATGCACATAAACATGTACACACACATATACATATACACACATTCTCTCTCTCTCTCTCTCTCTCTCTCTCTCTCTCTCTCTTCTCTCTCTCTCTCTCACACACACACACACACACACACACACACGTACAGACATACACAGAAGGAGGAAGGGGACCATTGTGAGGAAAGATGAGGAAGAATGGGGTGGGGCAGTAGTGGAGAATGTGAAAATGTCATGATGAAACCTACCATTATATAAATTAACAAAAATGTTAATAAAAAAAAATAAACTTAAAAAGAAAAAAAGACAACATAGGCATCTCTAGAATGAATACTGCTTAAAAAAACAACTACCGAACAGGGAGGATGCTGACAGAGGCTTGGTCCTCAGCACTTCTCACATATTCCAGGCCTCTGCACAGGACCCAGCATGCTGCAGTTTCTCCTGACTTTCTCAAAGGAAAAGGAGGGAGGGAAGGGAGAGAGGGGGGGAAGAAAGGGAGAGGGGGGAAGGAAGGGAGAGAGAGGAGGATGGAGGGAGAGAGAGAGAGAGGGAAGGAGGGAGGGAGGGACGGAGGGAACACGACCATATTTTCTCTACTCTTAGTTTGACGGGAACACTCCAACTGAAGAACTGCCAAAGCTGGAAAGTGGCCCCAGGAATTTTAGGCCACTTCAGTTGTATCCAAAGGCCTTTCGCAGTGGAACTTAAAAACTGTTTTTCTATCATGCATTTCTTTTTCTTTCCCATCCAGACCCCTAAGGCATTCTGACCCTTTTCTGCTATGTGAGAAATGCAGAGTTGAGAGGTTAGCCTTGTGTTTGGTTTCTGGGACACGTTTCCTGTGCATGTGCAGCACACATTCCTGACCCCTGCCCTGTGGCCAAGAAGGGACATCAGCTGGGTGCAGAGAAATTCAATTTGGGCTAACAGCCGCCAGCATGGTAATGACAGAGTCTGCCTTGACATTTGGAAGGCAGAAGATTTTCCCAGGGTTTGGCTTAGGAGGGTTGCAGTCTCAAGTTAGGTCATTTGTATGTATGAAGAAAAACCCTAGAAACAATACCAGCTGGTTTCTGAATCTGACCCAGCTGCTGGGGGGGGGGCGCGAGGGGGTGCTGTCCTGCCTTCCTGGGGGTCATCATGGTGTCAAAAAGAAATGGCTCTTATTTCTTTCCCAGTGCACGTTTCCAGGCATGACACCTGCACTGCTATGGAGTATGATCTTACGTAATCACTCATTCATTTGCACTGTCTTGACTAATTTAAGCAGTCTTCACTCCTAGTCTTTCCTTTTCCTACGCTGCATTTACAGCTCCAGTGTGGCCTGCTACTTGGAGTGCCAGGCAAAACTACGACAGTGACAGTGACAGTGACAGACAAGAAAAGCTGAGCCCTTCTTAGTTCGTGTTGGCAGGGGTAGAGAACATTGCTTTCCATGGCTGGATGTGGGTCACGTGGCTGGACTAGCCACTCATATGGGAACTTTTCCCGATCGATCACTCCATGAAGCAGTTAGGCTGGCTTGCCAGACCCACCCTGTGGCCCCAGAACATCCCACGGGGACCGTACTCTGATGGCTCTACAGTGTTCACCTCTTCCAGATAAGAGTTCCACAAGACAAGCTGCTTCATCTCCATGTGCCCTGCATCACAGTTCCTAGCACCGACGTAATACGCAGCGGGTATTGACCCTTCATGAAAGTGTGATGTGATATAAGTGAATAATAGAAATTCGAGTCTTCAGTTGAGAGTCTATAGTGCAGGCTTTGCAATCAGCTGGGTGAGACACCACTCATGTTCTACCACTTGCCAGCTAAGGCACGTGCGTGCATGTGTGTGTGTGTGTGTGTATGTGTGTGTGTGTGTTCATGTGTATGTATGTGTTCATGTGCATGCTCGTGTGTGTGTGTGTTCGTGTGTGTGTGTATGTGTGCTCATGTGTGTATGTGTTCGTGTGTGTGTGTGTGTGTGTGTGTTTGTGTATGTGTACATGTGTGCGTGGGCACATGTGTGTGCATCTGTACGGAAGCCAGAGGTTCACGTTGGGAGTCATCATCGATGGCTCTCCACCTTAATTTTTGAGGTAAGGTCTCTCACCAGACCTGGAACTCAATAATATAGGTAGACAGGCTGGCCAGCATACTCAGGAACATTTCTGTCGCTGATCCCATGAACACTGAGGCAACAGATATGTGCCACCACTCTACTCTTGGCTTTCTTGCCTGGCTTCTACTCAAACCCTCGTGTTTGCACAGCACACACTGCACAAACTAAAACATCTTTCTACTCCTAAGGGACATGTTTTTCTGAAGTATAAGATAAACATGCAGAACCCTCTATCTTAAGTGGAATTTTACACTACAGGAATTTTACATACAAAGAAGCCAGCGCCCACATCAGGAAACAGATCAGCAGAATCTCAGATGCCCATCACATCTGCTCCCTTCCAGACACACACACACACACACACACACACACACACACACACATATCCCCCCCCTCCCCATCTACAGAATGGAGGAAATGCTTACTATGCACTGAGATTCAAAGGCAGGGCGGGTCGTGTCACTGAGTACAGGGAATTGGATGGAACACTGCATCAGGAAGTGGAGGGCACAGAGGGAGGAGTAGGCACTCAGGGAAGTTGCAAGAGTAGCAGGGGCTGTGGGAATGGGAGAAGCGGAAGCAGCAGCCACACAGCCGCAGCCGTTGCAGCAGCATAGCCATGGTAAGGGTAGGAAAGGCAGGAGAAGACAGGCATGGATGGCGGAGGAAGCAATGGCGGACTCATCAAGCATTATCCTAGACTGTAAACAGCAGGCAGGGGGCAAGCTGATGCAGTGTCTATGGTGCACCAGACAACAGGCGAAGGCTTTGCCTCTGCTCATGCTCATCCACTGCTCACAAGAACACTTTCTGGAGCTGCATAGAATAGGATGAAAATCCTTAGGCTCAGAGAGGTCAGTAGCTTTTCAAGGCTACCTGACTTGGGTCCAGCAATTAGAACTCTAGTGGTCTGGCTACAGAGTGTATCTTCTCAACATTGGTTCAGTAAATAGTAGCATGCCCAAAGAAGATGGGCCCTGCAGTCCCTTCTTCTATGCTGCCAGCTGGATGATAAGCATATTCTCACTGAATAAAGATTATATTTTAACTAAGTCTTTTTCCCCTCACTAAGTGTATGTAACCAGAGGAGTAAAGTTTGGCTAACAAGATACATGTAGAAGCATCATCTACCCTGCCTTTCTTCTTGGTTTTTGTTGTTGTTGCTGCTGTGTGTTTGTTTCTCTCTGGTAAACGTGATGGCCAGTAACAAAGAGGCCAGCATGGGAGAATAAGAGAGCCTTGGAAACGGAAAGCTACACAGCAGAGAAACAAGAGGAAAGCCTGAGAACCTCATGGATTACGGTGACACCTCTTCACTATCCGTGTCTATGCTTTTAGAAAAGAGACTGGGTACACTATCTGTATTTTTTCGTGTGTGTGTGTGTGTGTGTGTGTGTGTGTGTGTGTGTGTGTGAGAGAGAGAGAGAGAGAGAGAGAGAGAGAGAGAGAGAGAGAGAGAGAGAGAGAGAGAGATGCCAGGAATCCTTTCTCAAACCTCATCCATTAAGTGAGTCAATTGAGTTGACCCACCAAGTGCCTAGTCTGGGTCGTCATCTTACTCCAAGGATCCTGTTTCCATCTTCCAGGGCTGGACTCACCAGCCCACCCAACAGTCACCTGGGATCTAGGATCCGAATTCCAATCCTGATACTTGCCCAGCAAGTGTTTTACCTGCTGAGTAATTCCCAGCCCTACTTCTTTTATTTTTAAAGTCAAGGGTCTCTTGGGTTTTATGTCGTACGCAACAAAACATAACTCCAATAATGCAGGACTTCTTACAATGACAGCACAATTCATATGCCTTAAAAAGATACCTACAAAACGAAGGCCGCTTTGTATGGTACTCTTGACTTCAAAAAACAAAACATAGCAGGATTTGAGAAGCCTTGTAATAGACAAACTAGGAAAGCAGGCACCTAGAGCCTTGTTTCCTTGGAAACAGTTTCTTGTCACCTCATGTCTGGGTCACAGCTAAAGCCTCACTTTTGATTCCCCTCTCACTTCTCCCACCCACTCGCGTATGTGTGTGTGTGGGGGGTGCGGGCATATTGATGCTACACCTGCAGATGCCTCGGCTTCGTGCCCAGATATCTTCTTCAATTACTTCTGAATATTATGTTTGAGACACAGTCTCTTAATGAACCTGGCTTGTAGTTGTCTAGACTGGCTGTCCAGAAACCTTCAAAAATCCACCACCACTACCGTCGTCACCACCACCACCACCACCACCACCACCACCGTCACCCTCACACCCCCTCCTGCTCCGGCACCCTGTCTCCCACCCATGCCAAGCACTGATGTTCCACATTCACACTGCTTTGGCCCTGCCCATCTTTCCCATGGGTGCTGGAGATCCCAGGTTCCCCGTGCATGCACAGTAAGCACATTACTAATTGAACCATCTCCCTAGCCCCCTATTCAGAACATACTTTTGCTTATCCAACCATCCTTAAGTTTTGTTTTCAGCCTGAAAATGAAATAAGTAGTGCACCTTATCCTACCATATCCAAACACTTGATTGTGTAACTTTTCTAGCCTGTGCCAAAAAAAAAAAAAAATCTGAAACATAAATATTTATCATGCCCCTTTCCTAGATAAGGGAGCAGAAGTACAAGATAAGGTCCATGGCTCAACTGAGATCATACAAAACTGAACCTGGACCAGAATCAGCCACTCCCTCCAGCAAGAGCTCAGACTCATCACACTACACCGGCTTCCAGACAACAGTAGCCACAGCAAGTCAAGCCATGCCAGTCAACCCTCATCATTTTACAGGTTTCTTGGGGCTCTTCCTGAGCAGTCAGATGTATAATTGGCCACTCCCTTAATCATCTCCAATTCTAGGACTTAGTACTCACGGCTGCCAAATGGGGTAAGCCTAGTTTCACAATGAGATGATGGAAAATATATGGGGGACTGGTGGGGAAACCCAGGGCCAGAGAAAATGACTTAAAATCCAGCTGGGACAGCTATTCGCCAATGCAGCTATTCCTACCCAACAGGACTGACGGGTGGACAGGATGCGACCATCTCCAAAGAACGTCAACTGACTCAAGCAGCATGCATGATGCTCCTGATACAACCCATGCATTTCCTTAGGATTAAATTCAACAGGTAACAAATGCAATGGAAAACTGTGTGAACGGGTCAGGATGTAGCTCAGGTGGTAGAGTGCTCGCCCAGCGCATACAAAGCCCTGGCTCTATCCCCAGCTCTGCATAAGCCAGGCATGGTAGTGTACACCTGTAATCCTTCCACTTAAGAGGTGGGAATAGGAGGGATCAGAAGTTCAAGGTCATCCTCAGCTGTATGGTATGGTCAATATGAGCCTGGGGCTACAAGAAAAGACAGTCAAGATGGCTCAATAGGTAAGGGTATTTGCTACTGAATCAGAGAATCTAAGTTGGATTCCAAGAACCTACATGGTGGAAGGAAAAAAACAAAAACAAAAACCCAACAACTCCTGAAACTTGTCCTCTGACTTTCACATATATGCCATAAAACACACATGCATAAATTGATAAACGAAAAACAAAAAAAAAAGAAGGAAAATTTTCAGAGGTCCACCATGCCGCAAATATGGAGAGTCGTGGGCATGGATGCTGCTTCCAACCCTCCCTTCAAGGCATCAGCACATTTCTCGGACAGGGTGGGCCAGGGACCACTCACCGATTCCATAGTGAATCCCTTGAGGAAAAACTGGAGAGCCGGGAGGCTGAAGATCTCATGTCTCAGCCGTCACATCCGAAAACGACCTGAATAGCGGCGGGGAGAAAAGGTGACACAGTCAGCTGGGGAGGATGGGCAAGAAAACCTGCACCCAGCCAATGGAGGTAGGGCCCTCATGAGGGGTGCTCTGGCTCCCCAGAATGACCAGTCAGCATGTGAGAGTAGACAGCTAGCACATGTCACTCCCCACAGTGGGGCTGACACCTCCATCAGAGCTGCTCTGTGCAAGACTGTTCAGGAACTTTCTTGCCTTCTATTTCTGGCTCAGCCTTGGAGAGCAATTTACAAGTCATTAACTTCTCTAGGCCCAGGCTCCTTAAACATGAACTAACAGTGTGCGGCAGGTGTGATGGACAGACAGGCACGCGAGCACGCGCACACACACACACACACACATATGCGCGTGCGCAGCTGTGCATCTACTAGAAACCAGAGGAACCTGTCCCAGGAAGAAGACAGATGGAAATGAACCTACATATTTCAGGACAGCCCCTGTGAAGCTGGGAGGGGATTTTAATTAATGCATGCATACCAAAGCTTAATTAAATGCCGAGTGCACTGAGTGCAGGAAGTCTGGAATGAGAGACATTGCACAAGGAAGCAGCTTCGATATCTGTAAGGTAGAAGGGAAAGAAAAGTGGAGTTGTAAACTCCCATGAGCCAGGGGCCCCTGCTTGCTGGTTACCCAGAGTGGTACCTCCATCCGAGGACAGAAACTCTAGACCCCACCATCATCCTCAAACCTATATCCAATCCATCCCCAAGTCATGTCTACCTTAGATCTTGAAAGCCTGCCCACGTAGCTGTCTCCCTACTTCCTTGGATACCCGGATACCCTGGACCAAGCCCGCAGTATTCTCATCTGAGCCACTGTAACTACCCTAACTTCAGCACTAAATAAGGTCTTCCAAGGTGAAACCAGTCTCCTTTTCACTCATTTTATATGTACAAAGTACATGGGAAGAGGGGCCTGAAATCCATGTATTTACCATTCAGCTCCAAACAGCATCAAGTACTGTTGACAACACCACACTCCACACACTGTTCAGTCTCCTAGCAGTCAAAGATGATGCTTGTCTTTTAAAATCCCCATTTCCGAGTAAGACTCACATCTTTCTTTTTTGGGGGGTAGGGTGGGGTTAATCGCGTATATATGAGCGTGTCTATGTGATGTGTGTGCAGGAGCACATGCGCTTGCAGGGTCCAGTCCAAAAGAAGACAGCGGATCTCTTGGAGCGGGTTGTGAACTGCCGGACGTGAATGCTGGGAACCGAACTTTGGTCCTCCACAAGAGCAGAAAGTACTCTCAACTGCTGGAGCCGTCTCTCCAGCCCCAGGATTCCATCTCGTAATGAAGCTGATATGCAGGATAAAATTTTTAGAAATCTCCACCTCTCCACTCCCCCAGCTAAACCACCTTTCAATGGCTGCTTGGTGCTCTAGAACAAAAGCTGTTTAAATGTGGGTTGTCCCTATGGGGGTACGGAAAAATCTAGTAACAGTTAAGTTTCTCAACACCCAACTGCCAAAAATGAATTAAAAAATCAAGTGTATACTGAGCCCGGAGTGCTATGGGCAGGCCTCACCCTTGCCTCCTTGCTTGACTTCTCTTCATCCTTAGCCCTAATCGTACAGCACGCTCCCTCCTCGCTGTGCAAGCCCTCACACTGATGAAGGCTGGTGATGTGCCTCGGCTCACATTCAAGGCTACTGTGTGCTGTGAGTTACAGCACTCTCACAGAATTATAATGATTTAATTAGAGAAAACAAGGACTTTCACTATTTTCCTGCAGTTGTCTCTCAGCAGGTAGGCATCAAATTAGTCTGTCTTTGAATGGTATTGCATCAGAATGTTTGAGTTAAAAAAAAAAAAACTTGCTCAAGTTGCTGATTTGGGTTTTCTAGAACAGCTTACATGAATTTTGACTTAGGATCAGGAATATCCAACAGTTTCTGAAAGGGCCTTAAATATGCTTCTTCTCTTTTGCACTATGCATCTATGAGAGGCGTCACTCTCTGAGTTGATTGTAAGACTGCAGTATGGATGAGCTCTGAAAAATACTGAAGATGCTCTTTGTCTTTCAGCCTCAAGT
This sequence comes from Acomys percivali, assembly GCA_907169655.1. Lineage (NCBI taxonomy): Eukaryota > Metazoa > Chordata > Mammalia > Rodentia > Muridae > Acomys > Acomys percivali. The sequence continues at coordinate 82,236,471 of OU015748.1, read as the reverse complement.
ATCCAGGCAAGAGTTAATCATGTAAAAAATAAACAAGTACATCTGTCTCATTAGTGAGCATAATTTATTTCCTCTTTAATAAATGGTCATTTAAAAATAAATGCATGGGGCTGGAGAGAGAGATGGTTCAGTGGTTAAGAGCACCGCCTGCTCTTCCAAAGGTCCTGAGTTCAATACCCAGTAACTACATGGTGGCTCACACCCATCTATAATGTGATCTGATACCCTCTTCTGGCCTACAGGTGTACATGTAGGCAGAGCACTGTATACATAACAATAAGTAAATCTTTTTAAAAAAATAAATGTATGGTTTTGTTTGTATACACACTTTATAAACCTACATAACAGAGCTTGTGTTAAAATTTTTCACATGAAAGACGGTTGGGGGATGGACAAAGTTTAAAAAGCCCTGCTTCATGAAAAGAATGGAAACCACTGAAATGACAGTTACCGGCCTCTCCGGCCTCTTCTTGCCCCCAAGCCTGCAGTCTAAGCTCAAGGGACCCACATGGGAAGAGAACAAACTCTCACAAACCCATCCTCTGACTTGCACATGCATATAATGGCATGTTACATGCACACATACAGATAAAGGAAAACACACGAGAATTGTTTAAACTAACTCGATAGCATAAGAACATTAATTTATGAATACCAATGAATATGAATACAAGTCAGGGGGGAAATGAAGCCTTTTACACAGACAGTACAGCTAGGAGGACAACTGACACAGTTATTCTTCCACAATTTCCACCTACCTGGTGCCAACCTGACCCTCACAAAAGTCCTGCAACTCAGATAATGAGCCATCTTTATAGAAGAGCAAATCAAAACAAAAAAATAATGTGCCTGAGGCGGTGCATAGGAAAGTCAGATCCAAGCTCAAAATCCTAGAGTAGGAATGTAGTTTGGTTAGTAGGATGCTGGCCTAACATACAAAACACTGTGTTTGACCCTTGGTACCACGTAAAGGAGGCATGGTCATGCACACCTATAACCCCAGAACTCTGGAGGTGAAGGCAGGAGGATCAGAAAGTTCAAGGTCCTCCTAGCCTTCTATGTAATTTGAGGATAGCTTGGGAGACATGAGACTGTCTCAAAAAATGATAATAAAGTAAGGACACTAAATAAACAAACTGCAGCCATACTCCTTCTGCATAAAAAAGGTCTCTCACAAGCTGCTATATAAGTCCGATAAGTCTTCATCCACTCACCTACCTCAGCCTTGTCCCTTGATCGGTTTTCAGAACCCCACATTTATAGGTTAGCATCTCAGGCTCTTAGGTCCTTGTTTGTGAAACAAAGCCAAAAGTCCAGCCTAGTCCACATCAGTACACACTACGCATCTCCAGAGAGACAAGTGTGAAAGAGTCATGTGGGTGTAACACTCGGCTGCCTTGACGATGACCTCCGAAGATGAGGTTAGCATCCACACATGGGCCAAGATGGCTCCCACAGTGCTCTAAGCTAAACACATACATTCCCACTTTATCCTCTCAGATTGATTTTGTTTCAGAGAATATTTCTTTCCAGAGGGATCAGGAAAAGTACCAAGGTATAAAACAAAAACACATTTACTATCCCAACACTTGAAGATAAATACTGTCTGAATTTTAAGGCCATTTTTTCTCTCTAGAACTAGTTTTTGTAAAGATGAGATAAATAATACATTGCAATTAAAATGATTTTCTTAGAGGCTGAAAACCACCTGAAGTTAAAAAAAAAAATCCATTTCACATTATTTAACAAATTGATGGGTGTTTAAAGATTTTTAAAAGTGTGTGTGTGTGTGTGTGCGCGCGCGCACGTGTGTCACATGCATGCTGGTGCCCCTAAAGGCTAGAAGAGTGAATTAAATCCCAGCATCTGGCTGGTGCCATAGTTTGAGCAGGACCCCTGGGTCCAGATCTGCCCATCATAATGTTATTCTTGTAGCTTTCTAGGATCCTCTGGATCCTTCTATTTCCCCATTCTCCCATGCTTCTCTCACCTAGAGTCCCAATAGGATGTCCTCCTCTCTGTCCTACCAGATCTAGCCAATGGATACGACATTCTCCACAGTTGAGTGGAGAGTGGGGTCTGACTTTCTCACATACTCTGGTGCCCCATATTTGACCACATTCCCTGGATGGGGAGGACTGGCGGCACTCACAGGAAGGATAGCAGGCTACCAAGAAGAGATTTGATATCCTATGAGCATATACAGGGGGAGGAGGACCCCCTCAGTCACATTCATAGGAGAGGGGAGTAAGGGGAAAATGGGAGGGAGGGAGTAATGGGAGGATACGGGGGATGGGATAACAATTTAGATGTAATATGAATAAATTAATAAAATATATTTTTAAAATAATCCCAGGATCTCGAGTAACAAGCAGTTATGAGCTGCCTGACATAGGTGGCAGAAACCAAACCTGGGTCCTTTATAAGAGCACTAAGTATTCTTAATCACTCAGCCATCTCTTAAGCCCCTAAATTGGGTTGTTAGTATTTTTTATTAACATATAGTCATTGTACATTGTAGTGACTTTTATAAGAATATTTTGTACAAGTATATAATTTACTTTAAGCATGCCCCACAACACCACTTTATATAAAGTGTTGGAAGGTATACTTAACATATATTAATTATGTATAACATATTAATATATAATTATTATAGCACATGGTAATTATAGTACTGTGGATCAAACAGCACTACATCCCTAGAAAAATTTAAATAACCTCTCTATTTTTGTTTTGTTAGTTGGTTAGTTAGTTAGTTAGTTAGTTGAAACAGTCTTACTAAATAGGCCACAATGACCTTGAGATCCTTCTGTCTCAGTCTTCTGAGTGGTAGGATTAGGGATGCCCCACCACCCTGGGTTCCATTAATCAAATCCTCAAAACAAAACTGGTCAGTATTTCACAACTGTGCAACCTTGATAAATGTATTTGCTTTTCTATATGTACTCAACCCTGTTTTTGTAATTATTGATGGGCAGTGCTAGGGACTGAGCCAGGACTTCATGCCTAGGCAAGTGCTCTACCACTAAACCCCATCCCCAGCCCTCAACATATTGTCATGCCTTATCTTTCATATGCCTATGACTATTTTTGCTTATTGAGGATAGAGCCAAGAATTCAAGGAAATTGATACTAAAAAAAAACCCAAGATTTATTTGTTTGTCTTTGGAAAATAAATAGGAGATACAGCTCAGTTGGTAGGATGTTTGCCTACTGTGCATGAAACCTTGGACTCGGTCCCCCAGCAACGCATAAGCCACACACTTGAGTCACAGGACATGGAGAAAAAAAGAATCAAGCTGGTACTAACATGGAAATGTCATCCTATCAGCTAGCTTTTATAGCACCAAAAGGTTCTATTCACACTAAGAAGTAGAAAGTATTCATCAATCTTACCTAGCTGCGAACCCTATGAGCTAAAATAATGGCAAGATGTGCCCACTGGTGCAATAGTGGCACAAATATTATGAGAGCAACACACCACTTTCAGACTGGATTTACAGCTTGCTCCTCAAGATGTTCAGAACCCATGCCTGGTACTGCAGAAGAGACAAAATCCAGTTTCTGGCTAAGTCACAGGCCCTAGGGAAGAACCCAGTACTATGATTGTGCTAAATGGACTCACTATCAAACTACCTCTGACCCCCCCAAAGTTCTCATCTTTATGCACATATATTAGTGCATATCTCAAACCTTGTCAGAGAGGCTTCTTTTTTGTAGTATACGGTGATTACCAGAGACTCACAACAGTCAACAAGCAGAGAATAAGAGATCATGGCATGCTCAACTCTACACGAGACTTCTACATCACATTCCCTACCCCTAAGGAGCAGGGATCACCATGGAAGTGGGGGGGTGGTGTTAAGACTGTAAGAGCCAGAGGTAGTGGGTAGTGGGTGTCTGAAGTGAAACTGGCTTTTCTGCACATGGCACTGGCTGTAACAGCATGCACAAGGCCCGAGCAAGACCACGCCAATCAAAAGCCCAGCATGAGCAAAGAAGGGGGTTCAGGAAGTCCCATTGTTAGCTGAGGGGCTATTGGCAACCAATGGCTACTGGGAGAGAAGAGGAAGTTTTGTTCAGAGATGTGGATCCTGAAAGACTACTCATGCTCCAGGAGATGGTTCTACAGCAGTGCACATACAGGCAGTACTGTGTGTGTGTGTGTGTGTGTGTGTATGTGCGTGCGTGCGTGCGTGCGTGCGTGCGTGCGTGTAAGAGAGGGGGGACACATGAAGACATGAAGTTGGGAGGGAAAGGTAGTTGAGGAACAGAAGAGAAATTAGAAGGGAAGGAATCTGGGCTTTGAGCCAAACACATTAAATGCAATATAAAATTTCCAACACAAATAAAAGAAAATTAAGTTAAATAAATAAAGAAGCAAGCAAGCAAACACTGGACACCACAGTGGCGACACTGTCTTGCTAGATCTTTTTTTCTCACAATATGACTTATGACTGGAGGAACTGCACCTGAGTCAGAAGCCACAGTGGGATTCTGATGAGCTATTTAACCCATACACGCTTCATCTCTTTCAGCATGAAAAATCAGGATTATTAAAAAACCTACTTGAAATCACAAGCAACAAGATGATGTGGTTGAAACACCGAGTGAAATTCTGGCTCCCTGGGAACTAGTGCAATAGTTTCCCCATTTCTGAACTCTATGGCATCAATAATAATGGCGACCCCTTAATGAGCAGTGTGATGGTCAATCTCATGTGTCAGCTGGACTTGGCTAAGAGCTGTCCAGGCAGCTGGAAAAAACATTGTATTTGGATGTGTCTGCTGAGAATGATTCTGGGGTGAGTGCGCCTCATCCAGGAGTGAATTTGCTTTCCACATGAGCTAAAATCCATTCTGCTCTGTCCTTGGATACTGGTATTTCTTGTTCTGGGGCCCCCTGCTTCCGATTAGGACCAATACCTTTGGTCTCCTGGTCCTCGGGTTCCAGCTGAACCACATCGCTGACTTTGCTGGCTTACCAGCTTCCAGATGGCAGATCAGGAGACCTCTCAGCCTCATTAAAGGTCAGCGCCTCCTGCTGCTACCAACACCTGCATATCTCTCTCTCTCTCTCTCTCTCTCTCTCTCTCTCTCTCTCTCTCTCTCTCTCTCTCTCTCTCTCTCCTACTCACCACCAAGACACAAGCTTAGAGGTAGCCAGGGAGTAGCTCCAAGATACAGCCCTCAGGCCAGGATGGATGGACATGAGGTAACCAGCCCACAGCTCTTCCAACACAGAGACCCTCCTCCCTTCCTCCCCCCACCAGGAGAATGAGGCACAGCCAACTGTATCTTCTTTGTCTCTCTTCCCCATGCCTTCATCTCTCACGTTTATGGTCACACATTTCCGCAGCTTTCGGCTGCAGGCAGAGCCTGCCTAGAGAGCTGTGATGTTTCTTATGATGCAGTGTTGCTAGGAGGGAAACGATCATAAGGCACGAGAACTGCCAGGGCAGGGCAGGTGTGTGGCTGAGGAGAGGGAGGCCCCATCCTTCCCTAAGAGTGCTTGGCTGAGGCTTGAGCATGGTTGGCTAAGGTCTGCTAAAGAAGACTGTTAATTTCATGCTGAATCTTTTACGTGGGCACTCTTCAAGGTCTGTTTGTTCAGATGATGGAAGCTGTGAGTTGCAAACAGCTCCTTGCTTGCTTGATAGCTGTCGGTCTTCCCTCAAGCCTGGCAACAGTGTCAGCTGCATAGGGCACAACCGCGTGACTGCCCCAGGCTGAGAGGGGACATCGACTAGATCAAAACCACTAGTGCTAATCCTCACTCTTCCCAAGACCTGCCAGGCTGTGAATGACACTGATGCCACTCCTGAAGGCCTGTCGCGGGCAGGGGCGACAGAACTTCAGCCCTACTGTTTTCACAGGAACTACTAAGGCTATCCAAATAGACACTCCCTTGATAGTTCCTGGAGCTTTCCTCATAGCAGCTGAGGTTGCATCAGGGTCACTGACACAGTGACTGATGCTCAGATAAGACCCTGACTCCATCCCAGATGCTCCAGAGAGACTCTGTTGCAGTCGCAGGAACTATCACAACTGTCATGGAGGCTATTCCAACCTGGCTTTGCTCTGAGAAACTTTGCCTGTCACAGCACAGCCAGAACCCTGCAATGACTCCAGTGTACTTGTCTTTGTTGTGACAGCTTCAAATGACTCTCTGCGGCTCCACTACAGCATCCAGCATCCTCATAGCAATCTTCAATCTAGTGGGATAGGGACATCTACGGCTTACGCACAACTGTCTACAGAGGCAGCAACACTGAGGTCTGTCCAATAGAATGCCCTTCTGCCTACCTCCCTTTCTTTTCCCACTTATGTTGCAGTCCAGAATCTATTAAAGCTTCATCTAGGGTTTTATTGCCCACTTGTGGTCTTCACCACATGAAAAGCAAGCTGATAACAGGAATAAACAGACAACTCTCAGGGTTGCCAGCCCCAAGCATACCCAGTAGCAGCAGCTGAATAATTCCAGTGGAGGAGTGGGGGGGTGGGGGAAGCAGAGGTGAGAGTGCAGAAGAATCCCAGAAAGCCACCAAATATTAGTGCCTCCATCTACCAAGGAGCTGTGACACTGTGAGCTGAAGGGTCCAACACTCAAAGCTCAGAGCTACTGTATGACCCTCTGAATGCAATGGAGTTACTATACTTGGAGCTCTCAGCACTGTAACATCCAATGCAGAGGTCCTACCAAGCTAGGCTTAGAGATGCTGACACTAAGGGAGCTTCTATCTAAACAAAGCAAAAGACCCATAGCCAATTGGTGATAGAACAAATAGCTGTCACTATGATGACAACTCCTGTTGAGGGTTGGTCTGGTGCTATGTATTCTAATGCTAAGTACTGGCTCCCAAAATTTAGTTGCTGCAGATGAGCGCATTCTCCCACATGCCTGCCCTTGTTGTTTAAAACTTGCTCTACCTATTTAAAGTTGACTGGTTAATAAAAATATGCCGAAGCGTGGGATTTGGCAGAAGAGAGGTAGGTGAAGTTTGAGCTTCACAGGCCTGGGGTCAGGGGGACCATGAGGCAGGAAGAGAGGGCAGAGAGGTACAGGAGGAGGAGGAAGAAGGAAGAAGAGGTCACGATGGGTGAGAGTGTAGTTGGATCAGCATGGATGGATGGAAGGAAGTAGCCCAGACACAAATGATTAAAACAGATGGCCTGGGATGGGGGCTGGAAAATGGTAAGGACAGTTTATAGAGTTAATATCTGCCTAGCCTCAGGTCAAATGAGGCTATTCTGAAATACAACAGGTGTCTGTGTCTTAACTGATTATGATGGCGGGTTAGATAATACCACCATAATAATTATAGGTATTAAACAATAAACAGTACTATATATTTTTATATGTACCACAACAAACTCCAAACTAGAAGTGACTCCTACAGCCAGAAGTCCTGACTTCTTGCCATCACAGTCAGCAGCTTGGACACATTTTATGTGCCTGCCCGCTGGTGTCCTGTGACCCTTGCCCCAGTGACAATCAGAGAAGATGCTGCTTCCAAGGCCTGCAAGTCACCTTCCAGGAATAACAGCTCATGGTCCAGGCCTCCACTCAGTCCAAGGACAGAAAAAAACAGGGTGGGAAGAGCTTACGTGGGAGGCTTTAGTTCCCCTGGAAGGCTTGCAGCTGAGGGCTCCCTAGCAGCATTCAGGCCTAGGTGCCAGCTGCTCAGTCACCTGTAATCATGAGTCCTCACCAAGCCGAGGCCAGTGAGAAAGAAGCACTAATTTCGTTCCATCTTAAGGAGGCAACAATAACACTCACAGCCTAAATAACAGTGTTTAAAATAACAAAGCCAGCATGTACAGTGTGGCTAGTATGCATATCACACACCATAAAGACTAACTTCTTCAGTTTCACAACTACTCGAGAGCAGGAGTTGTTGTTGCTGCTGCTGCCTCTCACCGGGAAGGGAATGGGCTGATACAGGATGCACGCCTTGCTCGAGTTATTATGCCTAACAAGCGAAGCCTAGTGTCCTGATTAACTGACAACCTGACACAGCCCAGAGTCATCCAAGAGCAGAGTCTTCATTGAGGAACTGCCCACATCACACTGGTTTGTGAGCACGTCTGTGAGGGACTATCATGCTTGTTAATTGATGCAGGAGGGCCCAGCCCACTGTGGGCAGAACTGTTCCCTTGACAAGTTGTCCTAAACCGTATTAGAAAGGTAACTGAGGACAAGCCATCCTATAGGCTGGCTCCATGATCCCTGTTACCTTCCTTAGCTGTAAAGTGAGATGCTTGGTCAGAGGTGATGCTGGGCTGAAGAGCCAAGCAGGCCTGCCTCTCTTCAAGTTCCTGCCTCGACTTCTCTCAGTGAAGATCTAAAATTGCAAGATGCAATAAGCCCTTTACTCCCCTAAGTTGATTCTGGTCCAAATGTTGTTTTGTTTTGTTCTGTTTTATCACAGCAACAGAAATCAAACTAGAACCTAGATATATGTTTAAGTCTTTTCTTTCCTTTAAATCTCACCACCCTTTCAGAGCAGGAGTGGCCTCAGGAGAGACGATGCCATCGAATGTGCCTCCCACTAGGAGTGTTAGAAGTGAAAAGAGACTTTTAAGAAGCTAACCACACCAGCTTCACTCAAGCTCACAGCTCATCCCATCAGCGGCCGTCACCCAGCCCCCCAGCTTGGCTGAGTTCTCTGTAAACATCTTCTTTCCTCCATTCTCTGATGGCCAGATTCTCACAGGTTAGCCCCTCTGGAACAGAACGCGCATTCCTGTCAATGCACCTTGACTTCTGCTTTCTCTGCCAGCACAGCTAGGACATCAATAATGCATTCTGTAATCAAAGGAATCCCAGAATCAAAAGAAATAAAGTATGTCTAAGCAACATTCAAATACCGTCTACTTAAAGCCTAGCGCAGAGTTTACAGGGCTGTCAATGCGAGAAACAAGGAGCCAAATCCCTCCTTCCGATCTCCCAAAGAATCTTTCAAAGGGCACCTGGTCCCACATGAAGACTTACCCCCCATAGGCCCCTGTCTAGCTGTAGCTCATTAATCCAAGGCTTGGCATCCTTGCATATCTGCAGGGCTAATGAGAAAAGAATCCCAATCCCTCGCCCGGCCTGTTCACATATTAACACATTTAAAGAGTATCCTTCACACTGGGAACACACAGACTGGGCACCTAAGTCTCTTCTGTCTGGCCAGATCCATTCATCCCTACAACACATGGCAGATGTTGACAAGGTACCAAGCCAAGCTGGGCCCTGTCTTCTCATGCAAGCCACACAGGTGAACCTAACAGCGATGCATACCTACAAAAGAAGAAAAGTGATGCAAGTGACTGGACAGAGTGGCTTCCTGGAGCAGGAGGATGGTAGCATCAGGTTTTGAGGTGGGGCAGGAGGATATCAGACAGACAGAAAGGAAGGAAGAGGTTCTAAGTGGACCCATACACCTTAAGGAAACGTGTGTTGTTCTGCCTGGCACAGTGTCGCTACAACCAGAAGCATATGGCAGTAAAGGTATGTTATTTTAAGTCCGTCTCCATCTAAAGCTCTGACCATGTGCAAATGTAAACGTTTGTATCAAGTTCTCAACCTGAGAGATTAAACCGGCAGGGGAGGGAGAGGCCTGCCTCTTCCCTTGCCAGCCTTTGGTAAGCGTCTCACCTTTCTGAACGGGTTACTCTAATTTTTAAAACTCACATACTAAGAGTAGCCTCCAGCCAGGCATGGGAGCATGGCACCTCTGCACCTAGCACTTGGGAAGGAAACCATAAAGATCGGAAGTTGAAAGTTGTCCTTGGCGACGTAGCCAGTTTGAAGCCAGGCTGAATACAAAAACCCTTGTGTCAAAAATAATCAAATAAATAAAATTATAAAAAAACGTACCTTCGAGGGACTGAACATGAATTATACCTTCTGGAAGAACATGGGTGACTGATGATTCTCTTGACATCTTTTGGCCTTCTAGTCTCAAAATGGTGTAAGCGATCTGTTTCACATATAGCTTTAAGGTTTCATGATAGAACATCAGAAGGTTTTAGCGCTGTGGCTAGGGCTACTGTCCATTTTCACAGCTCTAGGAAGGCCTGATGCCCAGAAGGTGGTCAGTAGCACCTACTGTCGCCAGAGTATACTCCACGAAGTGCTGGGGGTTGGTCTGGTGCTATGTATTCTAATGCTAGATATTGGCTCCTGAGATCTGGTTGCAGTTGAGTACTTCCTCACAAATGAAGGTCTTTGTTGTGAAAAATTTGCTCTACCTAATTTGAAGCTAATTGGTTAATAATATAGCTAGAAGCCTGTAACTGGGCAGAAGAGAAGTAAGTGGAACTTAGGTTCCTGGGCTTGGGGTCAGAGAGGGACCATGAGGCCAAAGGAGAGAGAGAGAGGAAAACAGAAGATGGAGAAGGAGGAGAGGAAGGCAGGGAGAAGCAAGTCACCGTGGGAGAGTAGGGACCATGAGCACGTGGCCATGAGGGCTGGCCTGACGGGACAGAAGCCGTCCAGGAAGGAACAATCATGGCAGGTAACTTGGAGTGTGTATCTGGGAAACAGCAAAGTAGCTTAGAGGGTAGATATCTGCCCAGTTATTGTGCTTTAAAGCACTTATAAATCCAAAAGGTCTCTGTCTCGATTATTTGGAAACTATCTGAGGTAGAGAAGTCCTACAATACTGAAGCAATTAAAAAGGGAGTGGAGCAGCAACACTTCTGCCTGAACTGCCAAAATGGGAAGGTGGAGATGTCTTTTATATTATAGGCAATATAAAATAATATATTATTAATTATTAATATATACATATAGACCTAATATATATAAGGATGTGTGTGTTCATGCATGCGCGCGCGTGTGTGTGTGTGTGTGTGTGTGTGTGTGTGTTCTCACACAGACAAGTAGCCTTGCATGCTAGCTACTTTTTCCAGCTGGACAGGAAGCCCAGTCACAAATTATCTTCCTGTCATACTAAGGGAAGCTATGAGACCTGGGAACACCAGGGCCAGGCAGCTCAATCATTAAACACCTCTCTGAACATCCACCTCTGTTGTTTCTCAGAAATGTTGCTGCCTGTCAACATAAGAGGATCTTTTCAGCTTCAAAATGGCATTATCTTAGAGCCTAGATTCTTTGCTTTTAATGAACTTAATAGTTTCCACTTCAACAGCAATGGGTGGCAACACAGTGACAGTGACAGGATGCTGAGCTGGATGCTCTGACTCAATGTAGTGTCGGAGCTATTCCCAGAGCCATCTGGGGTCACCTACACAGGAGGACAAGCTGTAGACATCAGGGTGCTGCCTGAAACAGAAGGCTGTTGAAAAAACTGTCCGCAAGCAAGATAGAATTATGGGTAAAGCCACTTGTTATTCCTCCCATCCTTCTTCTGGGAACAAGAAGTCCCTACAGCCAGGACCATGCCTGTCCCCGTGCATGTTTAGTGAATTGATGAATTAACAAACCAGACAAACACCTCATGAAGAGATTTTCCCAGGAGAGTACAATTCCTAGTTGCCAAAGGATTAACAGCATGTTATCAGGACACTGGTTCCTACAAACCTCTTGCTTGGCAGTTCTGTGTGGACAAACTCCTCATCTTCTAAAACCTGCTGCAAACCAAAGTTCTCTTAGATATTAACCTTATCTGGCAATCTGGAGCTAATCAAGACAGATGTATTTTGTCCCCTAAAGGGCAGCATATATGGCCTTGGCTACTAGCTCCTTGGGACCCTCGGATGCCGGTGGGGAAGCCAGGATTATACCATCTACACCTCACAATCACCTGAGTATTCCGCAGAAGAGCAAGTACACCAGAGACATCCGGCATCTTGGCAGCCTGACCTGATAGCTACCCTGCTCTCTCAAAATCTTGAATGACTATGACTCCATGAGTCGCTACATGGCAAAAATGAGAGAAACTGGGAAGGAAACACAGCTCAGTCAGTAAAGGCCTTGGCCAAGCATGTGTGAGGTTCTGAGTGTGGTGTCATGCACATGACATCCCAGCACTTCAGAGACAGAGGCAGGAGGACCGAGGAGTTCACAAACGTGCAGAGAGAGAGGGACCATGCCAAAAACAAAGGCCACCGTTTAAAGGCCAGGCATGTACAGATGCATGTGCACCCTGACGTGAAGTGCAAAGGAAGGCACACAGCTTTGCCCGGGCCTTTCCCCATGGCCAGCTGTAGAAAAGCAGCTGGGCAGTTTCCAGAGTCCCTTAGGGGCCCTGACCCAGGACTTCATGTGCTGGATCAGGACATTCCAGCGTCAGGCTGCTTCCTCTATAGAACAGTTTTCCTGACTTGTTCTGGCAGGAGACAGAGGCTGGAAGAAATGCCCTTCCCCACCCCTTCTACCTCCATGCTGTGACTATTGTGGAAAGGAGAGAGCCTGGAAACCCAGCTTTGCAAAAGGCATAACTACATATCTCTTGGAACAGAGAATCAGCAAGCATTGCCTTATTGGAAACAGAAATGGAACTCACAGACTGACAAAACTGACCGGAAGGAAGCAGGAAAGAGTAGGAAAGATGGAACATCAGACATGGCCTTATTCCATAGCTCATGGGATGTGGTCAGAAAGAAAATCTCTCTCTCTCTCTCTCTCTCCCTCCCTCCCTCCCTCTCTCTCTCTCTCTCTCTCTCTCTCTCTCTCTCTCTCTCTCTCTCTCCCTCCCTCCCTCCCTCCCTCCCTCAACTCCTAAGGGGGCAAGGGGAGGGATCTTGTGGAAAGCTTGCTTCAACTGGGCTACTGGCCTGCAGGTGATATCCAAATCCAGAAAAACAACTCCAGGGAGAAGATGCCTCTCTCACCAGGCAGATGTAGTGAAAGCTAGCATCTCCAAGAATACAGCCACTCCAGAACCTTCTCTGCAGCCCGGTTACAGCATTGAGTTATGTGTGTCCAGACAGCGCATGGTACAGGTTTAGCAAGGGGAAGAAAATTACCCAAAAGAAAGTAGGGGAGAGGGGAGAGGAGAGAGAAGAGAAAAGAATGAGAATTCCCTCTCAGTGGCACTTGTTTTAGAAAGGATGCCCTCTGTGTGTATCTCTGGTGGTGACAGTAGCCAATCTCACAGCCAACTTCAGCGAGAGGCCAACACATAAAGGCAGTCCTTAGCCGACCTCAGAATTTACAGGGGGGTCCCTAGCCTCAGGTAGCAACAAGGAACCCCAGGAGGAGATGGGAGGAATGGGGAAAGCTGAAGATCATCTACTGGGCTCAGCCCAAGTCTTGGCTCTGCCCAGGGTCTTTCTATAAAGCCTCCATCTTTTTGAGATTCTGCCAGCTTCAAATCATACACCCACAGGAACCCTGGGGCAGTTCTGTAAGTCTGGAGGTTGCAGTACCCATACCTGCCCACACCTTCCTAAAGCTCCCTGGCGTGGCCAGCAAGCATGGGAGAAGCAGCACAAAGGCATGAGTCATTAAGAACCTGCAAGCAAAACCACAGTGACACACCACTTCACATCCATTAGTTCGGTCACAAATGAGAAAATGGGCAAACAGCAAGTGTTGGCAAAGGTCTGCTGGCTGGTGGGAATGTAAAAAAATCGCTCAGCCACTTTGCAACGGTCTGACAGCTCCTCAAAAGGTAAAAATAGTTACCTGATGACTGAGTGATTCTACCCCAGGCATATGCCCCAAGGAACTGAAAACATGAACTCAAATAAATACTTGTAAATGAATGTTCGTAGCAGCACTTGTCACGACAGCCAAAAAAGGAGCAGCAGCTCAGATGTCCATCAACTGGTAAAAGAATAAGCACTGTAACCTACCCAACAGAATGTAACCTACACAATGGAATTCCTGAATTGGGACATGGTAGTCCCCAGGAAGCCGAGCAGGAGAGTATCTCAAAAGTGAAACAAAGGAAAAAAAAGCAAAACAAAACCCAACAGCCAAACAAAAGGAATTCTGGCACAGATTATACCATAGGCAGATCTTTAAAATGTTAATTCAAAAGATGCCGAATGAAAACCACACATGAAGGCTTACAGACAACTTCATACACATGAGACACCTAGCAGAAGTGCAGACGTAGGGAAGGGAAGCCGGATGGTGGCTGCCGGGGGCTGGAAGCAGGAGAGGGGACCAGAAGGCATGTTGGCTTCCTTTGCGGGGTGATGGAATGACAAAAACATCTTGGAACTATAGAGAAATGATAGTTGCACGTTATGGATGACCTCAGTGTCACTAAACTGTATGCTTCGGTAAGATTTTTGTCAACCGTACATCCACTGTATGTGTGTGTGTTTGTGTGTGTGTGTGTGTGGTGTAACACACACACGCCAACCTTTTATAAAAATCATCCTAATTCAAGGGAGCTATGTGTTCCCCACTTATAGTTGTGAGTCAGTACACTTTCCTCCTATCCCCATAAAGCCACTTCCTTGCAACCAAAAGCTTCTGAGCAGACAGTACCCTCCAATGCTTCCCTGCTGTGTGACCTCAGAGGAGCATGTGGCTTCTGAGTCTTCACTCCTCCATAAGCTCTGTAAACAGGGCTGATGACACCAGCATCATTAGGCTGGGCTCCGATGATTACGACAGCTCCTATGCAACTGTGAGGTGGAGTCCCGAGGGTGACTCCGTTCATTCCCTTACAACACAAATTACGACACTCGCTCTCTCTCAGTAGCAGCCTTATCCATCTGGTGGAAGTGGTGTCGGGCTCACGCGGAGAAATAGCAGCTGTGTCACCAGCTTGCTGGAGCCCAAACTTGGGCTCTGTCCCTCAACTGTGACCTTGGGGAAATTGCTGCTCTGAGATACAGTCCACTCGCCTATGAGACAGGAATAATTGTTAAGTAAGGATGGAACATATCTGGATACATGTCAGTATCCGGGACATGTAAGCTGCTACTGTCATTGTCACAGAGCGCAAACACCAGCGTAGCGGAGTTCAAGTTTTCTTTGTCCAATGCCTCCCAGCTACTTCCGCTTAGCAACTGCTTAGAGAGTATCCTTGTCACCCAATAGCATCACAATGAATTGGATCGGGCAGGACTATAGATCCAGGAGCTGGACAGCTATGGCCCTGGTCAGAAGTGTCACTTCCAAGGAGTTCTGTGTCTCCACACCTAACATTCCCACTCTCTCACCCAGGCCTTCCTGACTGAGTTTTCTCAGCCAACTCTTTGTAAGTTTCCTGGGCACACCACCAGACTACGTTTCCCAGATGCCTTTGAAACTGAGGCTGATTATGTGTCAGAGTTCTTGCCAGGGAGGAAGGTGGAAACGGGGTAAGTCATTAACAGGCTTTTAAGAAGTGGGTGTGTCCCCTCCACTTCCTCCTCTGCCAAGGAAGGAACAGCTCAAGAAGCTGTAGGATCACAAAAGTGAAGAGGCCTATGTTTGAATATGACCACTAAAGAAATCAGAAATACCCATTCTGGAGAAAAAGAAAAAAAAAAAAAAAAGCCTCACTTTTTTTTCTAAACACTGTAGGGACTGTTTCTTGCTGCAAATACTGTGGCTTTATTACTTTAACACCATACTAGTTGACTGAACTGAATTATGCAAGGTTTAATGACTATCCCCCCTAAATACTATATCTGAGTGTCTACTTATGTCAGAACCTGTAGGTTCAAATGCAACTGCAGTAGGCCGTGCTCTGACAAGGCCACAGAATAGAGGGTCATGAATAACAAAAACAGCCATGATAGTGTCAGAGGTCTGAAGAAAAACTTGGCCAAGGAAGGTATGCCGAGGAACAGACAGGGTGAGGTACACTCTACAGGAACCAGGCTGGTTAGGAACAACTCCCATAACATGGGTATCCCAGCTCAGGAGAAGGGGCATCCTTCCGCACATCTTAGGTAGACCAACAGAAAAGGCATTCAGTGCAGAGGATCAACCCGAGGCCAGAGGTGGAGGCAGGTAAAATGAAGGGATAGTGCACCAGCTGCCAGGGAGGAGGGGTTGGGGGAGGTTGTCGGGGGTGGGGGAGGGCGCACGTCAGGGGGGGTAATGAAAGGAAGAAAGCAAAATAGAAGAAAGAAGAAGCTGAGGAGGAGGGTGGGGCAGAGTCATCAACAAGTCCCTGTGGCAGTTCAGGGGCATGTTACTGTGTCATAGAGAAAAATTGAATGACTCGATGGAGCGCATTCCAAGGAAAGCCTGCTTGAGGATCCCGTCTGCCAGCCTTTCCCAGCTGTTGACCTCTGGTCTGTGTGATTCCCACAGGGTGTTTTCCTGTCCCCTCCCTGATCTGAGCTTCTCTACGGCTCCTCCCATACTCACCCCATCGTCCTTAGAAAGACAGTCATCCACCCTTAAGCCCCTGCCTTCCTCATTCTCTGTGTCGTTCTCTGCCATGAGTCAGCCTCTGAGGCAGGACTTACACTACCCTGAAGAAGCTGCACTAACAGGCTGTCATGATGTCAAGGGGCACACAGAGGGGCCTAGATCCCGGAAGAGAATGAGAGTTAGAGGCACGCTAGAGAAATGGCTCAGTGGTTAAGGGCACCGCCTGCTCTTCCATAGGTCCTGAGTTCAATTCACAGCAACCACATTGTGGCTCACAACCATCTATAATGTTATCTGATGCCCTCTTCTGTAGATAAAGCACTCATATACAATAAATACATCTTTAAAAAAAAAAAAAAAGAGAGTTAGAGGCACGAGTCATGGATTTGAATAAGAGCTATTACTAGATTGGGGGACTTTGAACATTTAATAGCAAGGTTCAAGCATACTTTCTCCAGAATGGCAATAATAATGATAATAACAACAACAACAACAACAATAATAATAATAATAAATGGAGCCTCTACTTCCCCATAGCCACTTCCTAAATGAGGACATCAAGGACCTCAGGGGTTGAACAAGCAGCTTGTGCTCACATCTGACAGCAAAGTCAGGTCTAGAAGCCACATCTATGTGAAACTACTACAGCAGGCAGTAGAACTAAACCGCTCCAACTAGCTTAGGTCAGTTTTCAAGCATCATTGAAGTATATACACACATACATACACACACACATACATACATACATACATACACACACACACACATACATACATACATACATACTATTGAATTTCAAAATGCAAATAAAAAACATTACCTGTGGCCAATCAGCTATACAAAGAGAAGTGTAACTGATCATGCCCAGGGATAACATGGACTTGAAGATGTGTTATAGCCTTAAAATCCTGCTCTAAGACCATGAGCCGGTCCACTTCCCTGAACAGTGACTTGGAGGCATGCATTACACATGAAAATGTGCCTACTCTTTGGCTTATCAAGTCCCCCTCAAAGAACTCATCAGAAGGAAGCATTTGGGCCAGCATGTAAGTGAAAAAAGTTATCAACCCATACATCCATCATAAAGAGTTATTTGAGTATGGGAGTGTGGGGGCCCATGCACTGGGGAAGAGCTGGAGACCATCCTGTGACACAGAAGACATTGTTTCAAACAATAGATGATAGCAATAGTAAGTATTATCGAAGGTATAAGTGAAGGGTTGTATGTTGTTTCCTATCACTACGGCCATGCATTCTCTGATCTACAGCCAACCCAACTGAGCGATATCTAACGACAACGTTTAGATCTCTCTGGATCTCCAGCTCAGGAAGTCTAATGCTTCCTTTTGCAGCCTGCCAGTCAAGCAGTCTAGGGTGTGCTCTCCTGTCAGTTATATACATGCCTCCGTCACACCAACAAGCCTTGGAGAGCACTCCACTCTCTGAGAGCCCTTCAGCACGGCTGACTCAGGGCACACACATCTTTCTATTTGCTCTTCCCCTCAAAGGGCCCAGGGCCCACCTTGTAGCTAGAGGATTTTTTTTTTTTTAACAATTTAATCTTCCCAGGGACATGCTGGGATCAGCACTGACACTAGCTGGGAACGAAGCCATGCCCTGCTCAGCAGGTGATGAAAGGGGCCAGGTGGATTCACTCAGTCACTTCCTAAGGACCTGGCAAGTGGTGAGCACTGAGACAACACCACACACTTAGGAGTGGGTCCAAGAGTGTCAGCCTCATAGAGACCACCGGCCACCAGGGGGAAGCAGCAGTGACACGTGACCATGGCAGATGTTTTGATAAGGTCCAAATTGTATCTCAGGGATCAGGCACATAATAAACAGTAAGGAAGCTGTCACCAATGCCTGGCACTAAGCCAGGTGTAAGGATATGTAAGAAAGAAGAGAAGGGACCACTGGGAAGACTAGAACAGCAGAGGGGCAGGGAAAGGGACATTTCAGCTGGCAGGTCAGGGGAAAACATCTTTGATGCTCTGCCTACAGACCACTCTTTAAGCCATCCAGACCACTGAAGTCCTTCTCTTCTCCCTGGTACCAGCTTCTCCATGATAATCTCTGAAACTAGAGGACAAAGGGGACTTGAGAGTTTTCTGTAGGCTTTGAACTTTTTTCAAACCTACTTTATTTGGGCTTCTTTAATGCTTCTATCTCCCTTCTAACCGACCTACCCTAGATAGGAGAGAAAAGAGGTTAAATGAGAACAGGAGAAGTAGACTTTTTACACTCGGTTCCTTGGAGCGATTCCGCTGGTATCCAAAAGACCCATTAAACAGTAAACCAGCAATTCAGCAAAGGTGATTGCAACCTCAGCCTCTGGAACCTGGAGCAGCAGCAGGAACCCAGAGCCTCAAAGTGTTTGCTGGAGCAGTTCTCTCTAAGAGCATCTTGAAGTGGAGTGATAAACAGCCAAGACCAAAAAGCCTCTTATTTCTTGTTTGGGATATGTATGTATGTATGTATGTATGTATACATACATACACACATGCATACATATATATTACACACACACACACACACACACACACACACACACACACACACACACATATCCTCTCAGAGTCCGTACTAGCATGTTTATCAGTTAGCAAAGACTATGCCCCCACAAGAGGCGGTTCCTCTTCCAGTGGACAAACATCACCTGTTCTCCCACAAGTCTGTTTTCAGCAGAACACCACACCCCCTTACACAAGTCTGTTTCACATCCCACACTTGGGATCAAAGCAAAAACATGTTTACATCCACTACGGCTTTTCTCTAATAAGAACCATTCAGGCCTTCTAAGCTCCTTCCAGGTACCCAAACTCTTTCTTGTGCTCAGGCCAGATACCCAACCATCACAATCATTTTCAGCATCACCACTGTGATGGTTGTCCTCCCAGCGATCACCATTGTCATCACTGTGGTCCATGGTTGTTATCATCATTGTTATGGCTGTCCTTGTCACCAGCAGCAGCATCATTACCACTATTGTCATTGTTATCACCACCACCCACGACCACGACCACCCCCACTATCACATCATCATCATTATCATCACTATATTAGTTTTCTGGGTATGCCATAATAAATAATAAAAAATAAGGTGTTTTAAGACAAAAGAAATGTATTCCTTCACAATTCTAGAGAAAAAAAATAAGGATAATCAGGGCCATCCATGATATCTTTGATGCCTTTAGGAAGCAATATTCCTTTGCCTTTTCTTAGCCTGTGATGGCTGAGAGATGCTAGCAGCCCTAGCTGAGAGATGCACCACTCCAGCTGCTGATGTCTGAGGATTCCTCTTCTTCATTGTCTTCCAACTCTCTTTCCTCACTTCCCAGTCATACCATCCTATCAAACCCAATGTCTTAGATAAGCTTTCTATTGCTGTGATAAAACACCATGACGGAAAGCAACTTGGAGAGGAAAGGGTTTGTTTCATCATATACTTCCAGGTAATACTCAAATCACTAAGGGAAGTTGGGGCAGGAACCTGGAGGTAGAAACTAAAGCAAAGGTCATGGATGAATGTTGCTGACCGGCTTGTTCCTCTTGGCTTACTCAGTTTGTCTTCTTATACACCAGAGCACCACTTACCCAGGAGTAGCACCACCTACAATAAGCAGGACCCTCCCACATCAAAACTAATTAAGAATATGTCCAATAGGTTGATCTTATGGAGGCATTTTCTCAATTGGGGGCTCTCTTCTCTCTGATAACTCTACCTTTCATGGAGAGAAAGAAAGGAAGGAAGAAAAGAAGGAAGGAAGGAAGGAAAAGAGGAGGGTAGGGAGGGAAGGAGGGAGGGGAGGAAAAAGGAAGAAGCCAGAACACTCAATGAATTCATTTTAACTTGATTTCCATTGGAGAATTTTTTTTCTCAATAATTTATAATCTGGGGTTTTAGGGATTAGCACTTCAAAAATACATTTTGAAGGGCATGACGACTCAACGCACAACAGCCACCCTCGCTCTCACAACGGCAGCTACCATTTCCCCTTTTCCTAATTCCCAGGTATCAGGCACACGCTCTCCACATCCCTATTCAGAGAGTCCTGGCTACAGCCCAGACAGCAGAAGTCTGAGTTTCTCCATATGAAGGAAAACAAAACTGAATCTTGGCTAGGCCTCCAATTTTCCTCAGGTCATCAAATAGCCAATAAAAGGCCTGGCTGTGGGACTCCTGTGGGCCCAGCCATCCACCCCACTCCAGAAGCATTCTTTCTGCTGCTCCCTCTGCTGACACGGCTGCCATCTGCAAATGTTCCACGCTGCTCAAAATATCCTCACTGAACTCAACTTACCCCAACCAACTCGAAACTCATTCCAAGATGAGAACATCCCACACATCCATGCTTTGTCCATTAAGATGCTTTTGGGAGAAAAGAATTTTGAAGAGCAACACCTGTCTCTTTCGCTGCCTAATTCACGCAGCTCCTCTCAAACAAAACGACTGTTTTCACTGTCCCCTGTGACAGCTGCCTCTGGGCACTCTCCCGACATCTTCCGCATGATACACTAGGTGCCAGGACCCAAGCATCCCGCCCTTAAAATACATCCTTGTCTGGTACAAGGTGGTCATGGGAAGGGCACTGAGCACAGGTTTGGCTTCTGTTTCTGTGTGAACACCCTTGAGCATCGGGGCTCAAGTCCTTCTAGTCCTCAGCGCGACAACTCACAAGTTTTTCAACTTTAGCAAAACACAGGTTGCCAAACTCTAAGCCAAGGAGGAACAGAGGAAGATGTCATAAAGGACAAGCTAACCGTCTGGTGCACTACAGGATGAGAGGTTGGCTGAGTGTGTGGTAAGGGCCCTGGGTCTGACAGTGGAGAGATCCAACTGCTTTCTCTTTAGCGGATCTTCTCCCTCCCTAAGCATGGGATGGAGATCAAAAGCTCGTTAGGTGGGAAGGTGGCCCCATACGAAGCATGAACAGCCTCCCCACTAGCAGTCAATAGTTTGAAGGGTAGACTAAGAGGTGAACACTGAGTTGGGAGTGGCTGGACAATGCAGAAATGCCACATGGAAGCCTGGAGCAGAAGCTGTGGGGCAGACGAGCAGCTGGGCTAGGGGTGCCGAGGCCCACTATTTCCTTAGTGGTTAGGCGTGGAGAAGAACTGGAGAGAAAAGCAAGGAGCGATGAGCATTCGATGAGTTGCTTTTCCAACCTAGGAAGCCAGAATACCAGGAAAACCATGTCATAGTTCCACTTCCTGTCCCCTACACAGGACCCTCAGAGCTGCCAGTGTGGGCGGAGAAGACAAGAAAGAAGAGAGGACACTGGCTTGCTTCCACTGGGGCCAGAAACAGCACTCCAGGGGACGCAACACTGGTGGGACTAGGAAGCCAAGGAAGCTATGGCTGGTCTTAAGAGACACAGGACATGATACTGTCTCACCAACTAGCCAAAAGTCTCAGTTATGGCTCCCTTTCCCTCCTCACACTGCCATCTAATCAGTCCCCATGACAACCAACCTTGCTGCCTGTCCACACATTTTCCCCCTCTCTTGTCCTTCCCACATTCTACCAGCGCACCCTAACTGGTATTGTTTCTTCTGGTCCTTGCCCTCACTCACCTGACCCATCCGGTCCCAGGTACCCAGGGCTTTCTTTCCAAAGGTGACATTGCAGTCCTCACACCATAAGCCTTCAGTGTCTTCAGGATAAAGCATAAGCTTCAGGATGTGGCTCCTGTCATCCCCTCTAACCCCAGTGCAGCTTGCTCAGAACATCAGGATACAAGCATCCTAAGCCCCTCACAGCTCCTCGGACAAACCATCAATTTCTACCATCGGTTGAGCCCTGGACCTAGCTGTTCATTCCCTTCCTCCTGCTCTTCCCTAGCTATTTAGCTAAAGGCCTAAGGAGAGGGCTAGGCAGTTTGGGGCTACTCAAGCATAAAGACAAGAGCTGGGATCTCAGCATCCATGAAACAAGCTGAGCACGGTCCTATGTGCGCGCACATACACACACACACCTACAACCCCAGCACTACGCAGGACAGAGACAGGAGAATCAATGGGGCTTTCTGGCTGCCAGCCTAGTTGGAAAAAAGAAAAAGAAAATAAGAGCAAACAAGCTCTAAGTTCAGTGAGAGACCCTCCATCAAAGGAATAGAAGACAAATGAAAAGGACATCCAATGGCCTGTTTTGGCTTCCACATGTACAGAGGCATGTGCAGCCACATACTCATATGTGCACATACCACATACATATCACACACACACACACACACACACACACACACACCCCAAAACATAATCCCTAGCAGGTCTTCCTTGACCTCCCCTGTGAGGCGTGGTCAGGTACCTCTTTATAAGCATCCCATGAAACTGTGTGTCTACATGACAGCACAAAGTGCACTGGCCATTACTCTTTGTACATGCATATCTCCATTTACATTGGAGCTATCAGATGGGCAGAGATGCTGCTAGAACACAATACAACAGCTGTATTCAGTAGGCACTTAATAAACTAAGAGGGGGGGTGTAAGTGTTAAGGTACCCAAGAAAATAACTGCAGCCAGAAGAGTCAGAGAAGTCTTCACAGAGAAAGTGCATTTGAGCTACCCTTAACGAGTTAGCAGCATTTGAGGAAGCCAAAGGGAGGGAAAGGAAAACAACTCAAATGGCAAAGCAAGACAGTGAAGACACAGGCATACATGGTGCAGTGAAGACTTTCAGAGTGGCAGCTAAAAGCATGCGTTAGGAGAAGGAAGAGAAAAGATAAAATGATAAAATAAAAAGAGAAGGAGGAGACCTAAGTGTCACGTGAGATGGCTGTCCCATCAAGTTTGGGGCTTTGTTTTTATGTTTGTTTGTTTTGAGGCAGAGTCTCACTGTGTACCCCTGGCTGGCTCCATCTGCCTCTGCTTTTTAAATGCAGGGAATAAAGGCATGCATCAGCATATCCAGCTGGTTAAGTAAAAAATTGGGGGGGGGGTGACTAACAAAGCAGATTATTATATAATGAATAAAACACTCAGCGTCTCATTCCTTCCATCCCTCTGTTTTGACATCTTCAATATGTTCTTCCTAAGCTCAGCGCCGTTCTCTGTTGTCCCAATGGTTGCACATAACAGCTCCTCGGTAATACAAATTTTATTGGCTTGTTTTGGGACTAGCCTTAAGATCACTGTGTATACGAGGATGACCTCGAACTCCTGATCCTCAAGCCTCCATCTCCTAGTGCTGAGATCACAGGCATGCTCCTCTACACCAGGTTGGAGAATGACCACTGGATTTCATGCACGCTAAGCAGCGCTCCATCAACTAAGGTATCCCCAGCTCTAACTGTTTCCATCATAAAGCACTGGCCAGAAGCATGCGTGTCATGAGGCCAGGTTTGAGCTGATCACTGGGAAGGGGGCAAGACCATGGTGAAATTTTTACCCAGGAGCTTCAGTCCCTGGAATATGTTGAGTGCTCTGTCAGTGAGAAAGAAGGGAAAGTGATGCTGGGCATGCACCAGCATCCAGGATATAGTCCCACCCACTGACTTCCAAGGCAGCTCCATCCATAGAACATGTCTTAAGAATCATGGGATAGGCGAGCGTGGTAGCGCTCGCCTTTAATCCCAGCACTCGAGAGGCAGAGGCAGGCAGATCTCTGTGAGTTCGAGGCCAGCCTCGTCTACAAAGTGAGTCTAGGACAGCCAAGGCTACACAGAGAAACCCTGTCTTGAAAAACAAACAAACAAACAAACAAACAAACAACAACAACAAAAAAGAATTCTGGGATAGGTGATATTGACTGTTAGCTTAACAAGATCTTCATAGCTGTTACTGAGAGAGTTTCTAGTTTAACTTACTTTAAGTGAGAAAACTCACACTAAATCTGGCCTGTCCCAGTCCATAGAGGAATAAAGAGGAGAGACTGCACTGAGCACCACCATTCAGCTTTCTCTGTTTCCTGACTGGGTACGTAACGTGACCAGCTACCTCAAGGCTCCTGCTGTCGTGCTATTCTTGCTCCAGCGCACAGTCCCCTCAAAGTGTAGCCAAAACAAACCCATGCCCTCTTAGGTTAATTCTTGTCAGGCATTGGTTACAGCAACAAGAAAATTACTTAATACAAGTCTCCTGACTATGACAGAATGCTTGACTCTGCAAAGTTATAAAGAAAGAGAGGTATATGAAGCGCTTCGGTTCTGAGAAGTTCAAAAACAAGACACTTGTATCAGCACATTTCTGGTGAGGGCCTCATGGTGGGCGGTGCACGCTGGTTGGCAATGGTGACAGCATGTGTCAGAGCAAACAGTCTCCTTTCTGAGTCAGGAAGCAGAGAGAACTGGGTGGAGCCAGGTTGGCTCCTTTTGTAACAACCTTCTTGAGGCAAGGCAGAAGCACCTTCCCAGTGCAACTCCTAATCCCACCCTTACCCTACCCCACCCATTGCCCCCACGACCTCCCACCTCCTGAAAGTTCCACTACCTCTCAAGAATGCCACCATGAAGATCAGACCTCTGATGCACAAATCCCAGGGCACGCACTGAAAGGACATCCAAGCCCCGGCACACAGTGCAGTCTGCAGAGTCCACACCTCCACCCCTCCGCCAGTCTATTTTAGGCCTGAGGAAGTAACTGTCCTAGGAGAGGAAGCTTGCTAAAGGCTATTACAGGAAGGTCTATAAAGATGCTGCTGTTTGAGTTTCCACATGAAGAGTTCCGTGATAGTTGGGGGGGAAGGAGAGGACAGGAAACAGCAGGGACAACTGAATTCCAAAGGCAGCCCTGAATGCAGTGTTATTTCAACTAAAAGGCTTACCTTTCTCCTTGAGCAAATAATGCTATACACTTAGACCTTTCCAAAAATAACTGATGCGCACCTACCATAAGGATTTGCTCCACCTTTTCTCAGTCTGGACTCCCCTTCCTTATTGGCCACTTGTAAAAATCCTGCCCTGAGCTCAGATGGCACCGCTCCATTAGCAAGCTCTCCCTGATCATGTTCCTGGAATGAAACCGTGGGCCCTGCAAGCTCAGGGCTGCTTCCCTCCAGCTCTCTTATTTGGGGAGGGGCATATTCCCAACATTACAAAATTACGCCTTCCTCTTCTGCCCGCCTGCCAAGTACTTGGGTACTTAGCTTCTGACTTTCTTCCATCAATCCTAAGTGCCTGGCACTAGCAAAACATGCAGGAAAACTCTTCAAACTGATGGAGCTTCCCAGTGCTTCCCTTCCCTGGCGATCATGCAAAGAAAGTCTCTTGCCTCCCTTTTGTCTTGGACCAATCATGTGCCAGGAGCTCAGGCACTTTCCTTATATAGTGTTTTATTTGACACCTCCCCACAAAAAAATACATGTGAGATTTTTCTCTATTTACAGAAAGAGAAATGAAACTTCAGGGAGGCTAAGAGAAAGGCTAAGGATAGAGCCTGAAGGGCCATATAAGGAAACAGGACACGAGTCACATCTTCACACACATACAGAGGGTGGGTACTGAGCTCAGTGTCCTTGCTTGAAGTCTCGCTGCTTATTAGGCGTATGACCTTGAGGGAGCTAGTGTACCTCATTTATCCTCGTGTTCAGAACAAGGATGAAGGCCTTATCTCTGCGAAGGGTTATGATGGAGAGTGAGTGAGTTATAGAGAGAAAATGCTTAGGACGATGCTGGTCAAACATCCGCACGCAAGGAGTATTATCTATTACCATTGCCTCTAAGGGAATGGAGGTTTCCCTCCAACGGGTCCAGGGTCTTCCAGAAGCTTCATCCAGAAGATGCTCCACTCACCCAATCACCTTAGGCAAGAAGGACCTACGCAAAGACAGACGCATGGAGTACATAAAGACGACCACTCGAAGGAGCAGACCAAGAGAACAGTGGGTCAAACCCCACAAAATGCATACAGTCTACCCCAGCAGCCTCTCTGGGATGACTCAGTGCTCATTTGTGGAATCCCAGCGGAAGTCACGAGAGCCAGTTCAGCTCCCCGAGGCCTAGCTGCTGACAGGACACCAGCAAATGGCCCCTATTTGACTGAACAAGCTCTGAAACTAACCAACACAGACAGTCCCACTCTCCCCATGTCTCCACCTCACCATACTGTGGCAGGGAAGACAATCCAGCAGTTTACCTTAGGCAGCATCAGTCTCCAAACTAGAACCCAGAAGCCCCAGTCTTAATTTAGTATTTTTTTTTATTATTATCTTATATCCTTTGTATCTGTCCTGTGTCTTCTCTGCCCCTCCCTTCTTCCTTCCGAGACAGTTTTATTCCTCACCACTAGTCAATGCTAGATACTGATCCTGAACCAGGTTCCTTCTTTTACCAGCGGTAAAGACCCTCAGGACATGAACACAGGAGCAAGCTCAGTGAAAACTGGCTAACTGAATTCAACCTTTCTTTGGAAACAGGCTTGCATGTAGCCCTGGCTATCTTCAAACCCGAGAAATGGCTAAGGACGACCTTGACCTTTTCCTGATTCTACTACGCAACGAGATTACATGTGTCGCTACCACACCAAGTCTATACAGTACGACAGATTTAACCCTGGGCATTATCCATGCTACGCAAACACTCTACCAACTGCACATCCTCCCCTGGAGCCAATCTTCTGTTGCTAGCATGCCCCTACAGATCCTGGTTCTCTTTTTCTTAAAATGGCAATTTTTACATTTTCATGAATGTTCTTTCTTCTCCAGTCCTCTAAAGAAGCCAGACTGAATTAAGCAACCCAGTTACAACTTGGTACCTACCAGAAGGAAAGGAAAGCTGAGACCTCTTTACAAAGCCAGGGTCCCATAAAGGTCAGTCTTTTCTGAAAAGAAGGCCTGAGAGGATTTTTCTCCATCTGTCCATGTAAACAGCAAGGAAGGTTTAGGGGCAGTGGTTCTCAACCTTCCTAACGCTGCGACTCTTTAATACAGTTCCTCATGTTGTGGTGACCCCGCCCCCACCCCCACCACACACACACACCATAACATTATTTTCTTTCTTTTTTTTCATAACATTATTTTCACTGCTACTGCTTAATTAATTTTGCTATTGTTATGAATCAAAATGTCAATATCTGATATGTGACCCTTGTGAAAGGTTCAACCTACAAATGGGTCACAACCTACAAATGGGCCGAGACCTACAGGTTGAGAACCACCGCCTAAGGAGCCTGGGGCAAGGTGAGCATGGTTCCCATGGAAACACTGAACACTCACAGCATGGAAAGTCTCTTATACCAAGAAGAGCCCAGTGATCAAATGTTCGTCCCAGATGCTCTGGCAGAAAGTCAAAAGCCTAAGGAACACTTAGGGCTGCCGTAGAAGCACAAACCACCCTGTAGAGACAGACACCTCTGGTACGCAGGGTAGGTGAGGGCCTCCTGGAGCACAAACCACTATGTCGCCAAAACAGAAGACACCACAAAGAGGAGAAGTACATCATCCAGGGCGAGCATCACAGGTCATTCTGAAAGTGAATGTCAGAATGTTTAAAATGATATAAAACAGAGAAGACAGCCCAAGGAAGGAGAGGGACCTCGGATGAGAGGCAAGGATAAGAATTTAAAGAGAAAGCACTTTCCAGCCTAGGCCATCTCCCTAAACCAAAAGGAAAGTCAACAATTGACACGAACAGTCATTAAAACTGAAAACTTAAGAATGGAGAATCCTACAAGCAAGGCAACAGAGCTCACTAACATGAGTCAGCAAATCTAACACTACCTCCCCTCTGCTCAGCACCACAGGGGATAATGGAGTCCCATTCCTACCACCAACGCTCACGCCCCCAACAGGAAAGACAACCAAATGAACAAGTTCCCTCAAGGTGGCTGCAACAGGGCCACTGTAGCCTGTGCTCTTCCTACGTTATCTCTGTGACGTGGGAGAAGGGTCCTCAGCATCAAGAACTGAGAGCCCCGGTTTACTGCTTACCTCAGGCAACCATCCCCTCTGGCCATTCTGCTTCAGTGACCGGCACAGAACTCAGGGGACAATAAAGCCTGGCTAAGCATCCTTTTTATGTTCTTCTCGAACAGAAAAACAGAGCTTCAGTGAAACATGCACACAGGATATAACACACACACACACACACACACACACACACACACACACACTCACACTCACATGGGATTTTATGAAGGCAGAGGAACTCTGACCAAAACTTCATGCTCAGCTTTGAACAGGGAAGTGTGGGCACTCCCCAAAAGGGTACAGTTGCCCTCTTGATGTCTCTCTTCCCGTCCTACCCACGGAGATCCACCAAATATGCTTCTGCAGAACTCCCAGTCACATCTGGAGGAGGAAGTACCTCGGGGTGTGCTCTTCTTCATCCCAAGCCAGACTCCAGCTGGGCCCCAGGCAAGGCTGAACCTGCTGTTTACTCCTGTCTTTCCAAGTCTGCGTGCACCTTCACACTTCCTGGCTGGAGGCGGATGAAGAAGAGGAAACACCAGAAACAGACTCCTGTTGTTTCCAGGGGGATGGGATTCCAGAGATGGTGGAGAACTTCAGGGTAGCCATCTCCCTCGGATCGCAGCCCAGCATGCTGGCGGCCGGTGGAGCTAATGTGGAGCTCCAAAGTGCTAATGGGCTCAGCAAAGCATCTAGTTTCCAGGGGTATCTGGGACACGAGCCCATATTCTCTAACTGAAAGCCTGTTGAAATCTGGTCTTAATTTCCCCCTAGCAGCAATGTGGCTGTACGGACACATCAATGGCTGAGTCCCTTATTCTCAGGCAATGAGGCCACCCACCCATGTACCGCTGGTGGGCTGGGCCTTCTGTTAGTGCCTGAACCCTAAGACTTCAGACAGATTTGTCCTGATCCAACACAGGGTCCCTCCTGACCTCTCTTGTGCTGTTGGAAACAGGGCTGGCTCATGTTGGGGACACTAACTATGACTTTGAAGCCAAGATTCTAGCTGTACAAAAGGGCGTCGTGAATTATTGAGATATGAACTCTAAGCCAACTTTCAATGAGCGAAACAGTCTCCTACCTCCTGTTACCCATTTTGGAGAGAGGGTATGAGGATAGGTGAGCTAGGAGGACTATTCTTATTGTTGTTGTTGCTGTTATATTTATATTTGTATTGTATTTATTATTAATAATTATTATTTTATTCACCCTTGAGGCAGGATAAGAGGAGTTGGCATCCCTGGGCTGAAAGGAAACCATCAGGCCTAACTCCCCCACAGCCAAGTACAGAGGAAGGATTAAACATTCATCACTAGTGTCACAGGAAATGTCCCTGACCTGTCTTCCCTGCTGGGCTAGCAGTCTCTCCCCTAACCACCCACAGCACCTCCCCTACCAATCCCAGAGGGATCCTGGGGACATATTCAGTTATGTGGGAAAAAAGATCAAGATGACAGGTAGAAGCAAAGTTACTCATTAGCCCATCTTCAAGTAAGGACAGGGGATATTGGTACTTGTCTATCAGGCATGAAGTCTTGGGTTGTGTCCACAGCACTCCATAAACCAGAGGTGGCGATGTATACCAGTGATTCCCAACTGTAATCCTCAAACTTAGACGATAGAGGTAGAAGAATCAGAGGTCCAAGGTCAGCCTCGGGCTACAGAAGGGTTCAAGGCTAACCTTGGCCAGGGGGAAAAGAAAACAAACAAAAACCAAACAAGTGGCTGAGACTGCACAGCAGCCCAGTGCAAACACGTAAAGAGTCCTTAAAAGTAGGGGAGAGAATCAAAGGTCAGGAATCGAGATGGCAACAGGAAAACTAATGTGGACATCGATGAGTTTGAAGATATGAGCCCAAGTACACAGGTGGCTTCCAAGGCTGGAAACAAAACAAAATGAAACAACCAACCAAACAAGAAACAGCTCAGAAAGACAACACCTTGATATTAGAATGCTGAGGCCTGCCAGGCATGGTGGCGCACGCCTTTAATCCCAGCACTCGGGAGGCAGAGGCAAGCGGATCACAGTGAGTTCCAGGCCAGCCTGGTTACAAAGTGATTCTAGGACAGCCAAGGCTACACAGAGAAACCCTGTCTTGAGGAAGAAAAAAGAAATGCTGAGGCCTATTTCAGACCTCCAGAGCTGCAAGATGGAAAATTTCTATTGGATAATTCAAGACACTTCTTTTATTACCACAGCAACAGATAAACTAATCCACTATCAGGACACTTACCCTAAAAAAGCAACAACAACCACAAAACACTACTTTTATTTACATGTCTATTGCTCAAGTAAATAATAATAGCTGACATTTCTCAAAAGGACATTTGCTTTTAGTATTTATTTACTACTTAGTATTTAGGGCCAACCTGAATGTTTCATAGGCAAAAGAGAGGAAGAAAAGGTAACTTGAGTTGAACAGGATGATGATAAGGGTTCTCAAGGATCCAAGAGTGGGCCAGGAAGTTAAAGGCGTCTTCCAGGAGATAAATACATGGGTGCACTTAAAAAGATAAGTGGGAGTCAGCCAACTAGAGGGGAAGAACACACCAGGGAGCGACTAACAGAACAGATGCTCAGAAAAATGACACAGCAGGTGAGCATAGCAAGCGCTTCAGAGGTATCTTTCACCTTTGCATCTTGCCTTCTCTCTTAGTTGAAGGGCTTTTGTCTTCCTGTGTGCCTGAGGATACCAGCCTTAGCACCACCAGGACCCACTCTCTTTCTCCAAATATAATTCCTACATTCTTTCCTGTCCCTAGTATGAGGCTACCATGACCCAAGCTTCTTGAGATAGAATCAGAGGACTCATAGCCGAGTCCTCTCCTCATCCCCAGGCATGTCACATCATCTCTATAAAAGCAGGCATCAGTTCTATCCCCAAGCCCTCTAGCTCCTCCCCCGCCCTTCACTGCCACCAGTCTGGTCTTCTCCACCATCATCTTCCTGGAATAGCAGAATGGCGAACTAACGCAGCATCTATTCTTTGCTCCTATGACCCACTCTCAAAAATGTCAGTCGGATTCTACTCCTGAGCCTAAGCTCAAAAATGCTTCCTTTACACACGGTGGGAGGATTTCCAAGCTTTGTGAACTGGGCTCTGAAACACTCCTCAACCTCACCTTGCAATGTGCCCCCTCGACGCTCCCGACTCTGCCCACTCAATGGAATAGTCGGAGCCCTCTTGTGCACAAGAAGCTCTGCACATTTTTACCCATCTCCTCAGAACGCCCTTCCTCCACACCATTTCAGGCTAGCTACTCCTTCTCTGTTTCCCAGCCTCCGCTTCATTCTCTGATTTCCTGAGTAACCTACATCCTACAAGTTTTCATTCCTTAGAAGTTACCAGCTTCTTCCCGGTGCCGACCTCCTCTAGGGGAAGGCAAGCTCTAGGAGGGTGGGGACCTGCCTATCTTGTTCGCATGGGGACTCCATGCGAGGCTTAGGGAAGAGTAAGTGCTTTATGCACGTTTGCAGAACTGATTAATTAAATGAAAGGGTATATAATCCTGACAATGAAAATAAGAGGCCTTGAGAACAGGGCGCTATTCATCTTTGCATGACTAGAACCTCCCACAGTGGAGGCACTTAGCAAATGTTTACTGGCGACAAGAAAGAATGACTCAATCCAGATTAATTTGAGAACCGCTGTCCTTTCTGGGAAAGATTCCCAAGGAGTCCCCTCTTTGGGTGACGTGTGTGTGTGTGTGTGTGTGTGTGTGTGTGTGTGTGTGTGTGTGTGTGTGTGTGTCTGTACAGCACGAGCACTCGTGATATGTATGTGCATATCCCCATGAGTGAACACCGGGGTCAGACAGGGTCTCCCTCTTTACCTAGAGCTAGGCCAAGGCCTGCCAGCAAACTCAAGCAATCATCTTGTTTTCTCCCATTCACTCACTGGGTGCTGGATTGACCAGGCTTTTTACATAAGAGCTAGGGATTTGAACTCGGGTCTTTACGCTTGTACAGCAAACACTCTTCCCCACTGAGCCATCTCCCCAACCCTCCCTTGATCCTTCTTAGGAGCTAACAAGTATAATGCATACAACAAGCACTTAATAAGTACTAGATGTCACTGTCAGTATTGCTTATGCAGATTTCTCCTCAGAGCCCACCTCAGAAAAAAAAGAAGACAGAAGAGTATGAAAAGAGGCCGGCCAGGAAGAGGCCATCAGACACAGATGAGACCTTGGGAAGGAAAAGGAAAGGGAAACACAGGTAAGAGGGTGCTCATTTTCCTCTAGACCACGGCCACCTGCGGGCTACATGGAGCGGCCAGCTGGGAGGAGGGTCTGGACCGGGAGGGCTCGGCTTGAATGCACACATTCATCTCTGGGACTGCAGGGCTCTTGCATTGGTTTTGAAAATCTAGCTGGCTGTGGCTGGGGAGGACTGGAGAGAGGTGTGAGGAATTTCAATTTCCTTCACCAAATGGCAAGCTTGTGAAAAAGCCCTTTCTCTCCAACATTATCACATACTAAAAATGAAAAGCCAGGCCACTCAGCTCTCACGAAGAGGAAAATAGGTAGGGCTGCCCAGCTCACAGAAAGAGGAGAATTCAAAAGCAAGACTTCTGAAATCTCTCAGTGCATTCTGTGTCAAGGCATTGCCCTTTGGGGATTTGTATGTTTTCAAAAAAATAAAAATAAAAAAAATGAGAGAGTAGAGAAAGACAATCCCCTATATAATAACTACAATTGTGTATTTCAGATCCATTTGATAGCTGAATCCCAAAACCACTTGGGTCAGTGAACAGGAGAATTTGGGTAATAGCATATTTATTTTTTAGTTTTTTAAAGATAAGCATACAAGGCACTAAAAAAAAAACATTATGCATTTTTGAACAGGGTAATTTAAAAACTCCTTATCTCAAAATATGTTCTTTGAGATAACTGTATATCTCAAAAACAGTGGCAATAACAGATAAGGGAAGAGGAGAAGGTACTAAAGTGGTGAGCGTTGAAAGACACAGTTCCACATCTGGTTCACGGCTGGCGGCAGATCATAATCTGACATAGTTGGGGAGGCCCAGGCACAGAGTTTAGAGACTTGGAAGTTAGGCCACCAAGTGGTCTTGTGTCCTTAGACGAGTCAGGTCACCTCTCTAAATCTCTTCAGCGTTAAAAGTGAAAACAGTTGTTTTCTGAAATCCTTTTCTTCTACACACACACACACACACACGCACACGCACACGCACATTCCGCGCCCCCAATGGCCCTACACACGGGCCTTCCAATGACCCAGCAAGAAGACCTGGCCGCTCAGGCTAGAACAGACATGAAACTGTCTAAATTTAAATTCTGTGTTTTACACTCTCAAAACATTACTCAGCAATCCTCAACCAATACTATCCTAGAATCAATTCTGCTAAGACAACCTGACGGAGTAGATGGGTGGGGTGGGACTGGTCATTTGGATCTGTACTGCTAAGGCTAAGGTCAAGTTAACTTGGTCTAGACTTGGATAAGCCTCTCTTTTATAAAAAAGAATCCGCCTTACGACGGATCGATATGATGTCTCGGGATGAATTAAACAGCAGAAAACCAGACACCAGCGAGTTTCTTTTTTCTTTTAAACTTACTGTCGCTCTCATAAAAAGGCATCAGGTCCCAAAATGGTACAAGCGAAACCCACCAGACTCTTCTCAGCTCCCAAGTGGAATTATTAACCCCCACCCCACCCCCACCCCCATCCCTGGTTCCTTTTGCTTTAAGTGGTCTGGGGCCTGCCTGGCAGCGCCATGTCCAGGCCAAGTCCCGCGCCGCCGCCGAGGGAAACTTTCCTCCGCTGCGCCAGAGACAATGCGGCGGCCAGTGCCCGCGCCTTCCAGCCGCGCGGGGAGAGCGCCGGGGAGAACCGGCAAAGTGCTGGGGAGGGGAAGAAAGCGCTTCAGAGGGCCGAGGGAGCGCCCCAACGGGAGGGGAGGGTGCCCTAGAGGACGGAGAAAGCGCCCCCGCGGATGAGGAGAGCGCCCCGGTGGGTGTCCGGGCCTCGTCCGGGAGCGGGAGCCTTACACCCCAGGCGCATCACTCCCAACCTAGGTCGCCTCCGCAGAGCAGGGGAATGCGCGCTCCGGCGCTGCAGCTGCGGAGCTCCCGGGCCGCCTGGCCAGTCCCTGCAGAGCCGGCCGCGCGCCCCGCACGCCCCCAGACCCCAGGATGGTGCTCTTTGGAAAGACAGGGACACCCGAAGCCCACAGGGATGCGGGTGGCTGTGCAGTGCCCCGCCGCGCCTGCCTCGCCCGCCCCGCCGCCCCGTCGCCTTGCCACTCACCGGGACCGGGCGGGCCGCTGGGCATTATTCCATTGCCGGCGCGGCGAGGCCGGGCGAGGCGCGGGAGCCGAGCGCGGCGCAGGAAGGGGCGGGCGACCATGTGCCGAGGGGGAGGAGGCCGGCGACAGGAGCCGCTCGCTCGATCCTGATCGGCGGCGGCGGGCGCGGGCTGCAGGAAATCCAAACACTTCGGCAGGAAATCGGAATCCTGACTAAGCACTCTCGGCCCGCGGCAGCCCCGCGCCGGGGGCTCCCACCGCGCTTAACCCTTGGCCCGCCGGTACACTGCAGGGCCCGCGAGGAAGACAGGGCAGGAGATGCGCGGGGTGGACCTCCTTCTTGCCCACAGAGGGCAGAGGTGGGGCCTACCAGCAGAAAACCTTGGCCTTGAAGTGAGGCTTGCTAAAGCCTGGACACCTGGAGAGGACTGTGACCTCTCTCCCATCCTGCCTCGACTTCTCCCAGTCTACTTTCACCGGTTCCTTTCTGTTGTTTCTCTCTTTTCTGCCCAGTGCCTGGAAGCAGAGCCTTTTGAGTCAGGATAGCATATAGTGAAGATCTGGTTAGCATACTTGATTTTTGGTCTCTGAACCAAGGTTGGACAATGGCCTTTTCCTATTTCCTGCAAGTGATACTGCCTTGAGTTTTCCGTTTCTCCAACATGAAAGGAGTTTTCTTTTCATAGACTTAGTTTGAAAACCAGATGCTTACCCAGGCATGTTGGAAACATCAACCAATGATAGCCATGCCTGGCCTTGCAGTCCAGAGACCTCATGAAAAGGAGGCTTCTAACTCGTGGGATGAGTGTTCTGCATAACTATGTGGACCTACACTGCTGGGGACAGATCTGGCCTTGAGGACATCAGTGTCTCCCTCATCAGTGGGTGATTGTTTTCTTTTAGCCTTCCAGAAACTGCTTTCTGAAAGGGGGCTATGCAGACCCCCTTCTGGTGAAATGCAAAACTCACTAGGCTTCACAAAAATGTGAGATTTTGTTCTTAACCTGAGGGCAGGGGACATGGCGGGAGGGCGTGTTAATAAGCCTTGGAATGTTCCAGGAGGTTTAGAAAAACCAGCCAGGGAGCCTGGGCAGCCATTGGGAGTGATTCACTGTGGTTTCCCAAGGAAATGCCACATTTGGTTTTTTTGTTTGTTTGTTAGTTTGTTTTACCTGGAGGATGCAGTTGGGTGGTTTTGCTTAAGTGTTTCAGATCCCTTTGAATCCCAGACTTAGAGGAAGGACCTACGAGTGGATAAGTGAGAACTGAAAAGACCATGCTGGGAACTGAAACTTAGGTACCAGCTTGTCTCCAAAGGAAGAACAGACATGTGCTTGGCACCCAAATGCAGGTCTTTTTTTCTAGCTCTTTCTATGGTCATAAGCCATAGGAACAGCTCCAAGCCAAGCACCAGGAGCCAAGGGTCCTGCCCTTCACAGCTACCATCCATTTGGAGGGGAAAAAAAACCCTTTACCCAACCTAGGTTGACAGATCAATCACAGTGCAGAAGACTGTCCTCAGAGACTCCCCCCAAACCATTTGATCTACCTGTGTCTGTCCCCCACACCTTCACTGTCACCTCTCCCAGCATCCCATCCCTGGTTCTATTGCTTCATTGCTCTTGTCACTGATTTATCTTTCTGGATGCTTGCCTATTTCCCTGTGGCAATGCTGCATTACAGCAAGATTCTTGACTGTCTCTTTTGTTCCGAGTCGCAGCTCCAAGAACCATACATACTAACACATAGGATCCCTTCAATAAGCACATGTTGGAATAACGGCTATGAGGGACAAAGGCTAGAAATCCGGATCTATGTCCCACCCAAGCAAGGCAAGTCACTCTGTCCCTCAGCTCCCTGAATCTTTCACTCAGAGACTTTGACATAGAATGCTCAGTGCAGTGTAATGGAAGAAGCAGTAGTGGGCTCTGCTAATGGTCCTGGCAATTCAACACTGTGAGTAATAAAGTCTGTCAGCTGAGGTAACTGTAGTTTCACTGGTACATCGCCAGTTAATTATTCCCTCTTCTGTGCTTCCCCAGCACTTCTGTTCATTAAAGGTCTTACATATTGAGCCAGGGCAGGGTGGCACATGCCTGGAATCCCCACTCTTGGAAGGATGAGGAGTTCAAGGTCGTGTTGAGATACAGAGGGAATTTGAGCCTAGCCTGAGATACATGAGACCCAGTCTCAAAAACCAAAAAAGGCTTTACTTGTGGCTTTACATGTTCATTTTAGGTGGCAAATCTGTCTGCAGTGAAACAAAGGGAAGAGGCCACATGTCTTGACCATTTACTCTAAGCAAGGGCTTGAGACCAAGGTGAGTTTAATCCATTTAACATTGTGATCAGGGGACACAATAGTTCCTGGGCACTATGTCTGGACAGATGCTCTTATTCTCCAAAAAGATGAGAAATTGCCACTGAGAGGACTAAGAGGTAAGATCTCATCAGGGTATGTCATGGGACTGTATAGAGAGAGCATTGGTTGGGGTAGGATACAAGGAAGTTGAGTAACACTTCCAGGATGTGAGGAGAGCCCTTAAAGTAAGCAAAACAATGACTGTATGTCTAGGTGACAGTTGGCTCACCTCTAGTAACATCTTCCATTGCAATATGGTGCCCACTGCCCCCTTCCAATACACATCTCTTAGCTTGGAGTTTCTCCAAGACAGCAGCATCTTGCCCCATCTTAGGGTAATTCCCCAACCCATGACGGCATAAAGGCTTCTGTTCTCTAATGAGGGACAGGTGTGTAAGATGCTCTCAAGATTATTCTCAGAGGATCATCCTCATGGGATCAAGTCCAGTGGCCCCCAGCAGTAACTGCATTAGCCTATTCTTTCACTATTCACCTCCCTTTCTCCTCCCTCCTTTGTTCTTTCTGGGTTCATGTCCCAGATGAAGTAACCACACCTAACTCCTGGTCCCCAGGTTTGCTTCTGAGACAACTCAGTTCAGGGCAGCATTCATCTATGCATTTGTGGACACTGACTGGCTGGGCACTCCCTAGGTACCTGAGCCAAGACAACAGGAACAGGTCTCATAGTTGGGTAATGTTAGAAGGTTCTACATCATGAGAAGAAAGGGTACATGTTTGGAACAGAAATCAAAGAGGTGTAAATGCTTTTGCACTATTTTATAGTAAAGGAAACTGAGGCACCTGAATGTTGAGTGGCTTGCCCAAGGCCAGCTGGTGAGTGGAGGAGCCCTGGATTCCAGACTCTTTGCTACCTTACACAGCCTTTCCTGGTGGTTTAAGCTGTGGGTACCAGCTATAGCTGAATACATCCTTAAACAGCAGGAAGAGGGAACCAGAGAAGGGCCGGGGGTCAAGGGAAGAAATTACTCCCTAGAGGGGGTGGCGAACACCCATAAATATCCCAGAAAATTCAGTCTAGTGAGGCTCAGAAGGGGAACATCCATCTCATTGGACGGTTACGAGGCTGGTACCTTTTTTACCAGGGCCGCGTGGATAAAAGCAAAGGGATCGGCAGCCAGATTGCAGTGGGCTGAGGAATGAGTGGGAGACTGCAAGTGTAGACAACTCTTTTGAGAAGTGTGGCTGTCTAGCGCGTGGGAGGCAAGGGTGGAGGCTTCTCAGAGATGGCCAAGAGTGCCAGCATCTGTGGATGACAGGGAGGTTCTGTTGGAGCAGTGGCAGTTGCAGAGGCAGAACTGGGACCCCATGGAGGAAGGTGGGATGGGGCAGGCTCTGTACTATTGGAGAGCTACTTTTGTCCACTGGAGGAGAAGGCCAGCTGGTAAAGTCCAGAGCATCACAAGTTTATCCCAGATTCACACTAGGAGCCAGGTGGGTCTTTAAAGTTCCCCTGGTTGAATTCCTTATGAAATTCACGATCTGGACCATCAAATATAGATGTCATAAAAATGCCTTCAACCTCATGACTGGAAAACCGAAGAAGAAGCTATTTTGTCCCCAGGTATGTTAGTGAAGCAGCAATGACTCTGAACAAAGAGTTAGGAGTCATCTTGCCTGTGTGCTGGCTGATGGGGATGCGGGGCGGGGCACACTAGGAGGGACAATGGTGCTCACCTGTGAGGAGGAGGCGGCAGGCGGGTATTTTTAACGATCGATCATAAAGAGCATGAAGGAGAAGGTTCTGAGGAGGAAGATAATGAGTTCCTGTTTGTGCTTAGTGCAGAGAAGGCAGTGTGGGTGTGGCTAAGAGTCTGAGGCTTTGCAGTGCTGGTGGAGGGCCCAGGCTTGAGGGTGGAAGAAGGGGGAGGTAAAGGAGCCAGCACAGTTGGTAAGAGGGCGAGCTGGCACCTAAAAAGGCAACGCCCTACGCCAACTTCTCACAGTGCTTTGCACTGATTTCTCCAGGGCTGGGTTTTGTTCCCCGAGCTGTCGCATCCAGTTCCTTCCTTATTGTAAGGGGCTTCTTACAGACTATAGGATATCGAACAACATTCCTGGCTGCAACCCACCGGATGTCGGCAACAAAACCTGGTGCGAAGGACCAAAACTACCACTAGACATTCTCCAGTGTCTCCTGGCAGCAAAATTGCCTTCCAGTCAGAAGCTCTATTCTATCATTTTTTTTTCTTCCTCAGACAGTCTTAGAATTATTAGAAAGTGAACACTCTGGGGGCTGGAGAGATGTCAGTCAGTAAAGTGCTTGCTGCTCGAGCATAAGGACCTGAGTTTGACCTTTAGCACCCATGTAAAGAAGCCTTCCGTGACATCCGGGAGCTAGAGAGCCAGAGACAGGAAGATTCCCTGGGTCTGCTGGCCAGCCGTCTAGCATAATTGGTGACTTTCAGGTTCAATGACAGAACATATATTAATAATAATAATTAGTAATAGTAATAATAATAATGGACAGAGAGATTGAGAAAGATATTTGATGTCAACCTCTGCCTCACACTCACACACACACACACACACACACACACACACACAGAATACTTGAGCAGGGTGTGATAGTACATGCCTGTACTTCTATTACTCTGCGGGCTGAGGCAAGAAGATTATAAGGTTGAAGCCAACTTGAGCTACATTGGGAAACCTTGTCTTAAACAGATATAAACAGTAACAAAAACCAGATGTGGTAGCACATGCCTATAATCCCAGCACTTGAGAGGTGAAGACAGGTCAAGAGTTCAATATATTCTAGCCTGGGCTACTTGAGACTTACCTCAAAAGACTCCACCCAGACCCATTTCTTTAAAAAAAAAAAAAAAAAAAAAAAAAAAAAAAAAAAAGTTCACCTTTAGATAAAGCATTTATTTCCAGTTTGAGTCTTTGACTTTATTGCTTGCTGGACTCATGACCTTACAAGACTTTATTCCCTTCTCTGGGCTTATATTTGTGGTTTTGCTTTTATCTGTAGAATGAAGTATTTGAGAATGAAATAAACAATCCACGTTTATGAGTACTGTGTCCAGACAGTGCTTAGCTGGCACTCAGTCATAGCTTGTTACTCTTAGGCTTTGGTGTTACATCCAATAAACATTTCGGGGCCTGTAGATATTAACCTCATGGACATATCATGGACAAGAGGATCTCCTGAAGGTGGTGGACATTTGCACATAAACTGTAGAAGAAAGGCAGATTAGAGCCAGAACCTCAGGGAACATCTACATTTACCAAGCAGGTGGAAGACATAGAGCCTGTAGCGACATGAATGGATAAAAAAAAGAAAAAAAAAAAAAAAAAAAAAAAAAAAAAGCCAAAACAATGTGAGGGAGAATGGAGGTGTTGG
This sequence comes from Acomys percivali, assembly GCA_907169655.1. NCBI lineage: Eukaryota > Metazoa > Chordata > Mammalia > Rodentia > Muridae > Acomys > Acomys percivali. The sequence goes on along the minus strand of OU015748.1, from coordinate 82,196,390 downwards.
AAGGTGAACTACGGTGGGCATCCCTTTGGAAGAGGGATATACCCAGCATCGCTGTGATAGAGTCTATGGCAAAAGAAAAAGTCGGTCACGCACATGTAAAACTTCAGCACTTTGTTCGTCTTAGCATTCTCATTTACAGAACTGCACTGACCAAAACCAAACAAGCAAACACTGTGATGGATAATATAGTTAACTTGGCAGACTCTAGAATCACCTAGGAGACCAGCCCTAGGCATGCTGGTATGGGATTGTCTAGACTAGGTCGGCAGAGGTCGGAAAGACCTACATTAATTTGTAGCAACACCGTTCCATGGGCTGGGATCCTGAACCAAAAATAAAGATGAGAAAGTGAACTATGTACGTACTATGGCTCATCTCTCTTTGTTTCTTTACTGCAGAGTCAATGTGACAAGCTGCTTCCTAAAGCTAGTACCATCATGCCCTCCAAACCATGATGCATTGCACTCTCAAACTGACCCAAAATGACCTCTCTCTTCCTCCTTTAAGTTGTTTTTGTTACAGTGTTTTATCATAGCAATAAGAAATGTAGCTAGTGCTGTTTGGGGTGTACCAAACAGAGTGCCAAATTCTTTCAACCTCTTTAGCTTTGCTGCTTAGGTATTGAATTCTAGCTTGGGTCATTCCCTTGTCCCGTATCCAAGGCAAAAGCAAAGATCCCGATTTCAGCTCCACGAGACACAAAGCAATGGAGAACCCAAGGGTTTCCAGGAAAAAGAAATGGACACTGGATGCCAAAAACCTAACAAGTGTCCCTTACAAGAGGTTCTACTTTAGGCCAGATGGAGATGCTTGATGCAGAGCAAACACCGTGGTGGGGCTGTGGAAAGGAGATAAGGAAGTGGGTTAGCCCACATCAACCAACAGAAGCAAGCAGTAGAGAATCTGCACTGACGTTGGTAGCCTCAGTCGATTCAAAATCTGGCTCAACTACCTATGAGCAGTATGATTTTCCGTCGTAACCTCAAGTGCTGAGCCTTAAGGTTCCTGAATAAGAAATAGGATCAATAGAAGCATCCCTATCATACGGCTGCTAGGAAGATGAAAAGGTCTCATTTAGCCCAGAACGTCTTTCAACTTGCTATGGACCAGAGGCTGACCTTGGCTCTCATCTTCCAGCCTCTCTTCCCATGGCTGGTATGACAGGCATGTGCCACCATAACTTGCCCAACTTTAGCTTTCTTTTTAAAGCTGTGGTTCCTATAGTTTGAACGTATCTACCAAAGCTTATGGGTTGGAAATTTAATTGCCAATGACATAGGGTTAAGATGTGGGCCTGTTAAGAGGTGATGGGGCCACAGGGACTGTGACCTTGTAAACGAGATGAGTGCCCTTATGACAGGAGTGAGTGCCTGACAAAAGGATGAGGCAAGCTCTCATTCTATTCTCTCTCTCTCTCTCTCCCTCCCTCTCCCTCCCCCTTCCACTTTCCCTCCCTCTCCATGACTGGCCTCTGATTTTATGTAGTATGATTCTGAACTTCTATTCTCTTGCTTCTACCTCCAAAGTTCTGGGATTACAGGTATGTGTCACGATGCCTGATTTGATGCAGTGTTGGGAACTGAACCCAGCACTCTATCAACTGAGCTATTTATCCCTAACCCATAAATATATATATATATATATATATATATATATATATATATATATATATATATATATTTGTAAATTACCCAGGTTCCAATGTCAAGCATTTTGTTACAGGAGCACAAAACACATTAGGACAACAGTATCAGCATTAAAAAAAAAAAAAAAAACTAGTTGTGTTTTAAGCCACTGAGTAATAAAGGCAGAGACAGAACAGTAACTACTTCAGAGGAGAACCCAGGGCAAGTTTGGATTGTTTTTGTTTCTCTCTACTGGGAGAGCAAGGAAAGTGTCCATCAGGGAGGGGGACAGTCGCCATGTAGAGAGTTACCTAAGATGGAAATATCTGTTACACATTCTTGGGCTTGGGAAGCCAATAAATGCTAATGACTGGGGCCCAGCCACACACACTTAAGTGGCACAGGCGGAACAGAGCCCAGGTCATGAGAACATCTTCCTATCCCTCCGTTATTGCAACACCCTCCACTGAAGCTCCCCCTGGAAGGGCCCTGGAGATGAACTCTCAGAGGCATTTCCTCCAGCGCTGCTAAGCATTGTGGAGAAAAAAAAATACTTTCTGTTCTTAGGTTGTTAATTTTAAAGGCTTCATTTCCAGCTATAATGGACCCTTGTGACAAAAGGATCAAACAGCAACAATCACTTAAGGGAGTAAAAGCCCTTTTCCATTTTGTGTGAAATTAATAAGGGTTTCACCTGGGAACCTTTGGTGGCCCAGAGAAAACCATCTCTGACTATGTTTATAGTGAAGTCTGGCCCTCTTAGGCATTCTTATAGCTCCCTGAAATCAGTGCTGGTCAGCCTGTACCACAGAACACATCATCTCTCCCCTGTTGCCTCCAAGGGCAGAGACTGTGCCACTCATCTGTGTGACCCGGCACCCAGTAGAGTGGCTGGCCCACAGGGTGCCCTCGGCCTGTGGCTCAGAATAAACACTCACATTGCCTTTCAAAGCATCACCTTCATGAGCTATTTGAGAGAACCTCTGACATCCTGAGTCAGCAGAGAACAGACATAAGAGACCTGAGAGGAGGCCTCCTCCTGGCTGGCTAGAGTGGAGGGGACTGTGCTGGCAATGAAGACAGCAGTGATGATGATCGAAGGTGACAGTGATGCTATGCATATCTGAAACTTATTAGTGCTTACCGCCTTTACCTTGTACCATTCCAACGACTCTAATGGCCTCTACCAATGATTGTCTCATTTAATCTCAAATCTATGAAGCTAGAATCTTAAAACATTTGTCAGTCAAGGACACTGAGGCGTAGGGACATATTTGTGTTTCTGTTCACTGTTCTTCAGAGACTCTCTTCAGCTAATTGAGCTCCAGGGACCAAAACTGGGCATGGAACTTACAGCCTCCAACTATAAGGGAATGTTAGGGATATCTGATCCTGAGATTTAGTTTTAAAAGGTTATTTTTTTTGATTGTTTGTGTTTATGTATGTATGTATGTGTGCTCGCATGAATTTATGTGCACTGTGTACATGAAAGAGCCTACAGAGGCTATCCCGGTCCCCTGGAACTGGAGTTACAGAGAGTTGTGGGCTGTCATGTGGATGATGGGAACTGAACCCAGGTCCCCTGTAAGAGCAGTACCTTACTTTTAACCATTGAGCCATATCTCCAGCCCCATGATGATGAGTTGGGGGGGGGGGTGGAAGGGAAAGAAAGGAAGGAAGGAAGGAAGGAAGAAAGGAAGGAAGGAAGAATAAAAGAGGAGAGGCAGGTCAGATCACAGTATAATTCCAGCTCTTGGGAAGCTAAGGAGGATTGGTATGAGTTTGAGGTTAGCATGAGCTATACAGTGAAACTCTGTCTTTAAAAAAAAAAAAAGAAGGGAGGAGAAGAAAAAAGAAAAAATATAGATATACCAGAGCCTCAGACATGTAATATAAAATAACAGAGTCCCTAAAGTCTGGGCCTACCGTTTCAGAAAAAACAGAAAACAGCTCCCTACTGTGTTTGTAAATAGTCCTTAATTGAGCTCAGTGCTGGTGTCATTACTAGCATTCTGCATCTATCCAGGCAGGAGACTGCTCACTAGGTTGCTGTTGCAGAGATGTTTACATACCCATGATTTAACTCTAGACAGGATTTTCAGTCTTTGAATTGCTTATTCCACTGTAATTGTAGCTGCTAGGAAACTGCCTGGGGCCATTTCAGGGAATGGGAGATGGAGAATTCCCCTCAAAGCCAACTGTTGCTACCCTAGAATTAACAACATTAACATTCTCTTTTCATTCACATGCTAGCTGGGATGAGAAGACAGGTATGAAGGACTCTATTTGAAAAGAACCCCCAAGACCTATTTCCCCCAGGACTAAAATATAAGCTTTTATTTAACAAATATCCAGCAAGCACCTACGATGTTCTGGGAACTGTCCATGGACTCTGGGAACTTACAGTCAACCTAGGGGGAAAGGGAACTATCATGGAGTAAACAATGAAAACGGATAAATGCAAAAATCATAATTACCACAGTGCTACCAGAGCTGTACATGCAGGGAGTGAACCAAAACCTGGGAAAACTTTTCTGAGTTGTGATAAATAAAGAATTGACTAAACAGCCAGGCATGGTGGCACTCTCCCGTAATCCCAGTATTTGGAGAGGTAGAGGCAGGCAGATCTCTATCAGTATGAGGCCAGCCTGGTCTACAAAGTGAGTCCATGACAGTCAAAACTACACAGAGAAACCCTTGCCTCAAAAAACTAAAAAAGGGGACTGTACTGGTAAATTTGTGCTATGTAACAAACCACCCTAAATCTCAGTGATGTAAATATTGCTGAGCCCTTGTTTCTGTGTGGTAATTTGGGCAGAATCATCTAGATGACCCTCTTTTGACTTCGGCTGGCTTCCTTGTTGTGGTGGTTTGAATATGATTGTCCTTCACAGGCTCTTGTATTTGAACACTTGGTTTCCAGTAGATGGTGCTGTTTGGGGAGCTCTAGGAGGTGTTGCCTTCTGGGAGAAAATATGTCATTGGAGGCAGGCTTTGGGAGTTAAAAGAGTCACACCATTTCCAGCTTGCTTTCTTGGCTTCATCCTTGCAGGTGAGGATGTAAACTCTCAGCTTCTTGTTCATACCACTATACTTGCCACCTGCTGCTGCTCCTTGCTTCTGCTCTGTCACCATGGATTCTTATCCCTCTAGAACTGTAAGTCAAAATAAACTTTCTCTTTTCTTAAGTTGTCTTTGGTTGTGGTGTTGTATCATATCAATGGAAAACTAGTGCATACACTCATACATTTGTGGACATCTCCCAGGCTAGCACGGTGGCACGTGTACATGTTATGGACTGCTTTTACTCTAGCAGGGTAGCCAAGGTTGTTTGATAAAACCCAACAGGAGTCTGAGAGCATCATAAGGTGAAGGATGTTCACAGCCCAAGCTTAGAACTCATTTCCACCATGTTCTATTGGTCAATGTCTTTTTCCAAGGGACCAAATAAGAGATAGAGTGTTGGAAGTGAAAAGAACTGAGGCCAGAGGTATAGCACGGTGATACCTACATTAGGTAGGTATGTACCTAATGTTTGAATGAACAGAAAGAGGAACAGACCGCACATGGTGCTTTTAGCATGTGCAATCCACAGAATGCTTTTCAGATGAGAATAGAACCGGTTCTTCTACCCAGAGTGTTTTGTAGCTCTGTCTACTTCCCCCTCGATAGTGAGGCCAGAGAAGTTTGTCTAAAATGCAAACCCTGGGGCTAGAGATATGGCTGAGCAGTTAAGAGCACTCACTGCATGTGATGCACAGAAGCTCACATAGGTACCTAATGCTTGTAATATTGCCGATGCTGTCAAGCCTGTTGCTCTTTACAATCACCAGGCAAACCTAATCAATATCTAGACTCTCACTTTCACTCTTGAGCCATTGAATCCAAAATCT
>OU015748.1:82173715-82190862 GCA_907169655.1 Acomys percivali | reverse complement strand
AAAAAAAAAAAAAAAGCCAAACCAAATATCTAGGACTACATACATGCACCATCCACCACACCCAGCCACTGAACTGACCTCTTTTCATATTAGGTATATTACTAAAGTTGGTCTACTTCTCTGTCCTATTCCTAACCCTTCCTCACTTCTTTCTTCCACTCCAGGTCAGCTATGAGGTCCTAGAGGGAGATACTTATGGTATTAATGCTGTTGCCTATTAGAGAGCCTGTACAGAATTAAGCAATTAACATGTGTCCATGGATAAATGGATACAAGAAACACAGTACATATGTAGTACAGTTTATAAAAGGGAAGAAATCATGATGCAATATAATATGGGTGGAACCTGAGGCTCTATGCTAATAGAAATAAGATTTATATGAAGTATCCACCATTGTTAGTTTCTGATACAGGGAGTGGAATGGTGCGACTGGGGCTAAGAAATAAGGGATTGTTAATGTGCATAGGGTTTCAGTTTTGCAGGATGAAGGATTCTGGCCTTGGGTGGTCACACAGAATGTCAGTGCACACAATACTAAGATTTTTAAGTATATTGGAGGTGAGATTGGGAGGACAAGAAGGAGAGGAAACTACATTCAGATGTAATATGTGGGAAGACTAACTTAATTTTAAAAAGAAACAAAGGAAATAGAACGGAATTAACAAGAAACAAAAAAAATAGACTTATGGATCATAAATTTAAATTTCATGCACTTTGCCATAACCATACGAAGGAAAACCAAAATAAAACTTGAACCCAAGAAAGTATGGACACTTACCAATCTCCATTCTTAGACCTTTTGATGGTTTGCATTTCATCTGCTAGGATACCTCAAGGTGAGTCTAGCCTTCTCAGCACCTAGCCACTCCCCAGTCACTCCAACTCTGACGATCCTCCTCGTGGGTTCCCTGGACCATGGGGTCCAACACAAGAGAACTCTAGATCCCATCTGTACCCAGTTGACCTGGTTAGATGTCACAGCTACTAAATCATATCCTCTTCAGGCACGGCTCTCAGAAGTGAGTTCATTTTCCAGATGGGTCTGACCAGTGAAGAATTGGTTGGTCTTCCCATGTTATGTACCCAAATTCACTGACTCCTGAAATGAGTACATTATGTTTTTAAACTTAACTATGAACCCATTGCCTGCTTCCTTAACTAGACACTTTTCACAGCTCTAAGAGAGAGCAAGCCCATGTCCCCAAAGCTTGGGTTGTCTGTGTGATCTCTGCCCCACACCTTCTGTGTCCATCGAACCCTTTCCATTGCTTTAATATCTTTTCATTAATAGGCTCCGGAAGTTGAGTAACTTGCACAGGCAGCCAGTGCTCCTCTGGTTCTTGCTCATTCGCCGTCATGACTCAGCCAGCACATGCTGCTTCCTCGCTTTGCCTTAGCAGGAGCTCACCTCCCTCTCCTCTGAATCTGACCCAGTTATTTGGAACACCTAAGGGTTGTCTCACATGGGTTCTAGTCAGGCCTGCCTGGTTCCTTGCTTCAGTCTGGCTTGCCTGGAAGTCTTATCATGAACTCATGGCATCTCCTGGATTTCTCCTCTACAAACTCTTTTTCTCTAATGCTGACCCCCTGTCCCCTCTGGGGGTGTCCTGCTCCTGTCCTTCCCTTTGTAGATTTCTCTCTGCCTAGAGTCCCTTCAGCAGGAGGGCTGGAAGGGAGGGGCACCTGTTCTCTCTATCAGTCACTCTAGACCAAAACATATCATCGTAAGAACAGCAAAATGAATTTAGAGAACTCTGCCCTTTTTTATTTCTTTAAAAAAACCTTTTTATTGATTCTTTGTGCATTTCCTGTCACACACCCAGTCCTACTAATCTTCCCATCCCTTCATATCTGCCCTCTGCCCTCCCAACCTCCCTGCCAAAACAAAATAAAATAAAGCAAGCAAGCACACAAACAAACAAACAACCACATTTCACCGTGAAAGCTGCAATGTGTCATGATGTGTCACACCGTATACCCTTTTGTCCAAAGAGCTTTACTTGCAAATGTTCATTGCAATGAGTCACTGGTCTGGTTCGAGGTCTCTGGCTTCTACTACACTGACAATACTGGATCCTCACTGGGATTCAGATATCCTGTCGTTGGCCCAGGTCATGGAGATCCCACAGCTTTGGATCTGGAGGACTGGTCCCATCATGGGCTCTAGCAGTTCATAGATGGGGTAAATGTTGGGGTGGGCCAACTCAGAGTCCTGAATCTAGGCCTGGGTAAAAGTTGAGTTTGTTAGCCCACCACCTCGCCTATGCCTGTGTCACCAAGAGCCAGCTCTCCCACTTTGCCCAGCTAAGGGGCAGAACCAATTCTCCATCTCTCATGCCCTCAAGGTCTGCTCTCCCATGCCCATACCACCAGGGCCAGCTCTCCTGCTTTGCCCAGGTGAGGTGTGGGGCTTCCTTCCTGAGTGCTGCAGCTGATGACGGGCAGGGCAGACTCACCTACTCTGATGCCCTCGGGCCAGCTCTTCCACCCTACCTAGGCAAGGTGCTAGGCCTGCACTCCCCAGTGCTGTAGTCTGTAAGGGGAGGGATCTTCCATGCCCATGCCACCTCCTGGCACACTAGGGGTGGGTCCAGCTCTCCCAAATACTCCAGCTGGTAAAGAGATGGTCCAGCTTTCCCAAGTGCCACAGTTGGTAAGAAGGTGAGCATGGGCAGCTCTTCTGCACTCACCTTATCCTGGCCAGTTCTCTTGCACCCACACACCAGAGCCAGCTCTCCCATGTTGTCCAGGTGAGGATCAGGGTCAGCGAGGCGTGGGGACAGCACAACATGGTACTCACATGGACTCAGGTGGCTACCCAGATCAGGGACATGTGCAAGGCCTTTGGTAGTAACATGGATCTCAGAAACCAACACAGACCCTGGTTGCCATAGGATCACGGATCACGGACTCAGACATGGCCTCAAGTGACAGTGCAGGCCCCTCATATCAGTATGTCCCTTGGTATATCCCCTGGTGGCAGCAGCATGGCCCTCAGACACCCACATGGTCTCAGGTGGCAGCTCTGACCATATATATCCATATGGCCTTTGTTGGCAACTCAGGCCACAGACATAGACACAGACCCCAGATGCAGGAGGACCACAGATCCAGACATGGCCGTAGGTGGCAGCTCAGTCCAGAATGTCACCATGGCCTCGGGTGGCAACACAGGCCACTCAGATCAGTTTGTACCGTCCCCCCCCCCCATATCAGTATGGCCTCAATATGGTCTCAGCAGCAGCCCAGACCACTGCTGTTCTCGTGGCCTTTTGGTGGCAACCTGGGCCACAGCAATCAACACAGACCTCAGCTGTGGTAGGGCCACAGATCCAGACATGGCTCTTGGGCATCTCTCTTCCCTGCCACTTTTACTCTTAACACAGAAAGTAAGCTTGTTATTGCAGTCCTGAAATTGTAGTGATCACTGACATGCGTACCACATTTTGTTCACACCTCAAGCTGAGACCCAGCAGAGAGTGCTACATAAGCAGAGGAATAGTAAAGCTGGAAGCCAACCCCACCCTCCTACAATCTCCAGGAAAGTATATCCAAAATAAAACAAACAAATTCCTCACCCCAACTCCTCATCTTCTCCTCCCGGCCCCAACCCCTGCCCCAGTCTTAAGCCTTTCCATTGTCTGTATTCTCCTCTCTCCACAGTCTCATGAAACCCAGGCTGGCCTTGAATTCCTGATCCTCTTGACGTCGCCTGCCTTCTAAGTGTTGGGACTGCAGGCATGTGCCACCACGCTCAGTTTATAGGAGGCGGGCCCTGTTAGGCAACCAGCAACGCTGGCTTAGTCTAGCGTCTGTTGAGTGTTTCACTCGGAGAAGCAGAGTCTTTTCCTGCTTCTCAAGACACTCCAGCATAGCCCTGAAGGAGTCACATTTAGAGAAACAGAGAGTCAAGCAGTTTACAAGGCGCCGGAGCCAGAGGAGAATAGGAAGTCAGTGCTTAACGGGTGGGAGGTTCCATCTTTCTTCCTTTTAAACATTTAACGTTTATCCCGCGCATGCGTGAATATGTATGTGTGGGCATGTCCATGCTACGGCACACATGTGGAGACTAGAAGACAACCTGTAGGAGCTGATCCTCCCCTCTACCTTATGAGTCTCGGGGACAGAACTTCGGCTGTCAGGCTGGAGCAGTCTTGCCTGCCTGTTTCCGTTTGTCCCGATGTAAAGTTTGGGTGTTAGGTAGTGGCAGTGATTCAACAATGATATAAATGTACTTAACGTCACTGGACTCTGCATTGCAGATGTTTAAAATGGTAAATATTATGTTATATATATACTTGCAAGAATTTAAAAATGTGCAGACCTACATCTGCCTCATACTGGTCCTAATCTCTGTTTCTCCCCTCTGAAGCTCTTATATTTGCTAGTATTTTATATTTTTCCAGTTTCTTCTATGCTGTAGTTTCCTGGCAGAATGTACTCTCCATAAGGTCAAGGATCTTGTCCCTTTGTTATTCTTCTTTAGTGACATTTGCTAAGCACCAAGAACAGTGCCTGTCACACAGTGGGTACACAAGAAATTTCATTGCATGAATGAGTCATCAGTTGCTAATGAGTCCCTGATAATGGTAGGGATGGATGGAATGATCCCGCCACCTGGTTTACTGGGTACCATTTTCCATTGAGGCCAGTTCTGTTCCCAGCCAAAAGATAGAATAACCTTCCCCAGTCATTAGGTTATGGCAAATTATAACTCACGTTCATTTTTAAATCAATTCTTTAGGATATGTGATAAGTGCTACTTCTAGTTTTGTTTTCAAGCTGCAGACTCACATTCAAAATGCAAATATTCAAGAAATCCTTTAGAAAATGAGGAAGAGGTGCACCAATGTATGAGTACACTGTACAAAACTCTTCCATTATAAGTATGAATTTGCCTATTTATCTTTTCAGTTCTTTCAACTTTAGCCATATATATATATACATATATACACACATACATACATAAATACATACACACATATGTACACACATATACATACATACAAGAGGTGGAATATATAATGTTTATGATTTTATGATAATTTATGATGGATTTAACTTTTGTTTTCAGTATGAATTTTTTCCCTCTTAAAGGGCTTCTTGGTCTAAATCCTGTATTTTCTGACACCAGTAGAGCTATGAATTTTTTCTTTTGGCCAGAATTTTTAGTGTATGTATTTTCCTATTTTGTTCCCATGTTTTTGCATCTTTGAGGGATATCTTTTTTTGTTTTGTTTCGGTTTGGTTTGGTTTTTTGAGACAGGGTTTCTCTGTGTAGCCTTGGCTGTCCCAGACTCACTTGGTAGACCAGGCTAGCCTCAAACTTACAGTAATCCACCTGCCTCTGCCTCCTGAGTGCTGGGATTAAAGGCGTGCGCCACCATGCCTGCCGTTGAAAGACATCTTTTATAACCAGCATGCAGCCCATTTTACTTTAAAAGTCTTATTTAACCATCTTATCTTTTCACCTGAGTATTGTATAAGCCGCATCCAGTGTAATTATTAATTTATTTAGAATCTGGGCATGTATGCTTAATTCACAATTTTCAGGGTGTTTGAAACCTCCAATCTATCCTCACTACTGTCTGTTACTAGAAAGCAGAGTTGCCTGTTACTAAACAGACAGTTAGACTGTTATCCATTACCAGAAGGCACATCAAATTTACAATAACAATGCAAAGAAGCACACATATGACTATTTCCCAGAAATCATCAGCAGATCAACAGTTGCTGGTGAGGCCCAAGCATGGAGACATGAGAGCAATGGGTAGTTCACCACCACAAGGCTCTAGGAGCATACTCAGAACAGCCCTGAGCAGGTGACAGTGGCCACCCAGGTTTGACAGAAAACAAGAAGCCTTTTTTTCATAATGCTTCTCTGGTGCTCTTTCTGGGTTCCATACTTGCTCCACTTCAAAGCAGAGAAGAGCAGACTCTATGTGTCTTTTAAATGGGGACTGTAGCCACTTTGCAAGCAACTTGTCTCCCTTCCCTGGCATTCACTAAATTGTCATTGTGTGTGTGTTGAATGAATGAATGAATGAATGAATGAGCAGTACAAAATATGCAGTTTATAGAGCTTTCTATCACAATCCTGCTGGCTGACTTTGAATAAGCCACTTTATTTTGCACTGTTCATCTCACATGTGTGATATTGTTCATCCCTTTCATACAGATGTAATTTGTCAAAAGGAATCACATGGTGAGAAAAATCATCCAATTTTTAATTTTTTTTCAGGCAAGGTCTCAAAGAACCCAGACTGGCCTTGAGCTTGCTATGTTCTTGAGGATGACTTTGAACTTCTGATTCTCCCAACTATACATCTCAAGTGCTGGAATTGAAAATGTGCACCACCACACTTGATGTATGCTATGCTAGAGATTAAACCCAGGTCTTGGTGCATGCTAGTCAAGCACTCTACCAACTGAGTGGCATCCACAAGCCCCTCCTTTTAATTCTCCCTAGCATTCTATCTATTTCATAGAAAGTTATGTTTTCTATTATGAAACTGTTAAGACTTCTTAAACACTGGTTAATCCTGCCTTTTTTTTAAAAAGTATTTATTATGTATATACAGTATGCATCAGATCACATTATAGATGGTTGTGAGTCACCATGTGGTTGCTGGGAATTGAACTCAGGACCTCTGGAAGAGCAGTCAGTGCTCTTAACTGCTGAGCCATCTCTCCAGCCCCCTCCTGCCTTTTTTTTAATGCTTAATTTTTAACAATAATAGATCTGAGATTCAGCACTTCATATTGAATAGTCAGAATGTAATATTGTTGTATCATTTTCATTGTGTTTCTTTTGCATAATCACCTTCTCATTTATAATGAGTGATATTATTTCTAATGCTAATGTAACAATTTTCCTGAAAATAAGTTTTAAAAATAAGTCCAAGGAAAATAGTCAGTGATGACACACCTGATATATGGTGAGAATGACAATCTGGAAGAGGGAGCTTGGGATGCCAGTGTAGACTCTACACTGTAGAATATTTGCCTTAGCATCTTCAGGGTGTCATGGCTCATCTTCAGCAACACGCACGCACGCACGCACGCACACAAACACACACACACACACACACACACACAGAGCACAAACTGGGAGTGGGTATATGCCATTTAGAATTTGGTAAATTTTTGCCAGAGTATCTGTATCCTGTCTTTGAAAGAAAATGCCAGAAGATGTAAACACGTTGTGCTGAAAGCAGCATCTTTCTCATCTTATGGCAGCTGACATGCCTGTCCCATGTCCACCAAGTGGAAGAAGCAGATATGGGCTGAATGCACTGAGTGCTCGCAGGATTTCACATGTCTTTGAAGTGATACAAAGATGCTGGGACAGGAGAAATTATTTGCAGTGGCTGCACGAGATTCAAAAGTCCCGAGTAAATATCTACTATTGATTCTGAAATTACTATACTGAAGACAACTTAGAAGAGTCATTTTCCAAACAGCATGTGCCAGCATTCTCATAGCAGCTTCATTTATCTTAGCCTCAAAGGAGAAATAACACAGATATCATTAAAAAATTAGACTGAGTAATACATTTTAGTATTAACATAAACAGAGAACTTTACTATAGGGAAGGAACAGAGGAAGAGAGGGGGAGAAAAGGAAAAGGAGATGAACTGTAAAGAACAACTATAATACACAACCGTACATATAGATATTGAAAAATATAATGAAAAAATCCCTCAGATACAAGACAGCGTGAAGAGGAGATATTATTTCTATCTTTGTGGACTTCAGAAACAGGCAAACTAATCTACACCTGGAAAAGTGACGATGTGCTGACCAGACAGAAGCCTGAAGAAACCTGATGATGTGATAAGAGTGTCCTATAGTTTTGAACAAGGTGGTTACACAGATATGCCTATATTTCACATATGTAAAATTTGTATGTGAACTCCTCTTTCTTTCCTCTTCTTCCTTTCTCTCTCTCTCTCTCTCTCTCTCTCTCTCTCTCTCTCTCTCCATACATACATACATATATTCTTCTGGTTTCTTCTCCTAGGTGCTAGTATTACTGGAGTGTGCCACCACAGCTGGATTTATATAGTTCTAAGGATGGGGCCCTGGGTCTCATGCTATGCAAGCACCCAAACAACCGAAGTTAACCCCCAGCCCCTGTACATGTGACTATCATAAAAGTAGCAGCTTATTAAGGGAAAACAACGCCTAGAAGCATCTCGGAGTCCAGGTTGGCAGCCCTGGCGTCTACACTCTAATTAGGCTATTGCTGTGACATGTTCTTGGCTGCGTTTTCCACAACGCGGCCTTTCTTGGCCCTTCATTGCAGTAGGAGCCAGTTTTCCCAGCCTGGCTGTTGATTCCTGAACAGTCTGTTTGCATTCCTGCCAATGAATCCTTTGCATGCTCATATTGGCCCAAGCCAGTCTGTACTGTTTGCCATCAAGTCCCCTAACTGCCGTGTTAAGGAAGAACAGAGGCCTTGCTGGTAGTTAGAACTACCCAGTTCTGACCTGTGGTTTCCCAGCAGCTTTCTAAAAAGCTGACTAACTTCAGGATGTTTTTATTTCAGAAGGTGCCACTGTCATCATGCTTACCTGTCACCTCAGCTGTATGCTCATGAGATGATTGTGCCCATATCTTTTAGGTCTTAGGAAGTCCACTTTAGTGCTTAAAAATATCAATAAACTTATATTCATATTAAGTTGTTCCATTGAAATTATTAAATTGCTTCTTTTTTTCCTGTTCTTCCTTGCCACTACTACTCTTTTCACCAGTGCCTGTTTTGTTGGTGATCTCAAGCTTGGCATGCAATCTCTGCAAAGGAAGGTCAAATAAAACAACAAATGTAATTATGTTTTGCAAATTGAAAGAACCAGGACACACAAAGGACATTATTATCAGTTTTTAAAAGGCCAAGGAAATTGGTGCATGAAATGCTCAACTGGTTTAAAACATTGACAGCAGTTAAAATGGTGCTTTCCAATGCTGCCTAATTGCAAAAGCCATAACTGTCTTGAGGAACGACCATTAAAAAAACCCATGACATTTCAAAATGTATATAAGTCAGGACCATCCATGCCATGATGTTTATTGTAGCAGAATCATTATTTTGGCTTAATGGGACACTTTGAAATTACAATTAGATCTTTAGCGTCTAGCAGAATAAAAGCACATAATGAAATGAAGATAGCAGGTAGATTGGAAGATAATGTTACATAAGGAAATGCTTTCAGTGAGCATTCTCTGAATCAGAATGTTCATAATGGTGTAATTAGGTATGTCAATTTAAACAGGGAATGCAATAAATGTCACAAGTAGCAAACAGAGCACCTCTCCTTGACATTTTCAATGAAATATACTAATGAGGCATTGGTGGTTTTTATCCCCAGCCAACTAGTTTCTGATCAGTTGATAAGATGATGTCTGTGGAAGCATGAGCATTTATGGTATAGGTTGTCTTTCTTGTCTTTGCTCATCATGCCTCTAAGTCTGATGTCCTAAAGAGCTCATGTTGCATCCTAGCCTGGGAACTCTGGAGTTTCTTAGTGACCACATTAACAGTGTATGAAGAAACCACTCAAACAACTGCTGGGACATCTCAGAGAGAGGGATTTTATCTATAGACTCTCCTGCTTTCTTATCCCCTGCTTCAGTGTTAGAAGCTTGGGCTGGTGTTCTTACTCTAGGATCAGGATGGGTGGCTTTCCTATCCTTTCCTCTTGCCATCTTGGTTCATACAAGAAATAACCAGTTCACTTGGTACAGTTTTACAAATGGCACAACTCATCTACCTTATAATTCTTCAATGAGGGCTTTCCATCCCTGGGTTTTTTGTTTTACTTTGTGATACCGGGGATTGGATCCCAGCGGCCTCGCACATGCTAGGCAAGCACATTCTATTAATGTAGCTCCCAAGCTCTAGGATATTGTTTTCAATACAATGTTTAGCTCTTTTTATTTTGAAGATTAGAAATGACAACTGGGATGGTCTCTGAGCATGGTGGCTAGTGGCTAAAGCAGATTCAGTATTAGCTAGGTCGTTTGGTCCTAATACAAAATGAATACATGAAACCTGTTCAAAAATTACTTCTAGAACTTCAAGGGGCTAACACTAGGATCAGTGGATAAAGGCATTTGCCATCAAGTGAGATGATTTGTGTTCAGTCCTTGGGCCCACATGGTGAAAGGAGAGACCCGACTCCTGCAAGTTGCTCTCTGACCTCCACATGTGTACCATGGCACCTCTGTTTGTCTGGTGTCTCTATCTCTGTCTGTCTCTCTCTGAGACATGTTCTCAATATAGCTCAGGCTAACATCTAGCTCACTATACAGTCTAAAATTACTCCAAACTCCTGATTCTCCTGCCTTTGTCTCCCAGGTGGGTACTACCATGCTAGGCCCTTAACAGAGCTAGTGAAGTTTGGAATACAAACACGGCTGGCTTGCTGGAGAAGTCGTCTCTGAAGACATGCTGTATACTTGGGTTCAGGATCAAGTCACCCTCTTTTTCTTCTTTACTTTTGGAGATAGGGTTTCCCTGTGTTCACCTTGGCTGTCCTGGAATTCTCTTTGTAGACCAGACTGGCCTCGAACTCACAGAGATCTGCCTGCCTCTACCTCTCAAGTGCTGGGATTAAAGGCATGCACCACCACCGCCCCCTCTCTCTTTTAATGGTATTTTATTTATTTAGTTTGACTGCAGTGAGGGAGGGACGGAGGGATGGAGGGGAGAGAGAGAGAGAGAGAGAGAGAGAGAGAGAGAGAGAGAGAGAGAGAGAATTAGGGTTTGAGGACTACCTCTTTTCCTTGTCGTTATTCTAAACCAAAGAGGTATCCTAAACCCAAATTGTCCAGCAGATTGTGATTTAAAAGCCAGATGAATTTTAGATAAAGGCAAAGCTGGAGATTTTGGAATAGGCATAGATACACTGGACTTCCTGACTCTGAATCCAGAATAAGGGATTTGCCATCAGGGGTTGGTGAACCGGGCTGTTCTCAGGGGGAACAATACCTTGCCTGTTAAGTTTCTGGTTCGGCTAGTAGCAAAGCAGAGCTAGCTTTTCACAGACAAACACAACAGACACACCCACAGAGGAAGAGAAAAGGAAGGGCTAGCTTCTCTATACCAGTTCCTGCTCTCAAGCAAGGCTCGCAAGTTGGAGGCATCTTTTCTATCTTGGGAAGAATGCTAAAGAGCCAGTAAACACCGGGCCATGCCATCTTGAGTGTTTCTGAGGCATGCAATAGACTCTTAGAATGGCTCTCCCATGTCCAAATACCTTCCTGTATCTGTATCCTTTTCTCATCTTCACGTCTTGGGTGCAGGTTGGCTCAGTGATTTGTTTGTAAAACACAAGAATGATATAAACTCTATGATTAGGTGATCAAAGGTTGTGCTCACATTCTCTGCACCCCCCCCCCTTGTTTTCCCTCTGAAACTTCCAGCTGCAATGTTACAAGATACTTTATGAAGAGGCCCATGCATCAGGGGACTGAGGGAAACCTCTCGGCGATGGCCAGCAAGGAGAGAAAGTGCTCATCCCAACAGTCTCCAAGGACTCAAATTCTATCGCATATGCATGAAGGAGCCTGGAAGCAGATCCAATTGAGTGCCCTGAAATGACTGTTGCTCCTGAGGACATGCTGAGTTTCTCTGTACTAGTTACTTTTCTTGTTGTGTGGCTCAATACCTGACAAGACCTAATTTAAGGAAGGCAGGAGGGGTTTATTTTGGCTCACAGTTTGAGGAGATACAGTTCATCATGGAAGAAAGGCATAGCTGTGCGAGTGGGAGGTGGCTGATCACAATGTGTCTGCAATCAGGAAGCAGAGGAAGATGAATCCTGCTCCTTAGGTGCCTACCAGGCAGCCCTGCCTTTTTCCCCCTTTTATTAAGTCTAAGCACTCAGCCCACATTCAAAGTGGCTTTTCCTTTCTCAGTCAAACCTCTCTGGAAACAGACATAGACGTACTCAGAAGTGTGATTGCTTTGGAATGAAATGGCCAAATACATGTTGGATTTCATGGTCAAAGGAAATTTCAGTCCCTATGGTTATGCTATCATGAAGTGTCTTAGCTAGGGTTTCTATTGCTGCAATGAAACACCGTGGCCAAAAATCAAGGAGGGGAGGAATGGATTTAGTTGGCATATACTTCCAAATTGCTATTTTTCACAGAAGGAACCCAAGACAGGAATTTAAACAGGGAAGGAACTTAAATATGGCAGGAATCTGGAAGCAGGAGCTGATACAAAGGCCATAGAGGGGTGCAGCTTACTGGCTTGCTTTCCATGGCAGGCCCAGCTGCTTCGCTATAGAATCCAGGACCACTAGCCCAGGGATAGGCCACTCATAATGGGCTGGGCTCTTCCCCCATCCATCACTAATTAATAAAATGCCTTACAGCTGGGTCTTGTGGAGGCCTTTTCTCAATAGAGGTTCTCTCCGTTCAGATAACCCTAGTTTGTGTGTCAAGTTGACTTAAGACTAGCCAGCACATTAAGGGACCTTTTTCTAATGCCTTGAAGCTTCTTCTCTGGCTCCTGACTCTAGCTAAGGATAAAGTAATTCAGACTGCAATACAATGGAGATCAGAAGAACCAATTATATTTTGTACCTTGAAACTCTTACTGGTCATTGTCCGGTAACAGTGAAGACAGAGCCTCCTTGTGAAGATCCCTTCTCTTCCTGTCATCTCCCTCCATTGTGCTCTTAACATATTTCTTTGTGAATTGCATGGATCACTAATTTGCCAAAATTGATCTTAAATGAAAGTACACTGTTTCAAAATAAACTAACCATGGCTTAGCCAATCTTTGAAACTTATCTCCTCTTTTTCTTTTATGCACTATCCCTGTTGGTTTTTGTGACTCCTGGAAGCAACCGGAATAGGGTCAACAATCTCATTATTGGTCTCTCTGATTAGCTGATTGCCTAATTCTGTCTTCTCTCTTCACATCTATTTTCCACTTGAAAAATTACCTTGACCTTCTCAAAAGCTGCCAAGAACATCTCCATCATTTAGGTGAACGATAGATCTTTCAACTTTCACATCCAATGTGTTTCTCAGTCTAGCCCAAAGCAACCTGGCTGATTCTGACCTACATGTGAAGGAGAGGGAAATCTTAGTTAAAAGGGAGACCAATGGAGAGAGTTTGAAAATATCCAGGTGGGTGCATACCAAACCCTGTGGTGACACTGGTCCACGGCTTCTAATTTGGTTTGTTCACCCATTCAGTCACTCATTCATCCCACAAACACTCGTCAACAGGATATGTTTCTAGAGGTCAGGGAACTGGAGTAAATGGTTCTTAATGTTTGAACTTATATTCTCCTCAGGAGAAGCAGACCATAGCCAGGCAACAAAAAGGAAAATGTAAATTATCTTGGCTATTGAATAAGTGCTAATAAAAATAACCAATCACTAAAATGTAGAGAGGTATTGTAATTTAAGACAGGATTGCTTCTTTGATGGTTTTTAAGAAGGCCAGGTCATGGTGGGGCCTTATAGACCTTTAGAAACCTTATTTGCTGATTATAATGGAGACGTTACTTGGGCAAGTCACTCACTTCTGTACCTCAGTTTCCCCCTCTGAATTGTAATGGTGCACACCTCAAACAATTGTATATTTTAGAAGAGATCTGGAGGGTAAGAGAATTCTGATACATTTATTCTTCTCATGGAAAATTTAAATGCCTGCTACCTGCTATCACCTGTATCTAGTACACAGAGATGCACATATTGGCCAATACTGTAAGTATTTAAAGGGTAAATTGAACTGAGAGTATTGGGGTACAACATCTTAGTTTATTTTTTTAATTTTTTTTTCCTCTTGCTAAAAATACTTTGACAAAAACAGTTTAAAGGTTTATTTTGGCACACAATTCAAGAGTGCACGCCATCAATACAGGGAAGCCAAGGCAGCTGGTCACACTACATTTGTAATTGGAAAGCAGAAAGTGCTGGGTACTTATATGTGGTTCACATTCTCCATTGTTTATAGTTCAGGATCCTGGCCAAGGAATGAGACCACCCACTGTGGGCTGGTTCCCATCTCAACATGATCAAGCTAATTCCTCACAGGCCCAGAGGTCCACCTTCCAGGTGATTTTAGATTCTAGCAAATTGATAGTTAACAGCAACCATCACATCTGTAGTTCCAGCACTTAGGAGGCTGAAGCAGAAGGATCATGAGGAAAGAGAGACAAAGATTGAGGTTGGTGGGAAGGATTTTGTATTTTAGTATCTCCCACCCCCAGGAGTAGCTGTTAGAACCTGGGCCTGATTCACTGAGGACCATGGAAATGATACCAGGTCATGAGTAATTGTAGATCATTCTTTTGTCTGTCACCTCATAGCCTTACTTGTCATCAAGAGTCCACAGTGGTTCAGTTGCTATGAGGTCCTTTGGCTAGAATGAAGTCCCTGAGTAGCTTGCAGAAAATGTGAAACTAAATAAACAACAGCCACAATGGCCAGCAAGAGCAGAAAGATAAAAGGCATTGGTCCCACCAGTTCCCACTGTGTTATAGACTGACTGTTTTTATCCTGAGCTAGTGCCAGGAGCCAGAGAGGAATCTTCAAGCTGTGTAGAGAGAGAGGGTTTCCTCCTAAAAGCCTAATACTGGGGATTGAAGTCTCCCTGGTCAGCAACTGTGTTTGGTTCATCTATTCCCAGAGCATTAAGCCCCTCGGAGTGATACCTGGCTGCCTACAGTGGTTAGGGGAAAAGCAAAGACAAAACGTTCAAAGAAGTCTTGAGGTCTCAGAATGGTCATGTCTCCTTCAGAGGAACAGAGTGGCCACTAAGCATTTGATGCGGTGCTAGCCATCGGAGTGTAAAGCTGGAACGGACAGAGCCCTTGCCCTCGAGGAACTTGTCTGCTAGGTGAGACATACACACAGATGATGATGATGCTCCCTGACAAGGGTTATGAAAGAAGCGGGCCAGAAGTGGTTTGGGGATTCAGCTAAGGAGTACCGCTCCCTCTGTGTGCACGGCGTAATATCGTCTGTGAGTTGGTAAGGACTGCTAATATGGCACGATATCATCGGTGACTGCAAGCTGCTCTCTGACTTAACATCAGGGTCGTAGTGTGAGTTGTCAGCCTGATAGGCCTGGTAAGAGGGACTTTTAGTTGAGAGGATTCCTCTATCACATTGGCCTATGGGCATGCTTTCAGGACATTTTCTTAATTGATGACTGATGTAAGAGGGAATGAGCCCACTGTGGGCAGTGCCATCCTTGGCCAAGAGGTCCTGGGCGGTATAAGATACAAGCCAGACAGCAGTGTTCCTCTGTACTCTTTACCTCGGCTTTCCTCCCATGATAGAATGTAACCTATAAACCAAACAAACTCTTTACTTTGCAGGATGCTTTTGGTTATGGCTTTACCTGAGGGGCAGACACCTGCCTAGAATGTTGTGGTTTGAATGAGAAATGCCCCTCCCCTCACAGGCTTGGGTATTTGAAAGCTTGGTTTCCCAGATGATGATGTTGTTTGGTCACCATCTGTTTGCTTTCTCTGTTTTATGCTCACAGTAAGGAATGTGAGCTCTATGGCTCCCTGCTGCCATGTCTCCCCACCATGATGGACCCTTAACCCTTTGCCACTGTAAGCCATAATAAATTCTTTCTCCCATAAGCCAGATTTGGTCTGCATTTTATAATGGCAACAGAGACACAAAGTAATACATAGAACAGTTAGTTTGTGAATAAACAATAAAAGGTACAGCCATGTTAATGGGTCACAGCAGTTGTGAAATGCATTCCAGCTACAGAACATGAAAATACACGGTTAGAACTGCCTTTCTTCTACGTGGGGAATTCCTATACCTGGGGCAGAGGATGCTGGGAAAGTCTGTATCAGCAACAGTGATGGGTGTTACCTTCTTAAGGACCTCATTCAGAACTTAGAGATATCTGTGAACCAGAAGCCCTGCTCCCCCCCCCCCCCCCAGTCAGTAAAACATAGGCAAGCTACATTGGAGGCATCAGAGCATAGAGGAGGTACCCCAAGGATGCTTTCTAAGAAAATATAGACACAGTGGCAAGAATCTTGTAAGAAATATCTCCATGAGATGCTTGTTGAGGCGTGGATGGGAAAGATCTCTTCAGAGCTTTTTCATGCTGTGCGCTAATTTAATTGAGAGTGGCTTCCAAAAGCTTATATATTTTCATATTTTGGTGCCGAGTTGGTGAACTACTTGGGAGGATTAAGACATGTGGCCTTGTTAAAGGGGCATTTTTGTTGAAGGAGGTATGTCACGGGAGGTGGGCTTGAGATTTCAAAAGTGCATGTCAGGCCCAGTCTCTCTCTCTTTGTGTCTCTCTCTCTGTGTCTCTCTGTCTCTATCTGTCTCTCTGTCTCTCTCTGTGTCTCTCTCTCTGTGTCTGTCTCTGTCTCTCTCTCTCTCTCTCTCCCTCTCCCTCTCTCCCTCTCTCTCTCTCTCCCTCCCTCTTCCTCTCCCTCCCCCCTCTTCCCCTCCACTGTAGTTCAGGGTGTAGCAATCAGCTACTTCTCCAGCAACCTGCCTGCCTGTGAGCTCTCATACTCCCCTCTGTGATGACAATGGACTAACCCACTGACACTATAATCAAGGCCCCAACTACATGCTTTCTTTCATAAAGGTTCCTTAGTCATGGTATCTCTTCATAGCACTAAAACACTGACTAAGATAGGCTGCTAACTTTCTTGGGGACCAGTTGTGGTTTCACAAAGTCGAATATGCTAGCACAGGCCAGATTGCTGTGATTATGGAAGACAGATGGGTATCAGTCCAGCCTCTCTCCTTTCAATAACATCAGAATGTATATTTAAAGGATACCTATTTGAAGAGAGTGAGGTTGGTTACCTGCCTGGGAGACCAACAGTTTTTTCCCAGCCCTGGTTGAAAGGCAGTGCTCAGAAACAACAGCCAAAGCCATTAGCATCCAAGAGGTGTCTGCTCAGAGGCTGAGCTGAGGGAGGCTATAAATTCAGAGCCACCTGGTCACAAGAGCAGAGCAGGTGGATTCAAAACAGATGGAAAGTAGCAAGTGGTGGAGCCTCCTGCAAGGAGTATTGCAGGTGCAGGTAGCCTTGGGCCCTGGGGTGGATATGAGCTATTCAGAATGCTGGATTGTGTGTGTGTGTGTGTGTGTGTGTGTGTGTGTGTGTGTGTG
>OU015748.1:82139763-82161873 GCA_907169655.1 Acomys percivali | reverse complement strand
AGAGAGAGAGAGAGAGAGAGAGAGAGAGAGAGAGAGAGAGAGAGAGAGAGAGAGGTTATTTAATAATGAAACAAGTTCAACTCTAGTAATAGGGGAAAAAACATGGTTTACCAGATTGAAGATAAAAGAAGTCATGTGACTTTATATGCACCAGAGTACTTTCTGAGGTCATAGGAATACTCAGTTGATCCACTATGAGAGTCTCTGTGCATCTAAATACACTATTAAGTCTCAATGAAGTTTATATGTTATTAAAAATGGTAGAGCTGGGTGCTGTGACACATACCTTTAATCTCAGCACTGGGGAGGCAGGCCAAACTCTGTGGCTTCGAGGCCAGCCTGGTCTACAAAGTGAGTCCAGGACAGCCACAGCTATGCAGAGAAACCCTGTCTCAATCCTCCTCCCCCCAAATGGTAGAACTGTTAATGGTGATGATGTTTATAATCCCAGGCATGGGAGGCAGAAGCAGAAGGGTCATAAGTTCAAGGCCAGCCTAAGCTACCCAGTGATTTTTGAGACTAACCCCTGTAACATGAGACTCTGTCTCAAATTAATAAATAAACAAGTAAATAGGAAAATTTTAACACTATCACTCAATAAACTTGATTAAAAAACCCAAAGCTGTAGAAGAAGTTTTGTGAGCCATTCCTATTCCAGTTGTTATTATTGCAGAGAAAAACAACAAAATTATGTCTAGAGGGATCAACTAGTTTCATGTTATTTTTATGTATTATTTTTTTAAAGATTTATTTTATTATTATGTATACAGTGCTCTGCCTGCATGTACACCTGCAGGCCAGATGAAGGCATCAGATCACATTACAGATGGTTGTGAGCCACCATGTGGTTGCTGGGAATTGAACTCAGGACCTCTGAAAGAGCAGTCAGTGCCCTTAACCTCTGAGCCATCTTTCCAGCCCCCTAGTTTCATTTTATAACCTATGAACTCCCCACAATACAGAGCTTATAACCTCTGGTATACATTTGTTACAGTTGGCGTAGATACATATCATGTGTCAGGAAAAGTCAGCTGAACTATGTATGTCTATAGACACGGTGAACATTAGCAACAACAGTGAGCTGTTTGTAAGTGAGGAAATGAGTAGTTGAAGAGCAGGGGAAGAACAAAATTAAAATTTTCTGTATGCACTTTGGTATTATTTAATTAAAACTTTTAAACCATGAACATTGGGTACTTTTTTGAGACAAATTCTCAGGTACTTCAGGCTGGCCAAAAAAAATCTTGAAGTCTCTATGTAGCAGAGGGTGGTTTTGAACTTCAGATCCTTTTATCTCTACCTTCTGGTGGGATTGCAGGCATATGCTATTGCTGTGACAAGCTTAACCAGGCTTTAAAAAAAAAAGTATGAAGTGGTTTGAATAAGAATGTCCCTCATAGGCTCATATATTTGAACACTTGGGGGCTGGAATAGTCCAAGAATGCCGAGGATCCTGTAGTTGTTCGGTCACGAAACTGGATGTCTCAGTGGTCCCAATCTGATGCTGGAGTTCCAGGGAAGGCCCAGTGAGCTTCAATGTGTGTTGAAATCCTGAAGAATTGGGCTCTGGCACTGGGGAAGGCACAATCCAGGAACAGGATAGATGAACCTGCCATGAGGGTGAGGGCAAGCTGGCAACTAGAAGTCAAGGCCCAAAAGATGGGTCTTTTCACCTTAAAAGATGCAGTTAAGAAAATCCTTCACCGGCATGCCCAGCTGCTTGGGTTGCAGTTGATTCCAGACGTAGGTGAGTTGACAACCAAAATGAGGCATCACAGGCGCCAGGCCCGGTTTATGAGATGATTGGTGTGTGATAGGTCAGACTTTTCTAAATGAGCTGCATCCCAGCACTTGGTTGGTCACTTTTTGGTTGTTAGGTTCTGGTTTTTTTTTTCTTTCAAGACAGGGTGCCACATAGTCTAGGCTGGCTTCAAGCTGAGGGGATTGCTGCTTTCACTCCCCCAAAACCAGTAACTTTAGAAAAGCATGTGCCAGATGCATAAAGAGAGACAGGCAGGGAACAGATTTGGGCTCCACCTCCATAACAGCATCTAAATTGCTTAACTGGGCTGTTTTTCCTTATCTGGGATATATTAACACTCCGTCACTGAGTTCTGTGGCCCTGACCTCTTGCATATTCCAATTTCTCACTGAGTCAATTTCCAGTCGGTCGGTCGGTCCCTATCTCCTGGGGCACACATGCTGAATTGTGAGATAAAAGGTGGTGAACTCAGGGGAGCAATGCGGAGAGCCACCAGCTTGCAGAGCCCTAGGCTAGAACTGAGAACACAGTCTCAGTGGTCCCCTGTGGGCACAAGTCACGCCAATCAGGTGTTGGTGACTTCTTTCCCACATGCTCCTGTGGCAGGGATGAAGGAGTCTTGCCCCCTCTATGGATGGGTGAAAAGAGGCCTCAGAGCAGTCATTATGGAAGGGCTCGATTTAAAGGACATGTCTAAGCCTGTCCATATAAGTGCATATAGTAATCATATTTTGGAGTAAATACATCTATGTGACTTGATAATAAAAAGTGCCACTTTATTAGAAACATCAGGACAGAATTCTTGAAACCAAGACTATTCCAAAATATTAGGGGCATTTGGTCTTTGGGGATAATGAGGAAAACATGTTCAAAAAACGGGTTCAAAAAACATTTGTAGGGAGAGGCCTGCCTGGGCGTGCCCTGCCTGCAGTGGGAGCCTCTAAGAAGTACCAGTATGTGTGGAGAGATGTGAGAGAAAATGACGTGGAAAGGTTTGAGTGCTATGAAGAGAGGCAGAACTGAAGACTGAGGGTAGAGAGGAAGAGCCTGGTGTGAGTAGCCTGCCCTGCCACCTGAGGCCAGGGTGAAGTCCCACGCTGCCTCTGAGGGCCAGGTCTGGACCTGTAGCCATGCAGAAGCAAGGGTCTGTATCATGTCTGTGGCTCATATTACTGCCAAAGACCATGTAGACATCCCCAGTCTGGGCTGCAGTCTGGGACCACGTTGATGTCTAAAGGCTGTGCAGAACTGGCTCTGCCCCTCATCAGCTGGGACACTCTGGAAAGCCAGTCCTACAACTCCCCTGGACAGCACAGTAGAGCTGGTTCTGATGGAGAGAGTGCCCGTGAGCTTGTGGAGAGGCCGGTCCTGCAGATCCAAAGCTGCAGGCTCCCCATGACACAGGACAACAACAGAATATCTGAGAGGTGTCCTGTGAGGGGCCAATATAGATTGTGTAGCAGAAGCCAGAGGCCTTGAAACAGACCAATGACTCATTGCAATGAACGTTTGTAAGTAAAGATGTATGGACAAGAGGGTATCCTGTGGGACACAGTGTGACACACCACAGCTTCCAAAACGAGATTATTGTTGATTTGTTTTGTTGTTGTTGTTGTTATTGCTATTTGCTATTGATTTTCTGTGGGGATGCTGCAAGTGCAGAGCGCAGATAGGAAAGGATGGGGAGGTGAGTAGGATTGGGGTGTATGAGGTGGAACTCACAAAGAATCAACAAAAAGTTTTCAAAATTTTGTTGAGCTCCTATGTGGTTAATAAGATACATTCCAATGTGAAATGTGAATGGCAAACTGCTTCTTGGGTATGGACGTTGGATCCTGACTCCAAAAAAATCTGGATCTTAAGAGCTAACATGGCTGGTGATCTTCTGAGCACCTACTTACACTAACCTATTCTTTTAATCCCTTTGATACCCCTGGGACACAGTTTCCAAGATCAGCACCCTGGAAGCCAAGGCTGAGGCAGGCATTTTGTGCACATGGCTTATCAAGGACATGCTCTCTGGAGACAGAGAGAAATAAGCAGTTCAGAGTAGGGAAGGAACTAGAAAAGGATGAGGCAAGTCTCACCTCGAGTTAGCTCCAGGCTGGTCCCTTGGGGTTCTCTCAAGCATGAGTCATACCACATGGCTCATTTTGATGGGAGACGAAGTTATTCAGATCTGGAATTCTGTTAGACATTTGTCTCTTGCTGCTTCTGCAATTAGCCAGGGGAACCCTCAGTTAGCTTAGGTTAACTCTCTGGAGATTAGTAGCAGTGGGACCAGCAAACCATGCTGGTAACCGACACAGGAGCCGATGCAGCAGATTTGAGCCAGAGCTTCCTTCTCTCTGGGAAAATACAGTTTATGCTCTTCTAGCCCTCTCTTGATTGGATGAGGTCAGCTCATGTGATTAGAGGGAGCTACCCTCATCTACAAAATAACTGTTGAGTGCCAACCAGGCCTGCTGGAGCACGTCATCGATCCCAGCACTTGGGAGCCAGAGGCAGTGCGATCTCTCTTAGTTTGAGGTCAGCCTTGTCCACAAAGCAAGTTCAAGACAGCCAAGACTACACAGAGAAACCCTGTCTCAAAACAAAACCAAAAACCAAAAACCAAAAACCAAAAACCAAAACCAAACCAACCAAACAAACAAAAAACCCAAAACTGAGTGCAATAGCCTAGCCAAGATGATGGGTGGAACTAGTGTCACAGTTGATGCACTAAATATGGTATTTTATTACCTAAGTATCTCCAAAGAGGGGACTAGTTAAAAATGATGAAATGGGGAGCTGATATAGTCATGTTTCATTGCACACCTTTACAAAATTCGGAAGAATAAAAGAAAATTTGAATTATAATATATCAGTGCAAGTGCTGATAATATATCTATTTAAAGAGCAGGCAAAATTGAGTTCAGGTGCTCACATGGAAAGCTGCCAAAATGTGTTATGTAAAAACAATAAAGTTTACTATGTGTAAGTGAGGGGGCAGGGAAACCACCTAACCAAGCCACTCCCATCGGTGGATAAGACAGTTTTATTGGGGTCAAACTGCCAAGACTATCTCTTGAGGGGAAGCGAGGAACAGAGAGAAGCAAAATGACTGAAAAGCAAACAATTTTACGATAGTTTGCAGGGTGCTGGTGGGGTGTCTTTGCTCTGATAGAGACTGTTTGGATGACCAGGAACTAGTAACTGTGTTCGAGGTAGTTGACCTTTGTGGGGAGATTAAGATTAATGCACCTTCTCTTTGCCCAATGACAATCCGTCTGTCAGAGTCCTCCCATTTAGGACATTGTCACCAGTACTGCCATTTTGAGGTGCCTGCTTTGGACCTAACACTGAGAGTATGTGTGTGGTGGGAGTATGTGTGCAAATGAATATACATACACGCATACACTTCTGTGTGAATACACAGACCATTTAGGAAGGATATAGAAGAAAGACTTGTCAAGAATTGCTTTTGTCAACAAAGAGGTTCTCTTTTTGTGTTCTTAATGTTAGGAATACAGTTATACTTTACTTTACAGAGAAGATCAGTAAAGCTCCAGAGGCTGATGGGGAGGACAGTGGTAGACTCTGGCTCATCAGAAATTACAGTACATGGAGCCAGGAAGGTGAGGACAGCCTGGAATGATACTCGGTGATGGAATTCTGGAATTCTACAGCTTATGGGCTTTTGCCAGAATGTGCTTTGAGAGGGGAGGTGTGATCAGGGGACACTGTAACAGTACTCTTCCTTATGTCATGCACTTGGCATGCAGACATCAAACGGGGAACAAAGAGGTGTCAGATGTCCACCACTGGAAGGGGTGACATTCAAGGATTTGGAAGAGGAGAGCAAAAAAGCTTAGCTGTTTCCTATTAGGTCTCCCAGGAGACCTGCTGAGCCGTTGGCTGATCCTGTTTGTATCAGCCTGTCAGGAGCTGGGCCTTCGGTCTTATTCTCCAGTTGAGCATCCTGCTGAGGAATCAGGCTACCTGTGCCAGCCTTCCATTTATCTGAATAGGGGAGGTGGGCGAGGGAAGCAGCCTATGGGCCACCAAGAATGCATCAGTTCCCCACAAGCCTAGTGGATGGACAACATTAGACATTTCTCAAGTGCCATGAAACAAAAAGTTTAGGAGACAATGAGGAGCCAAGGGCTCAGTAGGTCTCCCAAGGAGGGTACCATGCCACAGGAAGACTTTTCCTTCTTAGAGATGAGCATAGGCAGCTGAAGATTCACAAGTGGAACTCTGGGGAATTGATCAGGGTTATAATGCATACTAGGGCTTGTTATGGCTCATTGAATCTCATGCTGGTGGCTTGGTTGGCAGAATATTTTTGGGGAGTGATTGAGTCCTGAGGTCTTAGACCTAACCAATGGATTAACCTTGCAAACTCAGCTGACAGCCCAGGAGAAAAAGGGGGGGAAAAAAACACCTCAAGGCCAAAGGCTTGCTCCCTCAAAGTTCAAAAGCCCCTTCTTTTATTGCATTTATAATTTTTTTATTAATTCATTCATATTACATCTCAATTGTTATCCCATTCAGTGTATCCTCCCATTCCTCCCTCTCTCCCACTTTCACCCTATTCCCCTCCCTTATGACTGTGACTGAGGGGGACCTCCTCCCCCTGAATATGATCCTAATCAAAAGCCCCTTCTTATCCAAGCTTTCTTAAATACCCTTCAACTCAAAGTCCCTCCTACTCTTTAATCCCTGTCCTCTGGTTCCTTGGTCCACCACTTGACCTAGGGTTAACTTTATTAAATCCTATGTACAGAAAGCTCTTAGATTAAAGGTGTGTGCTAGGGCTGGCTGAACCACACCATAATCACCTGTTTACAATAAACAGAAAGTCCTTGGATTAAGGGTGTGTGTTAAGGCTAAACCAGGCCAAACAAGAAACTGTTTCTTACAGTTCACAATGGGATCAAATATCCTGTAACAGGATATTGTTTGTGCTGATGGGGAACCAGGTGGAGCTGGAAACCTGGGGGCATCACTATGGACCAGGTAAATGAAGACAATCAGGACAGAGAGTAGCCATATTAGAAAAGCCAGAAAATGTCAGCAAGACAAATATTCTACCATGGCTTCAGGTAGCTTGTCCTCCCAAATGGATTGATCATTTATTTGACTAGTGGATTAGCAGGATAATGAGTTTCTTCATGGTAGGTCTGCTTCTAAAACCTATAGTTGGTGAGGTCTCTCACAGTCTTCCTGTCTCTCAGCAGATAGTATTCTTTTGGGACAGAGATAGTCTTTTCCCCTCTCAAGTTAATTAGTGGCATTGACTTTCCCAATGGAAGTGATCTGGGATGACTTTTTTCTTGTTTTACATTCTTAATCTATGTCACTGTTTTCCATATGCTGTTTTGACAGGAATCTTTTTATAAATAGGTTTACATGTATACATGCATATGTATTTGTAGGTACACATAAATTTAAGTCAATTAAACCAATATTTATTGAGTCTTGATCATGTGCAAAATGCTTCACATGCCAGGCAATGGGTTTGGACAGATGCCCTGCAATATGTCTGAAACAAGGATCCAGCAACTGGCATGCAGAAACAGATGGGTCTCAGGCAGGGGTCCCCCAAACACAGGCTTATAAGAGCAGCTTTCAGCCAACCATTTCACACCTGGTAGGAAACCTACCCTGGATCAAATTATGAAGTAGAGAAAGCCATTGCTCATTGCTGTGGTCTGAATAGAGTTTGTCTCAAAAATTCACATACTTAAGATTAATGGCTTAATTCATTTATTTAATTAACGGGTTAACAAGGTTAATGAATCACCTTGTGAGTGCATTGTTCTGAAATATGTGCTAGGGCTGAGCCACACCATAATCACCTGTCTATAATAAACAGAAAGTTCTTGCATTAAAGGTGTGTGCTAGGACTCATCCACACCAAACAAGAAACAGGTTTTTACAGTTCACAATGGGATCAAATGTCCTACAACATATGAGGATGCTGGTCATCATGGGGTGATATCTCAGTTTTGTAGTTCTGTTGCCTGAATTTGACTGAAATCCCACTTGTGTTCCATACCTTTCTTAGTTAGGGTTTTATTGCTGTGAAGAGACACCAGGACCATGGCAACTCTTATAAAGGAAAACCTTTAATTGGGACTTGCCTAGAGTTCCAGAGGTTTAGTCCATCATCATCATGGTGTGAAACATGATGGTGTGCAGGTAGACATGGTGCTGAGGAAGCAGCTGAGAGTTCTACATCAGCTTGGCAGGCAGCAGGAAGAGGGTGCCTTTCTGGAACTGGCTTGAGCATCTGAGACCTCAGAGCTGGTCCCAAGTGACACACTCCTTCCAACAAAGCCACACCTACTCCAACAAGTTCATACCACCCAATAGTGCCACTCCCTATGATCCTATGGAAGCCATTTTCTTTCAAACCACCACAGTTCTGCCTCCCAGCTTTTTCACGTGCTGTTCTCATTGTCTGATACCCGGACAGGGTGATATTCCTGGTATGGAGAGCCTCCTCTACTGAGACCAGAGAATGGAGTAAGGGTGCTGCTGCTTGGGAGAATGGTTTAGTCCTGGAGTCCCAAGCTGAGGGTGGGTACGATTATGGGCTAGGGGTGATATCTGGGAGTTGCATGAGGAGATTGAAATTGTAGTTTTGGACAAATTAGAAATTATTTAGTGCTTAAGTGTAACAATTTTGGCAAGAGTAAGGAATAATTCTGTTCAAAGGCTGGTCCCTTTGCAGATTAAAAAAATCTTGTTAAATCTTATTCTTTTTAAAAAATATATCACACAGGTTATAGAGCAATGAAATTAGTCACAAAGAAACCCATTATTTTGTATTTTTACATACTTAAAAATTTTAATCTAACTAAGCAAAAAGCAATCACTCCAAAATAATTGATATTTTGTATAATTACCTATAAATGTGAAATATTCTATATAATGTCTAGAGGTTTAATTTTATTTTCACATTTGATTTTTAGGGAAGATGGCTTATGAGGTAGTATTGTGAGGGCCCATTGGAGGCACCTAATGCCTGATTGCTGCCTTTGTAGGAGGCTATTAGAAGACTTTGGTGGTAGCTCCATCAGTTCGTGAGGAGATATAGGCATCTTTGAAGTGATATCAAAGTTGGCACTCTGGTTTTTCTATCTCAGTTTTCTAGTCCTGACATCCAAACATCAGAGTCACCCTGGCCTTGCCACTTGTCAAGTTTATCTTCTAAATATTTCTGGAATTGGTCCTCGGGTCTCAATTGTCCTCTACTAGAAGCTGGACCCAGAGCTGGTCCCAGTACATCCTCTACACTGAAGTGTGCAGGGCCCCTTCAGAAGCCACCCTTTGGGCTCAAAGAGCTTGGATGTCATTGTCATCCTTTCTAGGTAAGGACCAAGCTCCTTTACAAGCTGTCCTGCCATCCCCCTCCTGCATCCTAACCCTTGCAGGGCTCCAGCTGTCTAACTGTTTGAACAAGATTACTCTTGGCTGATGGACCACTTGGTTCAACCTGGGGGCTCCAAGGATGAGTCTGCTGAGACAAGGCTAGCTCTATCAACAGTGTGGAAGTGATTCCACATTTGAACAACTAGTTCAGTTCCAGAAGGGGTCTCATTTGTGACCCTGAAGCCTTTCTTCTGCCTTTCTTCTTGATGCTGGTGCTTTCCACATCACGGTTAGTCAAAGCACTCTCTCCACAGCTCTTGTTGTTCTTTAGAGCTCATTCCCTCAGGGAAACCTTCCGTGTGGCCTTCTGCAGAGCTGCCTTTGTGGTTTGCTTCCTTCCTGGTTTGTTTGTTTCCTTGTTTCCTGCTTATCTATGTGTTTCTGGCTCAGCATTCTCTGCACTTGGTGGTGACACATATAAGTCGCTTACTGTTGAAGGAGTAAAATGAGAATTGAGTAGTTGAGTTTTGTTTTAAAAATCAATAATATCTACTGTACAAAGTAAAAGGTATCGTTATGTCATTCCCATACATGCATATAATGAGCCTTGATCATACTGTCATGTCCTCTTTTACACTTCCTATGCCCTTTTTCCTTTTTACATCTCTAAGCTATGAGAAAAAGGGTCTTTGTGAGGCTGTTTTATTACACTTTACATGGTGATCTCTGGTTCCATATATTTTCCTGAAACACTGTAGTTTCATTCATCACGACAAAAATTTTGTAATGTATATTTACCATATTTATGGTCAATATTTTAAAATATTCGAAGTTATGCATGAGTATTGTGCACACTGTCACAATCTGTGTGATGTCATATGTGCAACTGCTCTGCTGTGTCTAGAATACTGTTTTGTGGTAATCTTCTACCTCTTCTGGCTTTTATAATATTTCAGCTTCCTCTTGCACCACAATCTTGGATGGTCATACATCCAAAAGTATGTAGGTGGTGTAAAATGGACTTGATAGATTTAAAAAAAAATTAGGACACAAAGTTAGGTGGATGTGGAATGAGGGGTGGATCTTGGGGGATAAATATGATAAAAATATAATGTATCTAATTCTCAAAGAATTAATACAAATATTTAAAAATATTTGATGTTATGTGTTCCATTGGACATTTGTTCTTTTTTCATTATAATTTTTGGAGTCAGTTTGTCCAAATAATATAAAGCATTTGAGGATACAATGCCTAACTTGTCATGAGTGGACCTGGTACGTACCCATCCTATATCAACTTTTCAGTAGCTACCCAGACTGTTGTATTCTGCTTAGAGAGCAACAAGAAACCAAAGGAACAATTGTATCTGAATCCAGGTTGGTGAACCAATGGGTTTTTTGGGTTACTTATAGGAGGAGTGTAGGTGACTCAAAGGCAACTGTGTCATTGAAAAGTTTTACACAGGATAGTGATGACTTGTAGGAGCTGAGTTACTGGAGTTCCCTACACAGCTTGCAGGCAGCTCCAGCCAAGAGATTCCACCATCCCCTGCAATTGTTTGATTTTTGTATAACCTCAAGGAAGGGCCTCCTGAGTCAGACTCTACTGAACTTCCTGAGTCTTGTAAGATTCTTGTTGAGTTTCTTAAGCTTTGTACATCTCTCAGCTCCATTCAGGAAAGAATGTTTCAATTTATTAAACCAATACAACACAATGTGTGCCACTCAAGGGTACCTAAGTGCCAGCTTACCCAAGGAGTATACTTAGTGTAGGTATTCCTAGCATAGTATTCCTACCATAGTCTGCAGTGTGCAGAAGAATCACACAATCCCAGCCAATAGAGATGTGGAGGAATGATGTAATGCCTGGACTGGTAACTTAGATGGAAGGGTTAGTCAAGAGCTTCACTAATTAAGCCAGGTCTAGTCCTTGGGCTGAACAAGGCAGAATGGGCCCCTGCCCTTAAGGAGCATGTGATATGGGGAGAGCCGTGATCTAATCAGGTGTGCACAGGAACAAACCACAGTTTACACCCTGCTGAGTTTTGAAAAGAATTAGGATGCTTTGTCGCAAACCCGGAGCTGAGCTGCTTCAGAGAATAGTCAGGGAAGGCTAGCTGGAGGGGAGGAGGTGACATTTGAGATGACAGTGAAAAAGGAAGGGGTGAGGACCCAGCTGAAAAGGGCCTGTGGTCAGAGTTCCAGCCTAATCAAAGAGCCATTGAGTGGAAAGGACCAGAGCTGGGAAAGAATCCATTGATGATCTGTGGAAGACAATTGCAACTTCTGTTTCCACACCTGGAAAATGGTGGCAGTGGCACCCATTTCAGAGCGCATGGCTGTTGTTGAGGTTGAGATTGTACAATTTAGGAGAGGCTTTGCCTAAGAAGACACTTTTATCTGGTCTAGGAAACAAAGTTGATTATGGAGAAGGCAGTTTGGGCCTTGGATAATGGCATTAGACTCACTCACAGGCATGCACACATGTACATGTACATATGTACATGTACACTTACACAAATGTTCAGGCTAGTATGAGCACAGAGCACCTGCACTGGATTTGGGCTGTGACTGTAGGATCTCACGCCCAGGCATTGCCTGGAAGAGAGTGCAGACTTTGGCATTTCAGGACTCCCAAGAATTCAGATCCTTTTCCCAGCATTCTGTAGGAGGAGCAGGCTGTCAGAGGCACAGAAGGAGGGGGGTGAGTGAGGGAGTGGGTGGGGACTGAGCTTCTAATTAGCATAGTTGTGTGGAGCTCTGAAAGCCTCCACCAAAGTTCCTTGCACCATTGCCCTGCAAGAAGAGCCCTGTTTGCAGTCAAACCAGGGCTTGAGGGTGGCATGGATACCAAGCGAGGAATTGAAGTTGAGCTGAGAGGGTCCCTGCTGGGGAGCCACAAGTATTTCCTAGGAAAACAGAAGGAGCCAGGAGAGGGGAGGTAGGAAAAAAGTGCAGAGGCAAAGACTGAGCCAGAAATAGAGAATGCTTAGATGGTATACTCCAGTGGGCATCAGAATGTAGGATGCCTTTCTGTGTTACCAGGATGCTAGGACGGTGCACAGTCTTAGATCATGGTCCTCAAAGAGCAGCATCAGCATCCCTGACTCCTGTCTTTAGCTCACACGCCACATCTGATCTAACAGGAAGTCCCTCTTGGTTTCTACCTTCAAAATACATCAAGAAGCCAGGGCTGCTGGCACACGCCTTTAATCCCAGCACTGGGGGAGCAAGAGGCAGGCAGATCTGTGTGAGCTCAAGGCCAGCCTGGTCTACAAATTGAGTCCAGGACAGCTAAGGCTAGACAGAAAAACCTTGTCTGAAAAACAAAACAAAACACCAAAAAAGAACACAGAGAGAGAGAGAGAGAGAGAGAGAGAGAGAGAGAGAGAGAGAGAGAAGAGAGAGAGAACCTGGCCAGCGCCAGCCTATGTGTCCGTGCCCCTCATTTGAGCCTGGCTGGTCTCAGCCTCTATTGTATCTCCTCTCCTCCTTGCAGAGACTCAGTTTCTACCCTTGCTGTCCACAGTCTGGTTTGTTAGCCGGAGTGACCTCTCTTCAGGCCTATTGAGACAGGTGGCTTGCAGAGCCACTTGCAGAGTTCTGGGAGTGGCCCTGGTGACATCTTCACAAAGCAAGTACTTTGTCCTGCAGTTGGTTAAGACTGTGGGCTCTTTCCAGTCTTGTTTTCCTCCCTCATGTCTTTTGATAGTGTCTGAGAGGCCTAGAGAACCTGGGGTATCAGTCATAGGATAAGAGGAGTGGCGTACTCATCTTGTTTTGTGGAGTACATTTATGTGGCACAGGTTAGGAAACAAGTCTCTGGGGAGATCCATGCCTCCCATGCTGACACTAAGGTTTTATGGTTACAGGAGAGAGTCCTTCAGCTCAAGCCTCACAAGCATGGTGTACCACTTTCCTGCCGATGCCATAGAAGATGCTAGAAGAAGGATGAGATCCACACTGGGTAAGAAGGGAAAATGGAGACAGTCAGCAGACTGCCAGCATTTCCTGTTCTTTACTTTTAGGTTCTTCCAGACGTGAGGGGTCCAAGCTTTATGTCCCCGGAGTCATTCGCTCCACTCCTGCCTTCCTCGCCATGATGGGCTGACAGTGTGAACTCTCTCAGGACAAAGCAAAGTTTTCTTCCTTTACTTTGTGTCTTGTCAGGTGTTTGGTCACAGGAAGCAAAAGGTAACTAACAAACGGCTCTTCTCCATGTCTGATGGTTCCGGTTATAAAACCGAATAAGTTCCTTTCCTTGAAGCTAGTTTGGGCTAAGTAGCTTGTCATTTACGTGAAACGAAATTCTCATTGAAATCTTTTTTAAGCCCTTGTTCCTCAACTCTTAAAAATAGAACATGATAACTTAAGCAGTTAAAGTAATCCTTGAATGAGATGGCTCTTGTAAAGCATATATATATATATATATATATATATGCAAATATATATGCCCACATATAAGCATTTATAGATATGAAGGTTCCTGAGATATAGAAATTATCTTTGTGAATGATGGCTACTTCCTTATTTACTTTTTGTTTGAGTGTAGGCACGTGTGCCTGTTTGCCTGTATGTGCACCATGTACCTGCAGTGCCTGTGGAAGTGAGATGGTGTCTTACAAACAGTTGTATGCTGCCACTTGGATGCTGGGCACAAACCTGGGTGCCCTGGGTGTCTACCTCTGATGACTAATACTTTACAATT
Organism: Acomys percivali; assembly: GCA_907169655.1. Classification (NCBI taxonomy): domain Eukaryota; kingdom Metazoa; phylum Chordata; class Mammalia; order Rodentia; family Muridae; genus Acomys; species Acomys percivali. The sequence continues at coordinate 82,148,041 of OU015748.1, read as the reverse complement.
AATTATAATATGAAAGGATCTAGTGGCAATGGATGTATTGTACTATATATTTTTAAAAGCATAGAACTTTTCTAAAATGGAATTCACTTATTTAATACTGAAAATTCGCTATAAGAACCCATCTGAATATTTGCCTGGCTCAGAGTCTGATGGAGGAGGGTGCACCAATCTGTTTGTTAGACGCAGGAGAGGCATAAGAGTATGTTAGGATGTGCAGGTACCAGCAGTTCTCTAAGTTTCCAATAAGCAATGATGTTAAAGATGATGCTGAAATATACACAGCTATTTATGAAACAAAAAGTATGTGGGGCAGAGGGAACTGGATGAATACGGAGGGACAGAACATGATGAGATGGGGGAGGAGGGACTGTCACACCACCTAGGCCACTGGTTCGCACAGTAGGACTCATTAGAGTATTACTAGTAAATGAATGATCAGGTAAGGACATCTACATGCAGGCTGGAAATGATGATCTCTTCAAGAGCACAGAAGGATTGCTAATCAGTGTGTGTTGTGCTTAAGGTTTACTGGTCGTCTTTGCATCAGACTGTTGTCTCTGCGGGAGCAGGGACTGACTGGCCCTGTCATAAGCACTGCTGAGTTTAAGTTGTGTAGAGCACAGACTGATACCCAAACTGGTACTTGAATGAGTAGTGGTTGAGTTGTAAGTGCAGAGTTGTACAAATGAGTACTCTTACTGATGGGCTGAAGAAGACGGCAGTCAGGGTCGGCCACGTGATAGTGGGGCTCAGTAGAAGTTGAAAATGAGGCCGCTAATTGAAAAATAATTGGGATTTTATAGGTGGAGACTGCTAACCATGACCCTTAGAATTGTGTCCTTAAGACTGTGGAATTTTATGGTATATAAATCATATCTGAAATAAAATTAATAAAAAATATTAAATGTTCATAAGCTCATGATGATGGGCAAATTGCTGAGCCTTTCTGTGACTCTGTTTCTTTACATATGAAAAGATAGATAGTTTCCCTCAGGCAGTAGAGGTGTTCTGAGTAACTGGATGGAATAACATTGTGAGTCTTGCATCTGGTTATACCTTTTTATTATTGTTAAGTCCAGGGTGTGTCCTACTCTAAGTTACTTGGTATTGGGTAAAGCAATGATTGTTTTTCAAACTGTGTCTTGATTAGAGAAGCTCTATTTTATAAGCAGATTTACACTCCAACTTGAGGAAGATGACTGTCTGCCTGGCTGGACTGGTAATGGCACCCATGCACTCGGACTGACAAACATGCCATTAGTGGAAGTAGGATGGGTAGCACTTTGTAAATTTACCAGGGTGAACTGAGACTGTAGGGTACATGGGTACATTAAAGTCATGCCAGGGCAACCAGACCCAAGAACAGATTGAACCCACCAGATTAAAGCAAGGGCGTAATTGTCTCACCTGGACTCCATAAAGAGGTGGACCATGTAGCACTCTGATGGGAATGGCTCCACCTGTCACCCTGACCACCCACTGTGTGCATCAGGGACCACCAGGTGGAAAACTCATCTGACTACCCACTGTGTGCATCCAAGCCCAACAGGTGAAAACCTCCCAACTACCCTGTTGAGATGTGGCCTCTTCAGTTGCTGTCTGTCTATCTCCTATTTACCCATCTGGATGCAGCCCTGTCCTTTTACCTCTGAAGGGTCCCTGGTCTTATTAGTAATAGAATTGTAAATACAAACTCTGAGGAAAATGAGAGGACTCACAAGTTGTGAACAACAATTCCTGGAAAGAAGCCGCGTCTGTAAAAGCTGATTGACTGATATGGAGAGGTTTGACTGTTGTATGGTATGTGCCCAATTACAATTTATCTTGGTCTATCTTTAGTCCCTTAATAGCTTTTCCCTGCCTACCTTTGTGTGGGACCTAACATCCTGTGAGTAACAGATAAAAATCCTTGGGTATGTATGAACAGGTTCTTAGTTTCCACCATGCAAAGGGCTAACAATGCTGTCAGAAAGCATCCAAGGCCTATAGCAGTGTTGTCCCCGTTTTGCCGTATCCTGCCTGGCCGACATGCCTGCCAATGTATTTGAAAAGCATATTGGTCTACGGCTTCCTTTGTTCTTTTACTATAAAGGTTTATGGAATTGCTACCTCACTGGGACATGGTATCTGGGGAGACCTAATTCTGTGTTCATGGACCACGGCATCCACTTGGCTTCAGAATAAACCATGTCATTTATTCCTTTAGGGAGGTATGAGCTGTTTCTTTTCCTCAACAAGTTATAGAGGAAACCAACAGGGCAGACAAACTAAATCTCCAAAGCTGCCAGGAGGAGGGAGAGAGAGAGAAGAGGAGAGTAAGCCATGCCTTTTGAGTTAGGGCTCAAGAAAGCTGGCATACTCAGCAATGAAGGCTGGCTAGCTGCTGTATGACAGAAGGAAGGTGGGCCTTAGAGAAAGCCCAGAGTGTCAGGAAAGGGAGCTGAAGCTTTGGGCCAGCCTCTAAGAAATGTGATAAAGAGAAAGAAAAGGAAAAAAAATGCTTAGTGCTAGGCCAGGGATCTGATTTCAGAGAGGACCCTATTCCAGGTTCTCAAGTCCCAGGACTAAGGTCTGCACCAGGGACACACGGTTACAAATAAAAACAGACAGTTTACAAAAAGAAGAAAGCACTCCTACAAATAGTGGTGGGCTAGTGAGCTAGGGGAGAAAGACCTCAACGTGCCAACATACAAAGTGTATAGCCCTTTACAGAATGTTTCCACAGTACCTGCCTCTCCTGTTTGTATATGGGGCTTTTCTCAGTACCTGCGGTTTGATAGATAAGCCTGGGGTTGGTGGGTAGGGCTTCTAGACTTTCCTTGCAAACTCATTCTTTCCTATGTTAATCTTAGTGGTCAGTTTCTAGTTCCTGCTCTCTGGCCATACTGTGATGCCCCAGAGCCTGGCTCACAGCTTAGCTTCTTCCCTGAATCTTGGTTCAAAGATTACGGCCCTCTCCCGCCCTCTTTCTCATTACATGTAGTTGAGGCTGGCCTTAAACTGCTTAGAACTTCTAACCCTATTGCCTCCACAACCAAATACTAAGATTATGGGTGTGATCCACAGGGCTTTATTACCTGGCGCTGGAGATGCAGCCCAGAGCTTCCTGCCTGCTGGGCAAGTAATTAACTGACCTAGCTACAACCTCAGCCAGTAGATGCTACTTGAGATGCAAAATCTAGCATCTCTTTGCCCTTCCCCCTCAACCCAAGCCCACCCTTAGGGATGGGGGCAGACACTAGCAACCCATCAGACACTTGGGGGCGGGAACTGTATGCTTTTTTAAACAATCGAATTGCAAAGGGAAAAAAAAGAAATCGAAATTAAATCCAGCAATTAAGTTCTAATTGCACAATTACTTCATTTTCTGGCTGGGTGCCAAGGTTGGGAGACTGGCTCCTACAAATGGCTTTTTTTTTTTTTCTCTCTCTCTCTCTTTTTAACAAACTAGAGGAGAGGTCGAGACAGAGAGGGATCATCAGGGAATCATATCTGGGGATCAAGAAACAAAGGTACTTTTAAGATTAAATGATTTTGGACTTGATGCCAATGTTCTAAATGACAGGGCTGTGAGTTAGCTTAGAACTTAGGGCCTTTTCGGAGCTAAAATTAATCACTGTGCTGAACTACTCTTCTGATCTGTCTTCCATTGAGACTTACTCTCTGAATGCATGTGATGGAAGCACTTGGTTTATACGTGGGGTGCAGAGACCATCTCTGCAGGTGGGGCATCTTGGGGTCTCACAGAAGCTGCTTGGGGAAAATAGTGAAGCAACTCGTAAACCAGGCTATCCCAGAGCCTTCCAGAGAACAGGGAGGGGGCAGGAAGTGGATGCTGCAGGCACTCAGTAGGTCCTTTTTAGTATGGGTCAAGAGACATGGGAGAAGAGAAGCTGTGGCACTGTTGGGTGGTTCTGTGAACTGCCTCTTTGCTTGTGATGCATCCATTTGTTCTCTCACTCACTCATTCATTTGCTTACACATTTCCCCATTCTTACAGGGTCACTCATTTTCAGAAGGCATTTTGCTCTGCCTAATGGGGAAAGAAAAGATTTAAGATGGCTCTTGGACTCAGGAATAGATGGCATCTGTTAAGATGTTCAGTGCTTATTGAGCACTAACTATGTGACAGGTACTGCAACAGATTATTGTTAAATGTCCTCTAAGGATGCCAGTTTCAGAGGAAACTGGTACAGGGAAGTCTTGAATGTCTCCTATTTCCAGCCTTGTGGCAAGTCATCCTGGGAGCTCTAAGAATTTAGATTATGAAGCTCATGACCTTCTCATGATCTTCAAGTCGGGAATAATGTGTTCCAGCCTGACACAGCTATATCCCAACAGGGCTGAACCCTCTCTTTCCTCTCAACCGAAACCAAAAATGCATTAAATAAAGAGGAGACTTGCTGACGTCATCACAGGAAATGATGACAGGCTCCCTCTGGCAGGAACCCCTGACACCTTCCTATGCTGAGCAGCTGGCCCAGTCATGGGGTACCCTGGCTCACAGCAGCTGAGCCCTGCCATGTCACAGAGTGTGCCCAAATCACTCACACTCCAGTAAGTTGCCAAAGATAAAGCGTTGCGCGAGAGGGAAATGCCACTTTCTACTTTGCGGCCAGCTCAAAAGCTCCAGAACTTCAGCTATAATTTTTTTTTTTAAATGAAAAAAATCAAATGTGGGTACAAGAGCCACCTGTGCTATTCCCCAGACCCTCCAGACCAGAGCTGTGGCTGGGAGACAGAGGGACTGTAAGGACTCCAGCTCTGTTTTGACCATCTGGCCTCCCTGGCTTCTTTCAGCATCATCTGCTGCTGTGGCTTTGCCAGCTGCAGTATATATCCAGCCCCATGAACTGTGTCCTCACTGGGTCTGGTCCTCTCCAATGCTTGCTTTCTCTGCAAGTTATTCTTCAAGCTCCTGCTTGAGAATCCCCGACCCCACCCAGCATATGGTTCTCTAATGCATGTCCCCTCCCTACAATCCACCCAAAGGCTCAGGGGTTAAGGGAATGGGCTGAGCAAGACCTGGTTTGACTCCCAGCTCTGCCACTCTCCACTCTCAGTGTGAATTTTGACAAATAACCTCAGCTGTCTGCTTGTCAGTATCTACACTTGATACCACATTATGCTGGTTAGATTTCTTCTTCCTCCTCCTCTTCCTCCTCCTCTTTCTTCTTTTTCCCAACTTGACACAGTTCCTTCTTGAAAGAAGAAACTTCATTTGCCTCCATAACATGGCCTGTAAGTAAATATGTGGTGCACTTTTAAAAAATAATGATTGATGTGGGAGGGTACAGTCCACTGTGGTATGTGCCATCCATGGGCAGCTGGTCCTAGGTTGTATAAAAAAAGAAAGCCAGAAAGCCATGGTAAGTGAGCTCGTAAGCAGCATTTTCCCATGGCCTCTGCTTCAGCTCCTGTCTGTAGGTTCCTGACATGAATTTTCACCCCCACTTCCTTTCATGGTGGTCTATAAGCTGTAAATTTGAAATAAACTCTTTCTTCTCTAAATTGCTTGTTTGTTATGCTGTTCCTCACAGCCGTGGGAAGCAAACTAATGCATTAAGGCAGTTCTTCTCAGGCAGATGATCCAGGGAGTCTACAGTGTGTTAGACGTCATGTCATAAACTGAGGATACAGCGACACTGGACAGAGGTTACAGGGATGTCTTCTCTAAGGCTTTGACAGAGCTATTTAGGCACAGGGTTCAGTGCTGAGCCTTCTACCAGTAAGAGCCAGGTAAAGTGGCTCTTCTAATTTGATTTGGTTTGAGACAGAGTCTTACTATGTGTTGATTTGCATCTGGTGGGAGCCTGGGCCTTGCAGGGTACTCTTCTGGAAAGCTTGGACCCTGTACAGCACCAAACCTGAAGTGCCCGCTACTCTGCCGGAAGGTCAGGGTTGGTTTCTGGCAAGAAAAGGGTGTAGAGCAGGGCCAAAGGAGCTCCAGGTCTCCAACACCCGAGCCAGGCGGCAGCAAGGGCCTGAATTGGTGGCTGCTTTGAAAACAGCCAGTACCATAGTTTGAGGAGGACCCCAGGGCCCAGACCCGCCTGTAGTTTTCCAGGACCCTCTGGATCCTTCTATTTCCTCATTCTCCCAGGCTTCTCACACCTAAAGTCTCAATAGGATGTCCTCCCCTCTGACCTACTTTCTTGGTAGGTAAAGTTTTTCATGGGGGCATAGCCCTTGGACTAGTGTCTCGATATAAGTGAGTATATACCATTTGACTATTTTTGCTTCTGGGTGAACTCACTCATTATGATAATTTCTAGTTCAGTCCATTTGTCCACAAATTTCGGAAATTCCTTGTTTTTAATAGCTGAGTAGTATTCCATAGTGTAAATATATCACAATTTCTTTATCCATTCTTCTACTGAGGGACACGTAGGCTGTTTCCATGTTCTAGCTATTATGAATAAGGCAGCTATGAACATGGTTGAGCATATGTCCCTGTTGTGTGGTAGTGCATCTTCTGGGTATATTCCAAGGAGTGGAATAGCTGAGTCTTGAGGAAGCCCTATTCCCATTTTTCTGAGAAAGCGCCAGATAGATTTCCAAAGTGGTTGTACTAGTTTGCATTCCCACCAGCAATGAAGGAGTGTTCCTCTCTCTCCACATCCTCGCCAGCATGTGGTGTCAGTTGAATTATTGATCTTAGCCATTCTGATGGGTGTAAGATGGAATCTCAGTGTCGTTTTGATTTGCATTTCTCTGATGACTAAGGAGGTTGAGCATTTCTTTAAGTGTTTCTCAGCCATTTGATATTCCTCTGTTGAGAATTCTCTGTTTAGTTCTGAGCCCCATTTCTCAATTGGGTTATTTGGTTTGGTGGTGTTTAATTTCTTGAGTTCTTTATATATTTTGGATATTAGACCTTTGTCAGATCAAGGGTTGGTAAAGATCTTTTCCCAGTCTGTAGGCTGTCGCTTTGTTCTCTTGACAGTGTCACCTGCCTTACAGAAGCTTCTCAGCCTCATGAGGTCCCATTTATTAATTGTTGACGTTAAGGCCTGGGCTGTTGGTGTTCTGTTCAGGAAGTTGTCTCCTGTACCTATGTGTTCCAGACTCTTCCCCACTTTTTCCTCTAACTGGGTTAATGTCTCTGGTTTTAGGTTGAGGTCTTTAATCCACTTGGACTTGATTTTTGTGCATGGTGACAAATAGCCAAGGAAAATATAAGCAGTAAACTTCGAACCCCTACCCAGTATAGCCGATGGACAGGACATTCTCCACTGTTAAGTGGAGAAGGAGATCTGACTTTCACACAAACTCTGGTGCCCCATATTGGACCATGTCCCTTGGATGGGAAGGCCTGGTGGCACTCAGAGGAAAGATAATAAGTCACCAAGAAGAGACTCAATCCCCTTGGAGCATATACAGGGTGAGGAGGTCCCCCTCAGTCACAGACATAGGGGAAGGGAGTAGGGGGGGAAGTGGGAGGGAGGAAGGAATGGGAGGATACAAGGGATGGGCTAACAATTGAGATGTAATATGAATAAATTAATAAAAATAAAAATAAAAATAAAAATAAAAAGAAAGAAAACAGCCAGTAACAGAGGCTTGGAGCTCCAAAACCGAGAGGCAGCAGGCACTGTAGTGGGCGGGGCAACAATCCTTGCTGGCACACAGGTAAAATGTGGACGCTCTGGGCAGTGTGCGCTCTAGTGGTTCCTGAGGGAAGCAGAACTGAGGTTCCATCCATTCCTGCCTGAGAGAGAAGCACAAGAGTGGGGCAGCCGCTTGCCCGACAAATGGCAGCAGACACAACAAGACACTTTGTAGTACAATCTGGTCTTGAATTTGTGATTGTTTAAATTCAGCCTCATTAGTGCCTGAAAGTACAGGTATCCACCACCACGCCTGGCTCATATATTGGTTCTCAAGGAACTTTGAGCTGATGCATCGGAACACATTGATTAGGTTTCTCTTGCACAGGCGCTGAGCACCGTGAATACGTGGGTGGTCTCATATGGTCCTATGTTCCCAGTGCCTGCCCAATCCCTGACCTGTAGTAGCTATGTGTGCCTAGCTCCTGTCTATAACTAGTCTTGTCCATTTCTTCTTCTTCTTCTTCTTCTTCTTCTTCTTCTTCTTCTTCTTCTTCTTCTTCTTCTTCTTCTTCTTCTTCTTCTTCTTCTCCTTCCTCCTCCTCCTTCTCTTCTTCTTCTTCTCCTTCCTCCTCCTCCTTCTCTTCTTCTTCTTCTTCTTCTCCTTCCTCCTCCTCCTTCTCTTCTTCTTCTTCTTCTTCTTCTTCTTCTTCTTCTTCTTCTTCTTC
>OU015748.1:82124075-82139753 GCA_907169655.1 Acomys percivali | reverse complement strand
TCTTCTTCTTCTTCTTCTTCTTCTTCTTCTTCTTCTTCTTCTTCTTCACATTACTGCTATGCTGCATTCATTCTACCCAACTGCTTTTCCCTACGCCTCACACTCCTGGTACTTGCATATTCTATCACCCTCTGAATGCATCACCTGGTTCTTCCCTTCTTGGCAGACACCTCATTTTTTTTTCAGGACTATCCAGGCGCCACGGTCTTCTCAAAGCTTTCCCAGACTCCTACATTCCGGCCCCTTGCATCATTATCCACTGGAACCAGTACAAAGCCCTTGCACGTTGCCAACAACACTTGAATGCACTTCTTAGTAACGCGCAGCCAAGCCTTGTTGGGTGCCAACACAAGGCTAAGGATTTTACATCATAGTTTATTTGAAGTCTCTGAGCCATCTATGAGGGAGATGCTGTTACCATCACTTATATTTCAAGATGGGGTGATTAAGGGTCACCGAGCAAGAGTTAACTTGGCTAGGATCACACAGCTGGTCAATTTAGAGCACACATTGGAGTCCATTTCTCTCTCATGCCTTAACTTTTGCCTCTTTAAGAAATGATCATTGGCTGGATGGGACTAGGGTGTCAAGGTTTTGCCATTGGCTTGAAATGATGTCCCCCCCCCCCCATTTTTGGCTCAGCACTGGCCTTGACCCATCAAGGTATCTAGGAGAGTGATCTGTGGGTATAATGGTGTTGGAATCCAGCAACTTGGCCAGCTCTGTGTAGAAGATGTGCATAGGCTTTTTTTTTTTTTTTTTTTTTTTTGCAAGGGAGATACTTGGCCTTTATGGCAAAGGACAATTAGTATAACAATAACAAGCAGTCTCTAAGAACTCACCATTGCCCAAACAGCAATAACAAACCAGCAAAGCTGAAGCTCTCAACAGGGTGTGTGTCCATCTGCGTGGATCTGATTTCCCAAGGATGAGCTCCTGGAAGTGGAAACACCTTCAGTTGAGGACTCCCTGGTCTCTCCTCCTACATAGTAAACAGAAGCAAAGCAAACAGATGCATTCTCTCCACTCACTCAAGGATCCCTGGAACTCCCTTCCCCTGGGGCATGGCCTAGCCTATCACTATTTCAGACTGCGATGTTTTAACTGTCAGCCTGACACCAGCTAGAATCCATTACTTGGGAGAAGGACACTTGAGAATATCTGTGAGGGATAATCTTGACTGAATTAGTAGGAAGAGCCATCTTAGCTGTGGGTGAGAGGGACCATGCCCTTCCTGGTAGAGGATCCTACACTGTATAAAGTAGGGACAGTGAACGGAGTACTAGCATGCACTCATTGCTGTCTGCCCTTGAGTGTGGATGTTATACATCTAAGTCCATCAAGTTCCCACTGCCCTGACCTCCCATGAGGGTGTCACCTGGAACTATGGGCCAAATACACTTCATTAATTTGCTTTTGTCAGGATATATTTAAAATCACAGCCATAAGAAAGGAAACTAAGATACAGCCCATTTTTTAAAAATCAGTATTGTCATGCACCTTGTAAAATAATTTCAATTAGGATTGAAATATACATTGAAGTATATTTCTTCTCACTGCAGATCGCGAGTTTGCTAAACTAGGAACGATCACAACTGGTAGCTTCTTGTATAAAGTTTTTAAAAGTTTTTTTTAAAGTAAAATCATATGAACAGTTTAAATATAATTGTGAATGAAGAGGATCCAAGTCATAAGAAAATATAAAATATGCATTCTGTCTTTCCTGAATGAGCTATATTTTTAAGTAACTCTGAAAGCCTCATTGAGGAAGAAAAGAGAGGTATTTTCTAGACAAATCCTAGTTAATAAGCATAGAAGGAATGTGCTATTGTCTGAATGCTTACATTCTCACAGTCTTGCTCTATAACCTTGGCTGGTCCTGAACTCCTGCCTCAGTTTCATAAAGGCTGAGATTACAGCTGTGTATGGAGTTCGAAGCTTCATATGTTGTAATCTCCATCCTCTAGACAAAGGGACCAAGAGGTAGAGCCTTTGGTAGAGTGACTGTATCATGTGAGTGGGACTTGAGTGAATGGGAGTAGTGCCTTTCTAAAAGAACCAGAATCTCTGTGTTTGACCAGCTATTTATTAACTGCTGTAATATCTCTATGTTTTGATTAGGGACAAGAGCTACTCTTATCTGTAGGTAAAATGATAGCTATTTAGAATACAGTTAGAAATTATGTTGGTTTATGAAATGGTTTAGAAGTTGTTTTTCCTCTAGGGTCCATGATCTCTCTAGCTCAGGGTAGTTGAGTAGGTTTATAGTAGCAGTCATGAATGCCCTCTCATTTTTTGAGTGAATGTTAAGTACATTTAGATATCTGTTGCTTGCCTCCAAGAGCAAAGTGTCGCTATGCATCAGAGAGGATATCTTGCTAGGTCATGGGGTACCCAGTGCCAGCTGATACATTTACAACACAACCCTTACACCTAAGGTTCATAGAACACTGCAGAAAGCAGGGGGCAATTAGAAGAGTCAGAGGACTTGGACATCTGTGGGACTGTGTCTTCTATACAAGACAGAGATGCTGCTCTATGGTATCTCAGCGATAGTGTTGTCTAAACAAGACTGGAACAGTGATGATGGCTGGTGGCATGCCAAAGTGAACAGGGGAGAGCTCACAAAGTCCCACACTAGATGAAGAGCTACAGGCAATCAATGGTTACTGAGAGATGGAGAGTTATTCTTCTCCCAGGACATGCATCCTGATAGGCTAGCCGATTCAAGTGGTCAGGCCTAAACACATTTACAAATGATCATAACATAAAGTGGATTCTATCGTCTATCTACCTATCTATCTATCTATCTATCTATCTATCTATCTATCTATCTATCTATCATCATCATCTAGGACAATAATTACAGAGGAGCTCATGGTTTTGAGAGGGAAGGCAGACACAGGAGCAGCTGCAGGGAGAAAGGGAAGGATAGAAATGTCATAAATAAAGTATGGTGCATGACAATTTAAACAAATATAAAATTTAAATAAAACTAAATTATTTTTTAATTTAATTTCTTTAATACAGAATTTTTGATCATGTTTTACCCTCCACCAACGTCTTCCAGTTCCTCCCCTACTCATCTAACTTCACGAGAGAGCAAGAGAAATAGAACTTTGAAAAAGAGAGACAGAGCTAGCCAGCCCCTTCCACCATATAAAGGATTGGAAGGACGAGTACGAACTTTGGGCCAGAATGTAGCCTCTGACCAGACGCAGGACCTGTGAACATTCTGACTTTGCCTTTCTGTATCCAGGAGTTCACAGGCTCAAGGGTCATAGTGAGTCTAATCAGTAGCTATGTGGTGACCTGTGAGAAGTGTGCAGAGTCATGCCTCCCACGGGGCACATGATCAATACACTACTGATTTCCTTAGTATTGCCTTTGTCTGTCATGTGTCCTGGTCCTCACTCATTTTCATCTACCAGCTTCCATGTTGGCTCCTCTTGCTCTGTAATATAAATCCACCTCTGGGTTTTTTCCTTTTTAGTATTTTGTTTATTTTCTCTTGTAATTAATTCTTAGAGCTTGGAGGGTTTTTATTTATTTGTTAATTTAAAAAAATTATGCTGTTGTCATATATTTAATTCTTAAGGAGGAAGAGATTCTTCCCTCTTCATGTATGTTTCTCCAGCCTCTGGCACATGAAACACTTAACATGGATTAGGCATCGCAAAGAGCACATCACACGCATGGTCTTTAGGAACTCAACAAAGTTTTCAATTAATGTTTCATGAACCAAATAGTTTTCCTTTGGGGCAAATGACCATGAGAAAACCTTTAACTTTCTGGATAATCAGGTTTCTCAGCTGTTAAGTGAGATGATGACGGTGCCGTCACTGGATGATCATAATGCATCTAGGCATGCCCATAGGAAGATATATCCTAACTCTATAAATTAAGTCTATAAATATGACTTGATTTGGAAACACAGTCTTTTTAGATGTCCACATGAGGTTCTAGGTGATGACAGAGAGACCCTACTTCCAGTTACTGGTGTCTTAATGAGCCTATTGGATTCAGAGACATGGACACACACAGAAGGAAGAAGGCTTGGCCAAGATGGAGGCAGAGACTGTAGTGATGGAGCTACAAACCAAAGAACACCAGAGCTGCTGGGATCCAGAAACTAAGGGAAACTGGAGGCTGTGGAGAACTGTTCTCATGACCATTTAGCTCATCTTTTGGTCTTTTTGTCTGCAAGAGAGTAAATTTACTCTGTTGTCTTAAGTGGCAATAGTGTACCACAGCAGAAATGCATGGATTAAATACTGACATCAATAGACAACTAGGACACTGGAGGTGTTCCGTGGATGTTTGAGAAGGAAGATGGGCCTTCTGTTGCTTCCCCATCACAACTGCATGTGCCACCTGGGAGGCTCTTCCAGTGTTAAGAAATATTGTATTTGCCTTTAATATTTGAACATTGTAAGTATGAGAACCAGATGCTCCACAAGCACAATCATTTTAAAGTGGATAATCAGTGATATTTAGTCTAGTATTGTGAAATCATCACTGGTTCTCCAGAACTCTTTCACTGCTCCTGAGGGAAGACACACACACACACACACACACACACACACACACACACACAGAACAGTTATTCCTCACTTCTCTCGCCTCCCAGCCCAGGTACTATGTAGCTAGTTACTTTCTATCTTTATGGGTTTTCCTATTCTGAATATTTCAGTACAATAAAATACTTTTATGTCAATTTTGCTCTTTTAAATTTGCTTAACAGAATGCTTTAGAGGCTCATCAGCACTGTAGCATTTACCATACTTTACTTCTTCATAAAGATTTTATTGCTGCAAGATACACAGAAAGTGAACCTTTCCATCTTTGGTGTATGGTTGTGATATGAAGTGAACTCAGACTTGTGCGAACAATGTCCCACCTATTACCAGAACCATTCATCTTACAGAACGGAAAGATTTCACTTCACAAGCAACTCCAGAGCCCCTGACAGCCACTCTCTCCTTTTGTCTCTCTGAGGTTGAGGCCTGTAAGCATCTCACTGAAGTACAACAGCACGGCTGTTTCCTTGTGACTGACTTATCCCACTTAGCAAGATGTCATCCAGTTTCACCCATGTTGCAGAATATCTCAGAATTTGTTTTTAGGTACTGAACTCTGTCCATCTACATTTTGTTATTAAACTCATCTACTGATGAACAATTGGTTACTGCTTCCATTTGGACATTGTGAATCGTCTTGCTCTATACAGGGTATGGTGCTTCAAGATGGTACTTTCAATTCTTCCATGTAGATACTCAGAAGTGGAACCACTGTATGCTTTGGCAATTTAAAAAATTAAGCTGAGGAATTGCCGTAGTGTTTATTTTATTTTATTTTTTAAATTAATTTATTCTTGTTACATCTCAATGGTTATCCCATCCCTTGTATCCTCCCATTCTTCCCTCCCGCCCATTTTCCCCTTATTCCTCTCCCCTATGACTGTTCCTGAGGGGGATTACCTCCCCCTGTATATGCTCATAGGGTATCAAGTCTCTTCTCAGTGACCTGCTGTCCTTCCTCTGAGTGCCACCAGGTCTCCCCCTCCAGGGGACATGATCAAATGTGAGGCACCAGATTATGCGAGAAAGTCATGTCCCACTCTCCACTCAAGTGTAGAGACTTTTCTTACCATTGGCTAGATCTGGGCAGGGGTTTAAAGTTTACCATCTGTATTGTCCTTGGCTGGTGCCTTAGTTTGAGTGGGATGCCATAATGTTTTTAAATGGGGCATAAATTTACATCCCTCCTATAATGCACAAGGTTTCCAGTTTTTACAGATTGTCCTTGCTTAAAAAATGTTGTTTAATGCACTTTGTTTCCTATTATGTTTACTTATTAATAGTATGTATGTGTTAGTGTTGTATGTGCGTACACACTTGTGTGTGTGTGCATATTTGTATGCATGTATGTGGCTATGTGCATGCCATGGCACAGACATGGAGGCCAGAAGACAATGTATGGGAGTTGGTTCTTTTCTTTTATCATGTGGATTTTGGGGGGTGGGGGGAGGATGGCCACTTCACAGCTTCCTTGAATGAAAAGACTTCTTTTTTCCAGCCGAGTACACTTGACACCCTTGGCCGTAGATAAGAATGTTTACTGCTGTGGTTTCTCTTCTTCATTGGGTGAAAAGCCCATTTTTATGGCAGTGCCACTCTGTTTTGATGGCTGTGGCTTTGTGGTATTCTCTTTAAGACAGAATATTCCATTTCATGAGTGTATAGCATTTTTTTTTCTATTATTGTTTGTTGGGCATTTGGGTCACTTCCACCAGTGAGAACAACCTTTTAAAAGAGAAGTCAGATCATGCCGTTGTCTCCTCTCTAACCTTATTCCAATGTGCTAAAATGTGCTCCCCCTCTCCCTGCTTGCCTAAAATCTGCCTCCCTGCTGCCCTCCACACCTTTATTCCGCTTTACTGTCATGACCTTTATCACTGCCTGGTTTTCTGTTAAATATCATTTCATCCACCTATCGAAGACTTTCGTCACTAGCATATAAGGCTCACAAAGGTTGAAGCTATGTCTTATGCCCATGGTACCTTAACATCTAGAATAGTTATTTGTAGCATCATGATAAGCAGCTGTAGATGTTTTCCTCTGACCACTTGCTGATGCTCTGTGTCTTTTATTTTTTTTTCTTCAAGATAGGATTTCTCTGTGTAGCCTTGGATGTCCTGGACTCACTTTATAGGCTGGGCTGGCCTCGAACTCACAGAAATATGCCTTCCTCTGACTCCCTGAGTGTTGGGATTACAGGCATGTGCCACTGTGCCCGGCTTAAGACATGCTGCCTGTCTTAAGAGGTTCTAGCAAGGAGACTTTCTAGTTGGGTTCTGATGCAGAAAAGTACAGACAGGACAAATGCTTTCATTTAACCTTGAAGGAACTCTTAAGACAGCTGTGTAACCCTACATATTCTCTAGTTCTGCCAGCAGAGAGAGGGGAGGAGAGACTATGAGCAGAAAGGGGAGGGTGGATAGGAGAAGAAAGGAGAGGGGAAAGGAGTGGAGAGGAGAGCTCAGCAGGAGAGGTGACGTCACAGAGGATCCTTTTCAAGGTGAAGACCTCTGATCCAGGAGCCTGAAGGTTTAAGTGAAAGCTCACCTGAACAAACACGTACCTGGTTCATGGCCTCAGGCAAGTCAGTGAGCCCCTTTGAATAGCTGGATTGTTGTAAGAAGAGATGATGAGCATGCTAAGAATTATTAATAACTTTCAAGTCTACACTAATTATCCCATTGATTTAACATATTTATTTACATTTGATGAGTAAGAAGAGTAAATGTATGTTCTTCTGGCATGAACACTAGAAACAGGACTCTGTTTTCTGTGAATAAAGAAGGCTTTCTTAGAGGGATGCTGGGGAGCTTCTAGGTGGGGAATGCTACTTTAATTCGTCTCTGAAAGGAGCTGGACCATTTTGGCTCCATAAGGGCTGAAAAAAAGCCTTGGTGGTGGGGAAAGGGATCTATTCTGTCCCCAGGAAAGGCATGTCTAATCAATTCTGCTGGACGTCAGCGCCCACTCCCTGGTCAAGGAAAGGAATATCCTTTAATTTGACAATCACATGAAGGGTGGGAGAAGAAAACTGAGATACAGTGGCCACAAAAAGGAGCAGTAGATGCCAGTCAAGAAATACAAGAGGTATTGTTAGCGTCATGGCTCCTGGGGTCCTAGTTATCTCAGGATCATGGGAGGGCAAAAACTAGAGAAATCACAACACTGAATATTTCTGATCCTTTTTATTGTAGGTACATCAGTAGGAAGCTGGGCTGGGCTGGGTCTGTGGCGTCTAAACATGGTTGGTTCATAAAGTATTGGATTTACCTGTTGCCTGGAGTTCTTGACCACTGCTATGATGAATTAGGAGACTCTGCCCATGTGAAATTCAAGGTCAGAGCTTGCTATCAGCCTTCTCACCATTGTTGCATGGTACCCACATTCCCCTGGAAATGAGGAGTCTCTGCTGAGCAGGTCTGGGCAGTTGCTTGTTCTCATGAACTTTCCTGTCAGGGCCATAGAAGCCACTTCTGAGCCATCCTTCTCTGATCTCACCTTGGGGCAATGGTGAATAGCTGGTGACTTTTCTTTTCCCAGCTCATGTTCTGAGATGAAAGTGAAGGGAAAGGGACACAGGGTACATTTCTGTTTCTATTGGGCTTATAGATCCTTTGCCTAGATGTTACTATAAAAACCCCTCACTAGCTGCTTTCATGGTTAGAAAATGATGAAGTCTTTTTGTGGACAAGAAAAGTAAAGATAACAATATAAAGATGGAAAACAAGTGCTCCTCTTAATCCCATCAGTTCCATGGTGTAATGCCACCATTTGGAGGATTAGCTTTATTTCATTTCAGTGCACACACACACACACACACTGTGCTGGCTGGGTTTTTTTTTTTTTTTTTTTTTTTTTGCCAATTTGACCCCAGCTGGAGTGGACTCAGAAAAGGGGCTACAGTTGAGGAACTGCCCCTTTAGATTGTCCAGTGGGCCTCTCTGCAGAGCAGTCTCTGGATTAATGATTGATGTAGGAGGGCCCAAGGCCCTGTGGGTAGTGTTATCCCTCGGCAGGTGGGCTTGTGTAGTATGAGTAGTTGAGCAAGCCCCAGGGAGCAAGCCACTAAACAGCATTCCTTCACAGTCTCTGCTCCAGGTCCTGACTCCCCTCACTGGTTGACTGTGACATAGAAGTATAAGCCAAATGGGTTCTACTCCCTCAAATTGTCTTGGGTCTTGGTGTTTGTCACAACAACCGAAAGGAAACCAGGACATACACACCACCCTTTCCAGTTTCTGTTATTTGCAAAGCCAATAGCCAATGGTACAGCTCTGATCTTACATGCAGAACCTCTTCAGGCAGAGGGAATGAATGATTTAATACAGAATAGAAAAATCATGGCAGAATTTCTTTGGGAGGAGGAGGGGATTAATTATTTAATGCAGGCTAGAAAATCACATTGGAGGCCATGTTACATTCATTGCCCAGGCATGCCTGACCTTGCAGCCCATGATGTAGCCGTACGTGTTAGAAGATAGCTATGAATGTAGCCAGACGCATGTGACCCTCTGTGGTGATTCGAGTGAGAATGGCTCCCACAGGCTCATATATTTGGATGATTGGTCCCCACTTGGTGGAACTGTTGAAGGGGATTAGGAGATGTGGCCCTATTAGAGGAGGTGAGGCACAAGGGGTGGACTTTGAGGTTCTAAAAGCCCACCCTGTTCCCTCATAGCTCTCTCTCTCTCTCTCTGCCTCATGCGTGGGGGAACAGCAGTAAGCACCCAGCTACTGCCCCAACACCACATCTGCCCATTTATTGCTATTGTCTCCATCATGATGGTCATGGTCTCATCCTCTATAAGCAAGCCCCCAGTTAAATGCTTTCCTGAATGTGTTGCTTTGGCCATCATGTTTTAGTCATGACAATGGAAGAGTGGCCAAGATGTGCTCCTACATCACTCAGCAATTAAGAAAATATGTCATAAAAAGAATAAAAATATGTCGTTAGACATGCTTACAGGCCAGCCTCATCGAGGCAATTCTTCAGTTGAAGATCTCTTAACAAGTTACTTTGGCCAATTAAGGCTTAGTTTCCTTAGCTGTAAAATGGGCACAATGAGTAGGAAATATGAGGGACTTTAGAGTGTGCTCCCTTGGTGTTTTATCAGGGGACCAGGACTATGAGTCTCGGGCTTCTCTTTAGGCAGAGTTCCTTCTCAGCAGATTCCGAGCAGGTACAGGGCAGAGAAAACAAGCACCACCCTATCCGTGGAGACCTAGACCATGCGAGTCAGCTCAGGAAGCTCACACATCCCCAGAAGCTAATTATAGCTAAATAGCTTCAAGTCCACATTAACTGACACACGGCAGGATCCACTTGGAGATGATGTGAGAACACATTTGCTCTGAGTCCAGGATGAGCTCATGGGGACTGGGGTCTCATTGGCTGCCAGCAGGAGTCCTGGCAGAGAGAAACACAGTAAGATGATGGGGGAGGGAGGCTTCCTCTGAGAGAGTCCTCAAAGAAGTTCAAGGAAGGGCTTCTAGAGCTTTCCTTCGGCGTGAGAGGAGGGAAGCCACAGAGAGCTGTACTTATGTGTCCACACTTTAAAATACATGTTATTTGTCCTTTAGCTTTACAGAAAAAAATTGAGCAGGAAACATACGAGCCCCTATCTATCCCTCTATCCTAGCCCAGGTTTACTCCTTAATTAAGGTCTTGGCTTAGCGTGGCACATTTGTTGCAATGGATGAGCCAGTATTGATCTGTTATTGCTCACTGAAGTCCATTCTACCTCTTAATGTTTGTATTCACACCTGCCGCCAAATACCTGAGAAAAGCAACTTGAGGGCAGAAGTTTTTATTTATGTGTGAGGCTATCTCTATTCCATCATGGTAGGGAAAGCGTGGTATTGAAGGGGGTCTTTGCTGTGGTGGCAGGAGCTTGAAGCTACTCGCTCACATCTGGGCAGATGAGAATGCAGAGGTAGGACAGGAAACATGGTTCCTCCAGGAACCCCATAAATGTTCCCAAACCTCCCCCAAACAGCAGTACCAGCCAGAGACCAAGTGTTAACACCCAATCCTGCACATATATGTATGTGTGCATGTGTGGAGGGTGGGGGCACCTTACAACCAAGCGACAGCAGGGTTCATTCTTGATGTTTCCTGGGTCCCCGCAAGTTTTAATGACAAGACACCCACCCATCCTCCTCAAATCTTTTTCACCCCTGTCGAAGATTCCCACCACTCTTTTTAACTCCTGACAGCCTGTACCATTGTACAAGCACTTCTACTGCCTCATGTCCCTGACAATGAACATAGGAACTAGTGTCAATGTCTGAGATCTGCGTCCCCCTGGGTGGGAGTGAGAACTGAGCTTGGATGATTTGCCTTCTGCCCTGGGTACAGAAGTACCCAGGACCACATAACTACCAACTGGGTTTTAAATAGGGATTGAATATTCAGAAATCGAGTTCTAAGTCTATAGATGTTAGTCATCCTCCAAGCTCTAACTTTGGTCTTTGGTAAGTCCATAGGAAGTAAGTTAGTATACTTTTTAATATGCCATGGGTTTGTTAGACAAACCCAGGAGCTGAAGGAGAGTGCTTAACTTAAAGAATGAGTTCTAAGGAAAAAACAAAAAGTGATTGGCCATCGCTCAGTGTGAAGTAATGCTCCATTCCAGTGGTCCCCTAGGCTTCATCATTATCAGTGCTCCCCTGAGTCCACTAACGCTATCACTCATTTCTTACTGGCATATCTTGAATCTGTCTGCTGTGGCATCTGGATACCTAAGTCATGGTTGGCATCTCTCCCTGTCTCCTGAGTGCTCCACTCTGTTCTGCTTCATATCAGATTTGAAAGAGTCACACAGGGCACCTCTGTAGATGTAGAGAAATTGATTTACAAGTGCATGGTGGGTCAGGACATAAAGTGATGTAGCTATTGTGGAAAATAGTATCATGGTTTCTTAACAAGCTAAAGCTAAAATGGCCATATGGTACAGCCTCTGATGCTGGGTATATATCTAAAAGCATTAAATGTAGCAACTTAGATACAGGTACACTCCAAGGTCATAATGGCACTATCACACTAGTCAAAAGGTGGAAACAACCTGGGCATCTATTAGCAAATATACGGTATGATGACTACTATCAGTTATCAACTTGACACAATCTAGAGTCATCTGGGAAGGGAGTCTTAATGGGAGATTACCTATATCAGGTTGCCCTGTGGCCATGCCTTGATTTCGTTAACAATGTGGGAAGACGCAGTCAAGCGTGGGCAGCCAAGTGAGGGCATCACCATTCCCTAGGTGAGGGAATCCTGCACCATGTAAGTGTACAGAGTGATGAACACTGATAAGCATGCACTTCCCTATAGCACTTTAATTTAGTTTGATCATAATAACCCTCCATTATCATCTATTGCTCCCTTCCCTGGTCTCTTTCCTTTTCTTTAACAAAATTTATTGACGATACTTTTAGATTTATTTACTTTATGTGTATGAGTATTTCCCTATATACATGCATGTATGTATATGTAGGTCATGTATGTATATGTAGGTCAGAAAAAGGTACCATATTCCCTAGGACTGTAGTCACAGATGCTTGGGAGTCACCATATGGGTTCATGAAACCAAACTGAGGTCCTCTACAAGAGCAGTAAGTGATTCTAGCCACTGAGATTGTTGATTTGGGAAAATCATTACAGGAAGCAGGATTAAAGGAAGGGGGCAGAAGGAAGGCAGGGGTAAGATCCAGCAGAAATAGGGACTGTTGAAGTTACTGTTCTGGAAAACCAGGGCTTGATCCTGCTCAGGATATTGGGGAATACATAGGAGGAGTTGGAGGGAGGAAGGAGAAGGAGGCAGATGATGTAATTATAATATAGTCTCAAACACATAACATTAAAAAAAAAAATAAGACTTGCGTACCTGAGAATGTGCCTACTGAGGTGATGACAGCAATCCTGAGCTCTGTCTCCCTGGCTGAGTTTGTACCTGAGGCATCATTTCCTTGGTATTTTGGGGGTGATGTGTAGATTCAATGAACCAGGTTTCTGTCGCTGTCTGATGGCACTGAAGCATCTCTGTTGTTAAATGCCACAGACAACTTCCTGTCCAGTGTCTTAATGGTATCAACCCGTGTACTTCCCCTGCAAAGTGGTAAAAATGACCATCCATCATTCCACCTTCTCTTATCAGCAATAGCCAGGTAAACTAGGGAAGAGGGGAGGAAAAACTTCTCCACAGACCCAGAATAGTTCAAGTTTATATTCTAATTCTTCTCTAGACAATCCTGTTGATCAAGAAGTTACAAATTTGTAATTGAACGGACGTGGGTTAGATGCCTTCAAAAATGAAAGGACCAAAGACTAGGGCTGTATGATGACACAACACATGCCACCAGGCAAGCTATGCTGTAGAAAAGGAATAGTCTCAAATAGAGACTACAGGTGTCTGTACACGCATGTGACATGACATAGAGACAAGGTGTTTGAAGTAATAGAAGACAGATGGCTAAACATTCACAGGGTACAGGGCATGACAAATTCCATGATTCATCCATGTTGGGAAATATATGCAGGCGCCTCTGTTTCTCATTGGAAAACACTGGTCAGTAAACAACATACCCACCCCTAAGGCCAGGGAATGGGAGGGCCCAGCTCATTGTGGGAGATGCTACCCCCGAGGAGGAGTAACAGTGCAAAATAAAAAGAGACCATGATTTCAAGAGGGAGCAAATGGGGTGAGATGTGCACTGGAGGGAGGAAAAGGAAAGGGAGGAAGTGATGTAATTATAACTTAATTAATGAAATCAAAGTAAGCAAGCAAGCAGATTGAACAAACCATGGGGAGCATCCAGTAAACAGCATTCCTCCATGGCCCCTGCTTTGAGTTTGTGCCTCTATGTTCCTTCCATACTTGAGTTCCCACCTTGACTTCCCTCAAGGACTGACTGTGATCAGAATATATAAGCCAGATAAATCCTTCTCCCCAAATTGGTTTTGGTCAGTGTTCAATCACAGCAATAGAAACCAAACTAGTATAATGTTTTTTTTTGTTTGTTTCTGAATTTTGAATTATAATCAGAAAGCCTTTACCTATTCCTAGACTATAAAGGAACACACTCATCTTTCTCCCTCCAACTATATAGCTTCATTTTTTAATAGTATTAGTTAGATCTTTGATCATTTGAAGTCTGTTTTTATGTGTGAGGTGTATATCTAATTTTAATTTTTTCAAAATGGCTACCCAGTTGTCTCAGCACCATGTGTTAACAGTAAACATTTGCTCCAGAGAGTGGTTTTTTTTTTTTTTTAAAACACACAAGGCAGTTAGTTTGGCCAGATAGAATGCTTGGCCCAAATTTTGGGTTAGAATGTACCATCCAGGCTTATTTATTCCAGTTGGAGTGACACTGACCTCTGGTTGGCCAGCTAAATCCCAGGTGGTCATGCCAGGCTGGTATTGTGATGATAGGGTCTGCAGCAGTGCAAGGCCATGTGGCCAGTTTGGCATTGGATTCTGCCCCCTGGCCCATGGATTGAGTCCATGGTAGCTGTCCAATTCCTTGCCTGTGGTTATTTCCACATGTTGAAACTTCACCAGCTGCTCTTAGCCCCAAATTACAATGATGAGTTTTTCCTCTGGCCTCTAAAAATGCAAGGCATCCTTCTAAATACTAGTTTCAAAGTTTGCTTTGCATTATTCTTATTCTAAATCCAGATGGCCCTGGTGGTGAGGCAAAAGGGTGAAGGCACCAAGAGAAATGCCCACATTTCTCTTGGTATTCCTTTCATCTGATAGACTGGTGTTAGGTCGAAGAAATCAAAGGTGTTGTATCTCTTCATGTAATAAGCGTATATTGAATGCCTACTGTATACTGTGGAGTGCCTACTGATGCTAGTTCTTGGCCAGACCTGGATAACGTGTGCTCCTGGCCCTTGAGCTGGAGCACATGACCTGTGAGGGGACCTGGATAACAGCTCTTAGGGAGAATTGAGGACCACTGTAGAGAGGCAGGAATGAGAAGTCTGGCTTGAGAGTTTTGGGATGGTGGTGAAAGTTGGAGAAAAGCTTTCTAGATAGCTTATTCACAATAGTCGCAAGAAGAGATACATTTTATATTTAAAAAGCCTTTTTTCACCCACACCAACTAATGTAATCGTCAGTGAACCACCACTTCATAGGTGTCAATACTAAATCCATTTTACAGCTGAGGAAATTGAGGTCTAGGGAAACAATTGTGCAAGGAGCTGGTGCGTGAACACAGAGCTTCTGACTCCAGTCTCCTCCCTCTGCCACAGTCCTCCCTTGGTGTTTTGGTAAGTTCTTCTCGAATTTGAAGAAAGATGGAAGCATATCTGGCCTGCATTTTTTTGGGAGTGTGATTGATTTTCTCTGATGCTATGGAATGCTGTCCTCCAGGCACAGCTTGGGCATTGCCCTCTTGAACTGTTAACAGCTGTAATTGCCCAAAGGAAATCTGCACAAGACTGAGCTTATCAACTTCTCATCATGGAGGGGACCTCCATACATAGGGATTTATAGATCTTTAACAGTTGCTGGAGTCTCCAAGAGATTCTTCTCTTACATAGTGTGTATCGCCGACTCTTCACTCTCCATTAAGTTATCCTAATTAGCTCATCGTTTCGCCAAGCTAGGCTTGAGTGGCATATTTTAAAAAAATGTCATTGGTGTTCTACCTGGGGTAAACAGATACTTTATTGATCTCCCTAATAAAAGATCACACAGCACCTGCCCACTTCTGAGTAAATCAGTTGGTACTCCTATTCCCTCCCTCACACATCCCTTGTCTGCACTTCTGTTTTCCTTTCAAAAGGGGCATCAATACTAGTAATGAAATTGTCTTCAGATGGCTGAATGCATTTGACAGGATGGGAAATGACAAATACCACCCCATCAAGGATGATTATTATAATTTTATCCACTATGACAGGCTCACAAAGACCAGACAACAATAGCCAATAATGGCAGTGCACTTTGGTAAGTTGCTATGAGCCTTTGGCTCTGGTAAGGACTTTAGATAGAAAATGTCATTGAGGGCCCAGACACATTAACAAGGGAAGAATCCCCCCCACTCTTGTTTATAGGACTCAATCACATCAGTGGGAATGGAGTTC
>OU015748.1:82093147-82109383 GCA_907169655.1 Acomys percivali | reverse complement strand
CTCTCTCTCTCTCTCTCTCTCTCTCTCTCTCTCTCTCTAACTCACTCCATCTCCCTCTCTCTCTCCCTCTCTCTCTCTCTCTCTCTTATCTTCTTTTTCCTCTTCTCCCAGACCCAGTCCTTCAGTCTTGTTTCTAGCTATTCAACACCAGCTACAGCTACCCTTCCACATGAGACATCATCTTTTGTGGATCACTCATGCCATTTCCTCCTAGCCCCCTCCCCCCAACTTGTTGCTGTATCCCAGCTCCAACATCAGTAGGCATTCTGTAAGAACTCACAAGCTGAGCAGGTCAGTAAAATAGGTGACACACAGCCATCACACTTTCTAAAAAATCTGTAGAGAAAACAGAACCAAGGAACAAAACACCCTCCCAAAAAAGACAAAACCCAGAAATAAACAACTAGACCTATCATCACTTAAAATCCAGATGCCTAGATGACAGCTTAAGAACACAACAGCATCCATGAGGATTTGGCACCAACAGAGCTCAGCTATTCTACCATAGCAAGCCATGAATATTCCAACATAGCTGAAGCACAAGAAAAAGATCTTAAAACCAGCTATATGCAGATGATAGAGATCCTTAAAGAGGATGTGAATCTTTTAAACTATGGAAAACACAAATAATTGGGGGAAATGAATAAATCCCTTAAAGAAAACCAAGAAAATACAGTTGAATGAAATGCACAAAACTGTTCAAGATATGAAAATAGAAATAGAAGCAATAAAGAAACCACAAACCGAGGGAACTCTGGAAATGAAAAAGTTAGGAGTTTGAACAGGAACCACAGAGGCAAGCTTCATCAACAGTATACAAGAGATGAAAGAGAGAATCTCAGGCATTGAAGATACTACAGAAGAAATTGATACATCAGTCAAAGAAAATGTTAAATCTAAAATATTCCTGACATGAAACATCTAGGACACTATGAAAAGACCAACCCTAAAATAAATTAGGAGTAGAATAAAAATATTCCCAGCTCAAAGGCCCAGAAAAAAAATTTTTTTGAGACAGGGTTTCTCTGCATAGCCTTGGCTGTCCTGGATTCTATTTGTAGACCAGGCTGGCCTTGAATTCACAGAGATTTGCCTGCTTCTGCCTTCCTGAATTCTGGGATTAAAGGTGTGTGCCACAAGCATGGC
Organism: Acomys percivali; assembly: GCA_907169655.1. Classification (NCBI taxonomy): domain Eukaryota; kingdom Metazoa; phylum Chordata; class Mammalia; order Rodentia; family Muridae; genus Acomys; species Acomys percivali. The sequence goes on along the minus strand of OU015748.1, from coordinate 82,108,237 downwards.
TCCAGAAAATATTTTTTTAAACAAAAATTTCCCTAACTTAAAGGAGAACATGCCTATAAAGATACAAGAAGAATAAAGAATACCACATAGATTAGAACACAAAAGAAAGTCCCCTCACTACAGTGTAAGACACTAAACATGCAGAACAAAGAAAGGATATTAAAAGCTGCAAAGGAAAAGGGCCAAGTAACATAAAGGCAGACATATTAAAATTTCACCTTACTTCTCAATGGAGACTATAAAATCCAGAAGGACCTGGATAGATGTGCTGCAGACTAGAGGAGACTAGAGATGCCAGCCTAGAATACTATAGCCAGCAAAACTTTCAATTACCATAGATGGAGAAAATAAGATATTCCATGATAAAATCAAATTGAAACAATACCTGTCTACAAATCCAGCTCTACAGAAAGTGCTAGAAATGAAAACTCTAACCTAAGGGGGTAAATTACATGCATGAAAAGATAATACTCTCACATCAGTAAAACCAAAAGAATGGAAACACACACACACACACACACACACACACACACACACACACACACACACCCACCACTTCTACCACCATCACCACCACCTACACCACCACCACCACCAGCAGCAGCAGCAGCAGCAGCAATGAAACAGAAACCAATAATCATTGATCATTGCTATCTCTCAACATCAATGGTCTCAATTCAACAATAAAAAGAATGGGTGCGAAAATAAATCCATCCTTCTGATGCATCCAAGAAACACACCTCAATATCAAGGATAGACATTACCTCAGGGAAAAGGGGTGGAAAAAGATATGCCATGCAAATGGATCTAAGAAGCAATTGGCATTGCTGTCTTACTATCTAACAAAATAGACTTCAAACCAAAACTAATCAGAAGAGATGGAGAAGGACACTACATACTCATCAAAGGAAATATCCACCAAGATGACTTTCAGGTCTTAACATCTATGCCCCAAACACAAGGGCATCCAAGTTTGTAGAAGAAATGCCACTAGAGCTGAACTCACATGTTGACCCTCACACACTGATAGTGGAAGACTTCAGTACCCCCTCTCACCCATGGTCAAATGATTTCTCTAAACAGAGCTGGAGAAAGCAGACAAGATAAACCAAATGGACTTAATAGATATTTATAGAACATTTCAGCAAAACACACAAAAAATGCCTTCTTCTCAGCAATGCATGGAACTTCCACCAAAACTGGCCACATACTCAGACATAAAGCAAGTCTCAACATATACAAGAAAATTGAAATAACACCCTGCATTCTATTGGACTACCATGGATTAAAGCTGAATATCAACAACAACAACAGAAATCACAGAAAGCCTAGAAACTTGTGGAAATTCTCTACTGAATGAAAAATGGGTTAAAACAGAAATAAGAAAGAAATTAAAGACTTTCTATAATTCAGTGAAAATGAATTCACAGCATACCCAAGCTTATGGTACACAATGAAAGTGGTGCTAAGAGGAAAGTTGATAGCACTAAGAGCTGATGAATCTTTCAGTGAAAAGGCAGGATACCAAATTAACTTTAAAAAATCAGTAGCCCTCTTATATGCAAATGACAAGCTGACTGAGAAAGAAATCAGGGAAATAACACCTTTTACAATAGCCTCAAATAATATACAACATCTTGGGGGTAAGTGTCGCCAAGCAAGTGAATGACTTGTATGATAAACATATAAAGTCTTTAAAGAAAGAAATTGAAGAAGATATCAAAAGATGGAAAGATCTTTCATGTCGTAGATTGATGGGATTAGCATAGTAAAAATGGCCATCTTTCTCAAAACAATCCACAGATTCAATGATATCCTATCAAAATTCCAACACAATTCTTTACAGATCATGAAAAGACAATCCTCAGCTTCATATGGAAAAACAAAAACCAGGATAGCTAAGACAATCCTGTACAACAAAAGACTGATGGAGGTATCACCATCCCTGATTTCAAGCTATGCTACAGAGCAACAGTAATAAAAACCACATGGTACTGGCATAAAAATAGACAGGTGGATCAATGGAATGAAATTGGAGACCCACACATAAATTGACACCCCTATGGACAGCCTATTTTTGATAAAGAATCCACACATACACATTGATGAAAGACACATCTTCAACAAATGGTTCTGGTCAAACTTGATGTCTGCATGTAGAAAAAATTCAAATAGATTTATGTTTATTACCATGCATAGAACTCAAATCCAGGTGGATCAAATACCTCAACATACAACTAGATACACTGAATCTGATGGATGAGAAAATGGGAAATAGACTTGAACTCATTGGCATAGGAGATGACTTCCTGAACAGAACACCCATAGCCAAAGCACTAAAACCATCATGGGGGGACCTCATGAAACTGAGAATCTTTTGTAATGTAAAGGGCAACATCAATCATACAATGCAGAAGCCTACAGAATAGGAAAATATTTTTTTAGGAGGTCTTCATCTGACAGAGGACTAATATCCAAAATATATAAAGGATTCATGAAACTAGATATCAAACAACATACAATTAATTAAAGACGAGATACAGATTTAAACAGAGAATTCTCAATAGAGGAATCTCAATGGCCAAGAAGCACTTAAAGAAATGTTTAACATCTTTAGTGATCATGGAAATGCAAATAAAAAAACTATTTTAAGATTCCATCTTATATCTGTCAAAATGGCTAAGATCAAAAACACCTCATGCTGGTGAGGATGTGGAGTGAGGGGAACACTCTTCCATCGCTGGTAGAAGTGCAAACTTGTACGGCCATGATGGAAATCAATACAGCAATTCTTCAGAAAATTGGGAATATTCTCTCTCAAGTCCCAGCTATACCACTCCTGGGTGTATACCCAAATGATGACTCATGCTACCACAAGGACACTTGCTTAACTATGTTCATAGCAGCTTTATTCATAATAGGCAGAAATGAGAAACAACCTAGATGTCCCTCAACTGAAGAGGGGGTAAAGAAAATGTGGTACATTTACACAACAAAGTATTATTCAGCTGTTAAAAAATAACATCACGAAATTTGCAGGCAAATGGTTGTAATTAGGAAAAGAAGCCAGGTAGGTTAGGTAAAATGGATGGGTCTAATGGGTGAATCCTGGATCTCCCTAGGAAGGGGAAAAAGAATAGAGTTTATGGGCAGACTGAGGAAGGATGAGGATGGGGCAGGAGGGATCAGGTGTGTGAGGGAGATGGGATGGAGGGAAAGAGTGTGGCAAGAGATGGCTGGAATTGGGAAGGCTATTGGCAGGCACTATGGAAACCTAGTGCAGTGAAAACTTCCTGGAATCTTTGCAGGTGATCCTAATGAGGATTTCTAATTGTTGGAGATATAGAATGTCAATACCCATCTCTTCTAGCCAGGCAAGGCTTCCAGAGTAGAGGGATTGTGTTGCATTCAACTGGGTTGTTGACCAAGTGGACTCCATGGAGATCACCAAACAACCTAGGTTGTTGGTAAGAGAAAGGGTTACTCTCTGCAGTCTGACACCTGGGCCCTATTGCTGATGACAACACACATACAACTCATTGAATATGGAGAAGTTGAGCTGGTGCCTAGTTGGAGCCTTTACCCTATGTTCTAGTCTCTGGTGCCGGAAGGTACTCTGTAGGCTACTGAAAGAAAAATGGGGACATCAATCCAGCCACAAAACCATTGACTTATAATCCATCCTGCTGTGAACTATGCTAGGGCAATGATGACACAAAACTTGTAGCCAATCAATGTCGGATTTTACTTAAGGCCTACTCCATGGGCAGGAACCCATACTCAACACTGCTTGGGCAACCAAGAACCAGAGAATAGATAACCCAGAGATAACCAAACATAACTTGTCTAAAAAAATCAATAAAATGATTGTTAATCATATTCTGCTACAGTACATATATATATATATATAGATCAGGTCTTTATCCAGGCATCATCAGAGAAGGCATCCTTTGGTAGCAGATGGGGACAGATGCAGAGACCCACAGCCAGACATTAATGTAGAAAGAGAGTCTCAGTTGGAGGGCTCCATCAAATTTCTCCCCTCAGAGCTCAGGGAATCCTGTGGAAGAGGGGGGTGGTTGTGGAGAGATTTTTTTTGTTAAGAATCAGAGGCAATGGAGAACACCAGGGTGATACCAGGAGAACATGGCTCTCTGAATCAACTAAGCAAGGAACATACACACTCACAGAGACTGAGGCAGCAGTCACGGGGCCTATGTGCACATGTACCAGGTCCTCTGTGTATATATTATAGCTATTCACTTAGTATTTTTATGGGATTCCTGTCTAGGAGCCTGTTCCTTTCCAGTAAGCTACAGAAAGGGAGTGGATCCAGAGGGCAGGGGAGGTGGGGAGGAACCAGGAGGAGTTGAGGGAGGGGAAAATATAATTAGAAAAAAAGACTGATTGAAATAAGGCCCAAGCCCTTCCCATTTAGGACAGATGGTAGGCGGACATGGTTGATACAGCCATTCACGTCAGTACCAGGTGACCTTTGTCTGTAATCATTTCAGTGGGATTCCAGAGTGACTTTGTCTAAGGAAACAACCTCCTAGAGGTGATTTATCTTTCATATATAATTAAACTGTCTGAATCCAATTTGAGACCACATGATAGAGCGTGACTTTTGGATTTGTGAACATGCCACATCAGAGATCCAAATTTAGCTCCTCTATAATTGCCATCTTGGCCCCAAACTCAGGGTAAAATGTGAGACAATCACTTTAGAAATTACCTAGAGTTAATGGCTTAAAGTAACATCCCCACTGTGCCCAGGAGCACATAGAAAACTCAGCTACTGTGCGGCAAAACATTTAAACATTTTGTATTTGGCTCTATTAAAATTTGTTTTCATCTCACCATTTGAACAGAGCTTCCCCCTTTTATTGAAAACAGATTATCTATCTATCTATCTATCTATCTATCTATCTATCTATCTATCTATCTATCTCTATTCCAACTCCCCTCCTATCCAGATCCACTCCTGTCTGTCTTTCATTAGAAAAGAACAGGCTTCTAGGAGACAAGAAAAAACAGAGCAAAATGAACCGTGGACCCAGAGTGATGGGGTGAGGGAACACATGGATCTCTCTGGGAAGGAAATACAGATTTTTTAAAAAGTGGATTTTATTTAAAAACCCACAGATTGTTTTGAACATATGCATTGGTCATTTGGAAAACATTAGTTTTTCAAGTTTATGCAGCTCTCCTAATTGTTTTTTATTGAACATTTCAAAAAACTGAGTTGGTCACCACAATCAGCATCATGCGTTACCATCGTGATGATCATGAGTCGCTGAATAGGAAAAGACCATCTGAAGATATAATCTCCACTCAGAAAATTGAATCTCGCTGTTGGCAACAAATACTGACAGCTGCTTTTCTGTAAATGACTGGCTTACTTCATTCATCTTCAGTATAATGTCTGCCAAACACCCAGCTCGGAATAATCATAAATTTGTTGGTGTTCAACTAAAACTGATGTTCCATGAAAAATGCAGCCAGTTCAGCTGGCAACTCAAATGATCTCACAGGCTCTTTCTCTGAGATGATAGTACAGGGCAGTGCCAGGAAGCAGAATGCTTTTCCTACAGCTACCATCTTGTTTTACCAACTATAAAAGGCATCAATTCAATGGCAAAGTAAAGTGAACAGTTTTCATGACTTCATCAAACATGCTCTAAGGTGGTGCTGGAGCAGCAGCTCAGGCCATGAAGTACTTGCTGACAGGCACAGAAGAGCTGAATTTGGTCTCCAGAACCCATTTAAAAGATGCTAAGTGTGTTGACATTTGCTTATAATCCCAATGCTTAGGAGGCCAAGGCAGGAGAATGTCTGAGGCGCAGTGGCCATCAGTCTAGTCTAATTATTGAGCTCCAGACCAAGGAGAGGCCATTGTCTCAAAGGAGGTACACTACTTTTCTCAGTATGACACCCAAGGTGGTCCTCCGCCCTCTACACAAACCAGCATACAGACACTTAAACACACTTAAGAAATAATATGTTCTATAATTCAAGGAGCTTTCAACAGTATTTTTAAATGTGTGTAGTATTTTGCATATATATGCATAATATGTATTTCACTATATATATATTATATATATGTAATACAGATATATGTATATATCTGAACTACTTGAGTACCTAGTGCCCAAGAAGGCCTGAAGAGGTGATAGATTTTCTGGGACTGGAGTTAAAGACAATTTTGAGTTGCACGTCAGGTGCTAGAAATTGAATCTGGGTCCTCTGTACGACCACTGAGCCATCTCTCCAATCCCACAAGTGGCTTTTTAAATGGTCAAAGATTTATTATTATTATTTTTCAGTGAAGCACACAGTGATTATGACACAGCTTGGTTTTCCTTTTAGACACCTATTAAGGTTGCAGCATCTTGACCCATTACTGATTTCACGCCTTCAGGGTAGTGTAAATGTAGTACAGTGATGGGAATATCACTGTAGGCACTCTGAAGATTCTGGGGACTTCTGAGGTCACTGGGCTACACTCTGGAAGACACCACTCTAGAGATATGTGGGCTTTTCCTCCGTCCATAAACAGTACAGGCACACAAATCTGTGGCCACTATGATCAGGACAGGAATGGCTCTCAATTCTAAGTACTTCCCGACTACATGGCTCTAGGCACTCAGTAAATAAGCACATTTTAACCTTGTTAAATATCAGTCACAAGAATGGAAATGAATTGAAAGCTTAACGACACCCACCCACAGCCTCCTGAATTGGATGGATTTAGTGATTCAGAATTCATTTGACATAATCTATCAGTGATCATCCAATAGCCAGGATGCTCATAGGGCCCACCCTGAACTCATTTTATGCAGCATGGAAACCAGTGCCTTAAATACATCACAACAACTATATTATGGGTTGTGTACTATAGGCACCAGGGAAGAGATTAGCATTAGAAGAAGATACCTGCCTCCTGTTTCCGGAAGTGTTGGCACAAACCACCGTAGTGCTAAATTCACCTCTAAATTCCACAAGAATGACTCTTCCCACCTGTGGACTTGAGTTTGCATTCACATCCTAAATGCGGCACCACGGTTCCTGAAGGGTCTGTTACCTCGCTAATTCCCTGATTGTAAGGAACTCCTCTGTGATTTAGACAGCAACTGCATAGTAGCCACGAAATGCCTGTCACTTTCTCGGTCATGTTTACTACAAGGTATTTATTTTTGAAAGCTGTTGTAAGTGGGATTACTTTCTTGAATTTTTTCTTCATCATGTTCATCATTGTTATATAGAAACTACTGATTTTTGTATGCTGATTTTGTATCCTACTACTTTGCAGAAAGTGATTATCAGCTTTAGGAGTCTTCTGGTGGACTTTATGGGGGCTATTCTATATAGGATACTATTGTTTACAAATGGGGATAATTGAATTTCTCCCCTTTCTATCTGTGCATCTTTTATTTCTTTTTCTTATCTTATTACTGTACTTAAATCTTGGAGCACTCTATTGAGTAAGATTGGTGAGAATGGGTACCCTGTCTCATTCTTGATTTTAAAGGAAATGCTTTCACGTTTCCCCTATTCATAATGTTGGCAATAGGTTTGTGATATGTAAATTTTATTATGGTGAGTTATATTCCTCTTTTGCTAGTTTCTTTAGGACTTCTAGCATGAAGAAGTTAGAGTTTGTCAAAGGCCTTTCTTGTATCTATTTACATGATTATGAAATTTCTGCCCTTGAGTCTATTTATTTGATATATTACATTTACTGATTTGCATATGTTAAACCATCCTCAAAACCTTCAAGTCAACCCACACCATGGAGACTGGTCCTTTTGATGTACCATTGAATTCAGAGAATTTTAGTGCTCATATTCACTGGGGTAATGCTTACAGTTTTGTTGGTGTGTCTTTGGCCCCATAAAATGAGTTAAGGAACATTTCTTCTCTTTCTGTTTTATAGAGCAATTTGAGGAGATAGGTTTTTATTAGAAGGTCTGGTAGAACTCAGTAGTGAGTCCATCTGGGTCTGCACAGTATTTGATTGGGAATGTTCTTTTGTTATTGATTCAGTCTCATTGCTTATAACAAGTCTGTTTGCATTGGTTTAATTGTGGCAGGTGCTGTTTTTCTAGAAATTTATCCATAATTTTTATTTTTCATTTTACTAATATTACTGTTTTGTTTTTTTAGAGACAGGGTTTCTCTGTGTAGCCTTGGCTGTCCTGGACTCACTTTGTAGACCAGGCTGGCCTCACACAGAGATCAACCTGCCTCTGCCTCCTTGAGTTCTGGGATATACCACATGCTCTGCATATCTATATTTTTTAGATGTTGCAAGTTTTGAATATACATTTCCAAAGTATTCTATAATGATCCTCTGAATTTTATTGCGATCAGTCACAAAGACTTCCCTTTCAACTTTAATTTTATTAATCTGTGTCTTCTCTCATTTTCGTTTGGTTTAGCTAAAGCTTTGTCAGTTCTGTTTATCTATTCAAAGAAAACCTCTCTTTAATTGATCTGTAGTACATTCTTCTTTTCATCTCCACCTCATTAATGTCTGCCCCAATCCTTATCATTTCTTTCCATTTAATGATGCTGGGTTTGCCTTATTCTTGTTTTACTAAGAGCCTATGGTGCACCATTAAATTATATCTGACAACTTACAAAATTTTATTCGTAAAGTTTCCTCTTAGAATGAGTTTCATTTTAACTCATAGGTTTTGGTAAATTGTTTTCATTTAATTTGGTTCTAAGGATTAAAAAAATCCCCTCAATTTATCCAACAATCCACTCATCTGGCAATAGGATATTTTTCAATCTCCATGAGATTTTACAGTTTCTATGTGTCTCTTACTGTTTTTTTTAAACATCATATTTTTATTTGAGTCTTTGGGAATTTCATGTCGTGCACCCTGATCACATTCATTTCACAATCCTTCCATGTCTGTCCTCTAACTCTCGTGGTCCCCCCCCCAAAAAAAACCAAGCCCAGTTTATGTTATCTATATACTCACTGGATGGTCAAACTCTCAGTGGCCTGCCCCCTAAGTAGAACTGGAGTCTCCTTTTTTATTAAGTAATTTATTTATTCGTGTTACATCCTTGTTGCAGCCCCCTCCGTCCGTCCTCTCCTCCAAGTCCCACCATGCCTTCCCTATTCCTCCCCATTCCCTCCCTCTACCCACCCACCTTAGCTCATTACATCGCATCAGGACTGAGCTCATCCTCTTCTCCTGTGACTTGGCAAGGCAGTCCTGCCAGGAGAAGTCATCAAAAAGCTGGCAATAGAGTCCACATCAAAGACAGCCCCTACTCGCCTTACTAGAGGACCCACATGAAGCCTGAGCTTCCCATCGGCTATATCTACATAGAGGACCTAGGTCCAGTCCATGCATGGTCCTTGGTTGGTGCTTCAGACTCCACAGGCCCTTCTGGGTCCTGGTTAGTTGACTCTGTTGGTCTTCTTGTGGAGCTCCTGTCACCTCTAGGTGTTTTTATTCTTCCCCTGACTTTTACACTTGACTCCCTACACTTCAACCAATGTTTGGCTGTGAGTCTCAGCATCTGTTTCGAAGTACAGCTGGGTAAAGCCACTCAGAAGGCAATTCTGCTAGGCTCCTGTCTGCAAGCATAGAAGCAGAGAATAGTTAACAGTGTTAGTGGTTTTCTTCTATGGGATGGGTCTTGGGATCGGCCAGGCATTGTTTGGATATTTCCTCAATCTCTGCTCTACCTGTACTATCTTTATCCCTGAATGTCTTATAGGCAGGGTAAGTTTTGAATCAAAGTTTTTGTGTGTGGGTTGGTGTTCCCCTCCCTACACTAGGAGTCTTGTCTAGAGAGAAGGTGTCTTATTCAGCCTCCTTGGCTCCTGCTACTAGGAGTCTCAGCTAGAGTCCCCCTCATATCCTCCCAGAGGCCTATCCTGACTTAGGTCTCTAGCTTGTCCCAGAGATGCCCCCTGACCACAGTTTCTCTTTTCTCTGCAGGTCTTCTGTGGCTTTTTATTGGAAAAATGAAGGCCATTTACATTTAAGGTTATTATTTATTGGTACTTACTAATTACTATAATTTGGTTAGGTATATTTTTTTTGTTTGGATATTGTTTATTCTTTTCTTCTTCCCCTATTTGTATTGGATTTTTCTGCCTTACTGAATCAGGCATGGTTGATTCCTGGAAGCTCTCATTTGAACAATTCTTACTATGAAGAGGGGAGGTAAAGGGGTTGCTGTCCACAGTTGCCTCCAAAGACTGTCTCTTATTTTGGTGCTATGACAAGTTACATTCAGGCTCCCTGATGGATGGTTGTTCTCGTCCTCAGGTGCTTCAAGTAGTTCATTTTTACACAGTAGGGTTCCATTCAAGGCAATGCACAGCTACCACCCTCTAAGACACGCAGTGACAAAATGGAATTTCTTTGCACTGCTCCTAACCTGTCTCTTAGAGGAATCCCTGAGGGTTGTGAGTTTTCACCACTGGCAAGACTGTTGGGTTTTTTTTCCCCACCAGGGCCTGGCTGGCCTTAAGGATGAGGCTTCTCCTTCTCTTCCTGAAGCCAGGAGCTGAGTGGCTGGAACTCTGTTTAGCGTGGCTTACCTTCTGATGAGTGTGTGTTTTTTTCTTGTGTCCAACAATTTGCATCCATTCTAGCACTCCTTCTGGGGTTTTCTGAAGGGCCTCCTCTTTCTTTCTCTGCAATGGTCCATTTTCCTTATTCCGAATCTTTCCTCTGTCATTCAGAGGCAACTTGATGTCTACCATCTACCACTTTACCCAGATCCACATTTTACCAAGATCCCAAGGTGACCGGTGTGCATTTTTAATGAGAAGCACCACTGCTAAAACTCTCTTTGGGCTGTTGTTAAAATTATAAATACTAGAGTGAGCTTGAGAACCAGGAACTATGCTGTCCAACGGCATATGGATCTGTCCACTCGGGGATGGTATTCCCCCGGGGATAACAGAGAATTGCTCTGTGTGGACAATCACTGAATTCAGGTCACATTATTTACAGCTGAAAAGAGCCCATTCTGTATCATGGAGTTGAACACACACAAAATAAATACAATTCAGTCCTTATCCTCTAGAAGTTGATGGGCACGGAAGTCAACGGTGTCAGGATGAGCATCATCCTATAATGAGCATCATGACAGATGATGGGTAACATGAAGGGGCACTGGCCTTAAATGTCAGCCCTGGAGTGGTGCAGCCTTGGGCAAGTCAGTGACATTTCTGAATTTGGAAAATGGGATTGCACTGCCTGGTCCTCAGGCCTGCTTGCAGATGAGTGAGTGAATGTACGCACATTTCTAGCGATGCTGCAGTGGGTGGGGCTGGAGAAAGGCTGGGATGGAGAACACTCTGGCCGTTTCTGATACTTGGACTCATGCATATATTTATTATAATTGCTTTAGGCAGGCAGACAGGGTGAAAGTCGATATGGCCAGAATTAGACCTCTTGGCAGCAGTGGGAGCTTAAGTTGGAATTAAGTGGAGCTATTGAAGAATTTGAACCTAGGGGTCTGGGAAGAGCAGGAGATTCAAAATCCTTTGTAAATCAACTCTGCACTTGGACTTCGTAATAAGAGATGATCTGCCAGTGTTAATATGGATCATTGATGCTAGAATCCCAACCTTTTCTGACTTTCGGGTGGTCTCTATCCCTGTTGGAAAGGCATCTTAAATGTGAGGAGTGGTACCTTTCAATGTTGGGTGGTGGGTGCTAGACCACCCAGGGCTTTCTCTGAAAGGCAATCACTGGGAAATGAGAGGGAACAACCCAGGGTAACTGGTGGCAGACCCTGATTCTTGGAAGCTTCCTTGGAGGGTGCGCAGGCTCTTATTGTGAGTGGAGCACTTGAAAAGGGGAATGTAACATGGGTGAATTTCTAGACACTTTCCCTAGGCCTTCGTTTCTTTTGGCTTTACTTAAATTTGTAGGGAAAGCCCTTAGGAACAACTGCTCTCCAGCAAGAAAAGCTGAGTAACATCTGGTCAAAAACGAGTGTCTCCAAATAGTAAGACCTTGATTTTATTTTCTTTGAGTCAAATTTTCAGTTTGTACACAGTCTCACTTGGGGACAAACATCACTGCATTTAATGTTGTGATTTCCACCTTCTGACTTACTCTCTCCCTCGCTCCTCTCTTCTCTGTTGTTGTCATTTTTCTCTTCTTGCTTGAGGAGGGTTTCTTTTGACCTTTCATGTTTTTAGGGTGGAAGAGCGCTCTCTGTCTGTATGTACATATATAATATATACACATATATTTATTATATTATATAAATAATATAATATATTATATTTTATATAATATAACATATATATAAATATATATTTCAGGTGAGAGAACGAGGGAAGGAGAGAGAGGGAGGGAGAATTAAAAGGAGGGAGAAGGAGAGAAATACTCACTCATAGGAACCCTCTCTCACTTTATTTTCTTGAGATATTGTTATGCTGAAAAGATGATGTTTCCCACTGAGTTACCCATGATCCCTCAGGAAACGAGGAATGGAAGGAAGACAGCTGGACGAAACAAAAGGACACAAATCCTGCTTCAGATTAGACTTGTTCACTGGGTGCTTGACCAAACTGCAATCATGCTGTATACTATAATGTAGCTACTTTTAAAAAATGCACCTACACCTCGCAAATATTTCCCTGTACCATTATCTACATTTTCTTGTATATTTATTCAAGTACAATTTCCATGCAATAAAATGTACAGATTTTAGCTGATGATTGATGACACATAGTTTCGCGTGATCACAACTTGTACCACATATGGTACTTTTCAGTTTCCTGGGTTTACTTTGTGTACAAATCACTCCCTGTCTGTCTTCAGCTATTTTTTTTTTTTCAATGCTTTTGATACTCATCTTACTGAATTTCACAGATTTCACTTTATACCTAGAATTCAGTGTCAGTGATAAGTATTTATCAAATATTTAAAAAATAATTAATTAATCTTGAGACAGGGTCCGATGTATCCCAGCCTGGCCTCTATCTCTCTAAGTAGAGGATGACCTTGAACTTCTGATCTTCCCAACTTCTCCTCTCAAGTTCTGGGATTACAGCTGAGCAACGCCACACCCAGTTTTATTTGGTGCTGAGGACAGAACCTAGAGCAAAAACAATACATCAAAATGGCGTGGTCTTTCATCTCATTTTTTTTATCTTAAACATTATGGTTCATTTAACCTTGTTAAAAAAAACCATGAACAGTGTGAATATTCCACGAATGAATTGATTATTTTCTTATTGATAGTTGTTTGTTTACAGTTCTGAAAAAAATTAATAAAGGGTCTATGAACACTCTTATAGGGGTCTTTTTTAAACATGTCATGACATGTACTTGTACATATATATATATGTATATATCTACATATATCATACAAACATACATATATGTTTTGGGAGTAGAATGACTGGGCATAGGAACTGCTGAGTGGGTATGCGTTAAACTTTATTAGACACTGCCCAACATTACCCCCAAGTGGTTGTCCCAATTTTTAGTTCCATAGAAATGTTAGACATGTTCTCATGGAAATGGCTTTGTACCTTTGCCTGTCCACTCATTGCCGTTCTTTTTCTCTGATGCCAATCAAGTTAGAGTTCTGTGTGGGTTGTTTTTAGTAAAATTGTGACTTTTGTCATTTATTCTCACAACTGATGAAGTTTTTGTTTTCGAGATACATGTCTTTTTGCTTCCAGAAAAATGAATCATAGATATTTTTAGATAAATTATGGATTGCCATTTTAGATTTTTAACAGTGTCCTTGGATAAACAAAATTGAATTTTGATAATCCCACCCATCAAAATTTAACTCGGGATGATGTCACCTTGCAGACAGCTTTGTCCATTGAAGTTTAAGAAGATCTTTTGCTGCGTTTTCTCCAGGATGCTGTGCATCTTAGCTTTCACATGCAGACCTCTGCCTTGTCTTCACCAATATTCATATGAAACAGAGGTCAAAGTTAAGCTTTTGTGTGCATATATTCAATTGCTCCAGGACTAGTTACTGACAGTTCTGTCCTTTTCTTCTCCATGTTTATTAACACCTTTGTCACAAAACAGTGGTCCGGACATCTACATGATGACTATTCACAGACAAACAACTTTCGTCGATTGCCTGCATAGGATGCACCATGATCTCACTATCCTGTGCTCATAGCAAGTCTTAAAATATAATACTGGAGGTCTTCTAATTTTGTTATTAAGACTCTTGACTATTTTTAGATTCTTCCCATCTCTACATATATTTCAGAATCAGTTTATTAATGCCTTCCTTAAAGCCTTTTGTGATTGATGAAAAATTTACTTATTTTACAGGTCAATTTAGGGAGAATTTACATATGTAATATTAGTAATATGAATAAGGTATCATTCCTTTTTTATCTCAATAATTCTTTTAGCAGTATTTTGCTGTTTTCAGTGAAGAGATCTTCATATATTTTACTAATATATTCTTAGGTATTGTACTAAACTTTAGGGGATCAGTGTTTGTTTAAATTGTTACAACTAGTAAAATGATTTTTCATTACTTTCTCTATCCTAGATAGAGTTTAAATGGGTTTTATAATTTGCTTCAAGAATCCTTCACTCCAACTGGATTGGAAATACAGGTTGTTTATTTATTTGTAATGATTTATCCACTTTCATGTGCTTGTTTTGTCTGCATGTAAGTGCACCACGTGTGCCTGGTGCCTGTAGAGGCCAAATCAGGTCCCCTGGGGGTGGAATTGCAGGTGGTTGTGAGCCATCATGTGGATGCTATGAACAGTACTTAGTCTTCTGCAATAGCAGCAACTGAGCCATTTTTCCAACCCTTGCTTCAGGTTAAATAAAGATTCATATTGTTATATTAGTCAGAAAGAAGCTGAATTGAGTATTTAAGCAAAGTACACCGAACATGACACCATTCTTGGTACCCGGGACTGCTGTTAAGCCTCAGAAAAGCCATTTTACTTAGCTCTGTATCTTTTCAAAAGATGTATCCTCAGACATAGACTTCCCAGAGAAAATAAAGCATTTGCAATAAGCTTGGGGGAGCAGTGGGAACTTCAGCAAGGACAGATCAGTGCAGCTGGCTCATGATGCTGTGCAGGCTGCC
>OU015748.1:82018900-82086798 GCA_907169655.1 Acomys percivali | reverse complement strand
CATTGTATCAATTCCCTTACTTATTGGAACCTTGTTTATCTGTGTTTCCCCAGCTCTCAACCGTTCCACTAAACTTAAGCTTGAGTAATCATTACAAATGCAAACCCTTCTATTCTTTGTTTAAGACATTTTGAAGGTCTTGTGTTGGCCTTATTAAGACGTGTAGGCTTCTTAATCAGCCTTGAAGGCTCTTTATGTCCCAGCCCTGCTTCTCCAGACACACTGAGGCCCCACCAAGACCTCCCACTCTGGTCCAGCCATACCGATCTGCTCTACTTCCTCAAAGGAACTGTGGTATCTCCTCTTCAGCCAATTCCTGTCCCTTGCTAGACCTGCTCCAGGTGAATCCTTCTCTCTTCTCCTGAGGCCTCAGCATTGCTGCCTCCACTTTCCTGATGAGTCTCATCTTTCTGGATTCCCTCTTCAGAGTGATTGTTACATTTCATTTTCACACATGTATAACACCTGCCCTCGAAAGTGTTCACTCTCTAAGGGGATCTATGTCTGTCAGGCCCACTTTGTGTTTCCACTACTTTCCACAATACCAAAAATACACAGTGAAGTCAATATGGACCACATTTCTCCTAGTAGGATAAGAGTTTCTTCAAATTATCCACCAAATTCAATCCTTTGCACTATTGTGTGGGGCATAATTAAATGTTAGGTGAATAATTACTGTGACATTGAATGGAAGAGGGGTTAGATACAAGATAACCAGGTCATTTCCACAATTGTTCCTTACTGATGAGATCTTGAGAAGGCCACCATCTGTTTTAGGGTTCAGTGTTCTCACCTGTAATCTAGATGCTATGTGGAAGCATCACACCAAAGTGGAAGGCAGAAGTATGCTTCAAAGTGATTTCTAGGCAGCAGTGAAATTGTCCAGAAGAGACAGAAAAGGTAACTTTCAGGATGGGAAAGGCCTAAGTGAGAATCAGCAAACTGTAGGCATAAGATTATTGTTTAATTCACAGGCTGATTTCTGTACCCCCCTTATCTGGTTGCAATCCTTGTTTTGAGAATTTCCTGTCTTAGTGTTATGTTAACACTGCTCCCTAATTGTCCTCTGATATGCCAATAAAACACCTTACAGCCAATCACTGAGCAGAAGAAAGAATAGGGATGGACTTCCTGTTATCTAGGGGAGGAGTTAGAGGAAGAAATAAGTGATTTAGCCAGGGGGTTGAGCCATAGGCAGAGGTCCAAGAAACATCAGGAGAGGAGCTGAAATGGGGAACGATACAAAGTGCAACTGTCTCTGAGATGTACGCTGGGAGGAAACCAGATTAGTTTAGAGAGTTAAGAATAGAGTAATAACTGCTCACTTGTATTGTGAAGCTTATCATTAAGCAAATATGAAAGCGTCTCCGTTAATTGTGTGATATCTGGGTTAAGTGTGAAACTGAGAAATACAGTTTTGTAAAAATAACATTAACAGCTAACTGCTGAGAGGTAAGCCTGTAGAAGAAATAAGAACCAGAATTTCCTCCTTGTGTCCTCTTTTAGTACCCGAGAGAGCATCTATGGTGCTGTTGGCATTGTATCTGATGGAAGAACAGCTCAGGTGAAGTGGGTCTCATTTCACTCTTGTGATTTTGTGCCACTTGCCTGAGATCACACAGAAAAAGAAGCACTAAGCCTGAATCACAGCTCATCCTGAGTTTATGTTCTATTCCATGCCCCGTCTTGCCTCTGTGGAAGAAGACCACAAAAGCATGAAATATATCTGCTCTCTGTCTCTCTGTCTCTCTGTCTCTCTGTCTCTGTCTCTGTCTTTCTCTCTCTCTCTCTCTCTCTCTCTCTCTCTCTGTCTCTGTCTCTCTCTGTCTCGGTCTCTGTCTCTCTCTCCCCTCTCTTTCTCTCTCATCTGTGTGTATATGTGTATATATGTATGATGTGTGTGTGTATGTATGCATGCATGCCCAGCATCTGGAAGACCTGCTATGCAGTTACTGGTCCCTGAAGATGATTTCACTCTCATCACATTTGGTTGCAGGTTCTGAAGAAGATAATTCTTCTAGATCCTATCTAGTTCTCAGATTCAATATGTGAAGATGAAAGGTTATAGCAGGCATGTTTTCCTCAAGTTATAATTCCCATGTCATTTGCATATTTCTGTAAGACAAAGAGATGGACTTCAGATTCTACAAACATATGAAGAGGGTTATGTGTGGGAACCCATGCCAAATTCTGCCATGCCAGAAATCCTGTGCTTAGGCTGTATGCCGTGACCCTCGAGTTGCTGACCTCATGAGGTCTTGTGTTCTAGGCTATCCTTGGACTATTTACCTTTGAAAGAAGTAGGGAAGTCCCAACTTGGAACCACCCAGAGGATCAAGGAAGTTCTTACAGGGAACTAGGAAGTTCTACAGGGAGCAATTCAGGCTATTGTATTCTTGTCTGGGGGCTAGGGCAAGTGAGATTAGAATAGATCCTATTGACCTTGCTCTCTCTATATTCTTACTAGTAGGACATTAAAGTGAATTTTGATCAGAAATTTCCTGACTTGATTCATGATTTCTCGCATCTCTGTATCCTACTTTCAATCCCCACTCCCTCTTTCAGGTGAAACCTGATTCGATTTTTCCAGTGGGCTGCGACCCGACAGTTATGTGGCCTTCAGATTTAACCTTGGCTACTGCCGAATCTCAGTCACATAGATTGTGAGCGGTATACTCAGTTCTCAGTTGACTAATTGCTCTATAGTTACCCAGGATTCTTTATCGACAACTGAGAGCCAACTCTGTGCCCAGGGCTGCGCTAGAGCTCTCTTTACAATGCCTAGTCTTGGCTGGGAACTCCAAAATGAAGCAGAGAACCTAAGCCATTTACTTGTTTACAGTTGGCCCTAGCCGCTGCTGCGTCAACATCCTTCTTGTTTTCCCCTGAGCACAGCCTTAGTCACAGAGCAGTTACTCACTCTCCAGGAGGTGCTGGGGAGCGGAGATGTTGAAGACTGTCCTTTCCTTGCAGGCTGGGACACAGTGCTTCTCCTATAAGGCAGAAACCAACTTGCCATTTGATCCAGTTTAAGGCATGAAAGGGGAGTGTTGACACAAAGCATATGTACGCACTAGAGACCCGCCCAATGTCCCTTGTGATTCCCTGCACGTGCTTGTCATTTCCATGTTGAATAGCTCAGTGGAAAGGTTTTTGATCCAGAGTCTGAAACTTGATGTTTTATCTCTGCCCCACTGCTGCTGGGTATGTGCCTGGCTAGGCAGGACACCACTGCCTGTTCCAAGGCTTGGCCTCTGTCTTTTCATAGGGTTTAAATGAGATAATGATAAGAAGAGCATTGGTGCCTTGTGAATATTCAGTAATTAGACAAAATGGGTAAAAATAATGCCAGCTTGGCCTTTTGTCATCAGCAGTCACTTGGATGGGGTTGAGTGTTGGTCTTTTCCCTATGCCTGATACCTTTTTCTTTTTGTTCCTTTCTAAACCTACAAGCAAACAAGAGACATGGAGACACAAACTCCCTATAAGAAGTACTTACAAGGGCTATTAGCTCAGGTCTTTTCCATTAAGAAAAATAAACAGTCTAGGAACATCTGGGGCACATGCATCAGGAATCTGCTTTGTGCTGGCATTTCATTTTTAAACCCAAAGTCATATTGGACCCACTTCTATGTCCTTGAAAAAAACAGAACAGGAGGGTTCCTAAGCTTGCCAGGACTTCCTCTGCCCCCTTTCTCATTTTCACTCTTGAAAAGCTCAGAGGCACCAGCAGCCAAGTAACACTTGGGTGGGCTGGTAATGAAAATCCACCCCTGGCTGGGGACAGCTCCCTTTCTGCCAGCTCTCAGGCCTGTGCAATGAGCCCTGAATCCCCAGGGCAGGGATTTGGTCTGGGAGTGTGTCTGCTCGAAACTTAGCCTGCAGAGGGGAGATGTATCCAGGCCACATTGTACTTCCTGCTCAGCCAGGGTCATAGGGGTGACGCCTTCTTCCATTAGAGGTTTGCAGCAGTTTACCCATGGGTCCATCCCTGCTCCAGTGCTCTGAGGGCTAAAACAGCATCTGTCAGCTGAGATATGACTCAGCTAACAGAGCTGCCCTCCTGGGGTTTGAGGGGCTCTGGATGATACAAATATGCCAGATGCTGCTGCCCTGAGCTGTGGGAGATGAGATGGGGAAATGGAAAGGATGCTGTGTGACGAACCAGTGGCCCTCATCAGCCTTGTGCCTCAACCCTCAAAGGGATTGCTTCCAAATCAGCTTTCACAAATGAGTCATCTCCAATGAGGTCCTAGTTTATAGACCTGGAGCCTAAGGCACAGCGAGAGGAAGTAGAGTGAGTTTCTTTTTTTCTTTTAGTGGTTCAAGCACACCCAGTTGTGTGGGAGGATGGGGAGGAGCCATTTAAGGAACATGCTGTGCCAGGCTCACTCCTGCTTTCACATGATCATCTATGGTGTTTGATCGGTCCAATCATAAAGGAGTAGAGAAACTGCCTGCGTGTCTTCAGTATATGTATGCATCCCTGTGTGCATGTGAGTATGGGTTACACAGGACAGCTAAGAAAAAATTCTCACTATTCTCCTGTGAGAAGAGGCTGTTCAGTGGGCTGGGATGAGCTGGGGAAAAGGAACAGTTTGGAGACTGTGGGGAGGAAACATGGGAGAGGATAGTGGCCCAGGGAAAGAGCTGGGGAGGTGGGGG
Source organism: Acomys percivali (assembly GCA_907169655.1). Taxonomy (NCBI): domain Eukaryota; kingdom Metazoa; phylum Chordata; class Mammalia; order Rodentia; family Muridae; genus Acomys; species Acomys percivali. Next base: position 82,082,133 of record OU015748.1, on the reverse strand, counting down.
AAAAATGTCAGGAGCCTATGGATTCATTGGACAGAAACCTTGGGCTTTGGGTTTCTGTGAAGTGACTGACTTTACTGGTCATTCTGCATATGCACTCGGACTGTCAAATCCATTACCTTGCCTGCGCCTGTAAGAACATCAGTTGCTGAATAAAATAAATCACCTCTCCCAGAGACATTTTTAGCTGTTAGCTAGTTTTCCTGCCTCTAGCTCTACCATCCTCTGTGCCATTGTTCTGGGCCTTTCTGCCAGTTTCACATCTGCTTCCAGGTGGGACTCCAGGAACCACACTTCTGCCCTGCTATTGGTGTCCAGTGCTTCCCTGGAGCTTAGAGAAGCACAGGAGTTTGGGAGGACCCATCCTCCTTAGCTCTGTGGGTCCTGGATCTTGGCATCTTGTTTATAACCTCTAAGTGGAAGATGGTGGAACTGCTGGGACTCTGTTGTGGGAACCAAGTTAGTGGAAGCATCATCAGGCTGGTGCGTAAGTCCACCTATCTGCTAGCTGCCTCTCAGGATTCCAGTATCTGCAGGAATGCCTTCCTCCATGCAGGGATGGCCTTCTCAGGTGTGAAGTTTGACTAGGCCACTTGCAATGGCCCTTCTTCTTAATTCCATCAGTTCTCTCAGGTCACCCCAAAGAACCAAGTTCCTGCCTCACTGCTGTGGAGCCCTCTCTTATAGTTTCTTCCTGTCCCTCCAGTCCTCCTAGCTCTCTCCTCATTGGACTCCCCAAGGACTTGGGTTATAAGATGTTATTTGAGCCAACTCATCTATATTGAACACATTCCAGCAAGCAATAACTGGTTTTCCAAACGTGAAAGTTAGCTGAAAACTTTGCCCCAGGCAAAGGGAAGTTTCGTTGGTTGGAGAGAGAGAATTAGATGGTATACAGGGAGCTGCTCTTGCCTTGCCTTGCAGATAACCAGGGATGGGCCTGTCACCTTCCATTCTTGTTGAGAGAGACGTAGGGCATCAGTGGAAGAATCACCCTCGAGATCTGAGCGACTTGGTCCTGCCAGTTCCCTGACTATGACCTTGTGTGACTTATTTCTCTTCTTTTTGACTCATCTTAAAGGAGGCATGGCCAGGATATCCTCTACAGTTCTGCTTGGCTGTGACTTCCTGTGACCTCTAGTAGGCTGGGCCCATGAAATGAACACCACATGTAAGTTGTGGTTCCCAACCAAGAGGAGCATCTTGGTTGATTTTTCTGTGACCCTCTCCCAGGTCTGCAGCTGCCCTTGGTTTCTCAGGCAAGCACTCAGCCACCACCCCTCCATGCCGACAACATGATCTGGGATTCATTTTCTTCCAGACACAAGAGCCAAAAAAATAAATTGTGTCTTATTCATGATCAGCCTGTAGCTCTGGTTTCTCACAAACAAGATCATGTGACCCTAGGGCTGTATGGGCTACTGTGTCCTGGCACCAAGGCAGCAAACAGTTCATGCTAGCATATGGCCAGCAGACCAGGGACACTCAGTGTTATTTTCAAGGTTGAAATGGAATGTGCTTCAGGCCTGGGCACGGTAGGTGGTCTCTGGTTCTGTGTCATAAATCACTGTGGAGGGGGGAGGTAACTGTTTTTCCTGGCCCCGCTTATGACCCAGTATAATGTTGGGATTGGAAAGATGATGGAGAGGGGACTTTCCTCTGCTTTTGATCCCAAGGGTCTATAAATCTTTGAGTGTCTCAGGGGTCGTGTGTGATGATGTAGTGAGCCAAGAAGATGAGACCTTCCAGGTGCTTTCGCAAGTTCTCTGCTACTAACTCTGTGTGACCTTGGCCCAACCACCTGCATTTTCTGAACTGTATTTTCTCATCTGTAGTGGGGGAAGGGGGTTTGAGCAGGTCATTCTCTACGGCCTCTCAGTCTATATGTTGGGCCTCAGTGGTTCTATGAGAATCATGGAAGCATCTATGAGGCTCAAGTCTTCTAAGAGCATGGACTGCCTTCAAGGCCCCTTGCAAGCTGGTCTCCCATCACCTTTACCCTTTCCCTCTAGCTGGCCTCCTATCCATCTGCTTGTCCTCACTGTGGCAATCCCTTTGAGCTTTTGTCTCCCTGGAATTTTCTCTTTCTAAAGCTCTATGTGGTAAAAACCTTCTTCTCCCTCCAACCTAATTTCTACTCCACCTTCTCTGTGGGGGTCTTTCTAATCTCCTAGTAGCCTAATGAATGAAGGAGTATCTATGTCCTCTGTATGCTAATGAATACCCGTGTCCTCTGTATGCTAAGGAATGAGTACCTGTGTCCTGTAGATGCTTCCAGCATATAGAGAAATGTGTCCACTGGAGTGCTTATGACAAATGGCTGCCCTGGTCTCACTCCCCATACAGTACAAACTCATTAAAACTCTAATCAGCAGGCTCTCAGAATGTGCTTCCGTGTGTACACAGCTCACCATAAACAGGGATCTTTACCTTGTATACACTACTCATCTTTCTTTTTTTTTTTTAATTAATTTTTTCTTGTTACATCTCTATGGTTATCCCATCCCTTGTATCCTCCCATTCTTCCCTCCCTCCCATTTTCCCCTTATTCCCCTCCCCTATGACTGTTCCTGAGAGGGATTACCTCCCCCTGTATATGCTCATAGGGTATTTCAATGTTTGTGTTTAAACTCTTTTGATAGTCCCCCAATGGATTGGATGGGGTCCATTCTAAAGCCTCATCTCATCTCACTCATTTACCTTGAATTGAAAGTGATATGGCCTAGGAATCTGCATTACCTTGGGACAATTCTTATGTGTATCAAAATTGAAAACAATTCTTAATTTGTAACGCTGGTAAAAGTTGCACAATTGTCATAAGAATCATGTTTATAGAACTGACATCATTTTCCATGCCAGCTATTTGTTCTTTTGCCCTTTTCAGATGGGCAATGGTGTAATTGCCAATAATAATATCAGCACACAACCAACAAAAAGATCTGAAATGTAGGAAGGTGAAGTGATGTGCCAGTACTACACCAGTGGCAAGTTTCTGGGATAGGCTACATACCCAGTTCACACTTCATGCTGCCTGACATTGGCCCTTGGTTCTCCAGAGGCACTTCCTTAATGTAGCTATTGATCTGGAAGAGGTCAAAAGCTTTGTCTCGCTCTTCCCAGGAGACTGGACCTCTGTGCTTGCATTAATGGGAAAGCATCTTGCCTTATGATGATCCTGTGCCAAGTCTTAAAGTGGCCTCCTGGACAAACCAGTTGAGGTGTTTGGATCAGCCTATGAGAGGTGTTTACATATCAAAACAGCCAAAGGGGAACCTGGGGAGATGGCTTAGTCAGTAGTTCTTAAGTACAAGCTTGAGAGCTGAGTTTGATCTCCAGAACCCAAGTGAAGAAAAACCAAAACCAAAACAAAGAAGCTAGTGTGGCAGTGTGCTTGTAATACCAGCACTGGAGACAGTAGGATCCTGGGGGTTTGCTGGCTATCCACTCTAGGTAAGTTGGTGAGCTTCAGTTTCAGTGAATGACAGGTCTCAGAAAAACAAGGTAGGGAGTGATTGAAGATGCCCAATGTCAACTTATGGTCTGTATGTGCAAACACATACACACAGACACAGACGCAGACCCCCCCCAACACGCATGCATGCACACATGCATGCATGTATGAAGGAGAGATAAATCAGTTTTTTAGGATTCCAAGTGTGGGATCAGAACAGTCTCGTGAGAGAACAGGTGAGGTTAATTCACTAAAAGAGCAACCACCTCGTGTAGGAGCTTAATTGTTGCCAGCTGAAAAGATCCCGTGAACAGACTCTGGAAGGAGATATATAAATGAGCCCAGAACTGGAGGTGGGGGCTTTTTGGAGACTTGGGATAGATTGGCTGTTCATCGCTGCACTTCAAGGCGCTCCTAGAGAGAACTGCTCGAGGGAAGGCTTCGGGGCTCCCGCTCCTGCTGAGGTTCTGGGTTCTGGTTATCCCAGGTTCCAGCAGAAGAAATCTTGGGGCTCACGCCTGGAGAATCGTTCCTTGGAACTGATATCCTTAAGGTTTTTGTTATTGTGTCCATTAATCCTCATTTCCTATTGTTTTGGTTAGTTGGGTTATAAGTGACGTATGCTCGGTCACTAAGTTGTTAATAAAATATATTGGTTAAGAAAATTGAGCCTACATACATACATATCAGTTAGTCATACTGACTCAAGCAGCAGTAGGTTCCCCCTACATCTTTCCCTCTCTCTTCAGCTCCCCTGGGTGCCATCCCCCTGTGGTCTCTGAGCAGGATGTTCAGATCTTCAGCCTGTGCTGCTGGCCTCTCTACACCACCGGACAGCAACACCTCAGGACTCCGGAGTGGCTGAGACTAAATCTCCATAGCCCTGGGACGTGAGATCAGATGCGTGGGGAAACTGAGACTCTGAAGCCACAGGAGAAGGCAACAGGACCTGAAACCTCACTCATGGCTTCTGCTGACAGGTATCTCTGAGGGAGGAGCTAGTCTGTGGGCTCCATTGCCGTCTCTGTGGTAGCAATGGATACAGTAACCATTCCATTGAGGCAGGGAGCTTTATATGATCTGGCACTGCCAGCCAGGGACCAGGACCAGGAATCTTGCCCCTAAGTGTAAGTTCACAATTCAGTTGAAGAAAGTTTTGTTTAGCTCAAGTTCAAGTATGTGTAAACCCCTGGAGGCATGAGTCAGTAGGCCCCTCCCCACATGTCATAATGGCATTTCCAGCCTCTGTAACTGTCACAAAGACCATCTTCAGCCCCTCAGTAGGACCCTTCCCAGATTCCACTATTTTAGGTGAGACGTCTGAACAAAAAGCCTCCAATACTGAGCAGGAAACCCTCCAATCCCTGAGCAATAAATCCACCAATCCCTGAGTAGGGAAATCCACCAATCCCTAAGCTCATCCAAGCTTAGGACTTGAAATTCCACCAATCCTCATCCTGGAAAGCTCCACCCCCGCCCCCAAGAAATTCTATATAAAGACTGTGTCTGCTCAGTTCCCTGCTGCCATCTCCCAGGAGCAGAGGCAGCTCCTCCTGGATTCATCCTGCCACTCCCTGGACCCTTCCAATAAATCTCTTTTATGAGATTTACTTCCTGGTATGACTCTCTCATCAGAAGAAGCCAAGAAGCAATGGAGAGAAAAAGGGAGGAGGCAGAGAAGTGGAGTAGGGTTGAGGCTCCCGAGCTCCTCAGCTCAGCCGGGGCTCTCCTCACCAGGTCACACTTACTCTCACTTCAGATCACTAATGTGAGTCTGTGCTGATAATGTCACCAGAATTATTAAGGGCAGAGGCTGGATCTTGAAATCCCTAACATGTCCTCAATAGAAAGTTAAGTGACATTGGGAAGAGGAACAAATAATGAGATCCGACGACATTCTCGCCACAGCCTAGGTCCATCTTTAGGGTCCTGACATAAGGTTTGGCTTTAAATGCAGTGCAAGAACTACATCTACCTAAGCAGTTCTGGTTAAGGTGTATCCCCACTCATCGCTTTCCCATCATTGTCTGGGCTCCTGTGTGTCCCACAAGGTAGTATAACAAATTGTTAAAATTGTGTCAAATCTTTCTGGGTGAAAAGCTGCCTATATGGCTGGCATTGGTTTTCAGTCTTTTCTTTCTCTCAGCATGAGCTTCCTGGGGAAAATTCCAGTTACTTGAAGACCAGTGTCTTGGAGTCTCACAGTCTTACCGTCAAAGGGAAGGGCGCAAGTACATCTCTTTAAATCATCTTTGCTTCTCCAAGGACAGTTACAGTGAATCTGCTTCTTAAGGTCCCACTGTCCTTCATATCTGTGACCACTGGTCGAATCCTATGGTCTGCTCATGGCATAAGCAGGAGCCAGGCCTTTTGTATAGACTATTGCCTTCAATTCCTTCATCAAGGGCTCAATGGACATGCCTGGGGCCAAAGCTCAGAAGTAGAAGGGATAAGATTTGAACCCAAGACTGTGTTCTTTTATCTGTACATTCTTGCTTCTGAGTCAGAGCTTAGCCTGTCCTCATCCCTGTGTGGAGCTGCTTGTTAAAAGGCTGAAGGAGGCTGAGGCACCTGGGTGATGAGCGTGGCACCTGGGTGATGAGCGTGGCAATTTCAGGGAGCTGTGAGGGGCCCTGCGATCTTTTCATTGAAGGCCCCATTTGGCAGAAGAGCTCCAAGCCTCCCACTGTCCATTTCCTCTTTCATCTATCTGACCAGGAGAGGAGATTAAAATGAAAACCTAGGCATATTTGAAAGACTGAATGAGTTGGGCTGAGTGACCAGGAGACTTTCTTGCAGAAGAGGCCGGAAAGAATGATACATCCTTAGATAAGTTCAATTGCACAGACTTTGGTGCCTTTACTGGGATTCTACGACTGCTGTTACTTCATCACCACAATCAACAAAACCTGCTTAAGCACCATCATCTCAACCTCGCCACATGTAGTATCTCCAGCCTTTTATCACCCAGTACCCCACGGGTCACATGTGCCTGTTTCTGCTGCCGCAGCGATCCGTACCATCTCTTCATTGCCATGTTGATACCATTCTAGCCACTTCTGCCACATGACCAGCATGCACTATCTCCATCACCATCGCCAGCGCACCGTGGCAATTACCAACATAGCCATTGTTCACTACCGCCCCTGTCACATATCTTCTGTCACTCTGGAAAATCCATTTTGAGAATTCTACCCCCTTGTTTATACATTTATGTATGGATTTCAGATGTTCTTTTAGCCCTTCAATGGTCTTTGCTTTCTACTCCCCACTCCCTTCTTCGCTGTCTGGGCCCCAGAGCTCTGTATCTCCACATGGTGTCAGAGGCCCTTTTCTGCCTTCCCTCATTTCTGGCTCTGTATACATCCACAAATAGGAAATTTCTCTTTCAATCCTGAAAAGGAACCCAGTTATTCCCCCTGTAGGCAAGGGCACACGTGTCTGTTGGGACCCCTGAGGCTGTTAGGCTTTTTACAAAGCAACAACAGCCCCATATGGCAAACTTTCTCATTGATGATACCGTTGGGTATTTCAGACATACCAGCTTGTCGTCCACCCCAGGAGGCAGGCAGGGAAGCAGATGACCAAGCATTCTTTCTAGTTCCTATATCATAATTGCAGCTTGCTGAGGGAGCTGGTGTGAGATGACTATAGCTGATTTACAGAACTATTTTCTGGTACGGGCTGCTAGCTCAGTGCTGAGGCAAAGCAAAGACTCTGTGACAAGGTGCCCTTTCCATCCTGCTGCTCCTAGAAGCAGCAGTTTCTTCTCCAGTATCAAAGCCTGGTGGCCTCTGGGGGACCAGAAAAAAACTTATATGTCTTTTTCAAGCGTGAGCCATTGTGGTTTATGTGTGTGATTTTCCTCTGTTTTAATAACATGATAATTACTGAACCTGGGAGCATAGCTGTCCTTGGGGTGTGCATCAAACCATCTGGTCCCCAAGATGTTCCCAGGTTACTTTTGTACCCAGGAGGCTTTTTGTGATTGCTTTGTGAATTCACCTGAGTACCCATCAATGCCTGCTCATTGTCCTCTATTGTGTCTCTGGCATGTTTCCCCTCATTATTTGCTGGGCTAGACAGTCCTGCCTGATGGTGTTGAGGTCATTGCATTAGGCAATATCCCAGGAACAATGATCATAGTGATATTTTTAGAGAAGGCCATGTGAGGCTACGGAAACAGTACTCAGTGTTCAGTGTTCATGCCTGAGACTTAGATTTGGGCCCATCCACTCCTGAGCTGGATAAGGGACCTGAGCCTGAAGGGCCTCAATTTCCCGTGATCCCAATGAGCATAATGGCACTACCTGAAGAGTTATGGCGGTTCTATGGAACAACAGACTATTTGATTTAGAGCAATTCATAGCACTTACTAGATCCTTCCCTTAAAAAAAAAAAAGCTAATTTACTTCCCATTCCTCTTGAGCTTTTATTATTGCATCTTGATTGGCGAGAATTAAAATGCAGCTGAGATTGCTTTCAAGAGAAACCAAGGGACAATATTTCTCAAGTAATTATCTCTGAAGGAGAGCTGACCTGGGAAAAAGGATATTTACCTAAGAGGTGATTCAGTCTCTGGGTGATTTATGTCTCCCGTGTACGTCATGCTGGGTGTGGGCTGCAGATGTGGTCTCTAGCCTCTCTCTGTGTGTCTCTCTCTACACTTGGGTGCACCTGATATTTTGCCCATGCCCATCAGGGAGTTCTCAGAGCTGTCGCAGCAAGGGAGCAGGAGAACTAAGCAGCTCCAGACAAATCATTCATTGTTGGAGAACTAACACTGTCTATGATGTCTCTAAGGTCTAGGCTGAACTCTTTTCCTGTTCCCAGCTGGCTTTCCCATAATGACAAGTCACTTATCCCATTGATCCTCAGTTTCCTTATCTACAAATGGATTTGACAAACCTTATTTAATCTCTGAGATGATTTAAATGAAAAGGAATGAAAGACTTGATTCCAAATTGCTTCTTAATGAAGGGTGAATTGCAGCAGATAATGGAAAAGCCCAGGGACAGAACTTCAGACACAGTTTGGTGGTTCCATTACTTGCATAATTAGCCGTATCTTACTGTGTTTCCTACCTTCATCATTAGGCTGGTTTCTTTCATGTATCACATGTAGAAGGTTTCTCATAACCAACCCATGTCATCATGGACTAGACCCTTCAGGCTGACATGCCCACTTCTGGGTCAACCGGATGATTTTCTTCCCACTCTGAAGCTAGTAGCAGTGCTACTCAAAGTGTCTCCTAGGCAGTGATGGAGGTCTGAGAACTGGGGTAATGTTGGGAGGGTAAATACCATACTACTCAGAGTGGGACTTTTAAGGATTAAGGAATACTTCGGCTGGCAGTCTTTGAGCATTGACTCAGGTAGGTAGAAACTCAAGATGACCCAACACCATGAGTAGAACTCCATTCTTAGAACATAACCAAACCTCCCTCCTAACTACTACGCAGCTCAGATTTCTCATACTATTATCCACTTCCTGCCTGGCATTATTATTAATTGATATGGCTGGATCAATAACAATCCCCCTTTCCTCATATATTTTATAACTGTCAAACCTGGGACTGTTACTTGCATGGGTGGTAAACAAGAGTTCAAGTATTTGCCTAAAGATTTTCCGAGTATGTAGGTAAGCCCTATATGTAATCACAGAATCTTCATGAGAGTCATATAAGATGGTGGAAACCTGAAGTTGGAATGCTGCATTTTGAAGGTGACGGGACACAATTCAAGAAACACAAGACTATTAAACACTGCAAAAGTCGAAGAAATCAGTTCTATCTGCTCACGGCCTCCAGAAGAAGCCAGTCCTGCTGATAGCTTTAGTCCAATCATTTGGATTCCAGATTCCCAGTCTTTAGAACACAAGAGAATGCATCTGCATTGTTTTAAGACACCAGACTGTGACACTTTGTCACCTCATCAATAGGATAGTAATACAATATACAACATAACAGCTATCCTATAGTGAGCCAGTCACTCAGCTAAATGCCTGTGTATTATTTTACAGAATGCTCAGGATAAGAGTTAGTGTTTATGATGGGTAATCTTCACTGTCAATTGACTGCATTTAGATTTGTGAGGCATACTTCTGTCATTTAAGGAAAGGGATATCTGAGAGGCAAAAGACCCACTCTGAATGTGAGTGGCAAGGTCTTGTGGCCTAGATGTCTCTAGATCTAACAAAAGTGAAAAAGAGACAACCAACCAAATACCAGCATTTGTTTTCTGTGCTTCCTTACCTACCATGGCCTCCTGACAATAGTGATCTGACCCCCCTGAAACTGAGTCCAAACAGACCCTTTCTGTCTTAAATTGTGTCTGTCAAGTATTTTGCCACAGAGATAAGAAAAGCAACTGACATAATGGTGATTATCATTAAGGCTTAATTTATAAACACTCAAACGAAATAAAAGAGACATGATGTGCTTTTATGAACACGTATCCTTCAGTTGTGGGACGAAGCTAGGGTGTACAGGCAGCTGAGGTTGGGGACAGGAACTGCCACACACTAATCTGTGCTGTCTGCTCAGAGAACATATTCCTGTTCTTTTCTTCCCATCTTGGCAACTGATTGTCTGTCTGGGGATTCCTCCACAGACCAGATTCCCACTGTTCTAAACAGGTTTCCATCCTATTGCCTGGCTCTGTCCTGACTCATGAGCCTCACTGCCCTGCCTCCTCTTTGCCTTTTTCATCTCACTGAGCAAGCAGTATTTCCGCTACCTCATCTCAATACTCTCTTATTTAAAGTAGCCACCGAGATCTGTTAGTTCCTGTGGCTGGCTGCTCTATTGGCCTGAGACTCTTGCTAAAGGCAATATAATCAGGCAAATTGTCTTAGTTAGAGTTACCATTGCTGTGATGAAATACCATGACCAGAAGCAAGTTGAGGAGAAAAAGGCTTATTTGGCTTATACTTCCACATCACTATTTATCAGGAAAGGAAGTCAGAAAAGGAATACAAATAGGGCAGGAACCTGGAAGCAGGGGTTGACACAGAGGACACAGAAGGGTGTTTATTTTACTGGCTTGTTCTCTGTGGCTTGCTCAGCCTGGTTTCTTATAGAACTAAGGACCACCAGCCCAGGGATAGCACCACCCACAACGGCATGGGCCCTTGAGCTCTCCCCCATCAATTGCTAAGAAAATGCCTTACAGGCTTGCCTGCAACCTGATTTTGTTGTTGTTGTTTTGTTTTGCTTTTTGAGACAGGGTTTCTCTGTGTAGCCTTGACTGTCCTGGAGTCACTTTGTGGACCAGGGCCTCAAACTCACAGAGACCCACCTGCCTCTGCCTCCCAAGTGTTGGGATTAAAGGTGTGCACCACCACCGCGTGGCCTACAACCTGATCTTATGGAGGAATTTTCTTAATTGAGGTTTCCTCCTCTTAGATGACTTCAGCCTATGTCATGCTGACACAAAGCCACCAACACACAAGTATAATACAGAGCAGGCAACTCGACAGTTATTGAGATCCATGATGACTCTGGGAGGTGTCTGTCTTATTATTTCCACTCTATGCATGGGAAAATACAGACGAAGTGAATCCTGGAAGGTGGTGGTGGTGGTGGTAGAGTCAAACCTGGGCAGTCAAACCTAGATATGTGTGATGTTATACCACTGTGCTTTGGTGAGCTGGTCTAAAGGCAGAGAGAAAACTAGCCTATGTCCAAAGAGCATGAAGAAAGTTGCTTGAGCACAAGCTGCTGAGTCTGAGAAGTGGGGAATCTATAGCCTGGAGGCTGGTGCATAGAACAAACTGAAAGCCCGCAAGCATCGTGTCCTTCCTAATTGGATGCTGCTGTAAGTGAGGTGCTTCAGTCACCTGGTGTCCAAGAAGTTTGTGTTTCCTCTTGTAATACGTCCAACAGGAGCTGGGCATGAAACTGCCTTATGAGTTTGCATTTTGAGTCTCATCCAAGGCTTTGACACTGTACCACCCAAAGGCGAGAACATTTTGAATTCATTATATCTTGGTTTAATGCCAATATTGTCTCTACCAAAGACACCTATAAATATCTTCACACGGTGAACTGTTTCAAAATATCACCAGTACAGTGAACTTATTAAGTTACAGGTTTTGTTTTTGTATATGAAATAATACACTTGCTAAGTGGAGCAGATATGCTTTCAGGCAGAAGTAGTATAGGCTGTGTTGATGGGAAAATGTAGGATATACTTGCCAATCTTTCTGAGCAATAGCAATAATTACAAGTAGCTGAAGTGCCTCATTACTTCCATCATGGTCCTCTGCTTAGGAAGCACTAATAGATCAAAGGAAGAAAAAAAGACAGGGTTTCAATAAGCTTTGTATCTTTATCTAGTGAGTAGCTGGTAACATACATTATATAGTAAATATTCATAGTGCATAAAGTGGTGGGAAAATGTCCGTGTTGGTGGGCTTTGTGTATCCAGTTGGACTGGCTATGCTACCTAGTTACTAAATCAAATGCTCATCTAGGTTAACATCTATAATCTTTTGCCTTTCTGTAAAGCACATTTCTCCTGACTACATGCATTGGTACCATTCGATTAGTTGAAAGAAACTTCACAGCAAAACTGAAGATTTTAGAGAAGAGGAAATGCTGTCTGTGATCACAGCTCCAACTCTGCCCCAGTTTCCAGACTGGACATTCATCTTTCAGACTTGCCAGTTCCCAAATTCTGTTAGATTATTCCTTAAGGCCAACCAACTTAATCAATGACTCACTGCTTCTTCCCCCACCCCCACCATGTACACACACACACACACACACACACACACACACACACACACACACACACACACACACATCATATTGTTTCTATGTCTTTAGAGAACTCTAACAACTGACAAGGAACAAAGTTCATTGAGAAACACAGCCCAGTTGCCTGCTCACTTATATGCAAACTCACTGGAGTCTAAGATAATTTATATATTATTCACAACTATTGGGTTATTGGCAGAGAGTAGAGAGACATGAACTGTTGTGTTCTTGCAAGATGGCTGCAGGTCTGTGTGTACAACAAGCTTCCTCCTCAGGGCCATGAATTTAAGCTAACATGTTATATCTACTTTTTTGTTAGATAGCTAATATGCCATGTTCATAGAAACATCTTTCAAATAAACTTGGATACCACTCCATATAACCAGATACAAAGGCATACAATATTTCTGAATTCATCACCCTCATCTACTTGAATTACCAATACGTCCAAAGTACAATAATTTCCATGTGGATGTTTGTGATGATTTTTAAGATTCATTTTTTATTATTTCTTATTTATGTGTGTCTGTGAGAGTGAATGTCACATGAGTTTGGATTGTTGTGGAGGCAGAAGAGGGAATTGGGTTCCCTGGAGCTACAGTATGGGTGGTTGGTTCTGGGCTGTTCCATGTGGGTTCTAGGAACCAAACTCTGGTCCACTGGAAGAGTAGCAAGGGCTCTTAATTGATGAACCATCTCTTTACCTACCCTCTTTAAAAATACTGAAAAGGCTTCTTTGTATTAGCAAAGGTTGAGGGTCAACAATAAATGACAGCTGGCTTATAAGCATGTGAACTCTGGATTCAGATGCGGAGATGATGCTATGTATTCCACTTGATGGAGTCCAGGGCTTAATAATCATACTTAAGTACTCTGATTCTCCACACAATTAGTGTATGGGCACTGGAGTCACACAGAGATCAAAATAGCTCTAACACTGGAAATACTGAACTAGGGAAGGCAGCTTGTACACAAGGCTCAAATGGCCTACACTGGGCCACAGACTGAGCCATTGCTGGACTGTTCCCATTTCAGCTTTAGATAGAGAATCCTACTGGGGGAGGAGGGAGAGAATAAGACTATGCTTAGCCTGCTCAGTGCTTTGTGCTTTAAATCTGCCAATTAGGTTCCTAACGTCTCAGCCTAGGAAAAGACCAAAAGGACCATTCCATTGTACAAGGTGAGGCATGTGGTAATGTCTCCTTGAAACTACAGTGAGCTTTCTGTGTTGGACATAAAGAATAACTAACACACTATGATCTTCAGCCTGGTCACTCAACTTCTCAGGCTCTTGACTTTTCTGCTATAGCCATAGAAAGTCCTGCTTTGCTCCTTGTTTCAGCAATTGATACTTGATGCTACCCTCTTGGCTACCTGTCAATACAGAAGCTTTACTACCTTTCACCTTGTAGATGAAAGGAAGTGATCTCTGGGCATCTGTAATCCATGTCATACTACGGTCAAGATTGGATGCTCCTATTGCTCAGTGAGGTACAGGTCCTTGTTCCCTCATTTCCTTACTGCAAACAAACATTCCATTACTATCAGGACACTATGGAAGCTGCCCGCATCCCCTGAAGATAAGACTAACTGCTGAGGGCACTTCCAGAAATGCTGACTGGTGAAGCTGAGCTGTGCTGTTTAAAAAATAATAATAAATCAGTGGTTGGTTAAGAATGTAATATTCAGAATAATAAAATAGCTGGAAATACGATCAGGCACGGACACGCCGAAAGCTCCTAATGCACTGTGAATTTATCATCAATGTATATATTGGTAAAGGGCAACTTTAGCTCATACATCAAAGGAAGGGCAGACCCGCCCAGAAAGCCTTGGCTAATCAGAATAAGTAAATCCATGTCAAGGTGACATGAACTTTATATGAAAAAAATTAAACACTCCCAGGTGCTTGGGAGCTTCTGGCATTTCTGGCTCAGCAGGCACACAAGGAGACCTGCAAACACAGTGTTTGCTGAAGGGGGTGGAAATCTCTGGTAAAAATTCTATACTGGTGTGAAATCTTTTTAGTTTCTGGCTCCTTTTCAGGGTCGTTTTTTTGGACAAGCCCATGAAGGGCACAATTGTAAAATTTTCACAACAACGTGGTCGTGTTGTCTTGTGAGCATGAGTGGGCAGCTGAAGCACCCCGTGAGGAAATTCGTGCATTCTTCTGTTAATGAACCCTATTATGTGCTAGGCACCTATGCATGGAGGCATCCATGTGGTAAATGGAGGGTTACAGAGATACATGGGTCTCTCTGCTCTGGAAGGAGAGACAGATTCAGATGTATTTTATATACCGATGGAAGCAAGACTATGAGGAGATGGTGTCTGTTCTGTGGGGGAGGAAGCTGAAGATATGAGGAGGCTACATGGAAACCGTTAATGCTTCAATCCTGCCTATTGGATATAGACCAATGGTTGTCAGTCGGTGTCCACTTTATCTGGCAGATGCTGGCCGGAAGTGAGTACATGGTGATCTGGTGCCTGGACATGCTCCTGTGGTAGGAATTTTCTCATGGAGTTGTGAGCACTAGAGGAGTGAAATCCGTTTAGCAGTGAGGATCCCAGAAGACCTAACCTCAGGCTAATTCTCCTAGAGACTTCCTGTCTCCCTTGTTTCTCCTCTTCTCCTCTTAGCTCTGAAAAGGTACCCCCTCATCTCCTCGATGGATCCGAGTTCTCCATGCAGTGGGAAAGATGGCGGCAGGCAGTTCCGATCAAACAGCGTTGCAATCTAGAAATGCTCCGGTGAAGGAGAAATTGCTCTCTTGGCTTTCCTCAAAAACCCCAGGGAGGAAATACAGTCCAAACCAACTTGTGTGACCTTTTCTTACACTAATCAACCCTGCCAGCTTTATGAAATTCTAAGTGTGCTCAGAGCCAAAGCAGAAGCCTAAGCCTGCCGTTTGAAGAGCCAATGGTGTGGTTGAGTGTGCCTATAGAGCACAGAGAGTGAGCACGGGACATTCCTTCGAAGGGGAAATTCGTGTCAGGAGAAGAAAAACCAGAGGATGATAATGGAAAGGCAAATAAAGCATATCGAAGCTCCGAGATACCCACATTACAAGAGAGCCAGCCTATAGAGACGCAGAGGCTTTGGTAATGCTTAGAGACGTTGAGCTGCTCGGACCTCTCTAAGGCAAGCACTTTCTAACCCTTTTCTGGAGTCCCAGGATACCTGGAATCCTCAAGCAAACTGACCAAGCAGACTCTGTAAGAGGTGAATAACCTTGGAGACCAGTAGCTCTAGGTCCTTGCACAGGTCTAAGGGTCAGTATCTGACTCTTCTGTGTTATTTTCATCCCGAAGGTTCTGACGTGGGACTAGGAAGCCAGTAATGGCAGCTTGTTGTTTAACTCTCTCGTCACAGAGTAGGGATAGTGAATGGATAGGGTCCTCATCTGCTCAGCCTGCTATAGCAAACGTACCACAGACTTAGTGGATTCTAACAGTTTAAGAGGCTTCCCCTTCTAGAGGCAGGGAGTCTAAGACCAAGATGTTAGCTACCAAGTAAGGCAGGTACCACTAGTGACAAACTCCTATATTGACATACTTTCAGAGTGCCTTTCCTCTTTTTTTGCTTTTCTTCCTAAAACTTCAAGTGAAACCAAGTGTGCCCAGAAGAGTTCTTCCCTGTTATTTTTAACCCTTTCAATGCCTGTTCAGTGCCCTTGAGCTAACATACTCTGCAAAGTATCCACTCTTTGCTTCCTAAGCTATGACCTGAAGTTGAGGATGACTAGCAATGTGCTCCTTAACTGAGCATGCTCAGGAATGTGCCCAGTTCTAAAGTAGTTTCCAATATGAATATGTATAGGCTTTCTAAATAGAATCCCCGTGATTCTCTTTTTTGAGGACATTGTTTTGGAAATAGCTCTTGTGCACTCCTTTGTTCGAACATACCTTCCTTCACTCATGGTTTTGTCCATACTTGGTTTGACTTTGTTCTCACCTAGATATAAACATACAGCATTAGATCATAAAGACACTAACAGATTCAGAATCTACTGAGGGCCCTCTTTCTGGTTCACAGAAGAAGGACTATTTCTCTAAAAATTAATTTTATTGCTTAAAAAATTTATTTTTGCATATAATGTGCCTTAATTAAACCCACCCTCCACTTCTCTCCTTTTTTAAAAAAAAAAAAAACTCTATCCTTTATATACTCAACTTGATGTAGTCTTAAAAACAAAAAACATGGAACATGGGTAGCGTTTTTGAAATAAGCTATTCTTCCTCCAGGAGAAGCCATCACAGATGCCAATAGATCCTTGGTAGGGATGGAACTTCAGGAACCCCCTCCCTGATCCGTGCTGAGATTGTGGCTGGGCTCATCTTGTGCTCACAGCTGCTGTGAGTTCATGTGTGGCACTGCCATGCCTGCTTTTCTGCAGACATCCACTATCTTTAGCACATGTCACCTTTCTGCCCCTTCTTCCATCATCATCTCTATGCCTTCAGGAGGGGGGCTATAGATGTCCTATTTAGAGTGGAGAGCATCCCTTATTCTCTCCACACTGACCAGTTGTGGGTCTCTGTGTTAATGCAGAGGACATGGGGTCGCTACAACCACGAGAGCAGAAAGGTCAAGGCAGCCTTTTCTGGAGCACTAATCCCATTTCATTCAAGTAACCACTATCCTCATGACCTTAGTCTTTCCTAATGACTCCACTTTTTAATACTAGGATTCGACATGCAGTTTTATGGAGATATAAGCATGTAGACTATAAGAATGAATGAGGGCATCAGTGTTCAACACACAACTTCTTGGCACAGAGCTTCTTGTGGGTTTAGGGGAAAAGGCAGAAGAGTACATTTACTGTACCTGTTGTATATGGAATCCCAGAACAAACACCAGGTCAGGTTCTAGAGAAAGTACTTTGGGCAAAGACAGTGGTCTGTGTTCTAACAGGCTACAGGAAATGGTGACTTAGCCATCTTGAGGTGAGCGGGGCAGATGAAATTAAATACGAACAGACTCCAGCAAGCATGAGACAACAGTCCAATTATTCTCAGTAACAGACTTTCTGCCCGAGGCCGGGCTTTATATATGCTTGGAAGTATGTTGCTGCGGCGAGCTGAATACACACATAAAGGGTAGGAACAGAATGGACATATGGTATTTTTTTTTTAAAAAAGGGAATAAAGCTGTTAGACAAATTATCTTCTTGCATAAAAATCCTCCTTTCCTCTCTCCTCCCACCCCTTAGACATAAAGTTAATGCGCGCCATGCTTCCATTTGTAGAGTGGAAACTTCCTGGCTAGGACTCACTGATGAATTACGTCTAGAAAGAAGATACATAGATCTAGAAAGATCTTTGTGATTTTCTCTACTAACATTTCTATTTACAGAATAAATACAAGACCCAGTGACAGAGGCACCCTACTCTCTTCTCTGACATGAAAGTAGTGCTAAGCAAACCTCTGGTAGCCAAGTTAACCTCCTTTCTTGGCGTAGGAGGCTTGATGTGTCTTCCAAGTGAAGGGTGGTATAAAACAGAACCCATCTAATGTACAAAGAGTCATACTTGAGTCCAAATCTAGACTATACTCACTCTGTGGATCCTGGACAAGTTACTACTGGGAAAGTGTATAATTTTTAGGGTAATTATAGGGATTGAATTAGTTCATGTTAAAAACAATATTACATTAAAGCAATGTACTCAAGAAATTTAAAGTACGATGATACAGACTAGGAAAAAAAGACTAAATAAATAGTTAAGGAATAGAGTCCAGATATGTCCAAAGAAGAATATGTCTGGAGCAATCTATATTTATTGAAGGAATGCAACTAAGGCATAGCAAGAGAGAGCACATAGTCCAGTGTAGCAACAGATTAGAGGGGAAGAAAGATTATATCAGGAGATGCTAAAAAACAGTATTTTATAATGAGGTAAAAATTTTAAACATTTCTTTTCATGGGTCTGACACATAGGAAGAACTCGAGCAGTGCTGGCTATTACCAACCTGGTGCCATGTCTGGTCTGCAGCAGTAGGTTATACAAAGACACTGGTTTTCAGAAAGGCAACAGTTATCTCTTGGATTATTTCCTGGGATGGATTTCAAAATGAAGCTGATCAATTGGACAATGTTGAGAAAATAAACATGCTGATTTTATATGTTCATCAGACCCCACCCCACCCCTTTCTCAGGTTCAAAGTTATTGTTATTTGTTTGTTTGGTTTTTGAGGCAGAATTTCTCTCTGTAGCCCTGGTTATCCTGGAACTCTCTTTGAAGACTAAGCTGGTCTTGTACTCAGAGAAAGACACTGGACTCAGCCTCTTGGGTGCTGGGATTAAAGATATATACCACCACACCCAGCTCAAAGTCATTTTTAACTGTGTTAAGACAATAGTTCTTCATCTTTGAAGTGGAAATTAAGCTACAAGGATCCAATCAGGCAGCCTCTGTGCCATCTCTGGGCAGATTTTACACACAGTGATTACTTAAAATGTGTTCAGGCCCCTTGGTAGGAAGCTTTGTTTTGTTCTACTTTGTCCAAGTGCATGAATGAATACCTACATGGCAGATCTCTGCTTTAGAGTAAACTGAAAGGCAGCCATATGTCTCTGGTCTACAGTGACTCCATAATGATCTTCTATCCTTGAATTTTCAGGAAAGGGAAGTCCAAGTAAAACAGTTTATGGTCACTTTGCAAGGAGGCTCTTTTTTAAAATTTTATTTTATTAATTTATTCTTATTACATCGCAATGGTTATCCTATCCCTTGTATCCTCCCATTCCTCCCTCCCTCCCATTTTCCCCTTACTCCCCTCCCCTATGACTGTGACTGAGGGGGACTTCCTCCCACTTTATATGCTCATAGGGTATCAAGTCTCTTCTTGGTAGCCTGCTATCCTTCCTCTGAGTGTCACCAGGTCTCCCCATCCAAGGGATGTGGTCAAATATGAGGCACCAGAGGATGTGTGAAAGTCATACCCCACTCTCCACTCAACTGTGGAGAATGTCCTGTCCATCGGGCTAGATCTGAGTAGGGGTTTGAAGTTTACAGCCTGTATTGTTCTTGACTGGAGCCATAGTTTGAGCGGGACCCCTGGGCCCAAATCTGCCTATCATAATGTTCTTCTTGTAGGTTTCTAGGACCCTCTGGATCCTTCTACATTGCTATTCTCCCATGTGTCTCTCATCTAGAGTCCCAATAGGATGTCCTCCCCTCTGTCCCAGTTTCCTGGTAAATGAAGATTTTCATGGGACATGCCCCTTGGGCTAGTATGCAGATATAAGTGAGTATATATAATTTGATTCTTTCTGCTTCTGGGTTAATTCACTCATTATGATCATAGTTCAATCCATTTATCCACAAATTTCGAGAATTCCTTGTTTTTAATAGCTGAGTAGTATTCCATAGTGTATATGTACCACAGTTTCTTTATCCATTCTTCTACTGAGGGACACTTAGGCTTTCCATGTTCTGGCTATTATGAATAAGGGCTGCTATGAACATGGTTGAGCAAATTTTCTTGTTGTGTGCTGGCGCATCTTCTGGGTATATTCCAAGGAGTGGAATAACTGAGTCTTGAGGAATCCCTATTCCCAGTTTTCTGAGATAGCACCAGATAGATTTCCAAAGTGGCTGTACTAGTTTGCATTCCCACCAGCAATGAAGGAGTGTTCCTCTCTCTCCACATCCTCGCCAGCATGTGGTGTCGCTTAAATTTTTGATCTTAGCCATTCTGATGGATGTAAGATGGAATCTCAGAGTTGTTTTGATTTGCATTTCCCTGATGACTAAGGAGGTTGAGCATTTCTTTAAGTGTTTCTCAGCCATTTGATATTCCTCTGTTGAGAATTCTGTTTAGTTCTGAGCCCCATTTCTCAATTGGGTTATTTGGCTTGGTGGTGTTTAATTTCTTGAGTTCTTTATATATTTTGGATATTAGACCTTTGTCAGATGTAGGGTTGGTGAAGATCTTTTCCCAGTCTGTAGGCTGTTGCTTTGTTCTCTTGACAGTGTCTCCTGCCCTATAGAAGCTTCTCAGCCTCATGAGGTCCCATTTATTAATTGTTGACATTAAGGCCTGGGCTATTGGTGTTCTGTTCAGGAAGTTGTCTTTTGTGCCAATGTGTTCCAGGCTCTTCCCCACTTTTTCTTCTAACAGACTTAGTGTCTCTGGTTTTATGTTGAGGTCTTTGATCCACTTGGATTTGAGTTTTGTGCAAGATGACAAATATGGGTCCAGTTGCATTTTTTTACACATAGACCTCCAGTTAGACAAGCACCATTTGTTGAAGATGCTATCCTTTTTCCATTGAATGGATTTGGCTTCTTTGTCAAAAATCAAGTGACCATATGTGTGTGGATTCATATCTGGGTCTTCGATTTGATTCCACTGATCAACCAGCCTGTTGCAGTGCCAGTAATATGCTGTTTTAATTACTGTTGCTTTATAGTACAGCTTGAGATCAGGTATGGAGATTCCTCCGGAGGATCTTTTATTGTACAAGATTGTTTTTGCTATTCTGGGTTTTTTGTTTTTCCATATGAAGTTCAGAATTGAACTTTCAATGTCTTTAAAAAATTGTGTAGGTATTTTGATAGGGATTGCATTGAATCTGTAGATTGCTTTTGGTAAGATGGCTATTTTTACTATGTTAATTCTCCCGATTCATGAGCAAGGAAGATCATTCCATCTTCTCATGTCATCTTCAATCTCTTTCTTCAGAGTTTTGAAATTTTTTTCAAACAAGTCCTTCACTTGCTTGGTTAGAGTAACTCCTAAATATTTTATATTGCTTGTGGCTAATGTGAAGGGTGTGGTTTTCCTAATTTCTTCCTCTGCAAGCTTGTCATTTGTGTATAGGAAGGCTACAGACTTTTTTGAGTTAATTTTGTATCTAGTCAATTTGCTGAAGTTGTTTATGAGCTGCAGTAGTTCTCTGGTGGAATTTTGAGGGTCACTTATGTTCACTATCATATCATCTGCAAATAGGGATAATTTGACTGCAAGGAGGCTCTTTTTTTTTTTAAAGATTTATTTATTTATCATGCATCCAGTGCTCTGCCTACATGTACACCTGCAGGCCAGAAGAGGACATCAGATCTCAGTATAGATGGTTGTGAGCCAGCATGTGGTTACTGGGAATTGAACTCAGAACCTCTGGAAGATCAGTTAGTGCTCTTTAACCTCTGAGCCATCTTTCCAGCCCCACACGGAGGCTCTTGTAGGGAAGAGGAGATACCAAAAGAAAGAAACTTCAGTGAGAACATCATGCAATGATAAAGCAAGACTTCTCCTCAATCTATTGTAGTAAGAAAAAAAACTAAGGATCCCTCCACAGAAGGTCATGTCTCCTCAACAAACACACAGCCTAAATACTTTTAAAAGAAAATTTATTTGCTATTCATGCTTTAATTGAGATAACTTCAAACTTTTATACAAGTTGCACAAATTGTCTACACAATCCTCATAGTCTATTGTCTATGGATAAAGTCAACTTTCTCTATTCCTGGGTATTCCAATGACACTCACGAGACAACTTAGTAAAATCACAGTTATTTAATTCTATGTTCTCACCTATTAGGACAAGTGTGTGTGTGTGTGTGTGTGTGTGTGTGTGTGTGTGTGTGTTTGTCCAAATTAATTTCTACTTAGAATTGGAAGTGCTTTCTATTTTTGCAACTCTTTCTAAATTATTAGCCACCATTATAATATCAAGACAATCATTTTGTTTTTCTGATACATTCATTCATGTTTTCTTTTCAATGGAAACATATACTATAGATTCCCATGTTGTCATTTAATATGCTATTCATTATTGTTGTTACCTGTCTTTAGTTTTATATTCAAGTTGCCTCATATTTATCCAGTGGGATTTCTCTCCAGCTGGATCCTCTATGTTATTGATGCACCTCTATGTTTCTTTGAGCACTTTGGACATCATTAGCACTAGCATTGGTATTTTTACTACCATATGATACTCCATATGTACTTTCCTTGTTCTCTGATGAATTCCTGGCTTGGCCTTCTGTGTACAGGACATTCTTCTCCTGAATGGAGGCTGCTGTTAAACAGGATATGGTTGTGGAGTGCTCATTGTCATTCATGTGTCCTTCATTCCAGGCTTTTTCAGTCTTTAACTCAACACCATGTTTTATTTTAGCCTTTTTTTTTTTTTTTACTGTCTTCCTTTGTTATAGTGAGATGCCAGACCCTTACAGTCCTCAAACATTCATTTATTTGTTCATAGTCCTTCCTCCTTCCTCCCAGTTGTAGCCATCATCCTAACTTTGCTGAGCCAACATCCCACTTGGCCACTTGCCATCACTTGATCTGAATCCCCAAAGTACTATCTTCTCCATTCAGCTTGCCAAATGGATTTTTTGGACTAAATTATTCAGGAAGAAAGATTGGTATATAAATCCAATTTGGGAATGGGTATGAGGAGATAGACATGCTCATAAATAGCCAATAGAACTGATATGTGTGTAATGTTATCTAATAAATAACATGCTATTTTCATGTACTCAATATAGGTGACTACACACACACACACACACACATTTTGAGACAGGCATTCTAATAAGTAATTTAAAATAAGCAGATAATTCTACAAGTGTTGAGAATAAGCACATCATTATGTGCTACAACATTACATATAATACCCCAAAACTTAAAAAGAAATGTATAGTTGTTATGCCGCATAAATATAGCCCATCAGATTAAGATTGTATAGGCTTATATTTCATCATAGAAAATGCCAATTATGCAATAATAAATGAAGAGGGTAAGCATGCCTAGGAGAAAACATTATGACTTCCCTTCAAATATATGTATATGTTAATTAATTATATCAATTAATTTGGGGTATGTGTATGTATGTTTGCACATGTGTGAGCATGTATGCATGCAAACTTGCACATACCGTAGAGCATGTGTGGAAGTCAGAGAAGAACCTCAGAGAGTTGATTCTCTCCTTCCACCATGTAGGTCCTGGGGATTAAGCTCCATGGCAAGCACCTTGATGTGCTGAATTATCTTGCCAGCTCCATTTGTGCATGCCTTTTAACTCTGTTAATAGAGAAGGACCTCAGAGACATTTTAGCAAGTATCCCTAGGTTGTAGGATTTTCTGTTTAATTGTTGGGGCAGTTTATATTTTTTCTTTTTTGTTTACTATGAATTCAAGAATGAACATGTGGATATATATACATATACTAAAGGCTAAAATCAAACATTGGACCCTAAAGTCTCTCTGGAAAACTTGAATTTTCCCCATAAAACTATACCAAATCTACTGACAATCTCCAAGCTCATTGCACAGGGTTGGGGTGAGACTGAAAGACATAATAGACACTGTAATCTGTAATGTGCTATGGCAAAATCAAGTACTTTTAAGATCACTTTTTATCATTACATGATCACCATTGTCATTGTCATCATCCTACTATGGGGGGAACAAACTCCAGTTCTTGTTAATGACCACTGTTTTCTAGAATCAAAAGAAAAACCTGCTAATTCTCTTTCCATTTGCTTTGGAGCCAGAGAGAAGCATTTGAGAAGCAGATCCCCTGAATGATCCTAAAATTTTTATGAGAAGGTCATGTCCCAGCCCTTTGCAGTATTCGACAGATAACTAGAACCAGGTTGTGCACAGAGAGCCACTGACTGCAGTCTACTACCAGCAGCTCAAGGTCAGAGAGTTGACAGGTTTGGAGCAGGGAAAGGTCTCAGAGGCCGCGATAACGTATTCCTGTTAGACTGTGATAGTACATTGTTAATTGCTTTTCAAATTCTGTGACTGGATTTATTCACACTTCATGGTAAGTCTCAAGTGCAAGTTTAGAAACCAATTAGAAGGCTAAAAATGTTGCTGAGGATAAAATCCACTTTGTTTATATTTTTAGAGATGCTGCATAACTTTACAGGCTTGAAAAGATTTTCATCCAAGATGTTAATATCCCAAAGACAAATATATGAAAGTGTGGGCACAGATCTATGTCATCTTCTCTGGCTTTCATCCCAGCATCTGGGAAGAAGAGAAATATCAGCCTCAGGGCAATATGCTCAACACAGGGACATGTAGCTCTTATATTTTCTTCACTAACATATTCCAAGGGCCTATCATAGTGGGGCTAGGTTACATAGCAGGAACTTAACAAATACTGAATATGCAATAACCCTCATTCTCCTGTTTAGTGTGAAAAGTACTAGATTTCTTTAGTGTGAAAAGTGCTAGATTTCATTTTTGGACACACAGAGGCCTTGCTTGTCAGTATGAACATTAGAAGACGTTAGTAATAAAATATGTGCTTGACCCACCCAAACATGTAAATGGGATTCATAGGGTTGACTCAACAGTGCAAAGCTAGATTCCCTATTCAGAACCTGAGATGGAAGAGGTAAGCCTCAGGGAAGTGTGTGGCGTTGGGCCCCTTAGTCTTCTAGGATTTTCAGATTCCTAATTTATTGGGTGTTCTTCCCCTGCAGGCTCTCCCATCACCAGGCTCTCAGGCCATGCTTTTGAAATCTTCCCACAAAAAATTCTCTGAAGGGTTAAGGCAGCTTATAGGCTGGCTAAGCTGCAAATTTTCTGACTCTATGTTTAAAGCAAGTGAGTTTCCTTTCTTTGCTTTTAAATGCATTCATTTAAATATAAAATTAAGGAGACTTCCTCCCAAGATAGCCATAACACTAAATCCTTCAATGCTCACTAGCATTGGAAGAATCTTAACTGCCATCAAGAATCATCAAAAGCTGGCCTTGGGTCACTTCCTGCTCTCTCTGTTTATTGCTATCCACCCTCATGACATTGTCTTCTTCCAGTAGAGGTGACTAATTTCCTCCCAGCGCTCATGGTCTTGATCTCTGGACACCAAGACTGCATTTGCAGTGCTTTCTTCCCAAAACAGGAATTCCATTTTTTTAAAAAATAGCCAACTTTATCCGGTTAGTATTTTTCCTCTCAGTTCATCCCCATAGAAGGAGAAAGATAGCTCTGCCATGTGCTCCTAACACCTTCTCCGTGCACTACATTCCATTGCTATGGCTTGGCCCTGTCTTTGTCATAGGCAGAGATCAGGTAGATAGGATTCGTGCTTAGTTTTTTTTCTATTATCTCATTTTTTACCCACCTTAGCGCTGCACATACTACACAGTCTTGCTCTATATGTATTTTGAGCATTTAATCTTGCCTTTTCCACCCTCAAACAAGTTTTTATATTCTAGAACATTTGAGAACATATCGTCACAGAAGTAGATTTGCTCTCTCTATTCACTTGGGGTGAAAAACCATCCTTCAGTTGAAATTTTATGCTATGCTACAGTTTGGATATTGAGTGTCCTCCAGAGGCCATAGGTTGGATGCTTGGCTTGGGCGCAAATGAGAAATAGTAATGTTTTAGAAGATGGAGCTCCATGGGAGGAAGTGAGAAAATTGGAAAACACTCTTGGAATCATCCTATCTCTCTCTAGCACTGAGACACCATGAAATGAACGACTTCTCTCCATAAGTTTCCTACCATGATGTGTTACCCTAACATAGGCCAAAAGCAACAGGCCAAGTGAAGATGGGCTGAAACCTCCAAAGCTGTGAGCCAAACAAACCTTGCTTTCTTATAATTTGCCTGTCTCAGATATTTGGTCACAGTGAAAGAAAGGCAAGCAGCACAGGTTATAAATAATTTAAATAAAAGATAATTTATGTAATTTGTTTATGAATTAGTATTATCTGTGAGCTAGGCATGGAAGCCCACATCTGTAGTCCCAGTACATGGGAGGTTGAGATTTGAGGATCACCAAGAGTTTGAAGCTAGCCTGTGATACATAGCAAATGCTGGTCTCAAAAAAATCATATACAGAGGGTGTGGGCAAGAGTGAGCAGGCTCTGCACCTTGCCTGGCCAGCATGGTGGCGTTGGGTACAGGAGAGATGCTCTGTGGGAGAGGAAGAGATCTGGTCCTGCCTTTTGCTGGCTGTGGCAGACAGGAGAGCTGTCTCTGCCCCTCACCTTGGTAAAGCGGGAGAGCTGGCCTTGCTAGCACAGGTGCAGGAGAGCTTTCTGGCTGAACAACTCAGACCCAGATCCAGGGCACCAATTTGGCCCACACAGCATCTACCCCATTTGTGAATTGCTAGATTGAGTGAAGGGCCAGTCCTGCAGAACTAAAGCTTCAGGATCTCCAAGACACAGGACAACAGGATCTATTTCCAAGAAGAGCCCTGGTGAAGATCCAATATTGATAGTGTAGTACAAGTCAGAGGCCTTGAACCAGACCAATGACTCCTTGCAATGACAATTTGCAAGTAGAAGTCTTTGGGAAAGAAGGTATGTTGTGTGACACACTGTGACGCACCTTGGCTTCTGCAGTGACATTAAAATGTTTTTCTTTTGATGGCAGAAGTTAAAAGGGCAGATATGAAGGGATGGGGAAATGATTGGGATTGTGGAACATGATGTGAAATTCAATAAATAGTCAATAAAAAGTTTTATAAACATCATATAAATATATAATTATATTTTAGATATATTAGATGCCCCAAAACTGAAGGTGAGTATTAAAGTAAACAGAATATATGAGTTTCCTGGAATTGCTCACTAGGGCTATTAGCAGAGAGGAGGCCAGTATGTCAGGTCCCTCCTCCCCACTCCTCTCTAGTTTCTACCATCAAATGCTGAGGGTGTAACCATCTTATGCAGCAAGCGGTTTTTCAGTGATATTTGTAATATAGTGTGATTTTTAGGATCCATAACATTTTAAAATTTTTATATAGACTCATTATTCTTTGAGGATATCTTCTCACATGTTGTCTCAAAGATAAACAATCTTCCAAATGGAAATGGGTTTGCCTTGGCTTTATCTACAACTCTAGAAAGGGGTGGTCCTTTCTTAGCCTGTGTAAAGAATGCCCAGTGTTTTCATGACAACTTTAATTCTGAAACAGTATTGACTGAAGGTAGGAATAGATACCTGGGGGTGCAATCAGGCATCCATCCCTCTGAACAGACAGTAATGACTACAATAAATACTGTAAACCTCCCCTGAAACAATTAGATATATAGACTTGCAGCCAAGAATGTTCAAGATGCTTGGTCTGTTCCTTGCAAAGACCAGACATGCCTGGGAATTTGCATCATCTTGGACTTAGTGTACATCAGCATCAGTACTGTAGCTTCCTTGGTCTCTGACCTGGACAAGTTGGGTATGATCTGTGCCATCTCCCTATCTTCCTATAGAATTTAGTCCCAGCTTCCTTCTGCCACACCCTGCTTCGTAATGAGGCTTGCTTGGCTTCCTTCACACCCCCTCCTGTGCTTTCATCTTCCTATTGCTTTTGTTCTGCAAAGTCTTTCTAATAAACACTTTCATTTGTATTTTTGTGTCAGGATATGCTTCAGGGGCACCCAATCTATGAAAATGCTTTCCAACAGAAATGAAAAGATGATCCTCCTCGTTCGGTTGCTAGTTATCCATCAGGATTACTAACTCAAGTGGGCCATTGATAGGACCTTGTGAAATTATACACCTAAACTGACAAAACTCTAGAAAGGGCCAAAGACCCTAGGGACCTTCTTTTCTCTTGTCATCTTCAACTATCCTCTTCTCAGATCACCTTCCCTGACCGCCATGTCTGAAAAAGACCTCATGCCATTCTTCTGCAGTACAATGTTGCTTTCCTTCAAGCATGCACTACAGCCTGCAATTATTGAACCTACCCCCCCTTTTTTTTGACTTCTCTACCCTTCTCAACTACAAAGCCTTTTACTCAAGAACCTTATGTTAGGTCAAGTACCCCATTTGTCCAGATTCCTGATGTGTGTTCTGTAGTCAGCCTTACCATAAGTTAGTCTGTTAAATGGATAGAAGCTACATGAAAACGTTGTCTTTCCCACTGTCCACCAAGACTGACCTTTGCTGAAGTTGTAGACACAGTTTTCTACATCTAGACCCTATAAGAACAATCACTGAGGCTGAATCTATAGAAATTCACCTGGTCCAAATAAAGGAAACAGACGATGATGCACATGTATTTATGGGAAGGCTGAGCCTGGGGCAAACCAGCCAGTCAACAGATTGTGCCTGACAAGCCTTCATGGAAGGTGTGGAAGCTTTGAACTCAAAGTGTTGTTTTGGTTCTTGGAAAACACAAGTCATGTTTTGCTCTGAGTCAGAGTTTACTAATATAATTGTCAGGGCAGGAGAGAGAGAGAGAGAGAGAGAGAGAGAGAGAGAGAGAGAGAGAGAGAAGGAGGGAGAGAGAGAAGGAGGAGGAGGAGGAGGAGGAGGAGGAGGAAATGCTTCTTTGTGGAATGTACATTAACCCTCAGAGCAACTAGGAATTCTTCTGAGCAGCAGAAATAAGAGTAAGTTCTGAAAAGATTCAACCCACTTGAATGGAGGAGATAAATTTCTTTCCGTTTTATTCATATATGTATGTTTGGTTAATTTAGAAGTATGGCTTAATAAATGTTTATTATTACGCTAATTATTATTATGGTGGTATTTTTCAACCCACTAGACATCGGTGAAAACACAGATACCTGTTATGTTTTTAAAATAGCCATGATTCGCCTGGGGCAGGGCAGATATTAATCCCCTTAACTACCTCCCATATTCGTGTAGGTATCCCATACCCTGCCCCAATCCCATGCCATCTTCTTCTAATAATTTCTACTGACTTACCTCCCATCCACAATCCCAAATACTTGCTAATGTTCTTCATTTGGGCCAAATCCTCCATCCACACCAGCCATGTGCTTCTTACTACACCTAACCCATGGCAGCTTCCTTCCTTCTTCTTTTCTTCTCTACCCAAGAGTCTCATCCAGTCTCTGACTGTTTCCTTTCCCAAGAACCTCTCTGTCCCAAAAGCCTGTGAACCTTAGCCATGTTTATCCCATTTGCCCTGCCCTGGTGTGTTGGCTTTTTAATAGTTAAACAGGAAGGCAAAATTACAAATGTCATTTTGGTGTATGTAAGTGTCTACTTGGGCAGCAACCAGATCTTGGGGACCAATAGTTAGCATCATAATACATAATACCAGACCAACCCCCAATGTGTGTGTGTGTGTGTGTGTGTGTGTGTGTGTGTGTGTATGTCACACGTGTGGGAGTACCTGTGCAGGCCAGAAATCAGTGTCAGATTCCTTGGAGTTATAGGCAGTTCTGAGCTGCTCTAAGTGGGTTCTTGGAACTGAACTTTAGTCCTCTGGGAGAGCAGGAAGTGTTCTTAGCCACTGAGCCAACACTCCATCCTCAGAAAAGAACTTCTTAAAGCATCTTTCATGGAACACAGATTCCACAGTATGCTAATAGGATTCCACAGAAGCCAAATGTATATGTTAGTGGCAACATATATTTGGAAAGTCTTTAATTAATTAATTACTTAACTTATTTACTTATTTATTTTTAAAACTTATTTAATTATTTAATAACTTTATAGGCTGATCCCATCCCCCATCCTCATCTCCTGACTCCACCTTTATGCTCTCCTCTTTCCAACCCATTCTCCCTTCTTCTTTTCAGAGATGGAGAGGTCCCCAGGGAGTGCCAGTCCACCCTGGCACCTCAAGGCACAGCAGGAATAAGGGCATTCCCTCCCACTGAGGCCAGAAAAGGCAGCCCAGCTAGGGGAAAGGGATCCAAAGGCAGGCAACAGAGTCAGAGACAGCCTCAACTCCCATTGTTAGGGGTCCCACATAATGACTAAGCTGTGCATCTCCTCCGTATGTGTAGGGGGTCTAGGTCCAGCCCATGCATGCTCTTTGGTTTGTAGTTCAGTCTGTGTGAACCCCCGTGGGCTCAAGTTAGTTTACTCTTTAGATCTTTTTGTGGGGTCCTTAACCCCTGTGGCTACTTCAATCCTTCCTCCCACTCTTCCGCAGAACTTGCTGAGTCTGGCTTGTTGTTTGGCTATGTGTCTCTGAATCTATTTCCATCAGCTGCTGGGGGAAGCCTCTCACATGACAGTTATGCTAGGCTTCTGTCTGCAAGCATAGCAGAGAGTCTCATTAATAGTGTCAGGGCGTGGCTCTTTCCCATGGTGTGGGTCTCAAGTTGAGCCAGTCATCGGTTTGCCATTCCTCCAATCTCACTCCTTCTTTATCCCTACACTTCTTGTAGGTGAGACAAATTTGGGACTGAAGGTTTTATGGGTGGGCTGGTGTCACAGAAGAAATGTGGACATAGAGATAATCTGAAATTGCAACTCCACAGTTGGTCATCATGACTCTTTTGTTCCCATTTCTCCTATGTGGGGGCATCTCAAAGGCTTTCTCTGTCTCTCGCTGTTCCTTCCAAAGTCAGACTAACCACCAATTTATAAATAGTCTGCTAACTTTCTCACCTATTGCTTCCAAGTGAGCTATCACAAAATGTAATTGCTTTAAGCAGCAGTACCTATTAACTTAGCTCATGCATCCACAATGGGGCAGGGCTCACCAGGGGAGGGGCATCCCTGTCTCATGTAGCATCTGCCAGGCTTCTGACCTAAACTGAGGCTTTGCTTCCCACGTGGCACAACCATGTGGCTAGCAGTCAGTGCTAGCTGTTGGCTGAGATCTCAGCTTGGGGCTGTCTGCTGGGGTAGCTATATGTAGCCTCTCTGTGTGGTGGTTTGGCTTCCTCACAACGCACCAAGCAAGTTCCAAGTGTGCATTCAAAGATACAGGAAATGGGCTGGCTTTGGAAAAAGCCCAGCTTCACTTGTGTAGGCTCCTGTTGCTAAGGCGGTCAGTCGTATGACTCAGATTCCAGAATAGGTGACATTAGTTTCACCTCTTGATGTGACAAAGTGTTTGGAAGCCATGTTTAAAAATGTCTATGGCATCTTTGTGATTTGCTCTTAAAATTCTTTCTGCCTGTTGTATTCCTCCACTCCCACACCCATGCTGCCACCTGGAAAACTCCTGATTCTCCAAGGCCTGCCTCTAGTATCACTTTCTCTCAGACCATTTTTGTCTATGCTTTCATGGCATGTTGTTTTTATTGCTAGCCTCCTGTTTAACACATTGTATTACTGTTAGCCATGCTCTGAGAGGGCAACGAGACATTTTGTTCATTTATTATTCCAATTCCTAGCAATGAATTAATTGGGTAAATTTCCAGGCCAACTGTTATCGTAACAACTATCACTTCACAAATGTTTACTATCTAATATGCCCCACAAGATGTACTTTGTAAATATTATCTTACGGATTGCTCACAAATAGGAAACTAGTATTGTTTCCGTTGTACACACAAGGCAGTGCAAAGGAGGTCAAGCCAGGACTCCATTCCTACTGCCCTAGCTCTGTAAGACAGTCTCCCTGAGAAACTGTGTCAATGCGCAAGAGAGAGATTGCAGGAAGTGGGGCTCATCATCACACTCCTCTCCTCTGGCGTCGGCAAGAGCCGGCAAGGTGAGCTTAGGTCCCAGCTTTGCAGCACAAAAGCAGTATGAGTGAGCAGCAACGTACACCAGGGTTAGAGGGAAGTCGAGCTTCAGCTGAAGGCAACCAGGCAACATAAATTACTGTTCTATCTTCAGCTGAAAGATGCCAGGGTTGCTGAGGTCGCCACTGAACACCCACTCCATTCTTCTGAAGTGAAGCAGTGCAAGTCGGCTGGGTGTGGCCCAATTGGAAGTTAAACATGGATACATACATCCACATCTATAGTACAACAGGGGCTGCCTGCTTAAAAAGACAGAGTATGATCCAGAGGCTCTTAGGATTGATTCTATATAAAATATATACAGTAATATCACTGTTTGTCATAGCATCAGGAAGATCACGACAAGTGGGACAGATAGCTAACATATCCCTACCCTACCCTGAGCTGAGCCAGTCAATAGAATGATCTAACAAAGACTTTAAGGCTTTTTTAAAACAAATGAATAGGAGTCTTATTTTATTTTTTACATATACATTCATATTATTACATATATATATATATATATATATATATATATATATATATACAATAAACTACCTACTGCAAGAAGAACCATGAAACAATCAGGAATTACATAAATGTTACATTCATAGTGTTTTGGTTATTTGTATTTGGCAGCCTTGAAGAAGACATCTTTTCTATCTTGGTGTGTCTAAAATTCTGAATGTAATACCTTCTGTAAAGCTGGATTTAGACTCAAATGGTATATACTCACTTATATCTGCATACTAGCCCAAGGGGCATGTCCCATGAAAGCCTTCACTTACCAGGAAACTGGGACAGAGGGGAGGACATCCTATTGGGACTCTAGATGAGATTTTACATACTCAATGATACCACTTGCAAATAAAAACACTTTGACGTCTTCCTTTTCCTTTGTATTTTTTCTGTCTTGTTACTGTAGCTAAGACTTCAAGCACTATATTGAACAAGTAAAAAAACATGGGCATTCTTGTCTTGTTTCTGATTTTAATGGAAATGCTTTGCAATTTTTCCATTTAGCATGATGTCGACTGTGGGGTTGTTGTATGTTGCCATTATTATGTTGATATCTGTTGCTTGTGTTCCAAGAACGATCATCATGCAGGGGTGTTGGATTTCGTCGGAGGCCTTTTATGCATGTATTAAGATGATCATGTGGTTTCTAACCCTGAGTCTTTATGTGGTAGATTATATGTATTGATTTATGTATGTTGAACAATCATGCATCTTTAAGTTGAAGTCAACCTGGTTATGGTGGATGACCTTTTTAATTTATTCTTTAACTCAGTCTGAAAAATATTTTATTAAGAATTTTGTGTCAGCTGAGTATATAATCCCAGCACTCAGGGAGGCAGAGGCTTGCAGGTCTCTGTGAGTTTGAGGCCAGCCTGGTCTATAAAGTGAGTTCAGGACAGCCAAGACTACACAGAAAAACCTTGTCTTGGAAACAAACAAGAAAGAAGAAGGAGAAAAAGAAGAGGAGGAGGAGGAGAAAAAAGAAAAAAAAGTTTTGTGTTTGTATTATCATGGAGATTGTCTTATATTTATCTCTTTTTTATTTTTATTTGGCCTTGGTATTAGGCTAATACTGTCTTAACAAAAAGAATATGAAAGTGTTTCTTCATTTACTATTTTCTGGAATAATTTTGGGGAAATATAAATGTTAGGTCTTCTATGAAAATGTGGCAGGCCAGGCTCTTAGAGCAAAATTCCTCGCAGCTAAAGTCCAGCCTAGTAACTGGTAGCTGACACTTGGTCCTTAGGCAGTAGAAGCGGGTCTAAGCAGAGCTGTAGGTGGGCTAAGAAGAGTTCAGAGCAGGCTTCTAGACCAAGAGGTTCTGTAGCTGAGGTAGGTCTAGGTAGGGGAAGCTGGGGTCACGTTACCACAGGGAGTCTTGAGAGAATTTAGTATATTGAAGAAAGATTCCTGGGAGCCGTAGGGGGCTCAGTGCAGGGCGATGGTGGCCAGTATTAGGAGCTTGGTTTCTAGCACTAAAAACAGTATGGAAATGCAGGGAAGAAATGGAGATGATTTAAAAACAGAAAATTGGGAACAGTAGAACTGAAGAGTGTAATCACCAGAAAACAAAACAAAACAAAAAACAAGAAACCCAACAACTTCAGTAGTAGATTAGAAGGGACAATATGGACTTTGAAACTGAAAAGAATTTATGCAAAAGTAAGACTATCATCTATCTATCTATCTATCTATCTATCTATCTATCTATCTATCTATCATCATCATCTAAAAGTAGAAAGAACTTATGGGACAGTAAAATTAAAAGTTCATGTTTGTATCATCATAGTTGGAGAGAGAAAGGAACATAAATTTTCCAACAAAATAATAGCTAATTCATTCTAATTGGGGTGAAATAAATTAACTTACAGGTTGTCTTAGTTTTTTTTCTGTTGCTGTGATAAATTACTCTGCAAACAAGCCTTTAATGAATGAAGACTTTATTTTGTTTTAGTTCATAGTTCAAAGTATAGTCCATTGTGGCAAGGAGAAGGTAACAAGGGTTTGAAGCAGTTGATTCTTTTTTTTTTTTAAATTTTTATTTATTTATTTATTTGTTTTTTATTTTTTTAATTAATTTATTCTTGTTACATCTCTATGGTTATCCCATCCCTTGTATCCTCCCATTCTCCCCTCCCTCCCATTTTCCCCTTATTCCCCTCCCCTATGACTGTTCCTCAGAGGGACTACCTCCCCCTGTATATGCTCATAGGGTATCAAGTCTCTTCTCAGTGACCTGCTGTCCTTCCTCTGAGTGCCACTAGGTCTCCCCCGCCAGGGGACATAGTCAAGTGTGAGGCACCAGAGTACTTGAGAAAGTCCAATCCCTCTCTCCACTCAAGTGTGGAGACTGTCCTGTCCATGGGCTAGATGAGGGTAGGGGTTTAAATTTTACCGCCTGTATAGTCCTTGGCTAGGGCCTTAGTTTGAGTGGGACCCCATGACCCAAATCTGCCTATCATAATGTTCTACTTGTAGGTTTCTAGGACCCACTGGATCCTTCTACATTGCTATTCTCCCATTGTTCTCTCATCTAGAGTCCCAATAGGATGTCCTCCCCTCAGTCCCAGTTTCCTGGTAAGGGAAGGCTTTCATGGGACATGCCCATTGGGCTAGTATGCAGATATAAGTGAGTATATACCATTTGTTCATAGCAGCCTTATTCATAATAGCCACATCATGGAAACAGCCTAAATGTCCCTCAGTAGAAGAATGGATAAAGAAACTGTGGTACATATACACTATGGAATACTACTCAGCTATTAAAAACAAGGAATTCCCGAAATTTGTGGACAAATGGATTGAGCTAGAGATGATCATAATGAGTGAGTTAACCCAGAAGCAGAAAGCAGTTGATTCTTTATATACACAATCAGAAAGCAGAAAGTGTTCAATTGTTTCTACTGCTCAGTTTTTTTTCTTCACTTATACAATGTAGTGGAAGTTTTGGTTTCTTTAAAAACTCAGTTATGTTATGTAAATATGGTTTTGTCAGTCCCAAGTGTGCTATAGCGGGCTGCTTTCTGAGGACTTGGAAAGGGTATAAGTACCAGAGACATGACACACACACACACACACACACACACACACACAGAGAGACAGAGAGAGAGACAGAGAGAGACAGAGAGACAGAGAGACAAAGACAGAGACAGACAGACAGAGAGTGAGAGAGAGAGACAGAGAGAGGGACAGAGAGGGAGACAGAGAGAGAGAGAGAGAGAGAGAGAGAGAGAGAGAGAGAGAGAGACAGAGAGACAGAGAGACAGAGAGAGACAGAGAGACAGAGAGACAGAGACAGGGGGAGAGGGAGAGAGAATGCTGAGAGAGGAGGCTTCAAGGAGAAGATCATAGAGAGAAAGGGATGCTTTGAGAATCCTTTGAGGAGATGGTCTGAGGAGGAAGAAAGCTGTTTGTCTTGTTGCTGTGTTTGCTGTTTGTTGGTTTGCTGGACTGCTACTTATCCTGATGCCTGAGATTGGTATTGTCCCAAAGAACTGAACGGCCTTAACAAGCTGGAAGTAGCTAAGGAAAAGTACACCCCTTTCCCTTCTAATGTTATTTTTCTCCTATCTAGGGTTTGGATGGGGAGTGTTTGTGAAGGGAGGTAAAGGTATAAGAAACTAAAATAAAAGAGAGTTAAAAAGTAGCACCTACAACACAGTCTAGTATCCTAGCTAGGGTGTGGTACCACCCACAATGGGCTCACCTTTCTACCTCAATGAAATCAAAGTCATCCTTCACGGTCATGCCTGGAGGCCCATTGCATAGATCATTCTAGGTTCTGTGAAATTGAAAATTAACACTAGCATACAAATTAAAGAAGCTACGAAGAGCTTGTGAGATAAATGCAAACGAAATCCAAGAAATGTTGTGGATTCAACTCCAAAGAAAACTAAAAGGAAAGAAAAAAAAAAGCTTGGAAAAATCCAATGAGAAACAAGATTATTTACTTGAGAAAGACCAGTAGAGCAGTAGAGGACTTTTCAACTGGTGCCAGGCAGGCTGGGAAGAAGCCGCTGGCACAGCTATTTCTGAACATTGAAAGAAAACAGCTGCCAGTTGCAAAGTGTACCTCTGGAGGGACCATTGTTTAGAAATAAAAAGAGGGAAATAAAGACATTCTCCGTTGAAAGAAACCTAAGAGAATCTGTTGCTAGCACACTTTCTAAAGAGTGGCTAGAGAGTCTCTGATCTGAAAGGAAGTAAAAACAGGTTTATAACTTCAGGATCTCTCATTATTGCATTAGATATTTTCAAATGATTTTTGAAATGAACATCAAGAGTTTTTCTGAAGTGTGTGGTCAAAGCAAAAGAAACCAAAGTGAACAATGGAGCTGATTTGAGTTTAGCCATCCACAGGTGTTTTAAAACACAAGCTTTTTTGCATCAAAACCACTTTGTTCTCCACAACAATTAGTTCTAAATAAGTAGAAAAAAATGTGTACATTTTCAATTTGTTTATGTTTTCACTCTAGTCATGAATTTTCACAAAATTTGAAATTATTGTTAGTACAGAAAACTCAGGAACAACTAGTTTTTATTTTATATAGATAATCCAAAAATTGTGTTTGGTGTTAGTGGTATGAAGAATCATGTTTCTAGGGCTTAAATTTTATTTCCAAACACAAAGTAAGA
This sequence comes from Acomys percivali, assembly GCA_907169655.1. Lineage (NCBI taxonomy): Eukaryota > Metazoa > Chordata > Mammalia > Rodentia > Muridae > Acomys > Acomys percivali. The sequence continues at coordinate 82,045,394 of OU015748.1, read as the reverse complement.
ATTGCTGCAATTTTCAAGGCTGGGGCAATATCTCAAGTGTAAAGCTGTTGGGTTACTGAAGCCTTTATTGGGATTAATCACATGAAGCTTTGACAAGTGTTGAAACAGGCATTGGGAATGAGCAGGAGGAGAGAAGCTAAAAGAAAGCCCTGTTGATGCACTTCAAACTGACAGAAGAATGCTGAAGGATGCAGTCAGTACCAGACTCAAATTTATGCAACAAGCACTTGGAAGAGAATGCTAAGTTCATAAACAATGAAGATGACAAAAGTCCCCTTTCTCCTCAACTCTTGTTTGGTGAACAGGCAAAGTTGTTACAAGGACCAAACTCCTAACAGCTTTTTGAAGACATTTCTCCATGGGCTCTCATGTTCCTTCCTGCATGCCTTGGAGTGAAAGGCACTGTCTGCTCTTACTGTGAACTGTTTTCAAGGATAAATTTGTAGCTAGCAGTCTTAGAAGATACAGCTTCCTTTTATAGAGCTAAGGGCAGGTCTGCTTGTGGCATGGAAGCCTGAGATAGTGTCTTGCATTGCAGCAAAGGACAAATGTTCTTTGTGCTTGTAATAAAACAGTCAGGTTCTTTGAGCAGCAGGCAAGCTTCTATCTTCCAGCATAATACAACATATATGCAAATGTCACCTTTTCTCATTGTATCACTCTGTAGGAGTTGGAGTGCAGAAAACTGCCTCAAAAATAAAGTGTTTTATTCTCTGAGAGGGAATAAAGTCTTCCCACAAAGGAACCCCCTACCCAAAAGGCCTGGAGAATATCATGGTAAATTCTGTTGACATTAAAGAAATGTTTCTTTTATACAAAAGTGTTATGAAAATAGTAGAGGGGTGAATACTTTTTCAATCATTTTATAAGTCAGTATTATCCAGATGCAGAAATAAGACAAAGACAGTTTAAGAAAAGGAAGCTGTAGGCTAATAGCTTTCATGAATCTAGATGGAAAAAAATCCTCAATAAATGTTAGTAACTAAAAATTACCAATATAAAATGACTACATCACAACCAAGTGATATTTATACTAGAGATGGAAAGTTAGCATGGCATTAGGAAGCCAATCATGTACTTCAGTGTATTAAAAGACTTAAAAAATAAAAACCATCTGTGTGAGTTTACTTGGCCCAGCATAACAGAATTTTGTATGTTGGATGGGTTAAGCAAAAGAAGTTAATTTTCTCCGGGTTCTGGAGAGTAGGCTCCACATTAGTTACCTTGCCCATTGCTGCGACACCTGACACAGAAGCAACTAAAGAGAAGAAGGGGTTGACTACAGGAAGGCATGGTACCAATAGTGGGAGGTCCTGCATTGCACTAGTAGTCAGAAAGCATATTGGACAAGAAGTGTGGCAGGTCAAGCAATCTTAAGACTTGACCTTTGTGACTCACTTTCTTCAGCAGAGCTCTACTTCCTGAAGGTTCTACAACTACTGCAGTAGCATCCCCAGTCAAGAACCAAATATCCAAACCCGTGGGGTCTAAGAGGATTTTACGTTTGCTGTGACTTGCACAACTGTGCAGTTGACCTGACTGGGCCAACAAGGGCATGAACAGAAAAGATGGGATTGGGTAGGATGTATAATCTGATGGGTACACACTTTCAGCCAGGAAACTGAGTCACTGGGGTCCTTTACAAGGCTATGCTCATGTCATTTGCTCAGATATTCAAACTACACAGAGTCCAAAATGAAGGTTATGATTGGTTTTGCATGTGTGTGTGTGTGTGTGTGTATGTGTGTGTGTGTGTGTGTGTGTGTGTGTGTGTGTGTGATTTGTCTTCTTATGAAGACATGAATTATATCAGAGTATTATTGTCATGACTTTATTTTTTTATGGATTCATTTAATCTGACTTATTTCTTTAAAGGATGCCATCTCCACTCAGCCAGATTAAGGTTAGGGCATCAACACGTGAAATTTGAAAGGTCATATTCTATCCATCATACCATGCGATCATCACAATGGAAACAGGAAAAAAGTACTTGATCCAAATTATTTATTCACAATAGAAACTTGTGGTGCACAAACAGAAGAGATTTCTGCCTTTGTATAAGATGCAATATAGAGAAACTTGTATGTCAGGAGATCATAGGAGAAATCCCATAGAGATGCCTCCTGGCCAAACTGAGGAGAAGGAATTTCAATGCTTTGATTGGTCAGGGCTGATCATAAAGTCCATTCCTGTAACTGAGAATTTTTTTCTTAAGAGTATTTGAGAGTGTGAAATGGCATGCTTTCATGGGGAAAGCTGACACGAAATTACTAGGAGGGTATATATTGAGTGGGAAACAAAAAGGGTCAGTTTTAGACATCTTTCAGTTCAGCCTCAACAATAAATCTTAGTAAGCAGCTAAGTGTAGCTCTGAACCCCACTGCATCCAAGCCACAGTCGGTATAACAGATGCTGTATCCCACCAACTAATTCCAGAGTCCATGTGTATCAGAGCCACCAATGTTTCTGTTCCTTGAAGATAATGAAATATAAATTGTTCTTTAAACTTTATTGAATTAGAGGGTGGTAAGATTGCTTAGTTAGTAAATGATTTGTCCACAGCATGAGGACCTGAGTTTGGATTCCAGCACCCATTCAGAAAGTTACATCTATAATCTCCAGTCTTGGTAGAGAAAGTTGAATCCCTAGAGCTTGTTAGTTAGCCAGTCTAGCCATATTGGTGAGCTTTAAATTTGATGAAGGACCTTGTACCCAAAAAATAAGGAGAGAAGAGTGACTTAAAAAGGCCAACTTTCAGCCTCTACACACATGTACTCCTCCACATATATCACACACACACACACACACACACACACACACACACACACAAGAACACAATATGCAAATAAGCTAGAGAACACACATATATGGGAGAGATAGATAGATAGATAGAGAGAGAGAGAGAGAGAGAGAGAGAGAGAGAGAGAGAGAGAGAGAAAGTGAGAGAGAGGAGACACATACAAAATTACTGAACTACATATATGCACATATAAATAAATGCACTCAATAAGGCATAAATTATGATGTTATGGTTTGCAAATATTCTTCATAGGCTCATAGTTTGAACCCTTGGTCTTCTGCTTGCGGCATAATTTTTGGAGGCGCTGGAACCTTTATGAAGTCAGTCTATCATGTAGAAATGAGCCATGAGGGGCAGGCTCTTGAAGGTTGGTTATTCCTGTGCCCTGACTTCTGCCTTGCTTTCTGCTTTTTGATCTGCTGTGATGTAAGCACCTTCAACAACTTTTAAAAAATGGTTTATTTGGCTTAGAATTGTAGGTTACAGTCCATCATTTCAGGAAGTCAGGGCAGAGAACTAACGTATTATATCAAGAGCAGAAAGAGAATGGATGCATGGATCCTTGATTGCTTGCTTTCTTGCTTTTTCTCAATGTATTTCCCTCTTACTATTCTAGTTGGACCCTCTGCTTAGGAAATGGTGCCACCCACAATAGTCTGCATCTACCCAAAACCATCAATATTGTCTCCCACAGACACGCCCTCTGGCCAATTCAATTTAGATAATTCCCCAGTATGACTCTCTACTAGGGTGTTTTTAGGTTGTATCAAGTTGAAAGTTAAAACTAACTAATATACTCCTTTAAGTTGTGTCTGATAAAAATAATACACCAGCAGTGCTGCTGTCTCTTGACAGCAATGGAAACCCTAACTAAGACAATTTACCTGCCTAAAATAAAACCCATTCTTGTTATTTCCTCTGTGTTAATGGCTGCATTTCACTTAGCACCCTTGGTCTGATCTACTGGACCTCCAGGGGGATGTCTGAGGGTCACATCTATAAGAGGCTGGCCACAGCCAATTTAGACACAGTTCCAACCCCATCTGTGCTTTGCCTCATATCCTTCTGGTTTCATTCAATGCATACCATACTGTTATTGTGTCCTGCCTGCCTGCCTGTGAGCTTCCAGAGGTCAGCTTTGTTCTGATGCATCCTGCGATCTGCAATGCCTGTCTCAGGTGGTGGGAAGACAGACCTTGGGGGAAACATTTGTTAATGCATGAGTAAGTCTGGCTAGAGACTTGTCTGTACTAAGAAGGGAGGGCATCATGGCTAGTTGCCTTTTTCAGTATTATACACACAAATTAACATGCTAATTCTCTTAGTTCTCATAAAATCTTTATGATGTAGCTACAGTTACTGTTTTTATGCACATGTTGGGCAGGAGAGCAAGTTAAGGGCATGTGGCATGGGAGGAAAGAGACTACTTTGTTTTTGCATCCCTTCTGTTACTTCATGCCATGTGACCTTATCAAGTAACCATTCTGTGCCTCAGTCTTTCTCTCTGGAGATTGAGGAGAAAGATAATGAGAAAGTCACCTCATTCGATTGGCTGGGAGGATCCAGTCAGTTAAATGCACATTCATGGCACCTAGATTTCTATAGCGTGAGCAAACATGGCATATGTATCCTACTGGGATACAGAGGGCTGAAGCCACCTATTCAGTACTCCATTTGCACACCCAGACACTGCCATAGAGGTTACCCTGTGGCCCGAGCCACAGATGCAAGGTGGGTTTCCTCACATAGTAGGCCTTGTATACTGGGCCGGGTTTGTCACAGACTTGAGCAGTGACTGAAGCAACACCCATCACACTGATGCTCTTAGCTCCTCGCATAGGCCACCGAAGAGAGCCTGTGATGGCCAATCATGGGTGACAGTTAGACACACCCAGGAAAAGAGAACCCCAACTGAGAAGTTGTCTCCATCAAACTAGCCAATGGTTATGTCTGTGGGGCATTCTCTTGAATAATGGTTGGTGTCGAGAGGACTACTATGGGCGGTATCACACCTAGGCTGGGCTGCAAAAGAAGTAAAGTAGCCGAAGGTGAGCCTGTGAACAAGCCAGGGAGCAGCATTCATCCGTGGTATCGATTTTAGTCTCTGCTTCCAGGTTCCTGGCTTCCCTCAGAGATTAGATATGTGAATGTAAGACCAATGGGTCCTTTCCTCCCTGGTCTGTTTTGGTTAGACTATCACAGCCACAGAGAGGTGCACGAAGGCAGGGAGACTCCTGCAGAGCTGGGCCCCTTCCAGATCTTGTCCTGTTTATCCTGTTCCACATAGCTGTCTCAGTCTCGGACTTGCAAGTCCCACAGCTTCAATGGAATGGTAGAGTTCCAGCCTGAAATCTTGAAACCCTCTGAACAGAGTCTGGCACATAAATCCTTGATAAGGATGTAGAAAGGAGCTTTGGGCTTGGGAGGTCCTGCAGAGTTGGAAGAGATGCAACTCAGAGAGCCTCCTTCAGTCTGTCTGAGCTGATGTTATCCTATGATCCTTCTGTTAAGAAGGTCAGGATAAAAGAAAACAAAAATTCCTAGGCCTTCCCTTCCCCTCCCTTCCCTCTGCGCACTCCCCATCTCTCACCATTCATCCAGCTACTAAGCCCCACCTGTCAAACGGTTTGCTGCTAACAATTTAACAGCAATGCCCAGAAGGAAAGGCTCATTCCTGCTTTACCACTTTCCAGGCCATAATATTCCCAGCAGAGCTAATCGCAAGTTACAGGTACGAAGTCCCTGCCTGTGGATTTGAGAAGATGTTTATAAGTTGGTTCCCTGGATCCAGAGTGAGCTGGCTGAAGATGGCTATACAGTAGAGCCTGTGGATCTAGGCTTTGAGAGCACAGGAACCAGATGCTCCTGAATATAGCATTTACTAGTTGATGTATTTGGTTAACCTTTGTTCGTCATAGTTTCTTTACCTGTAAAATGGGATCAAGGAAATGATGTGTGCTGCTGCGTGTGTGGCGTGGTCAGGTGAATGTAAAACAAGAGGACTGTTAGGTCACCTGGCATTCTTCCTGTGAATTCATTTCAACTGTGACCTTGTCTTGATTAAGAAACGCCCAGGGAGTTTATGAAGCACATTTTTAGGGGTTAGTGTGTTTCCAGGGAAGATTCACTGAGGGAAGACCTGCCCTACATCTAGGTGGCACCATCTAATGGGCCGGATCTTAGAGCGAGTTAACGAGAAAGCCAGCTAGGCACTAGCATTCGCCTCTGTCTGCTTCCTGACTACAGAGGCAATATGACCAACTCTCTCGCACTCCCTTTGTTGTCAAATGCCTTCTTTATCCTGGTACATTTCATCCTCTCAAAGTGCGAGGCAAAGTAAGTTCTTCTGTATGTTGCTTCCTGTCAGGTGTTTGACAGCAGTGACGAGTTAAGGAGCTACCATTCCACACAAGGCAGCTAATACTAGTTATTGTCAGAATATTCAAAACATGTGACATAATAAATGCTCTCCCTGCAGGAACTATTTCAGTAAAAAAAATTAAAACTTTTACAATCTCCTTAGATGTTTAGATAATTTTGTGACAATCCTAGTCAGGAACAAAGGCAGGTGCTGATGGAGCATGGAGGCTTAGTCATAGGGAGACCAAAGGATGGAAAGAGACAATTATGAAAAACATGAAGCAACTCTCTGTTCACTCAAAAGAATTTCAGTTAACAATTGGACATCATCCAATGATCCTATAACAACCTGGTGGGAAATAGAGAGTGTGGGTCATAAAGCAGCCTGCGTTGTGATGGATGAGGTAGAAAGGACAATCTTTCTTTTGCCAGGCAGGAAAGAAAGTGAGCAGAGAGAGTAATGCTTCCTGAATGTGGGAGACATAGGTCATTAAATGTCCCTTACATTCAGGGATCAACGGCCTATATGTCTTTGTGTCCACAGAACCTTAATCCAATGCCTGGTATATGGCAGAAACATTTGCAAAGCCTATACAAATATGCACAGAGCATCTGCATTATGATGGACACTGCACTCAGCATGGGCCTTCAGGCATAAAGAAGACACATATTGGCTGGTGAGGACAGTCTTATGGTAATGAAAAATGTACAGAGCCACAAAACGCACAGAATAGAAGTGGTATTAATAGTAGGTTTGGGCTCAGAGCTGAGGTAGCATTTCAGTTTGCCTTGGGTTATCATGGGAAAGTTTATACAGGAGGTAACATGTGAACTTGGTCTGGAGTTGTGAAGGACTTCACCAGTCAAAAGCAATATAAAACATTATGGTGGAAAAACCAACAGTCACATAGTAAGCAGTGACCTAAGATCAAATAGTGAGAGAAGCTCCCTCCTGGAATCCATCTAGTAATTCTTGGATTTATCCACTGGAACTCGTAAGTATAGCAGGGCCACCAATATGCTAATGTGGGCAGAAAGTAGCTGTTCAGTACAGATAATAAGAGGTACAGTGTCTGTAGGTAATTTAAAAAAAAATCAGGGTTCTTTTGTTATCACATTTGCAGATAGCGATAACATGTCTCCCGCGTCCCTTCATCTCCATCTCTGCTCCTAGCAGAAGCAAATTATCCTTCCTTCTCTTTCTTAAAGTACAATTTAACCAGACTCTTACATTTAGCAGTAGAGTTCAGGGCAAAACCTAGGTCAATTGGTTGGAGAGGAACTAATAAAAAGCAAGGAACATTCCTGAATTATATTGAAGTGTCTTATACTGTTGTCATTCATATTTTGATGATGTGCTTCATAATACTTCATCTAATGCTTTGATTTTCATCATCATCTCAGTAACCATGATAGTATCAATCAGCAGTGGCCTTATTATACTGCAGAAACAGCCAACCTCCAAATCTTGTCAGATTATTACAACTGAGGTCTTTCTTTCTTTCTTGTTTGTGGTGCATATTCTTGGCTGTTTGGCAAAAGAGGTGTCTTCACATTTGCGGGTAAGGGATGCTTTTCCATGGTGAGGGTGCTACGTTGCCATTATCTTATCTGTATGGCCTAAGAAGCCAATAATTGGTCCAATGAGACTGTAGTGTATTTTAAAGCTGCAAGCCCTACACCAGGCAGAATCTAAACTACTACTAATCTACTAGTAAACTAAACTAACCTACTCTAATCCTTTGTCCTCATAACCTACATATATCTCCATCACTTGCCAATCTGATCCTCCTAAGGCAGCTTCTCTCTACCAACTGTCAGCTGTCTTGCTCCTGGCATCTCCTTACTGGCCAATATGTGTCTCTTTTATGCCTGAAGGTTTTGAGTCACTGCCAGGGGTCTTGCCGGAAGTCAGCTCATAAGTAGAGGTAATTAGAACACGGGCTATGGGGAGATACACCCCTGGCCCCAAGTCCTCAACAAACTGACCTGGACTGCAGCTGGCCTGTAGCACAGAGCTGATGTGAACTCAAATGTGTGCTGCCTTGTTGAAACAAGGCCTTCATTTCTTTAGCAAGGAGAAAGGACCCCACCATCTGGCATTAGGTCTAGACCTACAGGGCAGTAAATCTATTCCTGCAAGTGGAACATACGACAGAAATGAGGGGAAAAAAACACAGATTTTGTTTTCTTCTAGTGGGGGAAGTTTGCTTCCTTCTTGGTTCTGTGCAGGTGTGTGGATGGATAGGGGTAGGTTCTGAGGTCACCCCATTCCAGCTCCAACAGCTGCTCCTCATAGACATGGCTGCTCCAGCTGCCCCCACCCCCAGTGGGCATTTTGCCCTGCCCTGCTATTCACTGATGGTCAGCTCTTCCCAGACAAGCAGGTCCCCTTGAAGATATGCATCTCCTTGGAAAGGGAGCTTTGCAGGGAAGCAATTTGCAGTAGTTATTTTTGTCAGTGCCTTTGTGTGGCTGCCATCTGAAAGCATTAGTCCATTAAAACAGGCCTTTCTCAGTTTAGAATCCTTCGTGTTCTCCTTTCAACTCCCGGCGTGCTGCTGCTGCTCTGGCTGGAGATGTGGCAGTGTCTGGCCAGGCACAGTGGGGCCCAAATCACTGGGTCACCATCAGGTGAAGGAGAAGGAAACATAGCCTGCTGGGGCAGCCTGGAGAATGTCATCTCTAGCTGTCAGCTCAGTTTCAGCTCTCTCCTCGGGTTACTCTTAGCAAGTAACTACTGCACTGTGGTAAAGGAGTACATCTCAGGATTGATGCTCTCTTGGAACCCAGAGACTGCTGGGATGTTGTTGTTGTTGCTGCCGCTGCTGCTGCTGCTGTTGCTGCTGCTGCTGTGGCTGCTGCTGGTGGGATGTGTGTGTGTGCGTGTGTGTGTGCGTGTGTGTGTGTGTGTGTGTGTGTGTGTATGTGTGTGTGTGTATGTGTGTGTGTGTGTGTGCGTGCGCGCGCGTGTGTGCGTGCGTGCGTGTGTGTGTGTGTGTGTGTGTGTGTGTGTGTGTGTCTAGAGCTTGGCTCACGTTTGAAGAAAGATGCTACCCAAGGAGGCAATGCATGGCTCAACAGCCTCATTTCTCCCATGTAAGCCAAGGACTGTGGAATGTTTACTCTGTGTTAAGTACTAGGAATGCTGGGCTGTATGCTGGGCAGCACAGAGAGCTGTGAGGACCAGAAAGCCAGCATTTGACAACTATCCAGTGTCCCAGACACATTATATATCACCCAAATCGGTCCCTTCACAGCAACCCTAGTTGATGCTAAGACACGGCACTAAACAGTTTAATTCCTGTTGATCTTTGTCGTCCTGAATTAATGCAGGAGGAGCCATGCCAGGTTCTCATTACGGATGGACAAACTGAGCCCTGTGGTAAACTGTTGCTTAGCCGCCTGACTCCGAAGCTCACATCCTCAGCTTCTGTGAAATGTCCTGGTTGCTTCTCAAATCAGGCCAGTGATGTCTTTCGTAGAGTCGGAGGTCAGCTTCATTCAGTCTGAGCTCACTTTCAAGATGGTCTGGGATGCATTTGATGTGCTTGGCAGGGTCCTGGCCCGTGGCAGCGTGCTCTACGTGGTGCCTGTAATGGTTAGTTTGAACCATCAACTTAATACAACCTAGAAACATTTAGGCAGAAAGTCTCAGCGAGGGGTTGCCTAGATCCGGAGGATTTGCCCACGGGCATGGCTGAGAGGGAGAGTTTTAACTGGGTTAATTGAGGTGTAAGGGCCAGTCCACTCCTCGCAGCGTCACAGCCTAGTTTGGGTCCTGGAGTGTATAAGAGTAAAACAAAAGTGAGTTGATTCAATAAGCATGCATACATTCGTCTTTCTCTGCTCTTGACTTTGTGTGAATATTGCTTCCAAGTCCTGTTACTGTGACTTCTCTACTATGACGTGTAAGTTAGAAGTAATCTCCTAGCTCAAGTTGCTTTTGGTTTAGGTATTTAATCACAGCAACAGAAGTGCAGATAAAACAGCGTTTTTAACTAAAAGGTGGTTTTAGGTTTAATTTGACCCAGGTCCTCAGCCTCTGGAGCTGGGGGGCCTCTTGGACTCCCCTAAGTCTTCGTCCCACCCACGGGGCTCGTGTTCTCCTCTCCCAACTCCATCACCTTCTCTTTAACCCTTGTACACTAAAGGAAAAATGAAAAGCAGGCTTATGTCAGAGCTACAACAGCTGGAGCTGTTATCTTTTCAATCTCCCTCCGCATCTATGGAACTTTCTGGGACTTTACAGCTCTTAAATATAAATAATCACTGCACAGAATGTGTCTCTCAGCCTCCTGGAAAACAGAGCATTCTCTTTGTCACTGACGTCATTAGTCTGAGCACCTAAACAAGACACTGGACGCTAAGTGGTGAACATTTTCACCCCTGATCTTGCTTCTCTGCCAGCCAAGGTTGAGGAGATCAGCAATGACACTTGATAAACCAGCACAGAGAAGGACCCCTGGGAGCCAGAAGCACCTTCTGGTCTTGTGGGTGGCAAGGGGCGTTGGCAGAGATTGGGCTTGGAGCCAATCTCAAAAGCCACTTCAGGTTTTTTTGTGCTCTAACCACCGCTGTGGTCTCCCTGCTAAATTGCTACAATGTGTGCTCTTTGGCACCAGCCCCGAAGACCACCCAGGCATGCAGGCAAATGCAAAATGCAGCCCCTGACCTCAGTCCAAACGAATGCTTCTCACTGGCTGTTAGCATGCCCTGTAGTCTTCCACTGTAGGGGTCCTCTCGGAGGTGTGCAAGGGCCAGTGCAAAAGCCACTCCTGCGTATTAAGGACACTCACTGATTTCCTGGCTGCTGGGAGTGCAGGTGACCTTCTGCAAATCTGAGTGGAGAAAGAGATCTCAGAAGGTTTAACTTTTGTGGAGAGCTACAGTATCATCTTGAAACTCTTTTGCAAAGAGATTTCCACCATAATCCACTCCCTTTTCTATACATTTTAATCTGTGCTTTTCTGTTGGGCTTTAGGGTTCATTGAGTTGCTGCGCCTCAGACAAGCTTACTGGTAATCTAAAGTTTGTCCAGAAAAGCCTTTATACACAACTTAGCCTTTCCATACTGGCCACTTATCCCTGACCCCAGAAGAGTAACCCTGACCTTTTACACCTGATAGTAAGTGAAGCAAGGTATTTAGAAGAATACACTGCAAAGTACCAATTAAGCAATCAGTAAGTAGTAATTATTATTATTTTTTGGGGGGATTGGAGAGGGATTGTGTTACACTTTTCTTGTCAGCAAACTATTACCTGCCCTGGCTCTTTAAGGAGTATTGCTTTCAGTAACTATGTCTTTGTGAGTGTAGCCCCTAAGGCAAATTAAAATATTATTTATTCATTAATCCGACTTGTATTTTTGAGCATCAACTAGAGATGAATGATCTATTTGGGAAGAAATTATCATGATACAGTTTAGCCATTACTGAATGGAGGTTAAGGTAAAGCAGAGTAGACATGGAAAGTGGGTACTATGTCCCTAGGGAGGCTGGCTGTGCTTCGCAGGGCATCCGTACAGAATGGATAATGTATATTGAGTTCTGTGTATGTTTGATCCTGTGCCAGATACTAAAAGTCTTTCAGACAAATGGAGCAGAAGGGGGTGGACGCAGAGGAAGGAAGGGCACAGCGGAATTGAAATGGGCACACTCAGGAAGACTCTATGGTTGATGTTAGATTATTAACAGCAGAACATTGATACAGTATTGTGGGAACCCTCCCATACTGACAGGCCAGCCTTATATTCTTGTCTTTCTTTATACCATAGAGGCACTTAAGTAATGTGGCAACACATTTTGGTGTGTGTGGGCAACTTAAAAACATAGGAAACTTCTTTTCACTGACACCATGATGGAATACAATGTTATACCTTGTTATACTAGGACTCAGGGATGCTGAATGCCCTACCTTGTAGAAACAGTTCCATCAACATAAAAATCAGTTTGAGTACATATATATATATTATATATATAATGTTTATATATGTGTGTGTATGTGTGTGCATGCATGTGTGTGTGTATGTGTGTGTGTGTGTGTGTGTGTGAGAGAGAGAGAGAGAGAGAGAGAGAGAGAGAGAGAGAGAGAGAGAGAGAAAGATCCTTCAAGTTCAGGAATCCTTCCTGAAACTTCACAAAGAAAACATGCTTCCCAATTTAAGAACTCCTGTATTTAGGAATAAATAGTAAATGGCATAAATGGCATCGTGTAGCTAAGAAGCAAGATGACCAGCTTAGTGCCAACAACAGCAAAGATGGCATCACAAGGGAAGGAAGTAAGGACATTACAAGACAGCTTGAAGATTAAGGGCCTGAGCATCCACACGACCTGGCAGATGGGACTTAGAAGGCATCTCAGTCCTAAGAAATGCAGGGGTGGTTTCTAGACTCTCCCAGTGATGCTGAAGATTAAACACTTTTGGTAAGATCTTCTTCAAGCTTGAACTTGCAATATTATCATATGGTAGCATTTGGTATGTAGGTCTATGCCTTGGGGCCAAACCCTTTACCGGATGTTTGGACCCATCTTTTGTTTGTTTTTCTCTCCTTTGAAGGCACCATTCCCTTTTACATCAGGGGCCTGGGTGTGCATAAAGATTTCCCCAAAGCCTGGCCTCTGCTGCACTTCTGAAAAACATTACTGGCTGTTACAAGCCCAGTTTAGTGCCTCTCACCCAGAGAGCTCCCTGAACAGGCTCTATCGTGTTGGCCTTCTGACTTACTCCTCACAGCACTCTCACAGCTTCCCCAGAGCAAGTGACATACTTGCCTTGTTCTTGTGTGTTCATGGGCCTTTAGTTAGAGTGTGAGAGTTTTGAGAGCAGAGGGTTCTTTCTGTCTTTTTCTTTCCTTTTTCTGTTTCTGTTTTTGGGGTTTTTTTGGGGGTGGGTGGGTGGGATGGGGTTAAGACATGCTCTTATATAAAGTTGCTGGCCTGGTACTTCATATGTAGTCCAGATTGGTCTCTAACACACGGTCATCCAAGTGTCTCTGGTTCGGGGTTTACTGGATTGGCCACCATATAACCATCCAGCGGATGCCCTTTTGAAGGATGGAATTCAAGTGGCTTAGGATGTAGGACTACAAGGATAATTTTCAAGTCAGAGAAGACTACAGCAATAGATTTCCTGATACTGTGGCCAGACCCAGCAAGCAAATTCAATGTCAGAGGCTGCTGTTTCGGTTGTATGTCCATAAACTATGGCTGTGAAATGATACTGCTGTCAGTTTCCCACAGCAGACTTCCCTGAGAGTCTTCACGAAGCAAGTTGTCCCTCTCTGGGGGTGGATTTGATAAAAAAAAATAGGCATAATTCATTCTAAATCGCATCTTATGAATAAGATAGGAGATCAAGCTCAGAAGCACCATTTTTGGCTCCCCAATTGGAATGGAGGGTTGTCTGTGAGGCCAACATACCAATTTTGTCACTTGATTTATAAGCCATTGATGAAGGCCATTTCCCAGAAACATTCCAAAATAGCCCCATCAGAAAGAGGGAGTTTCGAGGGGACCATTTTAGAGAGGTTAGGTGGCATGTTCTTTTAAGAGCCTGTGTACAACTTCTTACAGTAATAAACGAGACCTAGCACCTGCAGAGGATTAAAGGAACTTGGGACTTTTGTGCTTGTTATTTGGACCTCACAGATGTTTTGCAAAAACATTACTGGCACTCTTTCTCAGGTGCAGAGGTGGAAAATGATGGAGGCTTGATGCTTTGATAAAGGTCACGGAGGACAGAGGCACCCCCACCTCCATTCAACCTGTATGATCAAGAAGACAGATAAGTCACATAAGTGCATGTATGAGAGACCTGGTGATTGTTCAAGTCCTCTTCGAGGTAAGGAGAGGTGACGTGTATATGTCCCGAGACTCTACCCACTTTACACACCTATTTCATCCAAGAGGTGAAATAGTAGAGTGGATAGGAATACAGATTATCTGCCCAGTGGCTTGTGTGTTCACCACACTCTGTCACTAGCGCTTGTGACTTGGGAGTATTCCTTACATTCTCCATGCTTTCGTTTTCTATAGCAGACAAGCCGTACTCATAGAGTGCTGTGAGAAATGCATTAACATGGCACAGTAACCCTGCTGTCACTGTGACCAAGTACCTGGCAAGAAGCGAAGAACAATTTATTTGGCTCCCAGTTTGAGAAGTTACAGTCTGCCATGGTGGAGAAGGCACAGCACATGAGCATCTTGTCTCTGTGATTGTAGAAGCACATGGCTGCTAATCCACATCAGTGGCCAAAAAACAGAAATAAGAATACAGACACTCCACCCAACTTCTCATTTTTACTTTTTATTTAGTCTGGGGTGTCAGTCCATGGATAGTTCTGCTCATGTTCAAGAATTTTTTTTTTTTTTATTCTTCAGTTAATTTGCTTTGGAATTGCCTTCACAAACAGGCCCAAAAGTGTGTTTCCTAGGAGACTTTAAATACAGTGAAGCTGACAGTGAGAAATAACCATTACATGTATATAAAGTCCCTATTTGATTTACAACAAAAATATTGAGACTTATTATTTCAATTGAAAACCTCAGCAATCATGTAATGTCAGTGATATCATCCCTCTGTATTACAGAGGGGAAATTGAGGTGAAATATTTTGCCCAAAGTTCCCCATTGGGCTCAGAACTAGACCATTGTATATGGCAATCTACCCTGCATACACATATGCCTTGATTAATCTGCTACCTTAAATTATGCTTGCTAATTGGCAGGTGACCAGATAGATTCATGTTAAATGTTTTCTAGATGTATGGAGAAAAGCCTTTTCCTTTAGTGTGATCCCCACAAAATGTATCTGAAAGCCACAGAGGAGATTTTTACCTATCACTATGGAATCTCCATTCATAGAGGATTTTAAAATAAAATGGATTCCTCAAACCCTCAAACTCAATTCACTTTACAACAGTTTAAAGCAATATAGTTTTAGAAACAGGATATATTGTTTGAATTTGTATGTCCTTTATAATTAAACATGAAGTCAATTCCCTTGAGGTTTAAGATTCCCAACAGAGAACTTGTCTAATGTCTTGTATCTCTGTCAGCCATGTCTTAGGCTTATGAAACTTATGCTTGCTGTTATTGATGTCTGTGCTGTCCTACTTCCCTGTGTGGTTCATTTCCAGAAAGTAATGATTGTAACAGAAACACCAAATCAACTGAATAACAACCTCAGCTGTGCAAATATTTCAACTCAGCCAACACTGAGCTGTTGTCTCTCAGACTTTTCCATCATGTGACAACTTGGAGAATTCAGACATGGCCGAAAACAGTATAAAAGTCTGTGTTAAACATACAAAAGAAAATCAATAGTTTGTCAAACCTGATGACAAGACAGAAGCAAAGATGAGTGGAGGAAAGAGGGATGTCTTGAAAATGAAGATAGTTAAGGTTGGCCAAACATTCCATTTTGTTTAGCTACTAAATATTTCCTAGGAACTCCCAAACTAACCATCTGGTTGAAAAATTCAGAGTCCCAGAAGACCAATTTTTGTGTGTGTGTATGAATTAAAAATTATCTATAATATTCCTTTCCTCACTTCCTTGTCTTGACTTCTCTATGAGTAGGCTATAGTTTTCTTCTTTTCCTGAGCGTAAGTTTTGCCAATAGACTAGTTTTGGCCAGTGGTGGGTAGCTAGATGTGGCTATTGCCAGTTGTAGTCTGAGGTCTTAACAAGACAATTCACAGCAGTTCTTTGCCTTCCTTTTGACATCAGAACTGTTAGGAAGAAGTGTTCCTTTCTCCATTCTTGGTCTTGGAACTAAAGACAAAGGAGATCTGACCATAAGCATAAGTCTAGGTTCCCTCTTGGCCCCATTGATCTGAAAGTACTGTATAGACACTTATAAGGTAACTTATTGAAAATTGGGGATAATTTGTTATTCAATATAATTACAAAAGCTAGCGCTACCACAAAAAACAAACAAACAAACAAACAAACAAACAAAAACAAAAACCTGCTCCATATGCAAGTTGTGGAAACTGAAGGGTAGACATATGTGGGATAGTGTAACAAGTCATCTTTAAGTTAGGGACCTGAATGATAGTGTCTTTTTCCAACTGTATAACCAACCATACATCTGTAGGCCCATTATCTATCACCCACCCATCTATACACCCATTCCCTAATCTGTCTACTTTTCATTCCTTCCTAACTATGATTTACTTTACATGTTGATTTTCTTCTTTGGGAGGTGTTTATTCTATGCATTCTTGTAATGTACAGAATATTATTCCTGGCAGGGGCTCTGGTAAACTCTCATGTGCTAACTGACTCAAGAAAGAATGTCTATTAAACTTCAAGCTTAGAAATTCACTTGTCGCTTAAGGCATGCAAGGAGGTAAACAAGCAAAACAAACAAAAAGTTGTGAGAAAATTTTCCAGAAGAAATCAAACTAATATGACTCGTTAGTGTTGCCCTTCCTAAGACAATGTGACCACCCCAAATTTTGTGATGTGAATTTGGGGGAAATTGTGCTACAAAGGACTCAGGGCACCTAATCTTAGTTTTCACTCTTCCACAGTGTTTTCTCCTCCCTCTTATTGCACCTGTATCTCTAGTAAAAAGAAAGGGGATTGAATTTCTTGGTCATTAAAGACGCTACCGGGCTCTATGACTTGTGATTTCAACAGCATAGCGTATATTGTGGAAAGAAGGGTTGTTTGAGTGGGAAAGGAGTGATTAGGTGTTGGCTATGGGGACACCATATAGAGCTTCTGAGGTTCAATACACTCAGAGTGAAAAGGATGGTGATGCTACAGTAGTAGCAGCTCTGATGTACTCAGCTTGCCTATGGACATACAGCCCAGCCCAGGATCCCTTGTATACTCTATACTCCATCTCTTTTCTTTCTGCTGTTTTTTTCCCTTTTGTCTCCATTCCCACTATTCCTGTCCTTTAAGCCTCTTGTATTCCCTTCACTTCACCAGAGACTCTGTGCAGCCTCTGCAGCAGCTTGTTGGTAATTATTCTTAGTGGCATTCAGCTCAGCTGCTGGGGCTGGGAGGAGAGTCTGCTTCAAATCCTCCATTAGTCAGGATGCTTTTCATGGCTGGGAACAAAACCCTGACTCAAGCTGGCTTAAACAAAAGAGAATTCATTATTCTGCAAATCAGGAATTCCAGGGGCAAGGGCAGATCTGAATCTGGTTGAATCAGCCATTCAACAGTAGCATTCAGTGCCAGTCCCACCCAGCTCTGCCATCATTACTTGGCGTTTTAGGCAGGTGTCATGAGAGTGTCGGGAGCTCCAAGTAGTTCATGCAAAAAATGACAAGCTCTGAAGGACAAAGAGGCATTTTTTTTCTGTGATTCTTTCCTAAAAACCAATAGTATCCCCACAACTCTGCGTCCTACCACCTACCTAGAAGACTTCTCTTTCACGTTTCGTAGGTCAGAGTTAGAACCTGACCGTTTCTCAACCCATCAGCTATGGAGAGAATAACACCACCTCGAGACCAGCCACACCATCTCTGGAGCTGGGGCAAAGTCAAACAGTAAGAAGCCTCATGTGTCAGAGGTAGGACAAAACAAAGAAGAAAAGAAAAAGAAAGAGGGAAACCAGAAGGGAAGGAAGGCAGGCTAGATGGATGATAGACAATAGTAAGGTGTAGAAAAGGGGGAAGAACCAAGTCTCAGAGTAATCTGGCCTCATTAGACTTCTCAGCTGCAAGTCTGAGCCTGGTGCTAACCTTTCATATCATATTGTAATGTAAGAGCAAAATTAATGCCATATTCTATATGTGATAAAAATTCTGCAGCTAACGCCATGGACTGTGAATGTTCTGTGAGAACTTGTCCTCCAGGTGACTTCACTTCTTCCTGTGTTCCTGGAATGACCACGCACTGCCATAGACTAGACCTGCCAGCAATCTCCAGAAACTCCACCGGAGTTATTCGATTCAATTGACTCCCAATGATTCTCTGAGATAAAACAACTTCCCTGGAGATTCAGCCTCTTGGACCAAACCTGCCTGAAGGTCGATATTCCTGTGACCCACAAACCTTGCTTATGGTTTTTTCCTTGCTTCCCTGTGACCCCAACCCCCAATTACAGTTTTTCCCTTATTAAGCCATTACCTCTGAAGCTCTGGTGTCACTCTCCTATCCTGCTGTGTCAGGAAGCATTGTGATGTGACATTAGCTCTGATCCCATAATGCAGGACCCTGTGTATGTTGCACTGATATTGAGTCCTGGTGGTCATTTCAGGAGATCTTGTGTTCTCGGCAATCTGGGAGAACTCAGTATTACAGTACTAGTCCTGAATCTCACAGTAAAACAACTTCACTTAACACCAGCATCTGTGCATACTAAGCTCCAGGTAAAAAGGTTGGAGATGGTAGATGTTAGGTCCTACTGCAAGGCATGGCTGGCATGCCCTGCCCTCTACCTATGGGCGGGGCTTCCTCTCTCCCAGAGAGTCACTATATAAACCAGACATTTTGGTTCCACTGTCCCCCTTTACCCTTTGCCCTACATTGCCCTGGCCCTTTTCCTACCTCCCTGCTCTCTGCCCTTCCCCGCACCCCTGCTCTCCCTTCCCCTGCCCCTCCTGTGTCACTTCCAATAAACCTGCAATTATATATTATAGCTTCGTCGCCAATTAGCTCATTCCGTTTATACTATATTATACTGATAGATTAACAATCAGTAGAAGCTCACTGTATTCTGCTTTAATAATGCCATTTGCACTGTTTTCTGCCTTTTAAGACTTACTCACTCATCCTGGACACAGAAGAGCCAGTGGAGGATACTGCTCCCACCCACCCTGGGAGAAATTCCCAGCTGGTAGGCTGGCTCTAATACCCTGTATAAGAGTGAGGGCAGCCTGTCTTTTTTCCTATTACCCATAAACACTATACAAAGTAGGAGCATAGCCCAGGCCCACATGTCTTTTCTTCTGGCCAGGCTCCTGAGAGTTAGAATTTTGTCCCTAGAAATCGAGTCTTGGGCCAATTATTTTACTCCCCACACCCCTAGTTTACTTCTCTGTCGAAGAAGTAAAATACTAATTATTGTTTTAGTTACTTTTCTGTTGCTGTGATAAAATGCCATGATGAACATAACTTAAAGAGGACAGAGTTTAGTTGGGCTTTTGGTTCCAGAGTCATGACTGGGCAGCATGGCAGCATGGCAGCATGGGAGCACAGCAGCACAGGAGCATGGGAGCACGGCAGCCAGGAGCATGGGAGCACGGCAGCACAGAAGCATGGGAGCACAGCAGCACAGGAGTATGGGAGCATGGCAGCACAATAGCATGGCAGCACAGCAGCACAGCAGCAGGGGAGCATGGCAGCATGGCAGCACAGGAGCACTGGAGCATGGCAGCATGGCAGCACGGGAGCACAGGAGCACGGCAGCATGGGAGCACGGGAGCATGGCAGCACAGAAGCATGGCAGCACTGCAGCATGTCAACATGGGAGCATGGCAGCATGGCAGCATGGCAGCAGGGCAGCACGGCAGCATGGCAGCATGGCAGCAGGGCAGCAGGGCAGCAGGGCAGCATTAGGGCAAGAGCATAAAGCAGAGAAAGCAAACTGGAAGCAGAGGTGGGATTCTAGGTCAGAAAGCCTGTCCCCAGTGACATATTTCCTCAAGCAAGAGCACACTTCCTAAGCTTTCCCAAACAGCACTATCAACTGAGGATCAAGTGTTCAAATACAGAGGCTTATAAGGAAGCATTCTCACTCAGACTTCTATAGTAATTTTCACTCCCTCAAATTATTGAAAAGATAAGAAAAAGAAAGTCAATAAGTACCTTGCCACAGAGACTGTGCAGGGCAAGTATGTAATAACCCTTAATGGTTATTTTTATGAGTATATTAATATAGATATTCTTATAACATTATCTAGTCAGTGGGGCCACATTGAATCTTCTAGTCACATGAGAGCTGACTTTTCTTTTTCTGCTGGCATGCCATCAACACTTCCAAGCCTGAAGGACATGTTCATTTGACATAAGACCTCCACCAATGCTTGATTCCATTCCATGACTTGGGCTGCCGAATGTGTTTTGGGGAAATTTCTTGCTCACCTCTCCTGGAGCATATTTAAGATGCCTACTTGTCATACTGGAAAGTCCATGCAACAAAACACGCTAAGATATATCGACAATTCTTTTCTCCATGCTGTAGTTCATGGAGAACTTGAATCAATGTATGTGTGTTCTTGTGCATGTGTGTGGGCATGTGAATGTGTGTTCTGCACCACAAAACATGCAGGATGAAGGCCCAGTGTTGGGAGCTCTGGCCTGTAGGATGAGTCAGGATCAGGGAAGGGGAAGGGACCTGTGCAAAGTCACATGGACTTTTCTTTTTGTCTTACAGTTTGGACACTTCCCACTACCCTTCTCTCTTGGGAAAGTTTTCTAGTCTTACTTGGCCAAGAAAAGAAATAGGAATTCTAGATAGTATGGTTGAAAGTCATTCATTAAACCCTGTGTAGGTTTCTTAGGGTTGCTGTAACAAATTTCCCCAAATGTGGCTGGTTCAAACAACGCACTTATTCCTCAGTTCTAGAGATCAGAACTCTTAACTCAAAATATTCACATGACCATACTCATGTCAAAGTCCCAAGGGCACACATTACCAGCAACTTCTAGCTAAGGTGGCTGTAGGCATCCATTGGCTTGGGGACTCATAGCACCAATCTTCACCTGAGCGTATCCATGTTCTCTGTGTGCCTTGCCACCTTCTGTTCTTCTGTAAGCATACTTGGACTTGGACTTAGAAGCACTCTGATTCTGAATGACTTCATCTTGGGTTACTTAGCCTAATTACATCTGTGAACGTATTTAAAAATGTTATGTTCCAGGGACTGACTTTGACATGAACTCTGGTGCCCCATAATTGACCACTTCCCCTTGGTGAGGAGGCCTGATGGCACTCAAAGAAAGAATAAGCAGGCTACCAAGATGAGACTTTATAGCCTATGACCATATAGTCAGGGAGGAGGTCCCCCTTGGTCTTACATCTAGGGGAGGAGAATAGGGTAAAAGCAGGAGGGAGGGAGGAATGGGAGGATACAAGTGATGGGATAACGGTCAAGTTGTAATCTGAATAAATTAATACAATTTAAATTATAAAAATGTTTTATAAAAAAATTTATGTTCATATATTCCAGATGGAACAAGCTTTTGCTTTTTGCCCTTTCCTGGGAACAGGTGACAGAGCAAGCAAGCATAACTGAATGTAACCCTACTAGCAATCTTGATACTATGCACCACTTCAATCCTCTTGGCAGTTGCAGAGTTTGAGCTGCCTCAGTCATTGTACATGTTCATCCATTTGTTCTTAATGATCCCACCATGGAAATGCAGATACTATGTCTTAGTTACTTTCCTATGCTGTGACAAGATACCATGACCAAGGCAACTTAAAGAATAAAGAAGCATTTAATTTGAGGTCTTATGGTTCCAGAGGGTTAGAATTCATGATCATTATGGCAGGGAGCATGGCAGTAGACATGGTGCTGGAGCAGTAGCTAAGATCTCACATCTCGAGACAAGAACTACGAGTCAGAGCAAGCCAATTGGCAACAATGCAGGTTTTTGAATACTCAAAGTTCATTTCCAGTGACCCATCTCCTCCAACAAGGTCCCACCTCCTAATCCTTCTCAAACAGTTCTGCCAACTGGGACCCAGTGATTTCAATGTACGAGCCTCTAAGGACCATTCTCATTCAAACTACCCCACACGGGGACCTAGTAAGAGCATGTTACTTGTTCAACAGCTATTAAGCAACCCATTACTTAAATTTAAAAACTTCATACATTAATTTGACACAGAGAAATAGCTTTCATTCCTTCTGCTGTATTTACCAAATGCATTTTTTCCAGCCAATTACAACGCAAAGATAAGCCCACATATTTTCATCTACCAAGGAACCGAAGAACTTCCCTCTTCCACTCAGTTTCTGGTAAGAAGTCCTAATGTAATAGCTTGGATTCCTTGTAGGTCAGAGGCAGGATCACAGTAGATTCAGCTGTCCATATTGTAAAAAATGCATGCTAAGTGGTTTCACATAAGTGTCTTCAGTAGTGGAGTTGTGAATTTGCTCCAGGATAGATACAGCTTTCACCCTTTGAGTCCCAGAACTGTTAGCCAGAGACCTTTTGAGAGGGCATGTGATTCTTTCAGCACACCTGGGAGTCTTAGCTTTTCTCCCATGCTGATCAGGCACACTGGAAGGAGGAAGAAGGCCATGATTTATTGCTCACTTGTTGTATGTCATATTTTTCAAATGGTGTTTTAAAACAACTGATCTCTTTCAATCCTCAGCTGTGATTATCACTATGCAAGCACACCTCTGAGAATGGAGACACCAAACCATCTTTAAACATGTGATGTTGAGAACTAGATTGTTAAACTCTCATCACTGAAGCCCTCATCTCTATACTCAGTCCATACTCCAAGTACAACAGCCTGTCCAATGCTACCACTTGAGCCTTATGGGTAAGGTCTTAAGCCTGTCACTGCTGTAACAAACCTGAATCAAAACTCTATCTATCTATCTATCTATCTATCTATCTATCTATCTATCTATCTATCTATCTATCTATCTACAAGGACTGTAGCCTTTGTTGTCCTGGAACTAACTCTTTGGACCAGGCTAGCCTCAAACTAAGAGATCTATTTGCCTCTGCCTCCAAGTGCTTGGATTAAACATGTGCACCACCACTGCTTAATGTTATAGAGCTTTAAAGAAACTTATGATTTTAACATAAAGTGCCCCTCATAGGCTCATAGGTTGGGGCTTTGTCACTAGATATATTAGTTCTCAGATAACAAATTGTATCTTCTACAATGATAGATAAAGAATAGTCAGAGGTGTATCGAAGAGGTTACAGAGTTTAAAGAGGCTTTATTGAAGGAAGAGGCAGAGTTGATACAGGTATAGAGAGAGTCACTAAAGATGGTTTGATAAGATGTGAAGGAGCCTAGTCACAAAGATGTTAGAAGATCAGAGATAGTTAAAGGTAAGTGGAGGTGAAGCACAGTGGGCCTGGTAGGACCTAGTGTCAATTCTAGTATGCACCATTAAACAGAGATGACTGAACTGAGCGGAAACTTCAGGGATAGTCATAGTCAGGAGTTTGGGAATGGTTAGAAGTTCATTCCTCTTTCTCCTGTATTATATGAACTGGATGATCAGTTGGCAGGTCATAAGGTACCATCACACACCAGTAGTAAGTGTCTCTCCTTTTACATGATCCAGGTAAGGGAGTTGGATGCTTCTTTTTTCTGTTGTGTTCAATAATGTTATGTAGAAATTTATTCTGTTTTGTTCAATAATGTTACATAGCAACTTCTTTCAACTGAAACATATTTCCCCCACGACTCACAAAGTAAACAACTCACAAGTATTAAGAAGTTCCTGAAACCAACAAGATTTTCAGGTTCCTCCACAAAGCAGAAAACAACTGCTGGGCAAGAAGATTGTTCAACTGGCCGAGTTTTCTGAAGCATCTCCCTTTCATGTCAAACTGTATACAAGTCATGTAGGGAGCTATAGACTGTGAGTCATATTCCATGTTCAAGTGGCTTTTGATGTCAATTTTGCTCCTGTAAATAACTCCTTGCCCATATTCGTATAATGGATCCCAGTGCACTTATTGGTTCACTAAAGTGGACTTTGGTGGAATCCTCATTTTAGTCTGTCAGCAGTTCCTTGTCTGGGGTGAATAACTGTTTGTACTTATCTTCACAGGTTCACACGTTTAGTTTTCCTGATATAGTCTTGATAGACCCCTGGACCCATGTGTTGTAATCATCTTCAACAAGTTCATGGGTGGAAAATTTTGATTTGTCTGAATAAGTTACCTATCATTTGATGTTCAGGCTGGGTATTCGGGAGTTACCCAGTTTCATAAACAAGATATAAAGTTATTCCTCTGCATTTGTACTAAAAATGTAACTAACTATTGATTATAAAATCGAGTCACTCAGGTGTCACTCAAGCCCAACCTGAGATCCATTATTACATACAATATGGAGCAACTTTGAGCAGGACTGTAATGTATAGATGTATGTATGATCTCCACCATAAGTCTCCATTTTAGAGAATGAGGTTATACATGGGTGAGATAGGAGGTAAAAATTCTCATTGGGAGACATCTTAAACACTGCTTATACAGTTGGTTTAAATGACATATGTGGCCAAAGTCATGTAAAGAGTATATGACTAAGTCAAGACTTAATCCATGTCTAACCTTAATATTCATGCTGGCTCCCCAGTATCGAACAGGCTAAGTGTAAAAGGCATGGTACACATGGAATATGTAGAATGGTCCTGTCTCTCTGTGTGTACTTGTGTTGATATACTTTGCTTTTTCTAAAGAATATGCCAGAAGTTATTGACAGCAGTTACCCATGGGGAAAATGAGTTCACGAAAGATCTTTGGTTTTAATTGTAAAACTTTTTGTATAGTTGAATATTTTACTATGTCCACCACTTACTGGACTAGAATGATGGAAACAGATGCAGAGACCCATAGCCAAACAATAGGACAAGCTCAGGAAGTCTTGTGGAAGAGTGGGAGGAAGGATTGAGGGAGCCGGAGGGGTCAAGGACATTGCAAGAAGACCTACAGAGTCAACTAACCTGGGCCCGTGGGGGCTCACAGAGGCTGAACCATCAACCAAATAGCATGCATGGGCTAGACCTAGGCCCCCTACACATATGTAGCAGATGAGAAGTGTGTTCTTAATGTGATTCCCTAATAACTGGAGTAGAGATTATCTCTGACTCTGATGCCTGCCTTTGGATCCCTTTCCCCTAGCTGAGCTACCTTGTCTGGCCTCAGTAGGAGAGGATGCTCTTTGTCCTGCTGTGGCTTGAGACGTCAGAGTGGGCTGGTACCCATGGAGTCTTCTCCTTCTCTTAGGAGAAGGAGAGCAGGGGATGGGGGAAGGGTGTGAGGGTGAGAGTGGGAGGAGAGGAGGAAGGGGTATGTGATCAGGCTGGAAAGTGATCTACGAGGGAATAAAATTACCATCTGAACAATTTTAAGTCCAACCTCTTAGGCTGAATGTGTACCATGAGGGTTGGGTGGAGTTTTACATAGTGGGTAATCAAAATCTCATCCATTTCCAGAGGTGCTCATGGTTAGTTTCAAGCCTATCTGCTAACCTGCTAGCTGACCTAATCTGCCTCTAGGTTGCTTAGCAACTTCTGACATCATCATATGACCAAAATCAGATGTGTGCCAGAGGCACCAGATATAAAAGGACAAACCTGCCACCTCCTCTCTCTCTTGCACTCTCTCTAAGAGGCACCTCCTTGCCCTTTCTTTATCTCCCCCACTGTCTCTCTGTCTCTGTCTCTCCCTTTATGTCCTACTCAGGCCCTAACTCTTCTCCCCTTCCTTTCTCCCTGATAAATCTCTCCATATTTTATCTCCATATTGTGTGGCATCTCATTCTTAATGATGACACTCACCTATACAATATCCCTCTCTGTACCTCTACATTAGCCTGGTTTCTCAGATAAAGAAGATGTATACACACATGGACCTTTAATAAAGAGCTTTCTATGAGAAATTGGCTTATATGATCATAGAGGGAGAGGAAGCCTAATATCTGTAGTCAGTGAATGGTAACCCAGAAATGCTGATGGTTTAGTTCCAGCCTGAGTTCAAGTCCCTAACAACCAAGGATAAAAGTTCAAATTCTAATCCTGCAGGTGAAGACAAATAACCTGGCTTGAACATAGGCAGAGATGTTTTGCTTGGCCTTTTGGTTTTATTCAGGTAATAAATTGCATTAAGACTACTATGCTGGTGAATATCATCTTTTCTCAGTCTCCAGACTTAAATGTTAATCCTATTCCCTCACACCATCACAAGCACCTGGAATAATGTTTAGCCAGATATGTGGGCACAATATGGTGCAGTTGAGCTATCTCATAAAATTAGCCTTCCCACCTCCTCTTGGAGGAAGCATCTTGTATCCTCCAGTATCAAGCACTCACCTTCTTAATGAGCTAATCCACGTGTGTATGTATCTAGAAGCACTTGTCTTGGGCTATATCATGTTTTCTATAGCCTTATCATATGATACTGGCTCTATTCAGAGAACATAGATATCTCTTGCTGCCCTCTAATCCACTCAGCCCCAGAACTAGATGTGCATGTGGTAATTTTATTCCCTCCTAGGTTTGAGACATTTACTTGGGCTTTTTCTCCCTTCTCTTTTGTTTATTTTCTACTTACAAAGACAGTAATAGATGGGCATTATAAAATATTTATTTATAAGGCTTTACTTGCTTATTAAAATGTATGTGTGTGTGTGTGTGTGTGTGTGTGTGTGTGTGTGTG
>OU015748.1:82006974-82018890 GCA_907169655.1 Acomys percivali | reverse complement strand
GAGAGAGAGAGAGAGAGAGAGAGAGAGAGAGAGAGAGAGAGAGAGAGTGTCTTTTCAAGTGTAGGTGACTTTGGAGTCCAGAAGAAAGTGGCAGGTCCTTCCGGAGCTAGAGTTCTAGGCAGTTAAGAATCACTTAGCATGGGTGCTAGACACTGAATTTGAGTGTTCTGAAAGACCACGACACACTCTGAACAGCTAAGCCAGCTCTCCAGTCCCCAAATGTCATCTTTAAAGATATATGGGTCACTAATCTTCTTCCTTAAGAACGGTTTAGATCAGTAAACTTCAAACCCCTACCCAGCTCTAGCCAATGGACAGGACATTCTCCACAGTTGAGTGGAGAGTGGGGACTGACTTTCACATGAACTCTGGTGCCCCATATTTGACCACGTCCCCTGGAAGGGGAGACCTGGTGGCACTCAGAGGAAGGACAGCACAAGAAGAGACTTGATACTCTATGAGCATATACAGGGGGAAGAGTTCCCCCTCAGTCACAGTCACAGGGGAGGGGAGTAGGGGGAAAGTGGGAAGGAGAGAGGAATGGGAGGATATAAGGGATGGGATAACAATTAAGATGCAATATGAATAAATTAATAAAATATTTTAAAAAAGAACAGTTTAGAACACCAGCTTCTTTAGGCATCAGGGTCTTGCCTTTCTGCTTCCAACCTTTCTTCTATTGTACCTCAAAGACCCAGGCCCTTAGTTGCTGAATTTTCAGGCTCACTCTGGTCTTAGAATCTTTGCTTGTATTGGTGTCTGGCTGAATTGCCCTTTTCCCAGAGCAAAACTCAGCCCTTTCTCACATTGTTTGAAGAAGATCCTTCTCTGAATATCTGACTGAAGTAGCTGCCTCCCATGAGTCTTCTCTCCAGCCACTTGGTTTTCATTATAATTCTGATCTATTTTGCCTCAACCCTCTTATCATCTTGGCTTGCTCTGACAGCAGAGATGTTTTATATTTGTTATTTTTAATCACTATAATTTCAACACAACAGCACACCACAAACACTTAATGGAGACTTGGTGTATGCATGAATGAAGTCTGTCCTTTTTGGGATGGTGCTTATGATTTTATAGCTGCCTATCCAGACATTTAAGAAACTTTTTAAAGCTAAAATATTGCTAAGGAGCCTCACTAGTAAGTAATCTAACTTGTTTACTTGTTGATGGGGAGGCACAGAGCAGACAAAACACTCTAGATGTAATCTGAACCATTGCCTGGGACAAACCTTTGACTATTGAGTTTTTAATCTCCTGGCCACACACTCTTCTCAGTGAGTGCTGCATACGCATTGCAAGTGGGCATATGAGTCAGGGCACCTGACTCCGACCAAGGCTGTATCATCTCAAGAAGAGATATCTTTTTAAAAAAACATTACCCCTCTGGAGCCTCCCAGACCAACAGTTATTCCATACCCGGCAGTGGGATTTTTGCTTAATAGCCCATTGTTTCTAGAAACCGCATTATGTAGAATAGTGTTCTCAATCTTCCCAATGCTGCTGCTCTTTAATACACTTCCTCATGTTTCTGTGACCCCCAACTAAAATTATTTTTGTTGCTACTTCATAACTGTAATTTCACTACTGTTAATTTATCATAATGTAAATATTGGTGTTTTATGATGGTCTTAGGTGACCCCTATAAAAGGGTCATTTGACCTCCAAAGAGGTCACAACCACAGGTTGAGAATCACTGAGCTAGAAGTTCTGAAAACAATATAGACTTTGCCCTTCTTTTTAGTTGCCCACCAGAACCAGAAAAGATTGTTTTGAAGATACAATACACATAACCTGCATGTGAGTTGTAAGTTTCCTCCTTGATCGCTAGCTTTCATAATGCTGGGAGATGCTATATAGGCTACTAGGAAAGAAAAGGCATCCATCTGCCTTACTCATCTGCAAAGCTTGCTAACTACAATATTATCAACCAGGTAGTTTGTGCCAACCACTGTAGTAGTGGCATGGCTATTATAAAGGTAACCAATTTCTCTATTATTTGATTTGAGGCCCACTGTGTAGGAGTGCTTGCCTGGTACTATACATCCCCCAAAAATCTGTGACTAGAGAGATCATAAGCCCAGGAAGGAACTTACTACCATTGTTTATCTGAACTGGCATAGTGTCAAACTGCCCTCTAAATATCTATCTTTATACCCATAGAAAAATGCTACTCAACCCATACAAGAGAACCTTCTCTATACAACAAATGGCGGTAGATGCAGAGACTCTTGATTGCTCAGGGTGCTGAGAATAAGAGGGATGTGGGTGCTTAACCTAAACAAGATGCTTACTCAGCTATCTCTAAGGCTTGGGGAAATATTGTGATGGAAAAATGGAAAGAATAAAAACGCCAGAAGATAGGGAGAAGGGCTGCAAGATGTTATCCTCAGAGCATGACACAACTGTTAGAATCACATACACACAGTAACTGTGGTTGCCTGCATTGTGCCTGCATAGTGACACCGGGCCTATTAACAGTCATTCATACATGGCAGAAGGCCTTACAGGCTCTACCTGTTCATGGCAGCATTTTGGCTATTGATGGATTCTAGGGGAGGAGGAGCAGTAATTCGTTTTACATATGTGCACACTGGTGAGCCCATCAAATTGCATCAGATAGTTCCATACCTGTTGCCCTGGTTAGACTCAGTGGGTCATAAAATAAAACAAAAGTGTGATCATCAAAAGGGACTTACAGAAAAGAGGTTAACATGGGTGAGAGGGAGATAAGCCAGGGTGGGGGTGAGATTCACCAGAATGCATTCTATACATGTATAGAATTATCATAAGAAACATTTAATTAATAAAAAGTTAAAAATAAATCCACATAGCATCATAGAGTCATTTTTAGTAGATCTAGTGAGAGATAATAGCTTTTGATCATTCATTAAATCTGAGGAGAACTTGTCTCAAGTCCCTACAAACTATCTATAAGCATGCACTAGAGGCAGGTGTCCAAGAGAGAACAGAAGGAACACTGGAACTGGAAAAAAAATAGTGCTACATCTCTTACACACACACACACACACACACACACACACACACACACACAAACACACTGGTTTATCTACTATATGTCAAGGTCTAGTCTAGAATCTGGAGACATAGCTAGAGATGTTCTTATGACTTATGAGTCTTGTAGGTGCATGAGGAACTGTGCCAAAAGGATAATCAGATAATAAATTTCACAGGGAGGGAAAGTAGCCTAGTGATGAAGGGTCAGTAGTTACTTTGAGATGTGGGGTTGCAAGAGTGGCATGTAATCTGAATTCTAAATAAGAAAATGGATTCATCTATGAGTAAGAGCAAAAGTGCAGATGGAAATGAAATTGACTGAGTGGAAAGAACGAAAAGATGCCATAGACCCAAATAAGGAGTCAGCTGAGCAGAGGAAATGTCAGGGAGGTGCACAGAACTGGCCCTTTGAAAACTGTTCAGATCTGGATTTGGTTCTCAGTGTAAAGGAGATGAGCTTGGAGAAACAGAGATAAGAAGAATCTGCTTTCTAGGGACCAAGAGACCTATGAACTGGGTAACCTGCTACGTCATCTGCTCACTGGACTGCTGTTTGCTCATGCAACTGTTGTGAGTTCCTGACTGCATGGGGTGGGGAGGTAGGAAAATGAGATTTTGGAACTACTAACTGGGTCCCTTGCAGCCATCTCCTGCCATCTTTAAGCTATCTCAATGTCCCAATCTGCCTGTCTTACAGGATTGCTAGAAACATCCCATTAAAGAGGCAGTGAATAGGATAGTTATAACCAGCACTATGTGTGTGACACAAACAGTTGCCAGATTTTTACATTCTTTCCCCAGAGAGAATGCTAGAAGCACTCTCCTTTCATAGATTTGGACAGTGAGGCTTTGGGAAGCAGACGGGCTAAGAGCACAGGTTACGCCCAGCACAGGATTCCAGCTCTGCCAGTGAGGTACCAGGGTCTGCGTCCTTGACTGCTGTGCCCCATTTTCTTTTAAACTCTGGTTGCAACTGTTGGGAGTCTGATGTCATTCAATTCCCTGTTTTCCGTTGTAGTAAGGCATAAATGATTAGTTCAAATGTGGATGACTGTACATCGTTTGCCACAGGCACTGAGCTTGCAGACTTGCTCAGCCAGTCTGGGCTCTCTCTGCTGTTAGTCATAAACAAAGTGTGGATTCCTCCAGCCCTGTCTTTAGGTATGTTTCAGTGTTTGCAGCTGCAACAGCAGATAATTAGTTCGTCCTCAGACTGTGTGACACGATTAGTGTTTTCTATATGCCATGGAGCGGATCTGGCCCACAGTCACAGCAGAGAGCTGCAGGTAGCAGCTAAATTTATATTTCTTCTTTGGGAGAAGGCACACCTGATAATTACGGCTTAAAATTCCCTGCTGAAAATGAGTCAACAAATCACCCCGGTCATTAACCAGAGGCACGCAGGAGTGCGTGAACCTCTGCTTACAATAGTGAAGCCAACATTGCCTTCTGAGGCAGAAAATGTGAGTTTCAGGGAATGCTCTACTACTTCTCCACAGGGATTTTGAAAAGACCAGAAAGCAGGTCTGTTCTGGAGGACACCTTGTCCACAAACAGCATCTGCACAAGCAGCAGCCATCTTGGACCCTGAGATATAAGGCTGAACAGCAAAGGATGAGGGAAAAGGAGGCTAGAAGGGGACCCAGGTTTTGCAGACTGTTGTTGAGAATTGAACTAGCCACCTGTGAAACTGTCTTGTTTCAAGACTTTGGGGGGAGGGGTGTCTGGGAAAATAAATCTCATTATTGTTTAGATTACTTGGAGCTGGAACTTATATTATCCAAAGTGGAAAGCATGGCTGATATATTGGGCGGTCATGACAAGCAACTGATGCAGTGGCTACAAATTTTTGGGCTTCTTTTGTGTGTAGTTGGTAAATAAAGTATTAATAGCCAAAGAGTCTTCAAGTTGAATTCTCCATTTTGTGTCATGGTGCATGCCTTACTTGGTA
The DNA here is from genome assembly GCA_907169655.1 of Acomys percivali. Lineage (NCBI taxonomy): Eukaryota > Metazoa > Chordata > Mammalia > Rodentia > Muridae > Acomys > Acomys percivali. Next base: position 82,013,921 of record OU015748.1, on the reverse strand, counting down.
GGGGGATGGTGAGACTTTTGGGTGTGTATGTGTGTGTGTGTGTGTGTGTGTGTGTGTGTGTGTGTGTGTGTGTGTGTTGGGGGGAAGATAGGTAGAATTCAGAAAGTCAAAGATTTTGACATGTAGGGATAAAATTGGAGGTCATTACTGTCCCTTGCTGGGCACAAGGCATACAGCAGTAATCACAGAATCAGTCCCTTTTCATGCCAACTCCTTCATGGCAGAAACTTAGGAAACTGTATGGCTTATATGATTTGTTTTCTACCTCTTAGAAATCATTATTTTTCCCTGTCTGATATCAGGGTATCATATGTTTTGTTTGTTGAAAGTTTTTAAATTAGATCATAAGATTATTATATTATATATTAATTATATAATTATTGTTATATTAAGCATGTGCTATGTAGTTATGTAATATAAGCATATTCTATATATAATTATATGTTATATAAGCAAGCAAACATATAATGATAGAATAATAATGTCTTTTCTCATAGATTATGCTTTCTTACTATGAAAGGAACTTTTGCTTCCCCATTGCAGAAATGTGCGCACTGCATGTAAGCACATATTTATGTAATGTAGTGCAGAATCATTATAATAATACTGTCTTGGTGGCTTGCTTACATATTCAAACAGAGCTTGCACGACGAAGGAAATAGCATGGTTTGCCACTAAGGAGTTTCCCACTGGCAGGGTATGGGGTGGGTGCAGGGCTATCTCCTCCCTGCCTCCTGTAATCACATCTTATAGACAGCCACTGCATTGAGAGAGGTTGGCATTTGAGGGATTCTGTGGGCTCTGGGCATAAATCCAGGAGATTAGTGCTGCTTGAACCCGGCTCAAGATACCGTTGCCAGGACCAGGGTGTGTGAAAATGGACCCATGATAACATCTGCTCCAATTTTACTTCTCTCTAACCTTTGAAACTAATTTCTGAATAATGTTGGGTAATTTAGAAGTGGATATAATTGTGGCTTTCATTCCTGAAAGTAAGGAGCTAAGTAGGTTCCTCTGAGATCAGGACACAAGCAGAGAATGCCTGGGCCTACCTACTTGCCTGGTAGGAAAGTTTCCGTAAGCTTATTGACTACTTACAAACTAATGGGAGAGGGACTCTCAGTCCCATCATCCTAAAGTGAAAGTACAGAAGAAATTGGCCAACAAAATGCCATTTAAAATCTCTTTAATCTCTGAGACACTTTATAAATTACCGAGGGCAAAGAGCTGTCGAGTTTGACATGGACAGATTAGGTGATCCCACCCAGTGGGTCAATCATTCTGCTACTTGGGGAAAAACACTGTGGTCTATTGAGGTAAGAATTCCTTCCTTTTCTGCCTTGTAGGCTGTGTAGTATGGCCTGGTAACACCTGTGCCTAGGAGGGGAAGTCATCCCTCAGCCTGTAAATCTGGGCTGGTCTCCTGCCTCAGTCTGCTTAAAGGAACACAGTGGAAGTGGAAGCCCAGTGTGCTTTCATTCTCTTGTTTCTGGAGCCCTTAGTGATCCCATGTCCATTGGCTTGGTCTAGCCTGCCTGAGGATGATGTAAGCCATTCTCAATCAGCAGCCCCCCCACCAAGCAGATATGAAACAATTGCTTAAGACAAGACTGCTTCCCAACTAAACCCCAGATAACAATATTGCTTTAAAGATCAGGAACTAAATATATTTCTTTAAATGATTAAGTTTTAGTGTGCTTTAGTTTACAGCAATAGAGATAGAACAGCATTATTTTTTCCAGGATGAACATTGCTTTGTTAATAAAGACTGATTTTAAGTATGCATCTTAGGCCGGGCAGCGGTGCCTTCCAGCACTTGGGAGGCAGAGGGAGGTGCATCTCTGTGAACTTGAGACCAGCCAGGTCTATAGAATGAGTCTAAGGATAGACAGAGCCATGCAGAGAAATCCTGTCTTGAAAAACAAAGGCAAGGAAACATGTATCTTTTCAGATCTGTAAGTATGCCAGGGAGAATTTGTGTTGAACAAACAATCAGAAACATGGGTTTTGCCACGGTCTGCTCTAGCAGGAGAATTTCTAGAGAAGTCATGGCCAGTATCTGCCTAGAAGCTGTCCGTTGTTGGATCCTCTCGGAGCATGCTCAGTTCTAATGAGAGCGTGGAGGAGCAGGCTTTATTATACTAGTGGGACTGCATTAGGGAGAATAAGCACAGTCATTTTATTCATTCAATAATTAATTATTAAAGTACACCCTGCCGTCAGGCTTTGTAAAGAGAGATGGAGTTATCATCTGAAAACATGCAACTTCTCAAGCAACCTATAACTTATAAGAAATAACAAGCAAAAACTTAATTATGAAACCACCTCAGACACAAAAATGAAATATTGGAGAGGAATTTGGCAATATGTATCAAAAGCTTTAAGTTATTTTTACTTTTTGGTACAGTGATTTTTTTTCCTCTGAAAATATATCATAAAGCAATGACTCAAAATGAAAAAGAAAACCTCTTATTTTCAAATGTTCCTCTTTATATATAATAATATAGGAGAACTATGTTAGTCCACATTATCAATTTTGTTATGATACACCCAAGAGCTAGGGAATTACATAGCTGTGAAAATTGATTATGAAGAGCCTATTAAAACAAGATGACTATGGCATATGCCAAACAGGCACAGAATATAAAAATGTATCTTCAGTAGTATTAACACTATTTAACAAAAATAAAGGGTTTTAATATTTACAGTGGTTCATCATTAAAGAAACTTTTTTTTTCTGTGTTTTTCTACCTCCCTGCCCAGCAAACAGAGACTATTATGGATATCCACAACTGGTCAAAATGCAGAGAAAAACTGACTGTGGGTTGCACAACCCCAACTGATATATTTACAACACAACTCTTACACCTAAGGCTCAGGGAACACAATGGAAAAGGAAAAGGTTGAACGATCCTAAGAACTAGAGGACCAGGAAGTCTGCTCCCAGCCTGTGTCTTCTAAATGATAGGGAACCGAACCCATGAAACCTCAACAATATGGCTGCTTAAACAAGACACAGTGACAACACCAGTTGACATGCCAACATGAATGAGGGCCGTCTCGCAAGGCCCTGCCCCTAGATGAAGAGCTACAGGCATTTAATGGCTGCTAAGCAATAGAATCCCAACGAATCAGTGCTAATCCCCATACACATAAGAGCGATGCTAAATGGTCTTTTTAATTTTAATCTTATTAATTTATTCAGATTACAACTCAATTGTTATCCCATCACTTGTATCCTCCCATTCCTCCCTCCCTCCCTCTTTCACTGTATTCCCCTCCCCTAGGTCTAAGACCCAGGGGGACCCCCCCCACACACTATATGGTCATAGGCTATCAAGTCTCATCTTGGTAGCCTGCTTATTCTTTCTTTGAGTCTTAGCCTAAGACTCGGAGGGTTGATATGTGGAAATGCGTTGTTCCCGGTACCCATGAGCTGAGGCTCCTGCTTCCTGGCTGTGCTTTGCTCAACTCCATTGCTATGGCTCAGAGGTGGGAGGAAGGAGAGTTTCCCTCTGCTCCTAGAACTTTTCGGCCCTCCAAGCTTCTTTGCCTCAGAATCCTGGTTCTATCCCCAGCCTGCTATGCTGTCTTGCAGGCTTCACTTCACTTTGGTCAGGCTCACTCTCTTTTTCTCTACTGGGGACTCTCATATATGCTTAATAGTTTGGGAGGGTGCCACGTTGCATTTTTTAAGGATGGCAACACCAGCCTATACCCCTTCCCACTCATTCCTCCTCTGCTGTGGACTTGACACATTTGTGATGGGTGGTGGGATCTGCGCTTCCTGCTTTTGAACTTTATGGCATCTATGAGACCACCATGACTCCAGAGGGCCAGGGCAGGAAAGGAAACACAGCGAAGCATTCTGACTTTGGATGGATGTATACCTTGTAGCCTTAAGATGACCAGAAGCAAGAACTGCATGTGTGAGAAAGATCAAATTGGAGAGATCAAATGGAATTCAGAGTGTATACACTAGGTAGTCCACTTCCTGGTGCCTGAGTCTTCCCAGGCCAGGAGTTTGGCCTTCTTGATGCTCCATCTGATGCTTAATCAGAGATGAATGTTCCCATTGACCTTTGCTCTGAACTTTAAACTCGGCAGCAGATTGTTACATATTGAAGCCATGGTGTTTTGGAGTGGTTGGTTATGTAGTCACCTTGTGTAGGGCACAGTAGTGGGTCCAAAGCATCTAACAGTCTAAACTGAAGACTTCAGGTGTAGCCGAGGTCACCCTGGGACATTAGATCTGGAGAGCCTTGTAATCAGAAGACTTGGGATTCTGATTTTTTCTTTTTAATTTTTAACTTTTTTACATATACGTTTATATTATTACACATATATACAATAAACTACCTACAGCAAGAAGAACCATGACACAATCAAGAATTATATAAATGTTACATTCTTAGTGTTTTGATTATTTGTATTTGGCAGCCTTGAAGAAGATATCTTTTTTATCTTGCTGCATCTAAAAATTTGAATGTAAATCAATATCTGTCATATCTAATAATTATCAACTTAAAACATCTATCTAGACCTAAAAACATCTTAACCCCTAAAAACTAAGCTTAATTGTAGAACAAACTATCTGCTCTTCAACCACATCAGAGACTTGAGAAGGAATAAATTTGATTACCTGAGTATACTTGGAGAGCAAGTTAGTAGCTTTCCAAATGAGGAGATGACAGAGACAGCTTGCTACCTGAATAGTCACCCCAAACTCTCTATAACTTTGAAGCAACAACTTCAGCCTTCTGGCCCAATATATCTGACAGACATATTTGTGAGGCAGGAACTATTAAGGAGTTGCTTAACCATTTTCTCCAACTTTATTTGGGCCCATACAAAGGTATTTTTCATCCCAAATCATCTGGAAGAAACCTTAAGAGAATGATGTCCCATTTCCTTTAAGGGGGGTTGGGTAGGGTTTTGGTTGCTCCCTTGGGCAATAGAGGTTATTTTCAATGGGAATTGGTTATAAACTATTATTGGTCTTATTTAAAGAGAAAGCAAGGTTGCACTCAGGGATGTCTCTCTTTTATTTTATCTTCCATTCTTAAGTTTGGAGATAGCAGTTGAAAAGAAAGAAGGGGGAATATAGAAATATATAGGGAAGATAGAACAAAAAGTAGATTAATAAATCTACTACTTATCTTAATGCCTCAATTGTCACTCACAAGGTTATTTTTAATTCACTGGTATAGAATTTTTATATAGATGCAAAATAAGTTTAATTTTAGATACAGTGGTAGAGAATAAAAAGTAAGATTATTCTTCACACACATCATATATAATTCTACTCTAATATGAGGCATTATACCCATATAACTCAATTACAATACAGGGTTTACTTCTAATACTTTGAAAGTGTTATTGTAAGCTGTTTAGGATAAACAAATTATGCAAGTTAATTGTTACTTGATCAAATCATGGTCACATCAATTACTAGTCTATTTTTATCACAAGAATATACATCTTAGGAGCAACAGATAGATATAATTCTATAGAAAGATAAAGTAAAATAGTTAGGTAAAGTCTTCATACACCTCAGAGACATAAGAATATGGCATTTAAAAATGTTTTTATTATTTTAAAGATTCACTGACAATGAGACAGGTTAACTCCTGGCAACACCGAGCCTACCTCAAAGAGGATGATGAGCATCAAAGAACCTCCTTATGAAGATGGCTTCAAATGTGGCAAAAAAGCCACTGGGCAAAATGTCCTCATTTCTACCACAGACAGAATTCTGCCTAAAAAAGGACAAGCTTGGGTGCAGGCGAAGTTGACAGCCAAACTTAGCCAAGACTTTTTCTTTTTTAATCATTAGAGACAGGGTTTCTCTGTGTATACCTGTTTGCTGTGGAACTAGATCTGTAGATCAGGCTGGACTCAACTCAGAGATCCACCTGCCTCGGCCTCCCAAGTGCTGCGACTAAATTCATACCCCATTAGTCCTGGGAGATTCTGACTTTCATAAATCAGAACCAGAGGTTTCCAACTACTTCTTGGGTGGTAGGTCTTTAACCAATTCAAGAGTTACCAGCCCACAGGAATGTAAAACTCAGTTCAAAACACACTATAAATTGACTCATTTTCATGGGAGTATTAAAAATATGAGTGTGTACTTAATTTTCTTAGGGCTTCCAAAAACAATAAGAAAGTCTTTGTGTCAAGCCGCACATGTGGAAGATGTGCCTGGAGTCCAAATCTAGTTCAGTTAGCCTAAGGAAAATACTTTTGTCTCATGGAACCTGGGGCCAAATAAAACTGCTGGACTCTAACAAAAGGCCACTGTCTTGTGCCCCAAGGAATAACACTGAGCAGTGGTCACTGAGCACACCAGGCCATTTCCTCCACCATCCCCAGTAAGTCACCTGTTTTTAAATCAAGATCTTGACAGTACTTGACTTCAGGCTTTTGGAATATTGAGTGGCAGGGAGAGATGAAGAAGACATCCAAAGTGAGGGTGCTAAACATTATTTATGCTCAACTTACTAAAAGTGAAGAAATGGGACACATAAAGTTTACAGAGCTAGTGGGAGAGCAGAGAGCAAGTCAGAAAATGCTCCACTCTTTTCTGAAGCACACGTAGCCTACTGCTTGTTGCTTCTCATTTAAAACTTGCCTTTGAGAGCATGTAAACTCCAAACAAAGGAAAGCTATGAGCAGATCTTACATGGTCTCAACACACACGCACATGCCTGCACACACACACACACACACACACACACACACACACACACACACATACACACACACACACCACCACCACCACCACCACTAACAACAAAAGCAAAGAACCCAAACAAAAACATAAGAGAAATGGTGAGTACGTGAGAAGACAGCTATGTTAGATAACTAGATAGTGGTAAACATGCGACTGTGTGTGGGGTGTGTGTGTGTGTGTGTGTGTGTGTGTGTGTGTGTGTGTGTGTGTG
>OU015748.1:81991240-82006087 GCA_907169655.1 Acomys percivali | reverse complement strand
ACACACACACACACACACACACACACACACACACACACACACACACTCCTATTAGATATGAGACACCATATTATGTGCCAGGCTTTGAGCACTCATTGATGATGTAACACACTTTTATTGCAAAGAACGTGAGGTGCTATCATGGAAAGAAAACATGGTAAAGATTGGTGTGCCAAAAGGTCTTCTATGACCATCTATTTCTGGCAGAAAAAAAGGAGTTCATCTTACTTGATCATTCCCTGCATCTTCTTCTTCAGTAGGTGTGGCGATACCATGGCACCCTTAGATCCTTTTCTCTGTTACCCAGTGATCTCTGATGGCTCAGCTTGCCTTTTTTAGGTAGTTAAGCTGAATGTTGAACTTCTGGTGGCCATTGTAGTCCTTCTCTGTGGTCAACTAAATCTTAAGTATAAAAGCATAGACTCATTCTGCTTTAACATACAGACATTGGAGCACAGATTTCTTTAGCCTTGTTTGGCTGACCTGCTAACCAATGAAGACGAAGTTTAGGAACTCTGTAGATTTCAGCCTAATTTAAAAGGTTCTGCCATTAATTTTGAGCATCTCTTTCCCTCAGCACCCACCCCATACATATAAAATGAGTGTTGTTACATATCTGAAAGATATTTTAGGCAGAACTGGTAATGAGTATCGAATGGGGAAAGCATGTGGTGTGTGGAGTAGTGTTACAGAAAGGGAGGTGCAGAGCTGTGGAGGGGTGTGGGCTTCCAAGAAAAACAAATGCCTCATCTTAAATTTAGCCTGAAAGGTGCAGTGATAGGCTTCGTAGGTGCGCCCTGAAGAACAGAATCTCCAGCTTAGCCCAACCACATGAAACACACAAGATCCTGACGTGTCAACTGCATTTGTTTACTAAGGAGGGAAACACTCTTGTCTTAGTTGCTTTTCTACTGCTGTGCTAGAATGCCAGGATCAAGGCAATTCATACAATTATAAAAGAAAGCGCTTATCTCGGAGGCTCACTTCTCAGGGAGTGAGTCCATAACTGCCGGTGGGAAGCATGGCAGGAGGTATGACATGGTACCCAGAGCAGTGGCTGAGAGCCTGCATCTAGATCCCCAAGCACAAGGTAATCTGAGAATGATGTTGTACTTTTAAGAAACTTCAAAGTGAAGAGGATGCAGGCAGTCCTGATGAGACTTGATAGTCTAGGGTCAGATGCTACGGGAGGAGGATTCACCTTTCTGAGGACTAGGGGAGGAGGGCTGGGGGAAAGTGGGAAGAAGAGAGAGACCCCGAAGAGATGCCCACTGCCGGTGACACACCTTATCCAATAAAGTAGTACTTCCTAATCCTTCCCAAGCAGTTTCTCCAACTGGTAACCAAGTAGTCAATCAGATGGGCGGGGTCATTCTCATTCATACCAATACCTTTTCCTGGATCTGGGGACACTTGAAACCTCCTCTCTATTCTCAAAGTATCCGAGAGTCCGAACTAATCATCAGAAGTTAAGCAGATGACTGGCATGGTGGACTAGCCCTGTGTAGGATTTGAGGCTATATAAGAAGGATTGTTTGGTTGCCTGTATAAACTGAACAGACACTTTTCTGTGGACTTCCACCTTCTCTACACAAAACTGGGACCAATGGCAGCTCTTGCAGATGTATTGAAGTGGACCAAACAAACTGCTGTTTATATGTTCTGTAACATGTAGTAGGAATACTAAAGTATTGCATGGAATTAGAGCTAAAAAGAAATAAGAGAGTAGCATGGACCGACAAAGACAAGGGGGAGGGATTAGGAATTAGAGGCCAAGGCTACATGATGTGTACCTATGTCATCTAATGAAGATGACTTCCCTTTTTTGGCACATGTTACCATCGGGGAATGGAGAGACAGGGTGTTATCATACCCCTAGAGTTTTATGTGTTAAAGCTGTAAATGTGTTGACCTTAGTTGTAACTGCAGCAATGATGTGGTGCAAATACTAATGATGCGGTCAAATAAGGCTGTTCGTGGGACTCTTGAGCTCCAGTGTGTGACTTGCTTGAAGGAGCCAGTGTGCGAGGCCTGTGGGAGCACTATTTGGGCAGTGACAGTATACTTGGAACTTCTGTGAGTGGAAAGAATGGAATGTGGGACTGTCTAGAGAGTAAAGTGTGACAGGTAACCACGTTGGACAAAGGGACATAGGGCCAATCCTGTGGGTCACTGTGTATCATGGGAGGGTCTCGTTGGGTTTGACAAACTTAGTGGCTGGCAAGGCGGTCTACGGAAGTCATGTCCAGTCCAACAGGAAGGTGCAGCCTTGAAATCTATGCTAGGTTGAGGTGCGAAGGATGAAACAGGAGCACAATGGGACTGCATCATTCTGATCTCTGCTTCTTTTTACCTTTCCACCTCTCCAGTCCTTGCTCTCCTATCTTCCCCACTTCACTCTTGTGACTAAACAGTGAAGAAACAATAAGATCTAGTTTAGGAAACAATGCTAAGACTGACTTACTCAGCCAAGGTCCTAGTGCTGGTCACCGCAGAGGTTGACTGGGGCCCCCGACATGTGGTCCCTAGGCCAGGGCTCTTGGGAACACCCTCTACTCCTGAGGGAACCATCCGCAGTGCTGGTAGACTCATTTTAGATGTTCCAGCAGAAGACTCCCCTACATCTACGGTAGCAAAAATACTCACGTCTAGGACCTGGCAGACTAAATAAATAGTATTGCTACCTATGGGGTACCCACAGAGCATCCATCTGCTTCAAAGGACAGTAAAGGAAGACATTCATGTGGTACCCATGGCGCTTGTGATGACTTTGTGCTGATGCCCCGAGAACACCACTCTGTGACCCTCAATTACAGACTCCTGAGCATCAAGTACCAGTCTAGGGCTATGTCCTTAGGTGTACTAGAAATGCAACTTCCTTTGTTTATTTCCCCAAGCTGTTGCTGGGTGGAGGGGTTGGTACATAATTTCAGCCCATTTGGGCATCTTTGGCAGGAGATGAGGCTTTGCTCCTTGAGTTTTGTTGATCTCTAGGGTGCTGAGAGAGGCATTCCGTGTTGTTATTGCCCGAGGTGATGCTTCCATCTGTGCTTCAGCCACGCATCCGTTGCTGTGTCCTCTCTTGCCTTTGGTCATGAGTCAGTCTCCTTTGGCTGGGGAGGGAGGCCATGTGACTAGCTCTGGCCTCAATCTGCTGTAAAGGAACAGCCATGTCCAGGCTCATTCTGCTGCCTGATGATACACTGAGGCATGTGGACTCTGCCGGCTCCCTCATAGACATCTGCATCCAACACACAGATGTCCCTTCTGCTTCCAGAGAATTCTGAGCTTTGACCTTTGGGCAGTCTTGTCCCCTAGGCTATCCTTGGGTAGAAAGAGGACTAGCATGCTGCTCAATTCCATGTCCTTATTCCAGTCCAGGCAAGCTGCTTTCTGCTGTCTCAGAGCCAGAAGCACAGTCCATGCTCAGTACACACCATACAGACTCTTTTGTCTTTGTGCTAGAGGGTCAGGATTTAAAAGCAGAATGCCTTAAAGTGCATTCTTTGTTCTAGTTTTTATTGGATCATCCTTTTTCTCATTCAATAAACATTGACTGCCCTACCTGCTGCCTAGAGGCAGGGAAAGGAACACAGGACACAAGGATGTATGCAGACCAGGAAAACAAACAAGACAAACGTAAAACCAACCTATTGTTAAATTTTTAGCATTAACTTTTGTTCTTCACTATACACCCAATGTTGGAAGCATTTGCTTGAAAGTCAGGTGATCTGGTTGGAATACTAATTGTGAGGTATTTGGCTTATCAGTTGACACAATCTATGATTCTATCTCTCACCTACAAAACAGAAGTAATTATTCTTAAGTGGTGGTTTATAAAAGACAATGTCTGTTATGTTATCAGCACAGCTCTGGGTATTACTCATGTTCCTGCCTAAGCAGACTTCCAATTTGTACTGGCAATGCATTTCTCTACCTGTGCATGTTAAGAAGTCTCCAAGACTTCCTGGTTCTGTTATTTCCTAGATGTTCTCACAGGACTCAGTGATGCTGTTATTATTACCGAGATCATCATCACTCTAATGCTATTGGCCAGATGTTCCCCAAAGACCAGATTTCATGTGTTGAAGCCCCAGTCTTCGAGATGATGGTATTATGAATGGATTCTTCAGAAGGAATAATGGATCCCGAGAGTGGATCCCTTAATTATTAACAGGAATTATGCCTGTTAATAAGAGACCACAGAGGGATTCCTTACCCGTTTGTTGCATGAGAACACAATCAGAACATATCTGTCTATGAAATAGGATGCTCACTAGATTCCAAATCTGCCAGTTCTGAAACCTCAGACTTCCCAGATTTCAGAACTGTGATAAAGATAAGTTGGCTGATCATAGCCCACCAGCTTATAGTATCCTACAGTAGTCTACAAAAATGTCCTGGGCCAGTGCCTACAGGGGCCCTTAACCTTTTGACATTGTGACCTGATGTTGACATCTACAAAGGTCATGCTTTAGAGTTGCATAATCAAATTATAAAATAAAGTAAAAAAAATTATGCTGCTTCAAGTAAGTTTATGATATTTGATGTTGCATTCATAGATGCCCTTGGCTTTGTGAAGTCTATGAGCTGTGGATTGGGCACGCCCAGGGTATACAATGGAAGAACTCAGGCCAGAAGCAGTTTCTCATGTTGCAGTGACGCCCCCTCCCTCCAACAATATAATGATCCTGGTGCTAATTCATAACTGTAATTTTGCTACTTTTCTAAGTCATAATGTAAATATCTGTGTTTTCTGATGGTCTTAGGCAGCCCCTGTGGAAAGGTCCTTTGATCTCCAAAGAGGTTTCAATGTACAGGTTGAGAGCCACTGCTTTAGTGAGATACCCAAACTTCTGGGACTAGATTTCAGATTCTCACTTCTTGTTTCTATAGACCATGGTTGTTAAATGGAAGATATTGGAATTTAACTTTTAATTTCCATGTTGCTTATTCTTTACTCCTCCCATTGATTTTGGTTTTCTTAATAAGTTAGTTCTTTCCACTTTGCTCTACCCTTTGCTCAGAAACCAGGAGGCTGCAGTCACTTTGCCAGATAATATGTAGCTGTAAAGCAAATACAATGCTCCTGGAAGCCTTGAAAAAACATCTATTATGTGTGAGCACTGCTTTGGAAGCCAGTTGTCACTGGCTGTGCTTGCACATAGTGGTGTTTTCCCATTGCTTTTAGGACCTGAGGGAAATCTCAGTGGTCTCAGATACTGCCACCTGGTGGTGAAATAGAACAATAACCCGTCCTTTAGCAAAATGTTACTGAAGGCGAAAACCACTTGCTGGAGAGCTGAGGGTGCAGAACCACAGAAGCACAACACCGAATTTGGGATGCTCGCTCCATTCCAGCAGCTGTGAGAAGCACATACCTGCTAAAAGCTCATCCAAACTCCTCCACAAGTGACACTCCGAAGCCTCTGTTTGCAGACCTGGAAGTAGATCCTCTGAGAGATCAGTTTCCAAAAGCACTGTGTATTGTGGCTAGGGAGACTCATAACAAAATCATCTGGCCCCTTGGGCCCTGATTATCTATTACAGATGAAGCCAACCTCTGGGACAATTCAGACTCATGAATTCCTTACACCTTGTACATGGGGACAAGTGATCAGTGAATTCAAATATCAGGTGAACCAAGAAGTTAGCTGTGAAAACCATCAAGAGAGGCCTCACCAGGAACCAAATCAACTGTATGTTCATCTTGGACTGCATGGACTTCTGAAGTGTGAGAAGTAAGTTTCTGTCATTAAAGCCACCAACTCAGTGGAAGTTCACTGTGGCAACCAAAGCAGACTAAAACGAGCCGTGTGAGGTCTGCTGTGGCCTTCAAGGTAGTTGCCTTCCTCCTCACCAGAAATGCAGAGTCTCTTGGATCCATGCCAAGCAGGGGTCAGGAGGCTTGGGAGGGCCAATTTAAGCTGGTACCTTAATTGGGCTAAAGTACTATCTCTCTAATCTATGATGCTCCCTTACACTGGGCATTGGTGGCCAGAGTAACCAGGGTATCCAGTGAAGCCCTGCACCCACTGAATCAACTTTGAAAACTTGGAGGAGTAAACCATCACATATGTGTGCATGATTAGTGCCACCCTACTCCCTTCTCCTTTCAGCCATGGATCAGAAAGGCTACCCACCTTCCCGCCTATCAGATGGGAGTTACATCTTAAGTGTTCTGTGCTTTGCTTAGATGAAGCTCAGAATTCCTATTTCTCAGGTCTGATTCTCGATATGCTAATTATAGCTTAAGAAATACACACTACATATCATAAGAAAGTGTAACTTTCAAAATATTATCTTGAAAATTCTATTCTAGTGTTCCAAAAATGAATAACAACTGTTCCGTATGCATCTCTACTCTAAGAATCCTACTCAAACACATCCCTCTACTTTCTTGTCAGCGATGGGTGTCCCCACTGACGAGTTGATGGGGAAGATGCTTGGTCATATTGAAGGAGCACACAGTGAAAAGTACCTTAGCATCCAAGGTGCTTGTTGCAATGCCTTAACACAACGCACACTGCACATAGGTACATAGGGCAATTGAAACTTGTTGCATTTAGCCTGAGACACTAGTGGTTTTCACACTGAAGATCTCCTGTCCAGGAAACTTCTCAAACCAGGGAACCAGGATGTTACTCACATTTATGCACATAACATATATTTATTGTTGAGGAAGATATTGGTTTGTTCAATTCAAAATGATCATCTATAAGGAGACCATTAGTATCTGAGTAAATGATACAGTCTTTGATTTTCCATGCTGTGGAGATTTCAACCATGACGACTGAATTTTATAACAGTGGTTTTGGTCAGGCAACAAGTAATTGACTCATAAGATCTAACTTAGACTAACACATGACTATGCTTCACAAAAGAAGAATAAACAGACCCTAGATACGTACATTTGCTGACTGATTGTGTTGGCCCTTGGTTTTGGCCAAAGCAACTTTTAGACTTCAACAAATTTGAGAAGTGGTTGGCTACAGTGCAAGCATTGAGAAAATAAGGATTCACTCTTTGAATCTATTAAAGTCTTGATGCTTCAAGCACTGAGTCATTGAATCTTGTAAAAAATGCCAGGGTAAAGCAAGAAAGAGATTCCTTAGAATAACTTTAACAGATGGAAAATTTGGCTATGGCGCTTTACTCAAGATGGTGGACATCAAACAACTGGTCTTCAAGAGGCAAGATAGTTTGTGCTGGGGCTGGAGAGTCAGCCAAGCAGCTAATAGTACTTGCTGCTCTTCCAGAGGACCAAGTTCAGTTCCCAGAACCCTTATCTGGCAGCTTACATTTTCTGTAACTCCAAGTTCAGGGAATCTGTCCTGTGCTGGTTTCTGTGGGCACCCACATATACATATCACACACACACACACACACACACACACACACACACACATCTTTAAAAACTTAAATTATCTCATCTAAGTTGCAGTATCGATTCATTGTCTGCTAATGGGTAAATAAACAATCATTAGACTAATGGGTTAATGAGAGATGTGTCATGGCTAAACATTGACCTTCCTTGTCACGAAGCATAGAATACTAATGTGAAACCATGGTGTGACGTAGCTTCTTGTGGGTTTTCCCCAAGTCTGGGTATAGTTGCTGGTCCAGCCTTAGTTCCTTTATTGGCGACATCCCTCGCCCTTTGCCAGATAGTGGCTTTCATTCTTTCCCAGATTCCGGCACTCGATCCACCAGCCTCCAGGCTCTAGACTCCCTTCCAAGGTATCAGCTTCCATATTCCTTAGCAAGTGTGGCATTTTTATATTATATGTGAATATTACAGCCAATTACCAGGTGATAATTACTTACTAGTCTTCTTCATCTTTTTCATGTCCCTTTCACTTTGGGACTTCATAGGATTGGATAGAAGACTGAATCTATATGGTACCCATATCTGGGTCCCACGAGAACACCATAGTAAATCCAAGACACACCCCTACAGCACCTATCTATTTTTAAAATTTTAAATTGTGATAATGTGTTTATAAAATATTTATTTAAGCCAGTTTCAAGTGAGCAGGTTAGTAGCATTAGTTGCTTTCACAGAGTTGGGCAGCTATTCCAATGATTACCAAAACTATATCAACAAGCAACACCCCTCACCTGCAGCCACCCCATCTCCCAGCCTTGACTGACTTGTCATCTACATTCTGTCTCTGTGAACTCCATAGCAATTCTATGACAGGGTACTGCTGATAAGCCACATCTCCTACAGAGAAAGTCATATCCCCTCAGCATATCTATTTGGTTTAATGAGATCTATAAATTTGGTTGTAAGCAAAGCATTCGAATGAACTCATCATCTGAGTGTTGAGAACATATTGTAGCTAAGTTGTGTCTAGCATTGCCTTAGGTAATATGGGAGGTAGAGACATTTTCCAAGGCCACATAGCATTGTAGTTTAGTGCCATCAGAGCTACCCAACAAGGAAGAAGCTCCTTGTTCAGTATCAACTGGGTTTCTCTATGTCCTGTAACCAATATGTGCTGTCTTCAGCAATTAGGTCTTATCAAGTTCTAGTGGGCAACCAAGATCAATGGCAATCGGTTGTATTATTTGGGGGTCTCTGGGACACTCCTAACCCACAAGTATGGAGGGTTATCCAATACCTTGAACTGCACTCACCAAATTCTTTCCCATTCAGCGACTTTGGAGTCTGTTTGATACTGATAGTGTCTTTCTGACTTATCCTTTTACCCTCACCAGGGTAGACTTGATAGGCAGTGATGGGCACCTCTATCTTTCACTTCAACAACATTGATTTTTGGGATTCTTTCAAATGTTTTAAATTCCCAATGCCTAATTAGGACACACAGTTCTCTACCAAAACCACTCAAAGCGTTCTCTGACAGGTTGCTCTAAAATCAGGGGTGATATGAATTTCTGTCTTTGAACTTTATTTTCTTAATCTGTAAAATGGACATCAAAACTCAGAATTCCTATGGCCTAATCACATAATGAATTTAAAGTGCCTGAGAAAAGTAGAAATGCGGTGATGTCAGAATTTGTTTCTAGTCCTAAATCTTGTTCACCACCCTGTCCTTCATGACAAATGAGTCTTCTTTTAGGTCTAGGATTCTTCTATGTTTTTTCCCACTCTAGAGCTTATTAGAAATCTAGATGTGGGGGAGCCTATAAAGACTTTGGGGGTGACCACTTTCTGCCATTGGTTTTAGCTAAACTTGGAAGTGGCTTCAGTTTTAATTGTCTATTTTGGTGTCCAGCATTATTGCCTGTCTCTTACGGCACAGATGACTGATCTGTTGGTATTTTTATAGTTATCAGCTGGTGGGGCCATACTGAGAGATTGTGCCAGCACTTGCTTTTGTATACTGTTCAAAGTCTTTTTTAACTCTTGTCTGATTCATGTGTCTTGGTTCTAAATGTAGAAGTAAATTCCTGGCTGAAGAAAAAGCCTTGCAAGAGGAGGGTGGTCTTTTTATAATTTCTGGTCTACTTATAGGAACCCACCTGCTGTCACTGCTTGTCTTTGAGGTGGAGGGAGCTCAGCAGTCAGATCTTTTGGCATGTGGGGTGTCGGGGTATAACAAATGGTGGGACTGAGAACTTCTGTTTTGGGTCTACTTTTTACCCAAGGGTTGACTTTTATGGACTTTTGAGAACCCATGGATTCACATTTCTAAAATGACTTGCCAGGCCTGATATTTATGGAATGGGTTGGCTTTGGTGGCCTCTCCTTGACTCCCCTGTATCCAATATGGTGTTCATTAATCCTATTGTTTCCCATGGAAATGGCTCTTCATGCCTTCCCACCTGGCTTCCTGTTCAACCCTCTAGTGGGGAGTCAATGGATGCACCAAAGACTGCTGCCTGACATCAAGGTGCGTTCTGGGCAGACTCCTCTTATAGTTGTTGGCTTTATGACCATAAGGGTATTTTATCTGTGTTCATTATGACTTTTTACTGCATGCCTAATGGGCTAAGTGCAGGGCTCTGTCATGAAGATGTGATGGGTGCTCATTAGTTAGATGTGGTGCTAATAAAATCATTGAATGTCTGACAGCCACAGAACTTGACAGCAGAATGAAGATCTGTCCAATTAGAGCAGTTATTGGCCAGGACTCTGAGCCAGGGAACAGTGAGTGTCAATTAGCTCTATGAAGGGACAAAACCAATACAGTATGATGAGTAGTCTTCTATAGGGAAGTTTCATTATCTAGACATGCATAGAGCATCAGAAAGCACTGGCTATGGTTTGGAAAGACATCTGGGCTGAGTCTTACTAAAAGTGTGGAAGTGTTGGCCAGGGAACTAATAGAAGGGAAATAATCCAATATGAGAGAGAGAGAGAGAGAGAAAGAGAGAGGGAGGAAAGGGTGTGAGAACATTCAGGAAGGCTGAGAGTGTAGAGTGTCCCAAGGTACCAATGAAGCACAGTTTAAGGACAGGGGCTGTGTGTGATGGGGCTGGAGAGAATGGGCTCAAAGACACAGGGCCTTGAACTAGAATGATATAAACCTTAATCAGAGAGTCAGTTTTAGGCCAGATTAGAAGAATTCAGGCACAGTATGACCTAAATTTGAAGACTTATTCTGTTATTTACTAGCCATGCAACATTGAGAAGTTTGTTGGCCTGTGTCTTTTGTTCCTCTTAAAAATAATTTAAGTGTATAAGTGTTTTTGCCTGCATGTATGCATGTGCACCACATGTATGCCTGGTACCTCTGGAGACCAAAAGAGGGCACTGGATCCCCTGGTACTGCAGTTATAGAGTGTCAGTTACTATGCTGGTATTGGGATCCAAACTGAAGTCTTGTGCAAGAAGACAACAAATGTTCCTAACTGCAGTAGCTCCTCCTCCATCCTTCTCCTCTTCATCTTTAATTTAAAAAATAGGTATATAGGATATTTCTTGTAGTGAAAATCAAACTTACTCAACTTGAAAAAATACGGAAAAATGCTTGGTATGTGATATGTTCAATAATGCTGGTCTTTATTATTTTCTTTCACTAAATCTCAGATACACAATTATTCTCCTCTACAGAATAACATCTATAAACTTTGGATAGGATGTGCAATGCAAGCTCAGTAGGCAACAGAGTTGTATTGGCAATAAACATGCAAACCTGGGCATATGTGTTTACAGGTGTTGAACTCCATTTCCATTCACAGCATCTTAAGCACCATGGCTTGATTGTGGATCAGAAAGCTATGAGATCAGAGGAGAAAGTAGATTTGTAATCTTTGAAGCGAATAGTCACTGATGGGTGTCGGTGTCTTTGTGTTCCTCTTGCTGTGATGAAACTCCATGAACACAAAACAGATTGGGGAGGAAAGGGTTTATTTGGCTTACACTTCCATTTTGTTTACCATTAAAGGAAGTCAGGACAGGAGCTCAATCTGGCCTGGAATACGGAGGCAGGAGCTGATGCAGAGGCCATGAAAGGGTGCTGCTTACCTGCTTGTGCCATATGGCTTGCTCAGTCTGCTTTCTTATAGAACTCAGGACCACCAGTCCAGAGGTGACTCCACCCACAATGGCTGAACTCCATCAAATCACTAATTTAAAAAAATATCTTATAACTGGATCTTTCTGAATCATTTTCTCAATTGAAGTTCTCTCCTTTCAGATAACTCTAGCTTTTGTGTAATTGACATAAGACTAGACAGCACAATGAAGTATCAATTTCATATTTTCCTGAAAAGCAAAAGACAAATACTATTGGCTCCAAGAAGAGTGTCAACTGCAAGAGATGATGCTTGTTACATTTCATTAGTGTGATCTATGCAAGAGGATTTCCTGCCAAACACCAAGCATTGCAATTGATGGAAACAGAAACTGTCAAATTCCTCAAAATTAGATGAAAAATTTCAAAGCAACAAGATGTTGGTATGACTAATTCATGTCTCCAGTGGCTGTGTGTCATACTTTGGGCTCTAACAGATACTTTTTCATTTTTGGCTGTAGGAAATACTGGTACAAATCATAATTGATGGCAGGTTGTATTTTGTGGAATATATGGTGTAACTGTTTCTATTACTGCAATGTGTGGGGGTGACCACTGATGACAGGGATGACATTGTTACATTTGTGTGTTCAGAAAATGACTCTATTATCAATTCTTCTTCTAGGACAGGACTCGATTAGGTCCTCTGAGGTCCCTTTTCCTCAAAGCTATAAGTACCTCTCATTAAAATTTTTCCCTTTCAGCTTCCCCATGGCACTTGAAAGCTCATGCCTTTGAAAAGATCTATTGGCCCTGTATCAAGGACAATTGTAAGATACCTATTATTGCTAATGGCAAAGCAGGCCTGGCCCATATGTGAGGTGCTGTCT
Source organism: Acomys percivali (assembly GCA_907169655.1). Lineage (NCBI taxonomy): Eukaryota > Metazoa > Chordata > Mammalia > Rodentia > Muridae > Acomys > Acomys percivali. The sequence goes on along the minus strand of OU015748.1, from coordinate 81,993,771 downwards.
TTATATGGCAGAGAAGCTGCAGATGGAGTAGCAGCATTGATTTACTGCTCCTTAAAACCTAGTGCTCTCAGACATATGGTCCCTGGGTGAAAGATACTGGACACATGCCCCTGTCAATAGGGCCATTAGCAGATTAGCATCCTTTAGTGAACGCCAAGACTAGGCAATAAATGGTTTTCTTTGGGGAGAGGCTTCAAGAAATTACATTAACTTCATTGACCACAGAACTCGAGGGGGCTGAGGCCCATCTGGACACATATCGCTTAATTCTAGGAGGATCAGGGTGTGGACTGCAACTGGCTTAGACTCTCTTGAATGTCAGCAGGAGAGCTTAGCTCAGTCTTTCTAACCTTCTGAGACCCAGATGTGCTTCTATCATTTTGGTGCAATCATCGAGAAAGTTGAGGAACAAATTAAATTCACCAAGCAATATTAAATGGTTTTCCATTTCCATGTTCTGTCAGATAAAGTTGATCAAGCAATATTGGGTGGTCTTCTGTAGCCACATTCTGTCAAGATTCGTTTATCCTGTTTCTCTATCCAGTGTTATATTAAAGCTGAAACAAAAGCACTCCAAACTTATCAAAAACTCGTATACACCATCAATAAGCTGGTGAAAATTCCAGTTAAACACAAGTCAAGGTAGTGAGCAGTCATTGAACAAAGGAAGGCATCTGAGCAAAGAGTAAACACAGAGAGATACTCCGTGTAGATAAGGATAAGATACCTCTACACAATGTCAGCATGGGTGACACTATGGAAAAGGACACAATATCAAGTGCTGATGAAGGGGTGGGCAAAATGCTCAGACTTTTCTGAAGAGTATTAAAAATGGAGCAAATACTTTGGGGGAAAAAAGATAATTTCTGATAGAAGCAATCACTCATTTACGAATAACAACAAGCGAATTCAATCATTTTGATCATGCATCCACATCTGTTTTTATGCTATAGTTGGGGAAATCATAGAGTGAGGCATTGATATGCCAATATATTTTAAAATCAGTCATGAAAACTGCACATCTCATGGGGTAAGTTTCCCAAAGCATAAAAAGTTGTTCAAAATCTGTTCAGTGCCCACACCACATCTCATGTCCCCCCTTGCTGTGTGCCCAGTTCTCACTCTGTATAGAGAGTAGACTGCTATCATCCCAGTCCTTCCTCAGGCCTTTAACCATCCACAGCTAGACTCATTTTTCTATTTGCTTATGATTTTCCTACATGATGTGGACCCCTACCTTTCTTGGCCCATGAAGCCTTTAATTATTCTCTCCAATTCATATCAGAGGTCCTATTTCATGAGGACGCTTTCTAGTTTCTTCCAGGCACAGGAAGCTCTACCTGCTTGCATATCTTTGCAATAACCACAGTATTTACATGTTTTACATCTTCACCACTGATATATCTATTACTGTTGCCTTGTAAAATAAACTCCTTCATGGATATCCTCTTTGTGAATTCTTTTCTGTGTGTGGCAGAACAAAACCCAAACTCTTCTTTTTGGAGTTTATAGATAGTGCTTTGGTATCTAGCCCCATCTCTGTCTTTTTTATTATTAATTTTATTTTTGTGTTTTGTATATTGGTTTCCTTTTTAATTTTTAAAAATTAATTAATTTATTCACTTTACATCCCAATTGTAGTCCCCTCCCTCCTTGCCTCCAGGTCCAACCCTCTCTCCTTCTTCCCTGTATCCCCCCCCTCCCTTATGCCTCAGAAAAGAGGAACCCCCATCCCAGCAGGTTAAGTTGCCTCAAGACTGAGTGCTTCCTCAAAGCAGCCCCCACCAAGGGGAAGTGATTGAAAGGCATGTAAGAAAGTCTTTGTCAGAGACAACTCTGCTTTCCTTATAGGGCACCCACATGAAGACCAAACTGCCCATTCGGTACATGTGTGTAGTGGACCTACTTCCAGTCCATACATGGTCCATACACAGTTGGTGTTTCAGTCTCTGCAAGCCCCCCTGGGCCCAGGTTAATTGGGTCTGTTGGTTTTCTTGTGTTTTCTCTTGGCCCTTCTATCCTTCCTCCTACTCTTCCACAAGGCTCTCTGCCCTCCCCCTCAATGTTTGGCTATGAGTCTCAGCATCTGTTGGGATCTGTTGCTGGGTGGGGCCTTTCAGAGGATAGCAATGCTAGGCTCCCATCTGCAAGCATAGCCAGAGTGTGGTTAATAGTGTCGGTGGTTTCTATCCCTGTCTCTTGACCTCATGCCACTCCATCTTTGGTTGTTAGGAGTCTCCAGACAATGCTCTCCTCTACTTCCTTGGACCCATGTCTGCAGTTTCTGATGCTCGTTCTATGCCCCTTTCTCCCATAGGCTGGGTGTATCTCAGGCATTAGGAAAGTTTACAGCTCCCACTTCTGTGTCTCAGTTTGCTTGGTTTCTCTCTGGAGTAGCTTCTTTGATCACACAGTGTAAACACTACATATCCATCCGAGTAGTCCCACACTATCCCGTGTTTTCCTTTCATAGTCCTATCTCATTTAATTCATTCGTTTCTTTGTCTAATATATGCTCCGTTTCTAGATTA
>OU015748.1:81978398-81988688 GCA_907169655.1 Acomys percivali | reverse complement strand
ACACACACACACACACACACACACACACACACACACACACACACACACACACACACACGACCCATAAGGGGAAAAACGGCATCTCCAAGGATGGCATGGAGTTCATTTTGTGTTGGCCATCTACTGCAGGGAACGGGGTCCACCCTTAAGAGTGGTTTATATCTCCACTGAGAATCTATTTGAAAACATGAAATTTATTAGAATCTCAGTTGGAGATAGCTTCTGAGTTAGGGAGGGGAGTGTGGGTCCATTTTCCCTCTCAGTGCCTGGACCTCATGTGATGCATACCTGTGCAGGTCCTCTGTCTTGTTGTATTTAGAAGGCCTTGTTTCCTTGGTGTCCTCCATTCCCTGTGGCTCTTAGAATTTCTTTTTTTTTTTTTTTTTTTTTGCCTCCTCTTTCGGAGCATTCCCTGAGCCCTGAGGAGAGGAATTTCATGGAGACATCCCATTAAGAACCGAGACTTCCAAAATCTCTGACTCTCTGCAAATTATCTGGCTGTGGCTCTCTGTGTTTGCTCCCATCTACTGCAGAAGAAAGCTTCTCTGATGATGGTTGACTAAGACACTGATCTGTGACTGTAGCAAAATGTCGTTAGTAGTCATTTCATTGCTTTGTACCTTTGGCAGATCAGTAGTATTTGGTTTTCTCCTAGGTTCCTGGCCTATCTTGTCTCAGGGTTTTGGCCAGTGGAGCAGAATCAGGGAGTGGGCCTTAAATCTAATTGCATATTGATTGATTACCTCCACAAGCTTTGTGTTGCTATTGCACTAGTACATCTTGCAGGCAGGTCCTTATCGGAAATTGAAGGTTTTGCAGCTGGGTAGGTGTTTACCTTTCTCCTTTGGCAGCACGCAGAGTGCCTCCCAGTACTGTGACTATTAGTCTGCTGGGGTAAAGGCTGTAGGTGGGCACCAGCTTGACTTCTCTGTGTTCAGTGAACTGCTGAAGAATCACCATCCTCAATCTCAAATTGTAATGTAAAGATATAGCAATGAAAACAGCATGAGGTTGGCACAAAACAGACATGTTTATCAATGGAATTTAATTGAAAACTCACATATAAGTCCATATACCTACGGACACAGGATTTTTGATAAAGAATCCAGAGATACACACTGGAAAAAAGACAGTTCTTCAATAAATGGTTCTGGTCAAATGGATAGTTGAATGCAGAGAAATGCAAACAGATCTATTCTTATCAACCTGCACAAAACTTAATTATAAATGGATCAAGGACCTCAACATAAGGCCAGATACACTGAATTTCATAGAACAAAAAGTGCCACTCATTGGCACAGAAAAGCACTTTCTGAACCAAACACCCATTGCACAGGCACTGGATTAGCAATTAATAAATGGGACCTAATGAAACTGAAAATCTTCTGCATGGCAAAGTACATCATTTGGGAAAAACATCAGTCTGCAGAATAGGAAAAGATTTTTACAAACGACACACCCAATAGATGGCTCATATCCAAAGTGCATAAAGAACCAAAATATTTGGACATCAAGAAAACAAATAACCAATGAAAAATTGAGGTTCAGAAAGAAAACCTGAGGTTCAGATCTAAACAGAATTCTTAAAAGAAAAAAAGACAAATGACTAAGATGAATGTAAAGAAATGTTCAGCAATCTTAGTCATCAGGGAAAAATGTAAATCAAAACTACTTTGAGATTTCATCTTACACCAGTCAGAATGGCCAGTGTCTTGTATTACTGGAGAGAAGGGACAGTGGGTGTAACAGACTTCATTCTTCTCTCTTCCTAGGCCTCTCTATGGAAGTGACTTTGCATATCCCCCCACCCAGCATGATCTCTTTCACTTTCCTTGTATCCTCCAATGCTTGGCAGAAGCAATGTACTAAAAGCATACAGGCAGGAGTAGCAGCAGTGGCACCCGGTAGTATCCCAGCTCTGGGTGCTGCCATACTCTGTGTTGCTATACCTCTTATATAGACCTAGGAAATCAGATTGCCCAGCCCAGATAGTCAGCCTTGTTGCTTCTGGTGCTAGGAACAAGGCTTTTCTTCTATTACTTGTTGCCAGGTTGGCCACACTGGCTTCATGGCTCCAGTTCCTCCTTAGCTGTCAAAGCTGCTGGCTGCTCTGCAGCTTCTGCAGCTTGGTCTGTCTGCTGCTTGGCTTTACCTCCTCTGCCGCTGTCAAAGCAGTTGGTGGCTCCAACAGTTCTGTGGCTCAACCTCTTAGCTGCTCCCTGTTACTGCTGCTGCGATGCCACCATGGTTATAATTGCTTTCTTAGAGTTTCAGGATCAGGCTACACTACTAAAAGTAGGTAAGGGGAAAAAAACACTCAAGGGAAGTCTTTGATTTGGTTTGGTACCTACGTTACCAAAGACCTTCATGCAAATGAAGCACTGCATTTACAGTGATCATGGCACTCTCTCTTTTTGAACTAGTCACAGCAGTTCATCTGCTCATCCACCAGGGCATGTGCTGTCTCTGGTCTGCTTGCAAAGGACTGTAGGGTCATCTAGAGTTCACTGTGGCCTGTAATGGCAGAAAGTCAGGCACAAACTTCAAAGTGCTCAAAATATTTAAATATAGGTAGGGTCCCACCCTCAAGAGTCAGAGCTGTCTCCTCTTACAGCTTCCTCAAGGTCTTTGTGGGATGCTCCATGAAGCCCACTGAAAGTCATCTCCTCAAGGCAGCCTGGTTTCCAGAGGAGAGTCCAGTCCAGTATCTGTGAACTGGGGAGGCAGTCTTATCCATCCCTTAATATCTTTTCCACTTAGCAGGAAAATGTCATCAGAAAGAGGGCTTAAAGTTGTTAGCATTAATACTGATTTAAAATTTTTATTATATTTTTAGTGTGTGTGTGTGTGTGTGTGTGTGTGTGTGTGTGTGTATGTGTGTTTTATGTCAGAGGACAACTAATGAGACTTGGCTCTCTTCTTCAACCATGTGTTCCAGTTTTAAATGCTTCTCATCTGTGTTGGCAGCAGAAGCCTTTATTGGTTAAGCATCTCACTGGCCCTAATACTGATTTTTAACAATTAACAAACAAACAAACAAACAAACAATACTCAATTATTTCCCAGTGCCCAGGGAGAGGTAGATTCTTCTCACCCTTCTAATTTAGATTTATTTTAAAATATATTCATATCAGACATGGTGGTATACATAATTCCAGAGTCTGGGAGGCTGAGGCATGTGGATCATGAGTTCCAGGTCAGCCTGGCCTATGCAGTGACAGTTTGATCTTCTTGAAAAGTGTACATAAAACAAAACCAAAAACTCCTGAAAGCCTCATTCTTTCCATACTTCAACTTTTTCTTCAGTTTTGAAATATATAAAACAAAATGATCATGTCTGTCTCCCATGCATACCTCCTCCCCTCTAACTTCCCACACATCTTTTCTCCCAACTCATACAATATATTTTGATATCTCATAAGTCCAGTTAATGCTGTTCATATGTGCATGGGTGTGGGGCTATCCACTGGAGCATGGGTACCTACTGATAGCTACACCTTCAAAACCAGAAGGATTCTCCCTCCACCAATAACTATCAACTGCTCCTCCATTGTGGAGCCAGGAGGCCATCTACCTTACCTATTTTGGATTTTTTTTTGGGGGGGGCTCTATCTTGCACAGGTCTTCTATAAGTAACCATAGCTACTGTGAGTTCATGATTGTGATAGCAATGTCATGTCTAGAGGACAAGCACCCCACAAGGCCCCTCCCAATTTTCCAGTGCTTACCTTCTTTCTACCTTCCCTTCTGCAATGTTCCCTAAGAATTGATGGGGTGGGATAGGCATAGATATTCTATCAGGGCTGAGCACTTGGCCACTGACCAGTTCTCAGCACTCTGACCAGTTATGTACCTCTGCAAAAACTGCTGCTGCTCGTTGCAGAAAGACCCTTCTCTGACTAGAGTTGAGAGTAGCCCAAGGCTATGGGTAGAAATATAAATATTTAGATGGCCATTGGACAGCATGGCCATTTAGCAAAAATAACAATAACACCCACAAGTAGAGGTATAAAAATTTATAAAGACCTCAAATAATATTTATTTTGGGCTGAATTATAAATTATAAGTTTCTCCAAAAATATTATAAAGGGCACAGAGAATATAAAAGTAGTCGAGAAATATAAAAATATAGCACATGTCCTATTTTTGGCTTGGAAATTCAATTTGTTGCTTCATGTGTAGACATAAAATTATCTGGAACTTTATTAAAAAACAAATTGAGAATATGATTTGCAAAATGCAATGAATATGTTAACTAAAAACAAATTTATGGCTGGAGAGATGGCTCAACTGTTCAGAGAAATGATTGTTCTTGTGGAGGATCTAGGTTTGATTCAAGGTTCATTATGACCTCTCATAATACCCTCTTCTGAACTCTGAGGGAACCAGGCACACATGTGGTACACAGACATTCATGCAGGCAAAAATACTCACAGCCGTAAGCTAAAATAAATCAAAAATTAAAGAAAATCTATTGTATCTCCAAAATTTGAATACTATAAATAATGTGACAGGATGATGAATATAGAGAAAGGCTTGTATATACGAAATTTTGAACTTGATATATGATGGAGGTGACAATGGGGGTTAAAACTACTGAAGAAGTATTTCATATGTTTGAAATTGGGATTGACACAATTAGCTTGCCAGATGGAAAACATGGATTCCTTCCTAATGAAATTTATAGAAAATAAACTGTCAAAGCCTTGAACTCTAAAAGTAAAAGGCAGAACCCTGTAACTTTAAAAGAAAACACAGGAACACAAGCAGCTTTGGATTGAGTCACTGTACTGGGTTGTAAGGACGGGGCATTCCTGTGTCTGCAAAGGAAACATCAGATGGCAAGAACATAATATAACTAAATTCATAATACAACATAATACAACTGAGTGCTTCCTGAGCAGATTTCCCAGAGATGCCTCAAGACTCCTTGTCTACCAGCTCTATCCTACCTTTAAGGGTTTTTGTTTTGTTTTGTTTTGTTTTTTTGTTTTTTGTTTTGGATTTTCTATATCATGTTTCCAAAGGAGAGGGAGAATCCCACAGGACTGCTCAGGGCTAAACTTAGATGAATAATGCTAATCCCTTGAGTGCCACAGGAGAAAGCCACCTACACTGGGGAGCATGTACTCTAGCAGTGCATTGCCATGCAGAGAATACAGAGTTTAGTAATCTGATAACCAAACTACCCCAGTGCACAGAATTTCAACAAGATTAAAAGCATCTATATCTCTCTAATGGCTGGGAAGCACTTAAAGAAATGTTCAATGTCCTTAGTCATCAAGGAAATGCAAATCAAAGAGACTTTGAGATTCCATCTTATACCTGTCAGAATGGCCGAGATTAAAAACTCAAGTGACAGCCTATGCTGGTGAGGATGTGGAGCAAGGGGGATGCTCTTCCATTGCTGGTGGGAGTGCAAACTTGTGAAATGACTTTGGAAATCAATCTGGAGGTTTCTTATCAATTTGGGACTCTACCTACCTCAAGACACAGCTATACCACTCCTGGCCATATTCCTAAAAGATGCTCCACCATACAACAAGGATACTTGTTTAACTATGTTCATAGCACCTTATATTCATAATAGCCAGAAACTGGAAGCAACCCAGATGTCCCTCAACCAAAGAATGGATAAAGAAACTATGGTACATTTACATAATGGAATACTAATCAGCTGTTTCAAAACAAAGACATTTGCATGCAATTTGCAGGCAAATGGATGGAGCTAGAAAAGGTCATGCTGAGTGAGGTAATCCAGACCCAGAAAGACATGCATGATATGCATTCACTTATAAGTAGACTTTAGCCATAATGTACAGGATAACCATGCTACAATCTACAGATCTAAAGAAGCCAAGTAGGGCCCAAGGGAAGATGCTTGAATTTCACTCAGAACAGGAAATAAGATAGGTATCTGAAGTAGATGGAGGGAGAAAACTGGGGGAAAACGGATGGGGAAGGTGTGGGGGGTTGTGTGTGTGTGCAGTGGGACGGGGAGAAACTGAGGTGAGAACAGAAATCAGTGGGGGAGCAACTTGGGGACAGAGAGGCCACTAGGAGTCTATTGGAGTAACGCTACCTGAAATTCCTATAATTGGGGGACTTGGAGTCTGAAATCGCCACCTTCTGTAGCCTAGGCAAGACTTCCAGTGGAGGGAGGGCAACACCAACCCACCCATAACACCTTCGACCCAAAATTTGTCTGGCCTACAAGAAATGTTGGGTTAAAGATGGAGCAGATATTGAGAGTATGACAAATCAATGACTGGCCCAACCTGAGACCCTCCCCATGGGAGAGAGCCAACTAATGACACTATTAACAATGCTCTGCTCTGCTGGCAGACAGGAGCATAGGATAGCATAACTGTCTTCTGAAAGTCTTCATCCATCAGCTGATAGAAACAGATGCAAAGACCCACAGCCAAACAATAGGCTGAGCTTGGGGAGTTCTGTGGAAGATTGGAAGGATTGAGGTAGCCATAGGGGTTAAGGACACCACAAGAAGGCCTACAGAGTAAACTAACTTGGGCCCATGGGGGTTGACAAAGCCTGAAGCACCAACCAAAGAACATGCATGTGATGGACCAAGACCACTTACACATATGTAGCATATGTGCGTGCATGTGATGGACCAAGACCACTTACACATATGTAGCATATGTGCATCATGGTCATCATATGGACTTCCTAATAATAGGAGCAGAGCCTATCTTTGACTCTGTTGCCTGACTTCAGATCCATTTCCCTTAGCTGGGATGCCTTGTCTGGCCTCAGTGGAAGATGTACTTATTCCTGCTATGATTTGAGGTGACAAGGTAGGTTGGTGCTCCTTAGGGGCCTCTCCTTCTCTGAGAAGAAGGGGGAAATGGGGGAAAGATGTCATGAGGGGGGACTTGGAGAAGAGGGTGGGGGCTGGGATCAGGCTGTAGTTATTAAGTTAAAAGACATCTGTATCAAACTGTCTTCTAAATATTCATCTTTATTTCCACAGATTAGTGCAGCTTTCAACCCTCATCAGACCTGGAGGTTTATGTAGTCGATGTCAGATAATACAGACTGGCTACAGCACAGAGAAAAAGTGTCTATGGTGTGCTCAGCCATAAATGGGACCTGTATGTCATATCTGATATCCCTGGATTTGGGGACCACTGAAGAAGAAGGGCAGAATGTCACAACTGCTGCAGTCGTGAATGAATTTGTTGAGGCCTGCTCCTTTTGGGTAGCATAACTACAGCCATTTTTGTTTCAGGCATACCAGACACATCACCTCAGCTTGTTGCTAATATAGAGAAAGTTCTCTGTATGAAAGGTCAAGTTGACCAAAAACTATATTTATGTTTAGTATACTCTGTGGCCTTGCTACTTCTCAAAATTCCCCAAACATAAGGCAGCTGTCCCTATCTATAAGCTCCACTTTGACCAACCAAATTAAAGGTCTGCTAGAATTGCTTTTTCTAATTAACAAAAATAACTTGAGTCAGAGGTGACTGCCCTGTTCCACTATTCCCTCAGCATGCAGTGTGAGCTAATTGTGGTTTTTGCATTTATAAGCTAATTCTGGGAAACACTCAGCGTCATAGTTTGGCTCCTGAGTGCACTCTGTGTCCCTGATTACCATCAGTCTTGGGTGGGGTGTGTCCAATAAACATCCATATCTACCTGAGATTAGTGTCTGAGTGGTTTTTGGAGCTTCCTCTGGACCGTACCAGAACTCATAATGACTGTAGTTGCCTGAAACGAGCTTTGTAAGATCAAGATCAAGATCAAGTCAGCCAAGATTCTGGCATTGAAGGGGAAAAGAGTCACACACACCCCCCCCTTCCCCAATTGAGAAGGAGCTATTGATAACTGATGGCTGCCAGGGGAGGGGGATTCAGTTTCCTTTAGTCATATGGGCCCAGGCAGATTATCATCCATATGTAGATGGGGAGTATTAATTGGATTTAGTGGGTGGTATAAAATAATAAAGAGGACATGAAGTTAGAAGGCGTGTGTGGGAATCTGGGAGACGTTTCTGGGAGAAGCAAGGGTGGATATGACTGAAATATGTTGTATGCATGTATGAAATTCTCAAAGAATAAATAACATGTTATATTAAAAATCTCTTTTAATACATAAAAACTTGCACATATTTGGTCATAGTATGTATGGATAGTAAAATCCTTAGTGAGAAAATTAATATAAACAAAATTAAAATATAAGCTAAGGGTGAAGGGAACAACAGCATGTGTGAGCGAGTTGGCATTAAGGATCTTGGCAGGCATACACCCCATGTGTCAGTATGAAAGAGGTAACACAGTAGACGCATGTTTTTAATTCGTGCATGACATCCACAAAAGGGGAAGACCAAATGCCATTTGAATTTAAGACAAAATCTGCAATCATACCAGCAATCATGGAGATACAATCTAAACAGCAAAAAGTGACATTTCCGAAGTCATAATTTGTTAAAATTAAAAAAATTCTGAAAGTATTAACAATTGGCTGAGAATTTGTAAACATTGCTTATGGGATTATAAATGGCCTTTCCCACCTAGGGGGAAATAAACCAGTTTGATATAATCTATGCACACCAAATGTGTGCATGCTCCAGAGAGCACCCTTTCCATATCCATTTCTATTGCTATTCCTTGACGAAGTTTTCATACAGTCATGTTAGTGTATTAATTGAAGCAAACCTTTAGTAGATAGATCTAGATGCTGCTGTATATCTGTAACTGAATGTCTTAGTTAGCATTCCTACTGCTGTGTGAAACACCATGACCAAAAGCAAGTTGGTGAGGAAAGGGTTTCTCTCACTTAGACCTCCATATTATTATAGTCCATCACTGAAGGAAGTCAGGACAGGAACTCAAACAGGGCAGGAACCTGGAGGCAGGAGCTGATGCAGGGCCCATGGAGGGGCTTGCTCCATATGGATTGCTCAGCCTGTTTTCTTACAGCACCCAGAACCACCAGCCTATGGGTGGCACCACCCACAGTAGGATGGGCTCTTCCACAGGAATCACTAACTAAGATAATCCCCCTGTAGGCTTGTCTACGTTCTGAACTTATGGAGACATTTTCTCAAATGAGGTTACCTGTATTCAAATGCATCTAGCTTGTGATATACACTAGCCAGTAAAGCAAATGAAAATGAGTATATATTTATTTGTAGCAGTTAAAAAAACAAACTAGGCACATAGTCGCTGATACTAATGATTGAGTTTTTTTTTTTTTTTTTTTTTTTTTTAGACAAGGTTTTACTATGCAGGTTTAGCTGTCTTGTAACAGCTATGTAGACCAGGCTTGCCTTAAGCTCTTTATGTCTCTTTCTTAAGTGCTGGGATTAAAGGTATTAGGTAGAATAGGACATTTTGAAGGAGTGAAATTAATGCATTACTTAAACAAAAAATCCACCCATATATATATTTATCAATTCTATGTATAAGAACTATGCTCTGGAAGACACATGACAGGACGCCTCTGAGGAGCAGGATGGGGAGTTAAGTGGGAGCATGAAATATGGAGTTACATCCTTATATGTTTTTACATCTTCAGTTATTGTTTTATGAAGATAACTGATTCTGGGGGTGAAGCATAATATAAATGTTAAATTTTGGATATTCATTACATTTCTTGTATTTTTGTATGCTTCCAAAATTTTACCTTGCAAAGTGAAATCTTCATCTTACCCCATTTGTCATATGACTCATTCTTGGTATTATTTCATCTTAGAACTGAAATTTGATCTTTTAGAGCTGGACATTCACGCTAAATTAATAAGGCACCATATAATTATGTCTTATACAGTATTTTTGTTGGTAAGCAGAGTCCAGTGGTTTCTTTTGACTCAAGTGTACAAGGCAGATGTCTTCAACGTGCATCTCTTATATCTGCATTTACTCTGAAACAAACCTCATCCACATCGAGACACGTACTAGTTATTTTTCTAACTGCTATGACAGAGAAACTGACAAAAGCAGCTTAAGGAAGGAAGGGTTTACTATGGCTCAGAGTTTGAGGACACAGCCCATGACGGTGGGGGAAATCACGGCGATGCGATCGTGATGCAGCTAATCATGGTGCACCTTCAGTTAGGAAGCAGAGGGAGTCTTAGCGTATGTTGTATGAAAAGATCAGCTTGCTTTCCTCTTTTTATTTAGTCTGGAACCCAAGTTAATAGGTTGGTGCTGCCCACGTTAAGAGTGGGTCTTCCAACTGGGCACATTGGCGCACACCTATAATTCCAGCACTCGGGGAGGCAGAGGCAGAGGCAGAGGCAGAGGCAGAGGCAGAGGCAGAGGC
>OU015748.1:81960261-81978388 GCA_907169655.1 Acomys percivali | reverse complement strand
AGAGGCAGAGGCAGAGGCAGAGGCAGAGGCAGAGGCAGAGGCAGAGGTAGAGACAGAGGTAGAGGCAGAGGCAGAGGCAGAGGCAGAGGCAGAGGCTGGCAGATCGCTGTGAGTTCGGGGCCAACCTGGTCTGCAAAACGAGTCCGGGACAGCCAAGCCTACACAAAACAAAAACGAAAACGAAAATAAAACAACAGCAAAGAGTGGGTCTTTCCGTCTCAATTAGCCCAGTCTAGAAGCTTCTTCACACAATTTAACACCGACGTCATCATGACAGGACCTAGAATCACACAAGGGAGACATACGACTGATGAGGCATGCCTATGAGAAACCCCGTCCCTCTCTCTCTCACACACATACACAAATACACATACACACATTTCAGTTCCGGGGGAGCATTCTGTAACGGGACTTCATGAACACATCCTAAGAACATACTACACAACTGGCCCAGGGAATGGCCCTCTCTGACTCAGTCTGTAAGCTATGTGTCTGCCTTTCCCAGAGGCAAAGCTTGAGATAAGGGCTTGGGAGCTGATGATCATGTAGATCTCTAAAGTGGAGGAAGTACTGGCGGGAGAGGAGGAGGGGGAGGAAGGTGTTCACTAACCATCAGGTGCAATAGCTAGCACCCTCTCCCGGGAATTAGTGGAATGAACCTTAGAGTTGTCTTTTCCCAAATCAAAGGTTGGGACATTCGTCCATGACACTTGTTCCTAGGGATGTAAACACTGTAGGATTCATCTTAATGAACTGGGGAATCTTTCAATCTCTGGAAAATTCCGGAGGCAGAGGAACATAGTGGTGCCAAAGCTGAGGCTTGAGGTGGGGTGAGAAGCTGCCCATCCCAGCAGTGCTAAAACCCAGTGAGATGAAGAGATGTGTCACTGGGCACAAAGCATGTCTGTAATGTTGGGGAATCAGATTCTTTCCCAGCAATTCATTACAAATACACACAAAGCCCCCATAAAGTCTTGGTCCTGGGGATCAGAAAGGCATTGTTGTCGCTATTGGACAAGAGTTTGCCAAATAATTGTTATAATTCCTACCCAAGGGGAGACGTAAATAATATGTTCCCCTTCTCATAAGGTCCAATGACAAACTGAGCTAGGATTCCATCAAAGTTCACTCTGGGTACCAATGAGTCTGTTTGGCTTCCTTATGGAACATCTGTGGGTTCCTAACATATGTGATTGCCCCTTCCCACCAATAGTCTACACCTGGAAAGGTGTACCCAGCAGGGATGAAGGCTTCCCCCAAAGGGCTTTGGCTCATCATTCCCCCATTTATTTAAGCCTCTCTATATAATTCTAGGCCCCTTTACTCCCTCCCAGACCATGTGCAATTAAGACAGAGTTGGATACAGCAGGTGGTAAGGAGCACCCTGGTACTCAGGTGAGATTCTGGTCTCTCTATTCTGGGTGTAAAATATCCACAAGCCCAGTTGGGATGATCTTCTGCAAAGAGGCACAGATGTATTCCTCCAAGATGGTAGTGGCTTGGCTCAGAGAACAGTCTCTCAGGATACATCCTCTCTAGATCTGCCACAATAAAATGATGCTACGTTAACGATGCTCCTCCCATAGCTAGTGGGAGACAGACCTGAATCACATCCACAGCTATTGCTGCAAAGTCTAGGAAGCATGGTTTCTTAGATTTCCAGTGTCTGTCAGAGCAGAAGACACTTCAGAAAGCTGATAGAGATGCTCAGCCAGCTGGACTCATGTTATCTATCCCACTTATCTGAGTATCCCCAGCCCCCATTTCCTTTTCTTTGTGATTTGAATAGGGTACTGGCTTTTTTTGATTTTTTTTTTTTTTTTTTTTTTTTTTTTTTTTCTTTTTTTTTTTTTTTTTTTTTTTTGGTTTTTCGAGACAGGGTTTCTCTGTGTAGCCTTGGCCATCCTGGACTCACTTTGTAGACCAGGCTGACCTCGAACTCACAGCGATCCACCTGCCTCTGCCTCCCGAGTGCTGGGATTAAAGGCGTGCGCCACCACGCCCAGCTTTCCTTGAATTCTTTTTTTTTTTTAATATTTATTCTTTTTTATTAATTTATTCTTGTTACATCTCTATGGTTATCCCATCCTTTGTATCCTCCCACTCTCCCCTCCTTCCCATTTTCCCCTTATTCCCCTCCCCTATGACTGTTCCTGAGAGGGATTACCTCCCCCTGTATATGCTCATAGGGTATCAAGTCTCTTCTCAGTGACCTGCTGTCCTTCCTCTGAGTGCCACTAGGTCTCCCCCGCCAGGGGACATAGTCAAATGTGAGGCACCAGAGTACATGAGAAAGTCAAATCCCTCTCTCCACTCAAGTGTGGAGACTGTCCTGTCCATGGGCTACCACCAGAACCCTTTCCATATTTAGCTCAGTGAAGAGCAGAGGGGAATATCATCTTCCAGAGACTGTTAACATTACCCCCGAGTCCCCTGATTTGTTCTCTCATCTCTTATCAAAATGGCTAGAATAGGAATATTTTAGCACTTTCTGGTGTGCTGTGTGTCTCTGCCAGACCAAAAGTTTAGGAGGGTAGAGACTGTGCCCCTGGCTTGCTCACCACTGTTACTGGTCTCTGGAATGTGCTTGATGTTGGTAAGGGGGCACTCAGGGCATCTTATTTGAATAAATGAGTATAAAGAGCCCTTGGGGTTGTTTCCTGTGTCGGTGTGTGCCTGCCGCATCAGGGCCTAAGGAATAGAGCAATGCTGCATTCAGCATTGCCTTTAAAAATAAGGACAGTGAAAGAAAATGCAGCTTTAATGTGAATACATTATTTCACCAAGGGATTGTGATATTTTTGGTTCCTGTGTTAACTAAGGGCTGCTGCTTCCAGTCTTGGGCTAGAACAGACCTTAGTGAACTCTGCAGGTGGCTGCAGAGCATATCTGAAAAGAAAAGGCAGCCTTAATCATTTGATTCTTTGGGGGAATCTAAAAGCAATATGCCAAACAGAGTAAGGAAATGTCAGCTAAGATGGAGAAATGGTCTTGCCTGTGGGATCTCAGTGCAGGAAATTATTTTTTAAATACTTGGATTCAAAGGTAGAAAAAAATAGCATGACCTTTGAAACAGACAGGCCAATCATGCAGACTGCCCTCTGAGGTGCACTTTAGCCTTAGCTTAGTAAATGTAGTGAGTAAGTTTGGACCTCCTGACCTGTTAGCATGGGGACACCTTTGTAAATGCCACAAACATTGTTCCTTATTTCAGTAAATGTCTGGGAAAAATGTTTCCCCCCCTTTCTAATCATTAGAATCAGCCTCATGTGATGATTATTATGTGATCCTCATTTCATTTGACTGCTGATGTGTGGGCAGGTACATGTCTATTCATGGTCCTGTAGTGCCTGTTTCTAATTCAGGCTTGCTGGCTCAGAATTTCCCCAGACCTCAGTGACTAATCTGGAGTCCACATTCAGGCTTTCATTACCCTTACTTGTGGTATAGCTAAAAAATAAATAAATAAATAAATAAATAAATAAATAAATAAATAAATAAATAAAAAGGTGAAAGAGGCCTCAGTGCCTTCTGTTGTAAATGTGCCTTCCTCTATGGTATATAAACATTTACATGGTCATGTGGTAAGTAGATGTTCACACCTGGCTTGTATCCTCTGGGTTTAGAGGGTTTCTTTTAGTCTGTAGCTTGACACCTTGCAATACTTTTAGAAACGTTTCAGCCAGATGTTCTTACAGTTTTGCTTTGATCATTCTCTCTCTTTCTCTCTCCCTCTCTGTCTCTATCTCCCTCCCTCCCCCTCTTAATTTTGAGATTTCAACTACACATGTGTTGGACATTTGGGGCATGTCATATAAGCTTCCTGCCCTTTTCTGTATTTTTTTTTCACTGAAACTTTGTTTTGAGAAAGAGTCACGCTATACAGGCCAGGCTGAACTTGAACTCATGACCTTCCTGGTTCGGCTTCTTGAGTCCTGGGACTATAGGTGTGTAGGCTCTAGAGCTATAACCTACCCCACCCCAGGGATGCTTTGCTTTCAGTGTATCCCAGATGTTTTGATCTGTTTAACTTTTGTTTTCATTGAATTCAATAAAATTCTAAATTTTCATCATTTCTTCAATAACGCATTTATCATGCGATGGTGTGCTGTCTCCATGTTTGTATATATTCTACAGCTTCCTGTGTTACTGTTTTCAAGCTTTATTTTATTGCAGTCAAATGGAATACACAAAGGTTTCCCCCACCCCGCTCCCAGCCCAGTTTTTCCATAATCAGTGACATTTGCTCTGCGTCTCAATATTTTAGAGAAGTTTCTATAAGGTACCTAGATGAATGCGTATTCTGTCATTTGTACTAGAATATCCCACAGATATCTGTGAGGTTCATTTCACCTATGATTTCATTTAGCTCAGTTATTTCTCTGTTTAACTTTTTTCCTGGATTGATCATCTATCTGTGTGGGGGCATTGAAGTCACTTACTATTACCATTCTGTGTTATTCTCTGGTTTAATGCTTAGAGTGTTTGTCTTATGAAACTGCATCTGAATTTGATGTGTATGTGTTTAGTACCATGATGTCCTCTTGCTCCTTTATTCATAATGAGGTTACCTTCTTTATGTATTTGGATTAATTTTCTCCTAAAGTCTATTTTGTCAGATATGAGGATTGCAGCACCTGCTTGCTTCCTGGTTCCATTCACTACAAGGTAATATCTATCCCCACATGTGAGGCAACTTTCTTACAGACAATAAAAAGATCAATCCTGCATTTTAATCCATTTTAGCATACCTGGGTCTTTTGGTTAGGGAAAAGAGACCATTAATATTCAGAGTTTTTACTGAATGGTTTGTATTAATTATTATCATTTTGTTGTTTTTGTGGTTTCTGTTTTCTTAGCCCTACTTTGCATAACAATCATTCTAGCATTCTTTTTTTCCTTAAACACTGTACTCTCTCGAATACATTTATCCTCTTTAGTGCAATATTGTCTGTAGGGTCAGCTTGCTGGTCACGATTTCCTTTAGCCTGTTTTTTTTTTTATTGTGGATTTACTTATTTATCAATTATAATGATAGTACTGGTTGGTAAATAGTCTGAGTTGACTCTGTGTTTTTCAGAACTTGTAACATATTACTCCAAGGTCTGGGTTTTACAATTTCCATTAAGGAATCAGTTGGGCTTATCTTTATATATGACTTATGGCTTTTCTCTTGGAGCTTTCAATACCAATGCAAAGGTTCTATATATTTGGTGTTTTAATTATAATTTCGCATGAAGAGTGTATTTTCTGGTCCTAGTAGCTTGGGGTTCTGTGTTCCTCTTGTATCTATATTGACATCTCTTTCCTTAGGTTTGGGGAATTTTCTTCTATGATTTTAGTGAAGATATTTCTGTGCTTTTGACTTGAAACATCTCTCCTTTTACACTTATAACTTATAGCTTGATTGATCTTCCAGGTGATTCTCCTGTCTCTGGTTCTTACCTCTCTGTAGAGACACAATGGAATTACAATACATTTTTGTCGTCTGAACTGACCCGGTGTTTGAGTTACGTTGGATCTAAGCAGAAGCCATAACAGAGCCATCTTGCTGGTTGTTGAACTTACTTTTCTAAGGTGAGAGTAAGGACTCCTTTAATTCTTCTGCATATGGATTTATATGGTTCTTCATTTAATTCTTCTGCATATGGATTTGTATGGTTCTCCATTTAGTGCCATAAAATTCATATTTTTTTCGATAGATGCTTTGGATATTTTTGTTAAAAACCATGTTGCTGTAATTGCATGGTCTTAATTCTATTGATTCTATTTTAATCTGTTGCTCTTTATGGCTGTTTAAGTGTCAATTCCATGCAGTTTTTCTTTTTATGGCTTTGTAGTATAACTTGAAATCATGTAAGATGAAGTCATGTATGATTTCAGAATGGTTATACATGTCACGGCACATAATGGAGATGACACGACAACTTGTGGAGTCAGTTCTTTTCTTCTACCATGTGTGTTTGTGGGATTGAACTCAGGTTGACAGGCTTGGGGGCAAGCATTGTTAGCCACAGAACCATCTCCCTGGCCCTGTCAATAGTTTATAAATAAATTATCCACACACCCATGAAGTTATTATGAGGATTCCAAAGAAACTGATGAGATAGAGTGCATAGAAACAGTGTACTTAGAGTTCTCAAGATGTGCCTTGGTGTAATGGTTAACCTTTGTTGTTAGTTTGATTGGGTCTGATATCAAACAAAAGACATGCCTCTGTACAAGTCTAACAGAGTATTTCCTGGAAGCACTGGGCAGCATCTTCTGAAAGTGGTCCAGATGTAATATAATAAACAGGTTTGAAGGAAAGCACTGCTGCTTTTACTTGGCCACTTTTGCTCCATGATAGTCAGGACATCAATCATCCTTCACTGAAACTGGATTTTCTGACTTGCTAACATGGACTGAAGACCAGTACCTCTTAGGAAATACTCCTGACCTTCAGCACAAGAAATAAATTGCTAAGATATCTAGTCTTGTGGGCCAGGTTATCATCTTTCAGGTATCTATATGTTTGAAAACCTAACATATATTGTATAAGCAAATTTAATAACCCCTTCATTATAATACATATTTGTTATACTGGTTCTGATCTTCTTGAGAATACTGCCTAATATACTTGTGAATTGTTTTGATGTTTGAACTCGAGGCATTGTAAACGCTAAAGCTCTTCCTACTAATTGCTGTTGCCATCAGGCAGTAAATATGCAAAGCATCACAAACATGTTCTGTTTTTGGAGACAGGGTCTCTAGTATCTCAGGCTGAGTGTCAAAACATAGACTTCATGCACATGAGGTAAGCACCACATCAACTGATATCTATCCCCAGCTCTTATGTAAACATAACAACTCTAGCTCGATTGCTTTGAACTCCTCATAAGTTGTGAGTGTGGACCTTTGGGATTGTCATTTCTGCTTTAGCACCTGTTCATAATAGTGCTAAGGAATGTTTTAGATGTGCATCAGGATGCATGCATCTGAGACGTTCATTTTGCAGGTGGGAGGAAGGCTGGGTATCTGAAAATAGAGGATCTGGATGAGGCCCTTTGATGTTCAATGACGTGCAGCCCATGCATGGGAGATAAGGCAGGAGCTGCTGTCATTGGGTCTCATGGGTAAGAATGCAACCTTTGCAGTCTCAGTCTGTCCACTTGGAACCAGCTGAAGAGGCTGTCAACACCATCCAAAGGGCCCAGAGCCCGAGGGATGAAACGGCATGCCAAATGAATAGTTTCCTCTGTGACATTGACAGGACGTGAAAATTAAGCCAGAGAATGTTCACAAAACACTTCCTCCAGGGAGAAATGTCACCTCCAGAGACCAAACTACTGACCACAGGGATGTTTGATGAGTGTAAAATGAACACAGAGAGCTAGGTCAGGCTTTATCCACTGGAGTGTTGTAAAATGTATTTTCCTTTTTGCTTGGCAAACACTTTTGTTTGCTTGTCTATTTATTCAGTCATGTCACCCTTCACAAGACTCCCTTGTGCTAGGAACTCAAAATGCCAGAGTGAATATATTTCCATTTCTGTTCTTAACAAGGTCCTAGTGAAGCTGAAGAAACTGAAGAAAACAGCACACATGGATCTTCTTTCTCTTAATGCACTACTAGGTTTAAAAATTGGTTGTTAACTTACACATGGCTTATGGGGATAAACAAAACGTGGTGTGAAGTGTGCATGGGGCATCTTAATTTCAGAGGTGTTTTAATGTGGAAGAATGTGTCTATGGCATCTCTCTATGATTGTCTTTAATTGATTGGTGAGGATTACAAGCCAGGGGCAAGAGGAGACAGTGTGAAGGGCACTCTGTCCTAATTAACAACAGTGATCTTGCCATAGGATGATTGGCCTGAGTGCCTGCATCCTTCCAAGTCTATATGTGACAAATTATATCCAACAGAGTAATGGGAAGAGTTAGAGCCTTTGGTATGGTTTTTGGCCATGACGGAGAACTTCAGCCTTATAAATGACATTCGTGCCTGAGGGAGTTTTGGGGATTCTTGTTTTCCCCTTCTACATTATGAGAACACAGAGAAGGCACCTCCATGAAGGATACATCCTCACCAGATGCCAAATCTGCTGGCTTTTGAGCGTGAGCTTCTCTATGAGCAGCAAGTTTCTCTTGTTTGTCAGTGTTTGGTCTGCTTTTGTTGTCACTATTGTTACATAGTCTACATGGATCAGCACAACGGCAACTCACATTTGTGCTTCTACTGCCTCTGTATCAGCTATGAAATCACTTTTATTTTTGAGCACATCAATGAAATATGATTACATATACCCTATTTTCCCCTCCAAAGTCTCTACATTTTTTTATATCTCTCTCAACATGTAGGCGTTGAATCCTTAGTATGTAGAAGTGACATAGCATATACACAGTTTACCAAGAGATTAAGAAGAAATTAGTCATGACAATTGAATCAATATTCATGTCACATGTTGAGTACGTTCTTACTAAAAATGTCTCAAGTGATGTTCCCTTCATATCACCTATTTGTCTCCAAAACTTTTATAGAGGCCCTAAGTAAATAGCCTATCCTGTATTATTTATGATGTGGTACACTTCAATCAATACTAATTTTTCAGGTAGTAGAAATAAATGTGCACACTGTTATCAATCACAGATCTACAATTGCATTTGGCATTAAATATATATCATAGACTGCAGTTACAGAAATGGGTCAGTGGGTAAAGTATGAAGACCAGAGTTCAAGTCCTAGTGTGGAGGCCTACCTGAAATTTCAGCTGTCAGGAGGCAGAAACAACGTATCCTTGGAAGAAGCTAGCTAATTACTAGTTTCACTGAATTGGCAATTTTAAGGTTCAATAAGAGACCCTAACTCAATATATAAGGTGGAGAGAGTTAGAGGAAGACTCCTGATGTCAATGTCTAGCCTTGATACACAAGTGCATATATGTGCACACATACACATATGTATGTGTCAGTGTACGTAAGTACGCCCCATGTCCTGCACAACACACACATGCAGAATACCATAGGCTTTATATTTCTACTCTGACAGATAAAGAGTTTAGAAGGCATTCTTTGTCTCCTCACAGGAGCAAACAAAAACATCCGCTATTCCTCTTAGAGATATCATAGAATTATTGTCGCAGACCAATTTACCACAAAACCTGTGGAGTCAGACAGGTTTTGGGAGATGGCTTCAGTGGTGCAGTGCTTGCCTTTTGTGGTGGCTAAGCTTAATTGTCAATGTGATGGGATTTATTTTTTCACTGAAAAAATCATACAATACATTTTTATTATGTTTCCACGTTTACCCAGTTCCTCCTAGACCCTCATCTCCCTACCCATTCAACTTTATGTTATTACTCTTTCCCTGTTAAAACAAAACAAAATAAGCACAAGAACTTTTGATTGTTTTGAATTTTGATTTTTGTGAGCTTGTTGTTTGCTTATTCCTTTCTTCCTTCCTTCCTTCCTTCCTTCCTCCCTCCCTCCCTCCCTCCCTTCCTCCCCCCCTCCCTCCCTCCCTCCCTCTCTCTCTCTCTCTCTCTCTCTCTCTCTCTCTCTCTCTCTCTCTCTCTCTCTCTCTCTCTCTCTCTCTCTCTCTCTCTCTGTCCCCTTTCTTAAGGAATCTTATGTGAAAGGAGAGAAATATCTTCTTGGATGATGCTGGAGAAATGCAGCTTCATTTCCATGGCTCCTTCCTAACATGCATAATTGATCACTAGAAAAAAAAAGACTGAGCAAAGCTGCAAAGGTCAGATGCTGTGCTCTCTCCGCTTTGACACTGGCTTAGGACTTTCACTGTTTGGAGACCTGTTCTGAGGGTGTGTGAGAAAAGCATCTCACACATTGTTTTTGCCAATAAATGCCTCCTCTGTGAACAGCCTGCACTACGTGCTTATCACTGCTGAGCTCCTGTCGTACTTTCTCTAAGTTAACCACAAAAAAATCTCTTCCTCTGCCTGGAGCTACTTACACTTTGAAGACAAGATTTGGATTGCACGCCAGTACTGCTGTGTTGA
Source organism: Acomys percivali (assembly GCA_907169655.1). Lineage (NCBI taxonomy): Eukaryota > Metazoa > Chordata > Mammalia > Rodentia > Muridae > Acomys > Acomys percivali. The sequence continues at coordinate 81,968,391 of OU015748.1, read as the reverse complement.
ACATGCTTCATTCATGTCTTGCTCCTTAAATTTGGTCAGCTATGTTGACTCCCCAGACGGAGAAGTGGGGTTGTTTCCATGGACTCAATCCTGAGTCCCAGGCCATGGGAGACATTGACCAGAGAGCAGGCTGCTTCGATTGATGGGCACACGAGCACAGCAGCTTTGTTTTTTAGGAATCGTGGAACTCAAAGAATCTTAGAGGTGTGAGGGAACTTGGACACTATGATTAGTTTAAAAATCTTATCTTGCCACAACCTAGAATTATCTAGGAAGAGTCTTTATAAGGGACCCCTTTGGATCAATTTGGCCTATGGGTGTGTCTTTGGGAGCTGCCCTGGATTGTTAGTTGATGAGGGAAGATGCAGGTGGCACTGTTCCCTGAGCAGGAGTTCCAGACCTATATAGGTCAAGGGAAAGCTAGATGACAGCAGACACAGCAAGCAGTAGGCATGAGTGCAGCCATTTCTCCCTGCTTTGAGCGTGAATGTGATGTGTCTAGCTGCTTGAGTTTCTGCCTTGACTTCCCCATGTTGCTTTTTGTCAGAAGAACAACAATAAGACCAGGTCAGATGCCCCTTGTCCAGGATGCAAAGGGAGCCACAAGGAGTTTCCTGCCCTTTGGATCCCTCCAGGGGTGGGATGCTCCCGTTTGGATGGCTGGATGCTAGTGATGTATAATAGTGTCATCACTGTGCTTCCTTTTCATCTATTTATAGAAAAGCGCTCAGCCTGTAGTTGGACCATGTTCCTTGCACCAGATGCCTCTTTTCCACACTGCAGATACATCCCTGAGAAAATAGAAGAAAGATGTGCTCCCGTATGCTTTACAGTATAGCAGAATAAACCTGCAGTCAGTAGATGACAATTACATAGTAGAGTGTGATGTGTGAGAGCGGGGATGGGGGGAGATGGGATAAGACTAAAGTGGGATTTCAGGTGAGATCCTGTGAAGGATGGAAGATTTGGGCAAGATCGGAAGGAGAAAAAAAGACTCTGAGTAGATGGATGGAAAGACATTCCAGTCAGAAGAAGGTTACACAGAGATCCTGAGGCAGAGATGTACTTTGTGTTTTTGAATAAAACAAAATGAAAAAAAAATCTATCCAAGCTAGCAAAGGTGGAATAGTGTGAGCAAGAGAAACAGGGAGCCATACATGAGAATAAGGATGGGGGACCTGCCTTCCTCCTTGTGGGGATCATAGTGATTTATGGGACATTCCAAGTTGGAAAAAATCCTTCCTGGTTTGAAGAAAAGGGCTAGCATATGTGACTTACTTCTTCATAGGCCCCTTATGCAAGTTTTTCTTTTAAAATTGTACAAGAGTAAGAGGACAGTGTTTAGCAATGAGGCAGGTAAGGCATATGTGATTTGGGTGAAAGTAATAGTTGGTTGAGGAGAAAGAATAAGTGGACAATGTAATTTAGTATTTTATTTTATTTTATTTTATTTATTTTTTTTTTATTTTTTTTCTTTTTTCTTTTTTCTTTTTATTTTTCCTTTTTTTTTTAATTTATTTTTTTAATTAATTTATTCTTGTTACATTTCTATGGTTATCCCATCCCTTGTATCCTCCCATTCTCCCCTCCCTCCCATTTTCCCCTTATTCCCCTCCCCTATGACTGTTCCTCAGAGGGATTACCTCCCTCTGTATATGCTCATAGGGTATCAAGTCTCTTCTCAGTGACCTGCTGTCCTTCCTCTGAGTGCCACTAGGTCTCCCCCGCCAGGGGACATAGTCAGATGTGAGGCACCAGAGTACTTGAGAAAGTCAAATCTCTCTCTCCACTCAAGTGTGGAGACTGTCTTGTCCATGGGCTAGATCAGGGTAGGGGTTTAAATTATTCGGCCTGTATTGTCCTTGGCTAGGGCCTTAGTTTGAGCGGGACCCCATGACCCAAATCTGCCTATCATAATGTTCTACTTGTAGGTTTCTAGAACCCACAGGATCCTTCTACATTGCTATTCACCCATTGTTCTCTCATCTAGAGTCCCAATAGGATGTCCTCCCCTCGGTCCCAGTTTCCTGGTAAGGGAAGGCTTTCATGGGACATGTCCATTGGGCTAGTATGCAGATATAAGTGAGTATATACCATTTGAGTCTTTCTGCTTCTGGGTTAACTCACTCATTATGATCATCTCTAGCTCAATCCATTTGTCCACAAATTTCGGGAATTCCTTGTTTTTAATAGCTGAGTAGTATTCCATAGTGTATATGTACCACAGTTTCTTTAACCATTCTTCTACTGAGGGACATTTAGGCTGTTTCCATGATCTGGCTATTATGAATAAGGCTGCTATGAACATGGTTGAGCAAATTTTCTTGCTGTGTGCTGGTGTATCTTCTGGGTATATTCCAAGGAGTGGAATAGCTGGGTCTTGAGGAAGCCCTATTCCCAGTTTTCTGAGATAGCACCAGATAGATTTCCAAAGTGGTTGTACTAGTTTGCATTCCCACCAGCAATGAAGGAGTGTTCCTCTCTCCCCACATCCTCTCCAGCATGTGGTGTCGCTTGAGTTTTTGATCTTAGCCATTCTGATGGGTGTAAGATGGAATCTCAGAGTCGTTTTGATTTGCATTTCCCTGATGACTAAGGAGGTTGAGCATTTCTTTAAGTGTTTCTCAGCCATTTGATATTCTTCTGTTGAGAATTCTCTGTTTAGTTCCAAGCCCCATTTCTCAATTGGGTTATTTGGTTTGGTGGTGTTTAATTTCTTGAGTTCTTTATATATTTTGGATATTAGACCTTTGTCAGATGTAGGGTTGGTGAAGATCTTTTCCCAGTCTGTAGGCTGTCGCTTTGTTCTCTTGACAGTGTCTCCTGACTTACAGAAGCTTCTGAGCCTCATGAGGTCCCATTTATTAATTGTTGACATTAAGGCCTGGGCTGTTGGTGTTCTGTTCAGGAAGTTGTCTCCTGTGCCAATATGTTCCAGGCTCTTCCCCACTTTTTCTTCTAACTGACTTAGTGTCTCTGGTTTTATGTTGAGGTCTTTAATCCACTTGGATTTGAGTTTTGTGCAAGGTGACAAATATGGGTCCAGTTGCATTTTTTTACACATAGACATCCAGTTAGACCAGCACCATTTGTTGAAGATGCTATCCTTTTTCCATTGAATGGATTTGGCTTCTTTATCAAAAATCAAGTGACCATATGTGTGTGGATTCATATCTGGGTCTTCAATTCGATTCCACTGATCAACCAGCCTGTTGCTGTGCCAATACCATGCTGTTTTAATTACAATTGCTTTATAGTACAATTTGAAATCAGGTATGGAGATTCCTCCACAGCACCTTTTATTGTACAAGATCGTTTTTGCTATTCTGGGTTTTTTGTTTTTCCATATGAAGTTCAGAATTGAACTTTCAATGTCTTTAAAAAATTGTGTAGGTATTTTGATAGGGATTGCATTGATTCTGTAGATTGCTTTTGGTAGGATGGCCATTTTTACTATGTTAATTCTCCCTATCCATGAGCAAGGAAGATCCTTCCATCTTCTCATGTCACCTTCAATCTCCTTCTTCAGAGTTTTGAAATTTTTTTCAAACAAGTCCTTCACTTGCTTAGTTAAAGTAACTCCTAGATATTTTATATTGCTTGTGGCTAATGTGAAGGGAGTGGATTTCCTAATTTCTTCCTCGGCAAGCTTGTCATTTGTGTATAGGAAGGCTACAGACTTTTTGGAGTTAATTTTGTATCCAGCCAAATTGCTGAAAGTATTTATCAGCTGTAGGAGTTCTCTGGTGGAATTTTGAGGGTCACTTATGTACACAATCATATCATCTGCAAATAGGGATAGTTTGACTTCCTCCTTTCCCATTTGGATACCCTTGATCTCCTTTTGTTGTCTTATTGCTCTGGCTAGAACTTCGAGTACTATATTGAAGAGATATGGAGAGAGTGGGCAGCCTTGCCTTGTTCCCAATTTTAGAGGAATTTCCTTGAGTATCTCCCCATTTACTTTAATTTTGGCTATTGGCTTGCTGTAGATAGCCTTTATTATGTTGAGGAAAGTGCCTTGTATCCCCGATCTCTCTAAAACTTTAAACATGAATGGGTGTTGGATTTTATCAAATGCTTTCTCTGCATCTAAAGAGATGATCATGTGGTTTTTTATTTTCAGTTTGTTTATATGGTGGATTACATTGATGGATTTCCGTATATTAAACCATCCCTGCATGCCTGGAATGAAGCCTACTTGGTCATGATGAATGATATCCTTTATGTGTTCTTGTATTCGTTTTGCAAGAATTTTATTTAGTATTTTTGCATCGATGTTCATAAGAGAAATTGGTCTGAAATTCTCTTTCTTTGTTGAGTCTTTGTGAGGCTTAGGTATCAACGTGACTATGGCCTCATAGAATGAATTTGGTAATGTTCCATCCAATTCTATGTTTTGGAGTAGCTTGAAGAGTATCGGTATTAGCTCGCCTTTGAAGGTCTGGTAGAATTCTGCACTGAAACCATCTGGCCCTGGGCTTTTTTTGCTTGGGAGACTATCAATGATTGCTTCTATTTCTGTAGGGGAAATGGGACTATTTAGCTTGTTTATCTGTTCTTCACTCAACTTAGGCAAGTGAAATTGATCAAGAAAGTCATCCATTTCCCTTAGGTTTTCAAATTTTGTGGCATATATGCCTTCAAAGTAGGATCTTATGATTCTTTGTATTTCTTCAGTGTCTGTTGTTATGTCTCCCTTTTCATTTCTGATTCTGTTGATTTCAATACTGTCTCTCTGCCTTTTAGTTAGTTTGGCTAACGGTCTGTCTATCTTATTGATTTTCTCAAAGAACCAGCTCTTGGTTTTGTTGATTCTTTGGACTGTTTTCTTAGTTTCTAATTTGTTAATTTCAGCCCTGAGTTTGATTATTTCCAGACGTCTACTCCTTTTGGGTGTTTCTGCTTCCTTTTTTTCTAGGGCTTCCAGCTGTTTTGTTAAGTTGCTTATGTGCGATGTTTCCAATTTCTTTTTAAAGGCACTTAGTGCTATGAGTTTTCCTCTTAACACTGCTTTCAATGTATCCCACAAATTTGGGTATGTTGTTCCCTCATTATCATTGAATTTCAGAAACTCCTTGATTTCTTTCTTTATTTCTTCCCTGACCCATGTGTCATTTAGCAGAGAGTTGTTTAGTTTCCACGTACGTGTAGGCTTTTTGTTGTTTCTGTTGTTGTTGAATTGCAGCCTAAGAGCATGGTGATCTGATAGGATACAAGGTATTATTTCAATCCTCTTGTATCGGTTGAGGCCTGCTTTGTGACCTACGATGTGATCAATTTTGGAGAAGGTTCCATGGGGTGCAGAGAAGAAGGTATATTCTTTCTTGTTTGGGTGAAAGGTTCTATAGATATCTATTAGATCCATTTGACCCATGGCATTGGTTAATGATGTTATTTCACGGCTAAGTTTCTGTTTCAATGACTTATCCTTCAGTGAGAGTGGGGTGTTGAAGTCTCCCACTATTACTGTGTGGTGATCGATGTGTGGTTTAAGTTTTTTTAGCAGATCTTTTACAAATGTGGGTGCCCTTGTATTGGGAGCATAGATGTTCAGAATTGTGATGTCATCTTGGTTGGCTTTACCTTTGATGAGTATGAAGTGTCCTTCTGCATCCCTTTTGATTAATTTTGGTTGAAAGTCTATCTTGTTTGATATTAAAATGGCTACGCCTGCTTGCTTCTTGTGACCATTTGCTTGGAATATTTTTTTCCAACCTTTTACCCTGAGGTAATGCCTATCATTATAGGTGAGATGTGTTTCTTGAATGCAGAAGAATGTTGGATCTTGTTTATGCATCCATTCAGATAGTCTATGTCTTTTTATTGGAGAATTAAGACCATTGATGTTGAGAGATATTAACGACCAGTGACTGTTAAGAGTCTTAATTTTGATGTTGTTTCCAATCGAGTGTTTGTGTAGTTGTGTTTTTGCCATGGTATAATTACCTATTTCCTGAGTAGTTTTGGTTGTAGCTTGACCCTTTGGGTTGGAGTTTTCCTTCTAGTACCTTCTGTAAAGCTGGATTTGTGGATAGGTACTGTTTGAATTTGTTTTTTTCATGGAATATTTTGTTTTCTCCATCAATGTTTATTGATAGTTTTGCTGGGTAAAGTAGTCTGGCCTGGCATCTGTGGTCTCTCAGGGTTTGCAGGATCTCTGTCCAGGCTCTTCTGGCTTTTATGGTCTCTGCTGAGAAGTCTGGTGTAATTCTGATAGGTTTGCCATTGAATGTTATTTGGCCCTTTTCCCTTGCAGCTTTTAATATTTTTTCTTTGTTCTGTATGTTTTGTGTTTTGATTATTATGTGACGGGCAGTTTTCCTTTTCTGGTCAATTCTATTTGGTGTTCTGTAGGCCTCTTGTATGTTTATAGGTATCTCTTTCTTTAGGTTGGGGAAATTTTCTTCTATAATTTTGTTGAGAATAGTTTCTGGGCCTTGGAGTCTGATATCTTCTCTTTCTTCAATGCCTATTATCCTCAGATTTTTTCTTTTCATGGTGTCCTGAATTTCTTGGATGTTTTGTGTCAGGAGTTTTCCAGATTTGGCATTATCTTTAATGGTTGCTTCAAGATCTGTGATTGTATCTTCTAGACCTGAAATTCGTTCTTCCGTCTCTTGGATTCTGTTAGAAAGGCTCACCTCTGTGTTGCTCGCCTTCTTCTCTGAGGTTTCACGTTCTCGTTTTTCTTCTGTCTGTGTGTTTATCATTGAATCCATTTTCGTCTTCAGATCTTGAACTGATTTTTTTATTTCTTTCACCTCATTTTTTGTATATTCCTGAGTTTCTTCCATTGCCTCTTTATAGGTCTTCAGAGCTTGAACCGTTTTAATTATTTCTTCCATCTGGTTATTTGCATTTTCCTTAAATTTTTCCAGTTCCACTCTATGTGCTTCTTTTATGTCTCTCACCTGTTTTTCTGCATCTTCCAGTATTTGATTACGAATTTTATTTGTTTCCTCCATTAATATGCTCCTTATTAAGGATTTGAGGTCATTTTCTTGTATTTCCGTTGTATTTGAGCTCTCTGGGTTGTTTTCTTTGGGATAGCTGGAAACTGGAGACGCCATGTTGTTTTGAGGTTTTTTGCGTATGCTTTTACGCTGTCCTTTAGACATCTTGCCGGCTTTGTTTTCCTTGGGTAGATTCCTGAGTTGGATGGAGGGAGTCTGATGATAGATTCACTTGTTTTCTCACGGTTTCCGTAGGTTGGAAGCTCTTATGTTTCACTGTTGTGGATGGCAGGAGGTTAGCCCTGGCGTTTTGGGCTCTCACAGCCAGTGATCCTCAGCTCTCCTGTGCTGTGGGTCCTGTAATCGCTCTGGGTCTCTGGATGAGCGTTGGGTCAGGCCAAGTTATCCACAGCCTTCTGGGTTCCCTGCCAGGTCCAGCCAGGGAAACTAGTCCCAAACCACCGTCCGAGCTCAGCTAGTATCTCAGGGCCTGAACCGTCTGCCGAGCTTAGCTAGGAATTCTGGGCTCAAAATGCACACAGGGTCCAGCCAGAATTTTTGGGCTAGGACTGCGCACCAAGCTCAGCTAGGGGTGTTTGGCCAAACTGCTTGCTGTGGTCAGTTATTGACTCATGCCCGAAACATCCGCGCAGCTCAGCCAGGAATTCTGGATTCAAACTGCACACTGTGTCCAACCAGAGTCTTAGAGCCGGGACTGTGCTAAAGGCTCTACTAGAGACTCTGGGCCCAATCTGTCTGCCAAGCACGGTTAGGGACTATGGCCCTAAGCTGCACGCCGAGCTCCACCCGAGTCTCTGGGGCAGAATTGTGCTCCGAGCTCAGCCAGACACTATGGACCCACACTGCACGCTGAATTCAGCCCGGGCCTCCAGGCCTATACTGCGTGCATAGTCCAGCCAGAGTCTTGGGGCCGCTGAGCCCGTGTGCACAGCTCAGGAAGAATCCCTGGGCCTAATCCGCCCGGCAAGTCCAGCTAGGGCCTCTGGGCTGAATTTGCGTGCTGACCTCAGCCTGCGTCAGCGCCCTAAAACTACCCTCTGAGGAGAGCTAATGTCTTGAGCAGAACTGCTCGTTGATGTGTGCTAGCGCCTCCGGTGGGACTGAGCGCTCCGCCCAGCCTGCGTCACAGCCGGTGAACTGGCTGCACTGAGGT
>OU015748.1:81949493-81960251 GCA_907169655.1 Acomys percivali | reverse complement strand
GGACCTGAGCGCTACCGCCCAGCCTGCGTCACAGCAGGTGAACTGTGGCTGTGCAGAGACGGGCCTGGGGTGGAACTGAGTGCTCCGCCCAGCCTGTGTCACAGCCGGTGAACTGCTGCTGTGCAGAGACGGGCCTGGGGTGGAACTGAGTGCTCCGCCCAGCCTGCGTCACAGCCGGTGAACTGCTGCTGTGCAGAGACGGGCCTGGGGCGGAACTGAGCACTCCGCCCAGCCTGTGTCACAGCAGGGGAGCCGTGGCTCCGCTAAGCTATTGTCTTGGGCAGAATTGCCCGCTTCGCTGAATCAGTGTCTCCACAACACTGCGCCCTGAGCTGTACCCGGGACTCTGGGGCTGAACTGTCCGCCGTGTCCAGCTTGGGTCACAAAGCACCACGCGACCCAAATCCTGTCCAGTGTCCCCTCTCCCGCAGCAACTCCCACCGGCCACCACACTAACCGCCTCCACTGGATGGCTCTGAGCTGCAAACCTCAGTCGCTGCTGCTGGTGTTGCTGACGCCGCCTGTGCCGCCGCTGCTCTGATCCGAGAAAATCCGCACTCCTCCCGTGTGTAGGGGCACGCAGGTCCTCCGCACCCTGGTCCTTCCGAACCGTGGAGCACTCCTGCTGCCGTGGTGTCGGGATCCTGGTGTTCCTGGCTCAGAAATCTGTGCAATTCCCCGAACTGTTCACTGGAGCTTCCAAACACGGTCCACACTGCTCGCCGCCATCTTGGATCTCGTAATTTAGTATTTTAAAAGTGGGACCAGTAGAGCTTGCTGGGTAATCATTCAATGTGACTTGTAGGAGGAGGAGCTAAGGATCTGACCTCAGTGCTTGATGTGTGTGTGTGTGTGTGTGTGTGTGTGTGTGTGTGTGTGTGTGTAGGGTGGAGTTAGCTAAACTACAACCTAACACAGTCTATAAAGTAGCTGAAAGCCTAACTCAGGTGTTATGATTGACAGCTGAATCTCGGTCAACCATAGCAGCTGAAATTTGGTCAGTGACAGGCAGACAATCAGACCATGTTCAAATGTGTGTTGCCTCCATTTTATGTCCATAAGATGCTGCCTTATCACATCTTAGAGTGTTGCTTTCTGAACCTGTTCGATTGTGAGAACTGACCAACCATAGATTATCCTTTTCTCCAGCCAGTTCTGTTAAATTTAATTTCTCTAAAGTTTTTCTTAGTAACAAAAGAAGCTGGCCTCGGAGGTAAATTAGGTAATTGAAAGGGGTTAGCTATATAGCATTAAAATAATTTATTTTAATTGTGTGTGTGAGTGTGAATGTGTGTATGTATATATGTGTATGAATGTGTACATTCATATAGGTGTAGATGCCTGTGAAAGAGAGAAGAGGACATTGTTCTAGGGAGCTGACATTACTGGTGGTTATAAGCATCTGATATGGGTGCTGAGAACCAAACTCAGGTATTTAAAAAGCACTCCTAACTGCTGAGCCATCTTGCCAGCCCCTGGAAGTCAGGTATATTATTACAGTACAGTACTGAAAGCATCATCATACTTCTTTAGGTTCATCTATAGCTCCAGGGACTAACTTGCGAAAGAAGCAGATAGAACTTTTAGGAAGTGAAGCCTGGTGGGAAGGCCCTGGAGAGTGTGCCCTGTGAATAAATTAAGGCCATTTTCATGGGTTTCAGATTTTCTCTCTGGGAGAGTTGTTACAAAGCCTGAGATTGTCAGCACTCAGCCCTTTTCTGGATTTCCTTGGAGAAGTGACCTCTGCCTCTGGAGTGCACTCTTAAAATACCCATCCATCCAACCATCCATCCATCCATCCATCCATCCATCCATCCATCCATCTACCCATACATCCATAAATCCATTCCGTCACTCATCCATCCATATATCTATGCATTCACCCATCCATCTATCCACCTGCCCGTCCATCTGTCCATCCACCCATCCATCTGTGCATCCAAGCATTCATGCATCCATGCATGTATCCATCCATCCATCCATCCATCCATCCATCCATCCATCCACCATCTTATCATGTAGCTAAGAGGTCACTGACTGGAACTGAGATGGTGTTTGCACTTTGACTCTGAGCCTACAAAATTGAACTAAATAACGCCCCTACCACCTCCCCAACCCGTGTGTGTGTGTGTGTGTGTGTGTGTGTGTGTGTGTGTGTGTGTGTGAAGAGGACAACTTTAGGTACTGATCCTTAGGTACTGTCTACTTTTTTTTTTTTTTTTTGGCAGGGTCTCTTATTATCCAGGAACTCACCAGGTAGGCTAGACTGGTTAGCCAGTGAACCCCAGGGACTTACCTGTCTTCACCTCCCCTAGCACCTGGGTTATAAGTGCTTGGCATCTAAACCTACTGTTTCAAACACGGGCTCTTGGGATTTAAATCAGAATCTTGTGCTTGAAAGCCAAGTACTATAATGATTGAGCTATCTCCTTAGCTGTTGGAACACAGTCCAACAATAGAGTTGTGTGAGGAGAATTCTGAGTGCTTGTGGGAAAACTCCAAGACAAGACAAGAGTCTTGTCATCTCAGTTTCTTCAAAACATGCAATAAATTCTAGAGTGTTCTTTTGTGCCTCTCACAGGTGTAGTAAATAGGAGTGAGTTTACGTCAGATCATTTATCACAACTGGCTACTGTTATTGGTCTATGTGCCTCTGTGTCACGTGCAGCTTGTTACCATGTGAAGCTTACCTGCCACACGAGGCTTGCCCCTGTGATTGTACACTTTACTCTTGTGACTCTTCTTAACCCTCGGAGTATAAGTCATCTGATGCTCTGAATGAAGTTGGCTATTGAAGGAGACTTTAGTCTGCCTTGTTTATCAGCGCCATTTTCTCAGGTCCCACCACCATTCTGGAGTGTTCAATACTCAGCTTGACCTTTTTTTTTTTTTTTTCTTTAGAAAGTTACTCAGGCACATTTAATTATAGCAATGAAAATGGACTAACCCAGGAAGTATGCCATGAAAGTCTTTATAGGAAACGTTCTATGAAAGAATTAGCCTTCTTGGGATTAGCACAAGCTGGTAGGGAATTGAAAATAAATCTTTAACTAGTAAACAACTTAGCATGGAAAGAAAGGAGAAAAAAATCCAGATTTAAGCTCAGGCTTGGAAAATAGATGATTATGTAAGGTAACATATGAAAAAGTCAAGGACAGGATTTTTTAGTAAGCAAAAAGCAACTGCCATATTGTTTCCCCTGTATATGGCTGGTAGCATTTTCCTGAGCTGGAGACACTGGTAAAGTCTAGTGTGATTCTGAGTAATAATCTATTAATGAATTAGTGAGACTTGTCAGTGCCTTAGGAAAATGCTCCAAATTCTTAACATAGTACTTGGCCTACAGCAAGCTCTCAACATGTGATGTCTGTGATGTTATAATAACCATGCTTAGTTAGCGTAGTTGCATTCTGTCTGTTGGATGATTTTGTTTTGCATACCTATCCCCTTTCCCACCAAGATGCTCCATTACGAGGAGAACTGCAATCAGTCAGGTGAGTGGGCACCCAGCTTGAGGAAACAGCTGGGAGGGGGTGGCGTGGAGGTGGTGCATATGCGAAGACACAGTCTGTGGTCTTCCTAAAAATGGCTCTCCTGGGAGATAATTGCCAACCATTGCCATTATTTGACATGTGGTGCTAATTATTCCAGGTAAGGGCACTATAAATGGAATGCTAAGTCCTTAATTTAGGGTGTTATGGGGGAGAAAGTGTTAATTTTATTAGTCCCTCTTCAAGGCATTGAAATGAGAAAGAGGGTTTTGATATTAAGGGACATAGCTGGCTTGAGGGGGTTACACATTCTTTTTTTTTTTCCTTTTGAATGCTCTTGCCCCTTATTAGGGGACTGTGGGCTGCTTCTGGGCTAAGAGTTGGTGTCTCTGATGTGGGTGAAGGGAAGCAGAAGTGAGGGCAGGAGGCCTATGCTAACTAGACCATTATCCCAGTACTACAACCTCTCCCTGGTTTGAGTCCATGTGTTTTCTACCCAACCCACTCTCTTTGTGGTGGCCAGCGATCCTCTTAAGGCAGATGTTGACACTGATGTCAAGAAATCAAATTTCTCTTACATTGAGTGAAGTCACATTTCTTCATGCGAGGTCTGGGCTGCTTGTCTTTGCATTTTCTGGTGAACCAGCCATGGCTGCTCTTTTCTTTGTTTACCAAGTTCTAGCCACTGTGGTCTTTTTTCAGCACCGTGGCCAATGTAATCCTATCCCAGTGCCTTCAATGCCTGCTCAACATTAGCTTCTTGGCCTCAGGTCTAAGTTTAAATCATCTGCCCAAAGAGGTTTTACCTGTTCACTTACTCAGCACCCAGAGTTTTTTTCCTACTAAGTGGGTGACAATGATTTAAAAAGGTGATTGTTGAGTTGTATTCTGCACCATTGTGCTAATTTTCTCGAAGTTCATCGTTTTTGTGTTTTCATGGCTTAAGAAAAGAGATTCCAGAGCCAAATTCCGGCTCAAATCAAGTCCTGTTAGCTACCAGTTATGAAAACAGTCTTGGGGTAAGTTACAAAGTATTTCATCATCCATAAAGTGAGAAATAATAGAACATGACCTTGTATGTAACAAACTTTTAATTTTGGGGAGGAAATTGTAGTGAAGGAAACAAAGAGACAAAAGGATATGTATTCTAAAGTAGTTTAAATTTAGGAAAGGGAAAAGTAGCTATTATTAGCCGATGTTTTTTATGTCACAAAGCTTTTCCGGGTCCCTGGATGTAAAACTGGAGAAGCCCTAGAGAACTCAAACACCAGCGGTGGGTCACACATCAGTACCTGAAGTGAATAATAGAAGTCTCATTTGTTGTGCTGTGGCTCATTCACTAGTTTATTCACAAGCCCATTCCTGCTTATGTATTGGATGCTGTGTACCCATTGAATGAACATGTTCCTTGTCCTGTAGTATTGGTCTTCTCTGTAAAAAAAAAAAAATAAAACAAACAAAAAACCAAACACCCCCTCCAGGATCAAGGTTTCTTTCTGGCCTGGAGTTCAATTAAGGGAAATACTTTATGAGTATTAGTGAAGTTCTCCAGGATGCAAATCAATGACCATAATATGGTGGTCTGTTTTTAATAGTAAGTACAGCTCCAGGGGTGGAGAGTTAGAAATAGGAATGGTCACTTATCATCACTGTTGGTGACCTAGGCGGGAACTCTAACTCCAGCTTGCAACTCCAGACTCTTTGTGTCTATTTAGTTCTCTTTGGGATGCCCTTGCTATTTGATCAAGCAAGTAGTCCTATAATCCTAATAGCTAAATGATGCTCTCTTCAGATTTATCTTCCCCAGGAGGCAAGGAAAGAATTCACTCCATCAGAAGATAACGATTGGCCAGAGAATGTAGCATTCTGTTGATCTATTTGGGTAAATTCCGTGCATTCCTCTAATTTTAATGATTGACAGGTGCAAGGAAACAAAGCCTGAAATTCATGGGGACCCGCATTCAAATATTGAGCCGACACCAATGGAAGTACTGAAATCAGGGAGAGTTTGAAATGGGTGGAAAACGGGATAGTGCCTGTCAATTTTATCCTTAGGATCACCTGGGGTGGTGGGGATTATGGCTAACCCCACTGATCCCTTCTCTTTATTCATTTTCTCAGGAAAACAGAATTTTGAAAGAAATGTTTAGTATAAGACAGAGGTGAGCTTAGTATAAGACAGAAATAAACTCACATGACAGAGGAGAGTAGAGAGCAGTGCAGTGGAAGGGTAGAAGGAACCCTGGAGGAACCCTTCCTAGGCGAGGTGTTGCTCCAGAGGTCACACATAGGAAGGGGCTGCTGGCGCAAAGCTGAGAACCGCCCCCATGGAAATGGACTTTTTGCTAAAGAGAGCTGTTGTGTCCAAGGTCTCGTCCCCTTTATCCACTAACTGGTGGGTGCAGAGAGGCACAGTGACCTGACCCCTTTTGCTCCAACATAGAAGGCATGTTTGCTCTGTCATGTCTTGTGGCAGTGTTCAGGCCCTGCGGATTAACTAGGCCGCAGGCTGCTGTCTTCTGGCCTAGTTCAGTTTCTCCATTTCCTTAATATTTTTGTTCCTGAGTTCATTCACCTATAAGCTGTGTGTGAAAAATCTCCATTTTCGGGTGTCCAAAGAATCTGGCCCAAGAAAATGGACTCCTGTCCTGAAGATTGCCAGTGTTCTTAGTTAGTTCAGAATGAACAGAAAGTGGATAACTGAAAAATATGACCTCATGGTGAACTTCTTGTAAACAAGAATTCAGATTCAAAGTTAAGCTCAATTAACTTAAAATTAACAAAACTAAAAATTAAGTAGAGTGATAAGCATTACGTTAATTGGGCTGGGGAGATGGCATCATATGTGAATGGGGACCTGAGTGTGGGTCCCCACCATCCATGTAAAGTCTGGATATTGAAATTGGTCTGCAAGCCCAACATGGGGGTTACAGAACCAGTTAGATCCCTGGTGCTCATGGGTCAGCCAGTTTAACTGAATTGGTGAGCTCCAGGTCCGCAGAGAGACTGACTGCCTTAAAAAATAAGGTGGAGCTCAATAGAGAAAAATACTTGATGTAGACCTCTGGCTTCCATGTATATGTTCACATGTATGTGTACTTATACATACATCTACATGAATATGTATGTACATCCCTCCAAGCTTAACTAAATTATTAAATTAAAGCAACATACTGGCCGTAGATGTAGCTTTGTAGCACATTTAAGCAGCATGCATGATGATGTCCTGAGTTCAATTGCTAGCCATGCAAAAACAAATCAAAATAATGCAAATCAGAGCCACACAAAATTAAAAGAGAAAATAAATCAAATAACTTCTCTTTCCTTTTTATCCCATCACATAGGCGTGTTATACAAAACCTCATATTCTTATTTCCTGGGAGGATCAGCAAGGTTTTAATGTAGAAGGTCTGAATTTGGACCAATTCTTTTTTTGTTTGTTTTTTGTTTTTTGTTTACTAATTATGTAATCTTGAGCAAGTCGTTGACCTCTCTGCTCTAGTTTCTGTAGCTGTGAAATGGGAGCAATAGCTGTTCCACACAGGAAAGCCAGGAGGGCGTAGGGAGACTTCATCTGACAGTGCCGTTTGGTGATCAGTGCAAACATAGTGGCTGACTGCGCGTTGAATAGACATCTCCGGAGCCAGCCTTTTTACTTTAAATCTGACAATGCTGACCTCTTTCTTTCTTGATTACCCCACACGTTTTTTGGTTGTTATAATAATTATACTGTGTATTACAGATGCTTGGCACTCAGCACCTTCACTTTATTTTAGTAAGATTGCACTCACAGCTTTATTTTGCCAAGGATGTCTGCTAATCAGGAGTTGTTGCAGAATAGCATCTTCCTGAGGATTTACAGACTCAAAATGAAGCCACATAGACATTCCTTAGCAGCTGATGCCAGAAAGATCTAGATGATCCGATACAGAATATATAGCACTTCTTAGAGACATAACATATATCAGATTCCTTCAAGGCAATATTACTCATCCTTTGGGATTTTAAGGTGATATTATCCATCGCAAAGGAAAATGATTCTCTAGCATGTAGGGTTTAAGTTGGACAAAGCTATCATGGAAAACAGCACTGACTTATGTCCTCATAAAGTAACTGAGTTTTGTAATACCAGAAGAGTAGCATTTGTGGAACATGCCCAGTTCCATTCTGCAACCATCCCAAGGAAGAGCAAACAGCTAACATGACTGAGGAGAATATCTATAATATGATATCCGCTGGCCTTTGCTATCTAATCAGGGACACTGCATTGGAAATGAAGCTGGTGGTACCTCTTGCATGTGAGAAAACTAAAAAGTGTTTGGGAAGGCCCTGCACTAAAGACTTGAAGTTGAGAAAGCATTCCAATGCCATCTTAGTAAGCTGAGTGCACATGACTCGTTTTCTCCAACTTTGGAACATATTCCCTTGGTATATTGTCGAGTAAAGCCCTCAGAGGCCATATTGTATACTACGTATGTAACACTATTCCTGGGGAGAGGTGAACAAATGTCTACCCACTCCAGATAAGGAACCAGCAAAAGACCAAAGTAGGGCACAGGCAAATTCCAACTTGATGAACCAATGATTTGTAGTGGTTTTTTTTTTTTTTTTTTTTTTTTTTTTTACAAGAACAGAAATGCATTGTAGACAATGGAATCACCATAACCTACCCTAGCACAGATGATATCTCACAAAATGCAGAAACTTGAGTGTATCATACAACCTGTTGGTTGCTCAACAGGTTGGAGGGTGTCTTTTCCAAGTTATTCTGAGCCTTTCCAGGAAGTTTGGCTTGTACCTTCGTAATCCAGACAACTCAGCTTATCTGAGAATATTTTTCATTAGTCCTTACAGTTTCTATGTGTTTGTGGAAGGAGAGGGAGTCTGTTCAGTTCCAGGGTCTTCCTGAAACCATTGAGTTATTTAGTTCCTAAGCATAAGGAGCTTCACTGTAGGGTGAAAGGTTTCACCTCCCCTTGGAACATCCTGTTGTTTCATCTCCCTCTTAGCATCCTATACCTTAAGGAACTTTCCTGCGAGATGGATGGTTTTATATCAGAGGAAATTGCTACACAACAACCTTTTTAAAATAAATATAGTAAATTTATCTGCAGTGAGGCCAGAAGCTCATATGGGTAAGAGGTGGAGGCCTAGTGAAAACAAGCAAACCAATCCCCTTTCTCATCAAGGGCATCTTTTTATCAGTGGGCACAAAGAGGTCCAATTTCTCTTACTGATTTTGCTGTAGCCCATTAATTGAATATGCCTCAATCAAATGAAGTGGAATCGCATTATAGCAATTTATAATACACTTAGCATATTGTAAGCACTCAGCAAACACTCTCTTCCTTGATAATGTCTCTCTCACAGGCAATGGTTAAAATGAAATTCCATGTGAAGTAGGTGAACTTGACCAAATATGTCCATTCTGTGGAATTGATGTTGACACATTTCTCTGCTGACACCACTAAGCAGGCAATAGCAGATAATTTAATGGGGGAGTCAGTGGTTTAAAATTACCCAGTACTTTTTTTTTTTTTTTTACCCAGTAATTTTTAACAGAGCGCTCCTTCATGATAGAATGGATCTACTTTTTCTTTGGTACATGGGTGCTAACATTTGGATGCCATTTATTAGATTGAAAAGTGATATTAAGTTAGCAGTTTTAAAAAGTAAATTGTGGTTGTGAATTTAATTAAATCACTTTAGGACCTGCTGAGAGTCTAAACGATGTGAAAAGATGAATCCGTCAGTGAAATTTTTTCTAGATTTTTTTTTTTCAGTAATGGTGTGTTTGTGGAGCTGATGTTCAATAAGGAAAGGCCACAATCAGAAGACTGTGCCAGTGACCTGAGGGCACTTGACCATGTTCAGTTTGAGCATGAGTGGCACCAACCTTTTGCTTTTATAGGTCCCACAGAATGAAGAAAATTGATTCTGTCTAAGAAGATACAATGTGAGATCAATGCTCTGTCAGTTCTGATGAAAACATTCTGCACTTGAAAGTTTTAAGAAATGTTTATTTTGTTTCTGCTATTTTAACACTACCCTCTCTTCATTTGCTTGCTTTCTTGACCTTGAGCTATTTTGTTATTGTTGTTTTATCTGGTGTTGCTGGCGAGGTCAATATTTGGGTTAGCCTATTGATTTCAACCCATCCTGTGGGATTAGAGGATACAAGGGGAGGAAGAAAACAATTCACTGCTGTCAGTCTCCAATTAAAGGAAACTGAGGACCAAAGAGGTCAGAGGGTGGCTCAAGTCCCGTGGAGTCAGTAAGAGATCCAGGATTAAAAAATAAGGCTCTGATGTGATCTCACTCTTCCCTGTATGTTCTTTCTCATTAATGAAATAGGCCTGTGGAAATATAGGACCTAGCCACTGTCCCTACTGTTGCAAAGGCATAGAAATCAATTCCAGAAGCAACTAGATGGAAGGCATAGATGTCTTCAGAACTTCCACCCACACCCCTTTTATATGTCTGCACTACCTCATGGCAGGTGGGCTCAGGTTTCGTTTTGGGGAGAACATGCCATGAGGCTCTCTCTCTGCGTGGTGGTCTGTTGGTTTGTTCTTATTAAGGTCTACCAGAATAATGCCAGAATTTTTATAGAAAAGAAAACAAGAGCCATGTGAAGACACAGTGTGACCATGCTGTATGTGAATTCAGAAACAACTGCTAGCATCTTGGTCTTAGGATTCTCTGTCCAGAACCGTGGGACGTAGATTTCTGTTTCTAAGATATTCACATCATAGACTTTTGTAACATCCAAACGGAATCAGATTCTTGGCATGCCATATTAAGATGCCTTAGTAAGAACCTGGGTGACATTAACGAAATACTTGAGCCAGTTGACTATCTGCATTCTATAAGCTTTCTCAGAGCCTTAGAGAGTAAGCTCTGTGCTGACACAACTGACAGGTGAGAGACTAAGGCAGAGATGAGATGAGAATAAGACTGTAAATAAAGGATCCAAGATATGAGTTCCGTCTGCTATTACTGTTATTTTACAAGGGTTGGCCCTGCTGTTTTTTCCCAATCAGGAGCTGAAGTGACTCTGTCTAGACTGAGCAAAGTGGACCACTCATTCTGTGTTTAACAGCAGCCATTTCAAGCAAGCATGTGCAAGTGACGGGTTCCTTGCTTTGTTCTGTCTCTTGCCTACTCTCCCTTTCTCCATCTCTCACTTCTTTCCTCCCTCCCTTTTCTTTCTTTCCTTCCTTCCTTCCTTCCTTCCTTCCTTCCTTCCTTCCTTCCTTCCTTCCTT
>OU015748.1:81911791-81943447 GCA_907169655.1 Acomys percivali | reverse complement strand
GTGTGTGTGTGTGTGTGTGTGTGTGTGTGTGTGTGTAGCAGGGGCTGGCAGTGTAGGGAAGCAGCAGTAGGAACAAAGAAAGGCTTAGAGAATGGTCTGCAGAGTTGCTAATATGATGTCCCGTCAGCACGGCTTTGTTGTTACACCAGGGCTGTTGGCTGCAGTGGAAGGTGGGGATAGCAGTTGTCTACATGGACTAACTATGGGCACAATTTAAAGTGCTGAGGGACACATGGACAGGGGGAGGCAGCCTGGCTGGGAGGGTCCAGAAGGCTCAGAGGTATCTGCAGCAGTAATAAGCAGAAGAGGGAGCACACACACTTTCAAGAGCAGCAAGGGATGAGGCTGTCTCATCATGGATGGGGTGACTGCCGCTTGTGACCCCCACTCTCCTAGCACACTAGCCATGCATGCGATGTGTTCCATAAACAGTGGTTGTGGATAAGCAGACGAGGGCTAATATGCATTTCTTTTTTAAAAAAATTTATTAATTTATTCATATTACATCTCAATGGTTATCCCATCCCTTGTATCCTCCCATTCCTCCCTCCCTCCCATTTTCCCCTTACTCCCCTCCCCTATGTCTGTGACTGAGGGGGATTTCCTCCCCCTGTATATGCTCATAGGGTATCCAGTCTCTTCTTGGTAGTCTGCTATCCCTCCTCTGAGTGCCACCAGGCCTCCCCATCCAGGGGATGTGGTCAAATATGAGGCACCAGAGTACATGTGAAAGTCATACCCCACTCTCCACTCAACTGTGGAGAATGTCCTGTCCATTGGCTAGATCTGGGTAGGGGTTTGAAGTTTATGGCCTGTATTGTCCTTGGCTGGTGCCTTAGTTTGAGTGGGACCCCTGGGCCCAAATCTGCCTATCATAATGTTCTACTTGTAGGTTTCTAGGACCCACTGGATCCTTGTACTTTGCCATTTTCCCATGCTTCTCTCATCTAGAGTCCCAATAGGATGCATTTCTTGTTCACTTTGCAGCAGGACAGAGGCAGTGTTCTGCTTAGGGCTATGACGTCACAGTGATAAGGCGGAGGTCTGATATAGAATCTCCATGATCCTGGCCCAGGGCTCGTTTCTTTTAGTGTTTTGATGCTGTCTTAGATTTTGTGACCCCTTATTCCGATACACCATCCCGACCACCAGACAGGCTTATGGGAAGGCAAGAAGGCACAGTGAAAAGGGAAGTCTTAGTTCAAGTTCAACATTTCTACTTGTAAGATGTGTGGTCTATGCAAATGCTTTCCCTGTTTAAACCCGGCCACCTGCTGTGCCAGGAGGGAATGATTGCTCCTTTGCAGTTACTAACTTCAGGAGGGCAGATCTACTTCCAGGGTCTTCAGGATGCTGTTTAACAGTATCACCACAAGATGGCAGCAAAGGAAAGCATGTGCTGGTGAAGAGGCCCTCAGGCCCAATCCTAGGGCTCTCCTATGGGTTCAGAATACAAGATCTCTCCAGCCAGTTTTCAGAGTAACCTCTCCGCCTGTGCCCATTGCCCATGCGTCCTCACCATGACGTTCTGAAGTTGATGACACATAGATCACATCTCCATTTGGCGATCTGTTTGGCCGTCTTGGAAACCCATGATTTCATCTAAAGGGGTCTGGTGTCTGTGAGCTCTTAAGAGGCTTCAAAGTGGGTGTGAATTAATAATTAATTAATTAATTAACGTTTATTGAATGTCTATGATTTATACGTCATGCACGAAAATCCCTTTCTTCCCCCCAGTAACATAAAACAAACAGACAAAAATCTTGTCACAGAAGCTGTAGTGTGTCACGTAGTATAGCCTTTTGTCCGCATATGTTTACTTTCAAATGTTCAATGTTAGGAGTCATGGGTCTGGTTTGAGGCCTAC
Source organism: Acomys percivali (assembly GCA_907169655.1). Lineage (NCBI taxonomy): Eukaryota > Metazoa > Chordata > Mammalia > Rodentia > Muridae > Acomys > Acomys percivali. The sequence continues at coordinate 81,941,580 of OU015748.1, read as the reverse complement.
ACTATAGTTACTGATCCTCACTGGGACTGCTGTTGGATATCCTGTTGTTGCCGTGTGTCAAGGAGATTCTTTTTTTTTTTTTTTTTTTAACCAGTAAGTAAACATTTATTTAAAAATTGATATCATTTAAAATTTTTTTGTACATATACATTTATATGATTACATTTATATACAATAGATTATGTATGGCAAGAAGAACCATGACACATTCAGGAATTATATAAATGTTACATTCTTACTGTTTTGGCTATTTGTATTTGACAGCCTTGAAGAAGACATCTTTCCTATCTTGGTGTATTTAAATTTCTGAATATAAATCAATCTCTGTCACATATTGTCATTATCAACTTAGAACACCTATCTAGACCTAAAAACATCTTAACCCCTAATCAATCAAGCTTCATTGTAAAACTAAGCTACCTGGTCCTCAGCTCCCTCAGAGACTTGAGAAGGAGTAAAGTTGATTATCTGAGTATGCCGGGAGTGAAGGTTAGTAGCATTCCAAATGAGAAGATGAAAGAGACAGTTTTCTACCTGAATAGTCATGCAAAACTCTTTATAATGTTGGAGCATCTTAGGCCTTCTGGCCCAATATATCTGACAAACATATTTGTGAGGCAGGAACTATTGAGGACTTGCTTATACTGTCTTGCCAAAGTTTGGCCATCGACTCTGCCTGCATCCAAGCATGCCCTTTTTAAAGGCAGAATTCTGTCTGTGGTAGAAATGGCTAGTTTGCTACATTTGAAGCAATCTCCACAGGAGGTTATTTGATGCTAATCATCTTCTTTGAGGTAGGCTGGGTGTTGCCAGGAGTTCACCTGTCTCATTGTCAATGAATCTTTAAAGTAATAAAAACATTTTTAAATGCCATATTCTGCATGTCTCTGGGGTTTTTGAAGACCTTGTCTTTCTATAGAGTCATATCTATCTGCTGCACCTAAGATGTATACTCTTGTGATAAAAGTAGACTAGCAATTGACATGACCATTATTTAATCTACTAACATTTCATTTGTATAACTTTCAAAGAGAGTCTTAATCTTTGAATCTGCAGGTTTGGTCCCTTCATGTGTTCCAGCAGGTCATACATGGGGTAGATGTTGGAGAGGGTGAGATCCACTCAGAGTCCTGGATCAGGGCCTGCTCCCTGCTCCCATGTCCTCAGGGCAGGGCCCACTCTCCTGCTCCCGTGTCATCATCACAGGGCCAGCTCTCCTACTCCCATGTCCTCAGGGCAGGGCCAGCTCACCCGCTCCTGTGTCCTCAAGGCAGGGCTAGATCACCTGTTCCCATGTCATCAGGGCAGGGGTGGGTGTGAATTTTTAGTCCGATTAAGAAAAAGGCAATGACTGTGATGTAGCAGAAGCATGTATGGGATTTGTTGGAGGGAGCAGAGGGTTAGAAGGACCTAGGTGTCTAGATGACATTGATCAGTAGCCCGGGGGGGCGGGTGTCTCTGGATCACAGTATTCTGAAGGACAGTACTGGTTTGGGATCTTATTGCCACACGTTCAGCTTCATGATGTCACCAGACACTGAGTGTGATTTTATGGAGAACCAAGTCGAGCAGGCCCTAAGTGGTTGCAATCTGCTCCGTGTGACCTATTTTAAAAATGATTGGGGGTATGAAAATTTAAGTTTGGCACATGTGACTTTTTTAAGCGAATTGATCTCAGCCTCAGGCAAAGAAATAAAACTACCCAGAGAGCAGTGCGGAAAGGCTGTCTTTGGCTCATTTAGAATCACCAGGAAAGTCCTGTGTCTGCCCTGGAAGGCTGGAGAGAAGGGGCTGCTCTTGCTTCAAGGCAGCTACATTCCTATTGGATGAACACACTTGGCTTTCACAGCAGCCTGCAGCTGAGCATCTAGAAGCTGTTCCCTGGACCTCACACCGAGGTCTCCAGAGGTCTAAGAGCAGCATCTGGGTTCCAGCTGAGGGATGCACTGGGGCCAACTCTCTCACCTTTCACATCTTCCTTTGTCCAGCAGGAGTAATGCCCAACCCATGTGTGTTTTGCAGGAATCACGTGTCACCGTTGTACAAATGACCATCACCATCCTTGACAAGAGGCAGATGTCATCACTATTTCTTTCTTTCCTCCTCTGGGCTTTGGGTGTATCTAGAGGGCAAGTGAATGTGTGGAAGGAGTGAACGACAACATGAAACATGCTCTATAGTGACCGATGAGGCTGCTTTTGATTTCACCAGGAGCCAAGGCAGATCGTTTGACTAGGAACAAGAGGCAGGTGCTATTGGATAAGGGATTAAGGAAGTGTGTGGTGTGGCTGTGTGGGATGCAGAGAACAGAGCAGGAGACGCCACGCTCTCCTAACTGACTGAGGTTACTTAGCTCTCCAGAGACCTTGGCTGTTGCCAGACTGAGCAAGCAGCCATAGCATGTTCAATTATCACTGCTAAGATCCTTAAGTAGAAAAGGTCAGAACTGCTGGAGTGAATCGCTGAGCAGTAGCAGTGTGTCCCAGTTGCTGCTGCTTGGTGGTCTTGGAGCAGCATTTTCATATTTATACAGAGTGAGAAGAAAGTGCACGTGTGTGAAAGATATTAATGCAATGAATCAGCGGTCTCTTCTGGAGAGCCCTCTCCAACCCCAATCTTTGCTGAACTCGCTGAAGGGTCCCTCAACCAAGACCTGATGGTGAAATTATGGAGAGTGAGGAGTTCATCTCCCAGAAGTAGTGAACAGTGAGTGATGAGTGTATTAGCTCTTGTTTATTGAGCCTCTGTCCTGTGCAAGGGCACAGCTACAGCTGACTGTTTTTGCACAGTAATTCTCAGAATGGTCACAAGTGTCTGTGTAAATAGTTATGATCATAGGCGAGCAACTGGAAACTCTGTCACCAGTCCCCTTACCTCAGGCCCCTCATCAAGGAAAAGGCAGAATTTGGATTGCACTCAGCTAACTGGACTTCTCCAAAACCCCTGTGCTCTCTGTCCCACTCTACTCTGCCTGGTGGTGGCCATGGCCTCAGCTCCTTGCTAGACATTCTTGGTGGCTCCCATTTGCCAGGGGGATGGGTTCTATTATTCCAAGAGGCAGCCAGGATGTCACAATTATAGGTATTTGTCTTATGGTCCAAACTGAGTTCTCTGGGTTAGACTATAAAGGCCAAATACACCAGGCATGTTCCAGAGACATGATTTTAAGAGTCAGATCATCTAGGAATGAGTTCTGGTCTATTCTGTGCTCTCTAAGAGAGCAATCCAGCTGTATCTAGTTTCATCTATATGGACATCTAGAATCTATGGTACTAGATTTTCCAACTACTTCACTTTCCTCTCATTTGTAGATAGAACATATATATATATATATATATATATATATATACACACATATATATGTATATATATATACACACACACGTGTGTGTCTGTGTGTGTGTTGGACGACATGGAATTTGAAAAAAAGCATACATAGTAGGATGCCTAAATGGAGCTAACTTGCTACTTATATTGCCCTACATGCTGCTATTACTTTGTTGTTGTAAGAACACTCATAATTGTGTTCCTAGAGATTTTCAAGAATTTAGCACATTGTTATTAACTCTAGTTATGTTTTACACAGCAGGGGTCTTGAACTAACGTCTCTGGTTTGTCTAAAATGCTGCACCTTCTGACTAATATTTCTCCAGGCCCTTCTCATCTTTCCAGGCTCAGCCATCGGTCTGTCCTCTGTTTCTATTTTTGTTTGATATTTTTTTATGTTCCGCATACAAAAGAGATCATTTATCTTTCTATTTCTATTTTATTTCACTTAACACAATGTCTTCCAGGCTCACCCATGTCGTCACAAATCGGATTGTTTAAATTTTGGAGAGAAGCTAGAACACTAGATTTTGTTGTGCAAATTTCAAAAAACGGCCTTAAATGCTTAGTAGTCACTAGCTTAACAATGTGATTCCTTTGCGCCACCTACATAAGCTGAACTGGTGACGCATCATGCCCTTCAATCACTAGTATCCCGATTTGATACATGTTTAATCATAAGTGTTCATTGCCAGGCTGGGTCTAGGCACTGGGGCAGGATCAACCATCAATGTAAGAAGCAGTGTGAGGCCGGTACGACCTGCACTGCAACAGGAAGTGGGCTAGGGTGGTTTCGCAAGAGCTACAACATAACTCTGTTTCTCCCTCAACCAGTTCTTAGGACTCACGGCTACACAGCTCCCTGAAACAGATGGCCCATCACCGCAGTCACAGAGACAAAGATGTAAATGTGCAGAAATGTTTGGCAGCTGTGAGTGACTGCACATGCATGTGATTCCAGCACTTTGGAGGCTCAGGCAACTTCCGAAACTATTTCTAAAAACAGACAAACTGCCCAAGGTAGGAAAGTACATAAGTGCTAGATTCAACTCCAGAAACCATACAGTTAACCCATAGATGGTAGAGTCTTGTGAGATTTCAGACAGGTAGACTTACAGTTAGATAGATGATGTAGGAGGTGTGTGTGTGTGTGTGTGTGAGTGTCTATAAAAAAAAAGCTGTAGATACAGAGGAGAGCCAGACAACAGAAAAGGCCACATGCGTTGCAGATGACAGGGTCACAAGGGCAGGGCTGCTAAAGACTGTTGGAACTCTCACTGTGTGTCTGGGATGCCTCATTTACAGCTGTAGAACCTAATGTTTGACCTGCTGGGCTCAGGTCTTGTTTTCTCTCCTCTTTTCTAGCTATCCTTCCATTCTTCTCCTTTGGAATGGGAGTGTGTACTTAGTGCTAGTTGTATGTGACCATATTTAACATTCTTTTTTTTGATGCTACAGAAGCCTACAGTTAAAAGGCTGCCTGGGGTTTTAAACGATATATTGAACTTTTGCAGTTTCGAACAGTGTTTTGACAGTGGATATTATGGGACTTTAAAAATTGACCAGCTCCGTTTTGTTTTGTGAGATGGCCATGAACTTTTAGGATGAATGCTGAGGGTTGAATCTCAGGGCCTCAAGGTTTCATGGATTAAAGGCTTCTTCTTCAACAGGTGGTGTTGTTTGAGGCCATGGAAAATTCAGGAGTTGGCTCAGACTCTCAAGTGTTTTAACACAGGAACACAACGGTAATGAGTGTGACTTTGCTCTTCGCACATTTGCTGGAGGTCTTCTGACCTTGGCAGCCACTGAATGTCACTAAGGGAGGGCACCTTCCTCACAGCTAGTGTCTAAAGGATGGTCTCTTTAGGGCCCATAACTTGGCAGCTTCAATTGTTTCTTTTTTTGCTAGGTGATGAGCTGTGACTCAAAAGTACCGTTGGCCTATTCATGTTCACTGGTAGCTCTAGGCTTGTAATCCAACCACCTTTTCATTGCTAAAATCAAGACTTGGGGGTGGTGGTTGTGCAGGAAGTGAACTTTGACTTCTACTGCTTAGGAATGGCCTGAGCTCAGCGGCTCTGAGTGCTACTCATTACTGATCTCAGTAATGGGTCCATGAAGCAAGGGTGGAGAACACTAGAAAGATTTTCCCAGAGATCAAGTATCTCCATTTTTCTTCTGTTGTTGAAATGTTAAGATCACGAACCCTTGGCAGGTAGCATAGAATGAGATAGAATAAGTGTGAACTAATTACTGGATGAATACAAGAAAGTTTACTGATTTGCATGAGAAAATGAGAATAATTTGCTTTTCCTTTTGAAAACCAAAAGAGAATGAAAGGGAAGGGAGAGGGGAGAACTGAAACAAGATGCTCGAGGCCTGGGAACTGTGTTAAAGGATTAATTGGAAGGTGCTACTTCTGTATTACTTTGGTAATATAAATTACTTCAATAATATTTTGGTATTACTTTAGTATTCATCCCTCTTCTGCCCCTGGTTGTTAAAAATTCCATGCCAGGGGAAGATGTAAGCAATATTTTCCCCTTCTCCTAAGGTTTCAATACCAAACTGAGGCACAATTCTGCTGAACTTTACACTGGAGAACCAAAGAGGTTATTGGGCTTCCTTTTAAAACACCAGTGAAGGGTACTGACAGGGTGCGAGTGCTCCTCCCCTCAACAAGCCACACCTGGAAAGCCCACCAGGGATGAGGGTTTCCCTCCAGCTGTGGAGATGGAGCTCCCCTTTCCTACTCTAGCCCCTCGCTGAAGCCATGTGCAATCAAGGAAGAGCTGTAAACAACAGGTGTTAAGGATCAGCTGGATACTCAGGAGAGGGTCTTGTGACCTTCCTCATTCTGCACGGAAGTGGGTGGGGCAGGTGTAAATAGGCAACCAGCCCAGCTAGGATAAACCTTTTGAAAGTGGTTTGCAAAGCTGAATTCCCCATGATAGCACTTTATAGAGAATGTTAGTTCAGAACATGACTGTGACCATGTCCCTTGGATGGGGAGGCCTGGTGGCACTCAGAGGAAGGATATAAGTCACCAAGAAGAGACTTGATACCCTAGGAGCATATACAGGGGGAGGAGGTCCCCCTCAGTCACAGTCATAGGGGAAGGGAGTAGAGGGGGAAAGGGGAGGGAGGAATGAAAGGGAGGATACAAGGGATGGGCTAACAATTGAGATGTAATATGAATAAATTAATAAATAAATTAATAAATTAAAAAAAAAGAAAAGTAAATAAATATACTGCACACTGTTACAAGAAATAAAAATGTTAGCGTTAAGTTAAAAAAAAAAAAAAAAAAAAAAGAACATGACTGTTCTGGCAAGAGATTACATCCAAAGACCTTCTAGGTCTGTATGATCAAGAATACAAACATGCCTTTAATCCAGGAGACAGAGGCAAACAGATCTAAGTTCAAGGCCAGCCTGGTAAAGAGCAAGTATCAGGTAAAGAGAAGCTGAGGTTCAGGCATGGTGGAACATGCATGCCTTTAATCCCAAATGAAGGGAAAGTTAGTTAGTTTCAAACTCATGTTTGAAAATGATGTCTAATTGAGTGGCAGAAAAGGTGATGAATCAGAGAAAATTTGACAGAATAGGACACACCCAATTCTCAAGAGAAGAGAGAGGAAAGGGAAGCTATTTAAGAACAGTTTTACAGAGAGAGGAGGCAGTTTTACCAGGACAGTAATATAGAGATGTATTGGAGGTGGGGGGAACACTCAGGTGAAGACAGGAATGGGCCAGAAAATGAGAAGAATCCACAAGATTGGAGCAGATTGCTGAGTTAGTTTGAGGCCAAACAGAACAATTTTGGGCTGAGAGAAGCCAGATTAAATTAGTCATCTGGGAGAAGAGTTTGAGCCAGAAATGCTGAATTGAACCAGCCATCCCAGAGCTCAGAAAGAACCAATAAGGGGAATCTCATTAAGCAGTTAAATCTCAGAGGCTGAGGCTAGGCCTAGGTTAGATTATACAGAGATTACATGCTTCTAGGACTAGGCCTAGGCCAACAGAAGGAGGCAGTAAGCTTCCCAGACAACAGCTGAGCCAGGAGAATGAAAGTTACTTTTACAGCAGTTTGCTTTAGATAGTAAAGCATAGCTTACTTACTCCTCTATATAAATTGTCAGTGTGGCCTAATTATGATGCATGAATGCTTTGTGCAAGTGGTATGTGTGTACGCTTACGTGGATGTGTTAAGTATGAGTGTATGTCTATAAGTATGTGACTGTGAATATGTGTGTGTATTTGAGTGTGAAAGATGTAGTGTGTATGCATAAGAAATGCATATGACAGAGTAGAAATGCATATGAGTATAAGCACATGGGTTGGTTAGTGTCAGTTGTCAATTTGATAGAATTTAGAATCATCTGGGAGATAGGCCTCTGGAGATGTCCATGAGGGTTTCCTTAATTGTGTTAATTAGGTGGAAAGAAATGTCAACTGTGGTTTTGGCATCATTCCTTAGGCGGGGGATACAGGGCTCTATAAGAACAAAGAAAGAGAGCTGAGAACCAGTATGTAAATGTGAGTTCCTCTAAGTATTTATTGAATTTTGGATTCTGGGTATGACAGAAGTGGGCACAAAGCTGTGAGTATGAGCAGAATCCCACCAAGAGGCCAGAGGTGGCAGGCTTCTCACCAATTTCTCTGAGGCCAGAGAGGGATGAACTGACCTTCTGGTCACACATCTGTTTATTTGTAAACCACAGAGAAAAAGAGATCAGAGCAGGCTGAGTGCAGTCCAGGCTCGGCAAGGGATCAAGTTATTTGTACTCCGTCAAAAGAGTCTTGTAAAATCAAGACATCGGGCCACACATGATCCTTCAACTCTTCTCAGCTTTCAGAATCCATGTGTAGGCAGAGCTTATTTTTTTACTTTTTATGTGACCCAGTTGCCTGGAAAATCGACAGGATAATGTATCATTATGAAGTTTAGGCCGAACTGTACTTGGAAAGTGGACACTACAAACTGTAGAACGCTCTGAAACTGCTTGTTCTTGCTATTCTGTCAATGCCATTGGAGGGGAGCCAGTATGTTAGCAGAGATTGAATGCAACAATTGCTTCCAAACAGAAACAGACTGACTTTGGGTCCAGATTGCTCTCTATGAAAGGCAAAGACAGGTCCACTGAGTTGACTTGGAAAGCTTGGTGCCCACCAAGGAATGGTGACCTGAGCTTCTAGGTAGATAGGTGGAAAGGCACGGCTGCTGTGCAATCAATAATTCAAATAGGCACATTGTGTTATCCTTCAGGGCACCCTGCCTTCTGGTAACTCATCAATAAAATATTGGGTACAGTTGGAGCTCACAGCCAATCCCAAGAGCAGCATCGTCACTTGGAAATGCTGCCTGACATGGATTGGGCTCCAGAGCAGCCGAGATGTCTGTGGTCTGCAATTAAAATCTCAGGCGAAGGAAAGAGCTTCAACGCCCTGCTCTTGCTGTGCACAGAAGGGCAGGTTCTGGCCCTGGAATCGGAGCCAGCTGTGGTAACTGTAGCCCTGGGGAAACTCTCTTTCTACCCACTGCAGGGCTCCATGTGTGCGTCTTGTGGGCCAGGCCTCCTTGCAGAATGTCTCTTTCATCCCAGAAGCACTCCAGACCTTGGGCTAGGGTTGATTAACTGGGAGCCAAGTGAAACATTTGGAGCCTTTTAACCGAATGCACAACTACTTTATTAATTTTTCATGACTAAAGTAACACCGACTTAGTAAAAGGGAAGTGTGCAAATACAGACAAGTAAAAAGAAAGGCTTAGACAGACTCACCATTCCAGTACAGGCACCATGCTTCCCAACGGCAGTGGGGATGAGCCTTCCTGGAGGCCTGTGCAGGGCTAAGCTGAGAAGCTAAGCTTTAAAGCATTGTTCCCCATTGCCCCCACTACAGCCTTGCATGATTCTGTGGGTTCACGGGCTTACGTCCATTCAAAGTACTCTTTGCTCAAGATTTTTATATGTTAACTTGGGATCGACACATGACCAGAATAGAGCAGTGTATACTTAGAAGTTTTTGTTCTGCTGTTTTGTTTTCACCAGTTGTTATGACTGTTCATGTTTGGCATGGTTGGAGTTAATTACTCATCTCGTTTCTTCCCGGTTGCTGTAACAGACTACTTTGACCTGAAAGCGGCTTAAGAGAAGAAAGGGTATATTTCCGTTACAGGTTAGAGTCCACCATTAAAGGAAGAAGGAACTCAAGGAAGACCTACTTGCTATATATGCCGCATTATCTCTCACTAAGGACCGCCCAGAGAAGAATGTACAGCAGAAACCATGGAGATCATTGCTCTCTGCCTCCGTCACAGGCTCAAGCTTAGATGCCGTTCTTATGCAGCTCAGAACCATCATCTGTCTAGGGAATGGTGCTGCCCATAGTAACCGGGCTCTGCTATATCAAGTAATAATCAAGACCTCCCCCAACATGCACAGACACGTCTATATCTGATGCCCAGGCAATTCCTGAATGGAGACTCCTTTGCTAGTTGACAAAGCTAAATGGGAACACTGACACAGTGCTGTGTGTGGCTCCTTGGTGTAGTTATCATCTTCCCCACATCTAAAAACTTCAGAATGCTACGTCACTGTCACTACAGCTTCCTTTTTGGTCATAGGTGTGCAGAGTTCATGTCACAAGGCTGCCATCACACTGGGAAGCGATAGAGACAAGAGTCAGACCCTGGGATGGCCTCTTGACACAGTTCATTCCGTCTCTGTGTTCCAAGAGCACAAAGCTAATGGCAGCAATTGTTCTGACCCCCATGAGGGAGAGGAGAGGTTGAAGCTCTTTGGGTCCCTTATTGGGAGGGGGGTGCACTCAGCACTTTGGGATTTGATGATAGATCCCAGGACATCTGTTTACTTTGTGGGGTTCTTAGGGACTCAGGCCCTTACTCCTGTGTTTCCATTCAGGGGTACTGAATGAAGCCATTTCTCCCAGACCCAGTTTGGAGTGTTCATTTATCTATTTGTTTTAGCTCTGGGGCCTGACATGGCCGAGTCAAGAGCATGTTCTGGATAAAGTCTTCCAGCCACAGCAAATCAGTCTTTTATTGCCCCTGAGGTGCTAAGCTGGGTGGTCATTAGTCCAAACACTGAGTGTTTATTGACTGACTCATGGTTCAGAACCTGTTTCTGTAGCTAACTAGGTGAACTAACAAAGCCTTTGGCATTTTCATCTTTCTCACTTGTATGACACTTTCCTTGGAGTCTGTGTTCATGAGAGACAAGGATGTGCTGCAGCCTTCCCAGGAAACTAGCTTCGAACCCCACCAACTGACTTTTTAGTTGGTCCCCGAAGAAGAACCCACCCCAGTGCTTTTGCACTTGTTGGCCCCTTTGTTTATATCACTGTTCTCTCTGGTTCATGTCACATTATTGAGGGATAACCCTCAGCATCCTATGCTTAAAAGCCATCCCTGGTGACCCAGCTCCTGGACCTCTAAGAACCTAAACCATCAATCCACTTATGTGTCTGTGTGAGTGTATGTCATGTGTGGTGTATAGGTGCCTATGGAGGCCAGAAAAAGGTGTCATATCTCCTGGAACATGGTGCTGAGAACTGAGCTGAGGTCCACCTGAAGGGCAGTAAGCCCCTCAAATCACAGACCCTTCTCTTCAGCCCCTGCATTTAACCTTTTTATTGCTTCTGTCCCCATCTAAATGTAGATTATGTATTGTTTAGTAATATGTCTACTGTCTGCAAGCAGAATGTAGCTACATGAGGAAAACACTTTTGCCAGAATTTTTCTGGGCCATGGGACAGCTTAGATACTTTGCAGATGCTCAATGATATCAGCCGAGTGAATGCACAGGTACCAAAGGGCTATGAGGTCCTTGTGTCAGAACTTGACATAATACTTAACGCGATGTATGGTTAGTTCTCAGGAAATGTGAGTTGTTTCTAAGCACCCAATAACATCAAGGCTCTGCTTCACATCCCCTTTTCCAACTTATACAGAGCACCTCTAAGTCAGAATTTTGGCCTTATAGATCATGCATCTAAGAAGTGATCAATAAGAGAGGTGAGTGAGTGAAAACATCAAATTGTGTGCTTGATCTAGTATATTCATAGACCAATGAAACCATCCTTGTTCTAAAAAAAATTAAACCTTTTTATTAGTATATTTATTTTATATATAAAAGAAATACAAAAAAAAAAAAAAAGAGAGAGAGAGAGAAAGGAACACAAAGAAAATGCTTTTTATGGCAAATCGGATTTGTCGGTGCCTTCGGCTTGTGCCCCAGGCTCTGGCCCACTGGGTGTTAACAAAGTCCGCCGGTTGTAATGGCCCTTGATGATGCCCGAGTTGCTGTTCTCATTGAGCAGCTGCTTCTGCCTTTGCCTGTTGAGAGACTGGACAAGGCCAAGCACAACGGCAGCCAGAGAATATTGCCCTGGCAGTCTCCTTGGGGGTAAGATAAATGGGTTGGGTTGGACTCTTCCCAGGAGAAAGTACGTTTTGATTTTCCCTTCTTGCTCGCTGATACCCTTCACATAGATCTCTCCTCGGTAGTCAAAAGCAAAGCCCTGGTCCTTCAGGATAAGATAGGTCTCCTCTGGTACCTGGATCCGGCCACTCACCCCTGTGCTGTCCATACGACTTGCCAAGTTCACAGTTTTACCCCAAATGTCATACTGTGGTTTCTTAGCGCCAATCACGCCTGCTACCACAGAGCCGTGGCTGATGCCTACAACAGAACCCAAAGGAGCAAGAAGTGAGGAAGAAGAAGGATACTTAGGTGTGACTGGCGTATGTGAATCTCTTGGGGAAGCAGCATAGTCTAGGTCCTACCTCTGTCACTAACTAAGGGAGTCATCTGGGTCAGTATTTTTAGCATATGTGGACATCACTCTACCCATCTATGGACTGGAATATAAAGGGAAGCTTATTTAAAGAAATACGAGCAAAGCCACTGCCAGACACTAAACAGTATAATAGAATCATCATTTTCATATGCACATAGACTTATCTTAGATGTGGGATGATAAAGTGCTGATCAGAATTCAGGGCCTAGGGATCTTCTATTGCTTATACAGTGCTCTAGGAGCTTGGGCAGACCATCTCCTTCTCTATTTTCATTCAGGTCTTCAGCCCATGGCCGTGTCTTCTTTATATCCCTTGTCCTCTTGAAGCCCCTTTCCTACCACTATAGAAAGGGAAGGCTTTCTGATCTGTACAGTGGATCCAATGAAAACTCATTTAAACATCTGTTAGGAATACTTCGTACCTAAGGAGGAACCACTGCTCCTTACGATTAAAATCCATAGCTTCTTTGAGCTAGCTTTTGCTTGGCTTGCCAGTCTAATTCATCCACCTTCTCCCCCCGCATCATCACCATGCCACACTGAGCTGCTGCTTCCCTGACCTGGTAACCTGCTATAGCCTTGTTTTCTTTGAACTCTTTGTGCCTTGCTCTAATCAGGAACTTCATTTGGAAGTGCTTTTCGTGATAGTTTCAGTGCTTAATCCTGCAGGAAACCTAGATGAGTCTTCTAGAAACAACAGACTTTCACTTAATGTGTACCATGTACATCTGTCTCCCCTAAGAAAGAATTTCACAATTCTAGAAATGTTGAATAGGCATCTCATATGTGAGATACTGGTGGTGGAGAGTGATAAGAAGACATAGGCTTGGCCCCATACTGGAGAGACAGAAAATAATTTTAAAAGCAGGTAATATAATATCAGTAGGTAATGAAAGCAAAATCTATCAGTGTGCAGGAATAGAAAGAGACCAGACACATTGTATTTTTTAGTAGAGCAGTTAGGAAAGAATTTCTGACCAGAGATTTGAGGAAAGTAATAGAATTAGTCTTATAGATATATGGGTAAGATCATTCTAGGCTGAAGCAAGTGCAAAACACTATGGACACAGACACTACATACTATTCTCCACACACACACATACTATATATTACACAACACACTATACATATGTACATATGAAATATATATATATATATATACACATATACTACACACTACTTACTACACTACACACAGGGACTCTATACACTCTACATCATACTCCATATACATACATATTGGCACTACATACAATATACAACACACACACAGAGTAGAATGCACAGGAATCATAATGATGATTAACTCTTTAAAACCTCGATAGATATTATGTCATTTGTTTCTCATATGACTTCTATAAGGTCACAGGCAGCGGCAGTGATGATGTAGCTTCTAGCCTGCGCACGAGGAAGCTGAGGCTGAAATGTCTCCCTGCCTTGCTTAAAGTCAGAGTTGGTTATACCAGACATGAAATGCAGACCGAGAAGCTCAGTCCAACGGAGATTTAAAGTTTCTAACTCTAAAGATCAACAAAGCAACACCAGCAGTTTACTATATCACACCAAGGGGTAGCCCTGATATCACCCATGTCTTTGGAATTTACTTAGACTGTTCTCTCTTCTGAGCTAACATTTCCTTTTGATTCTTGGTTCAATCGTGAAGTCAATGATTTCAAAAAGGACATGAGTTTGATGGGAGATGTGGGATCCTGGCTTCAACACCCTATCTATAGATCAACACCATAAATACAAATCCTTGTTTCAAAGAACAAAAGCATGTGCCATTCTTCTCATCTGAGGAACAGATATTGGTATTTCTTAACCTCCCATTCTCTTCTTGCCAGCTGTTAAGGGAGAGCCTAATGAAGTCAAATGGCTTGTCAGCCACAGGAGGCCTACAGCATGAAGTCAGCAGTAAGATTGTTTTAAACTGCTGCTCAGTAGCCACAGTGTCATTCATCTCAGAGTCAGGCTCCCTGAGCTGCTGCTGGCATGACTGTTTGGCTGAGTGGTGTGATGTCAGGCTAGTGGCTCCTCTGTTTTGGGACCGATTTCTTCATCTACAAAATGTAAATGTGAGTTAGAGCAGGGACTTTCAGGCTGAACTTCTAGAGGCTCCTGAAAGCCCAGAGCAGGTGGAGGCATGAACAAATAATGCCTACATGGAGTATTTATTCAATATCAATGATTGCTTTGTGGCTACTTTGCACGAGGACATTATGTCTCTGCAATGGAAAGAGACTACATGGCTGAGAAACTGTTGCTTTTTGCCTGCATCTGGCTCACTACAGTATGGGATCACCTCAGAGGTAGGATCCTGCTGTTGTCTAAGGCATTATCCAGAAGAAGCAGAGAATAACTCATTGACCACTGGTTTGGAGAGATACGAAAGAGCCAGAATTCCATGATTTTTGGATCATTAGCTGCTTCTCTTAGCATGTCCTTGTATAGGTGGTGAGGGTGATAGACAGATACATTGGAGGAGAGGCCAGCCTATTGTTTGTTTTGCACTTCTGTACAGGTCAGGATGCTGCCTTGCTGGCAGCATCTTGGATGAGGAAGTCCAGAAAGGCTTGAGTTGACTCTGTGCCTGTCCTTGTCAGGGTCATACAGAACCTCATGCATTTTGCAAGAAAAAGCTTTCCTGGACCGCTGCCTAGGACATGGGGGTGGGGCTAATGGAACAAAGACACTTAGCCCAACCAGGCCTCTGCCTCTAGCTGCAACTCACCGATTCGGAGTTCAAAATTATTGAACGAATGCTTGTTGATCTCCTGTATGCTTTCAGCCAGGGCAAGAGAGAAGTCAGCCAGAGCACACAAATGTCCCCACTTGTCTTCACATTGCTGGAGAAAACACGAGAGAAGGATGCCTTCAGTGTTTCATGTGTTTGATGTCTTTAGCAGAGGTTTTAGTCTAACCCCAACTGCACATCCCATAGAAGGAAATAAACATGCAATAAAGCCCTACACACTCAAGCCATCAGTATCTCCAAGGCGTGAGATCACAGGAGATTCAATTAATGTGCCAGTGTGTGAGTGTCATCACAGCTTCTCCTCATATCTACTCTTGTCCAGGAAGGTTGCTGCATTACGGATTCCTCTGTGTGCCCACTGGTGTGCATGCATTTGGTGACTGCCCATCTGTACATGTTCCCATCCTGTGCATGTAGGATTCTCAGTCTGAAAGCTATGTCTGTTTCCTCTGAAATGTTCACAGCATCTGATTAAGAGGTGTTTTATAAGCTAGGTGTGGTGGTGCATGCCTGCAAACCCAGCACTCAGGGAGGTAGAGGCACATAAACTGCTGTGAGTTTGAGGCCAATCTGGTCTACAAGGTGATTCCAGGACAGCCATGGCTACATAGAAACCCTGTCTCAAACAAAACAAAACAAAACAAAAAGATGTTTAATATATACTAGTGAAAAGTGAAACCCTTCAGGGAGGTGCAGAGTGAGTCTCTTTATCTCTGTTTCCAAATTGATAAAGCAAGGCAAAGCTTGGTGGTCCTGACTACCTCTTTACAGTTGAATGAAATTATCTGTGAGAGAGACTTTGGGACCCTACAGAAGTTGGTAGTTCAATTAAAGGCCAGGCATCAGATATTTTGGGTATTTTTGTCACTATTCAATGGTGCTATTTTGGTTTTAAATGAGCAAAAGAAATAAATGGAAATGCCTGTGTACAATAAAACTTTATTTACAAATATGAGTGGTGGTGCAGATGTGAAGTAGAGACACTTGTTTTTTTAACTCCTGCTACTGAGAGCTACAAGTGTATACCAGCATGTGTCTCATCTCACATAGCTATGCGTAGAGTATTTTCCTTTAATAAAAATATGTGCAAGAAGGATGAGTGCAATATTGACCTAATGAGGCTTCCATTTTCCCTAGTGGCTTTGAATCAAAGTCATATAAAATCTGTTGACTACTTACAAGGTCATAAGCTTTATATGGGGTACATGAAAGTTATCTCAGATATCTCACTTATTAGCCCTGGAAGGTAGGCATTAGTATCCCCATTAATACTGGTACCTGACACACATTTTACAAAGCCACCCCACCCCTGTCTGTCAGCAACCATTACCACCTACCAACCACCCTAGACACCACCCTCATCACCACCATGTAACAGTTTTTGAGGGATAAAGTGGAGGGGGTTTTGTGATGCACACAGCTAAATCACAGCCAATGTATTTCTTGGCCCAGATTTTTTTTCAGTGAGATTTTAGCAGAGATTTTAGCACCTCATCCAGCAAACCTCTTTTGTCAAGAGTGAATGTACATCCTGCAATCAGAACAGCCCAGTTTAGATTTCCCTCCCATTGTTCTCCAAGCCTTCCTTAGCACCTGACAACAGTCAGCCCCATGCTGACGTGTGTCTAAGTCCAAGGACCTTACCTGTTTCTCTGGGGACAGCCCTGAGACGGCCATGTAGGTGCTACCAATGGTCTTGATCTTCTCGATGTCTTGAAAGCGGTCCTCCCCGAGCAGCTGCAATGGGTTAGGGCTCGACATTAATCCTTTTGTTCACACAGCTGCAGTGCAGGGCTCTAGCAGCCCAGGGCTCCTGAAAATGCATACTCCACCCCCCGCCCCCCAATTCACTATGGAGAGTTAACTAAAATGGCTGAGCATCATTAATGTGGCTTCTTTTCTCTCTGAGGGTAATGCATTCAGTCAATCAAGCCATGTTTATAAGTACTTGCTAAATGTCAGATGGGTGGGTGTGTCTAAATACTCAACCATTTCAGTGGCTTCTCGAAGAACCAATGGGTATTTGATAAGCTTAAATAAGAAATGTTCCCCAATCAGTCAACGAATCTTCTGACTTGTACTTGAATGTTGCCCCTCTGACCTTTCCCTGTCAGCACCTTGGTCTAAGCCACAGTTAGCATTCAGCTGTACCACTCCTGTCCTTGCCTCCTCACCCCTACCACAGTGGCCAGGTGATATCATTTATGATTGAGTCAGAGCATGTCTCTGCTTTGTGTAAAACCCTTTAATATCTTCCAGATCTACTCAAGGCCAAGTCAGTATTCACTGAGCCCAGCAAGGCTTGCCATAACTAACCCACTGTACCCAAGCCCTGGCCCCTGACCTCTTTGCTAATCTTTGAACAAGACAGGCCTGCTTCAGTCTCAGGATGCTTGTGTTTTCTAACACCTATGGGACTACTCTTCCTTCACACAATGACATGGCCATTCCCATTCTTCCTTCTCATCTGCCTGACTCTTGTCCACTCCATGCTGCCTCAATCTAAATGGAGCGCAGCCTACATTCTCACATAGCCCCTGGGAGTCTGCTTCCCTATTTCACCTCCCTTCCTTAGTCTTGGCCCTGACTTTGTTTACTTAAGTTGGATGTTAAGACTCATGGTAGGTATCAGCCCCAATTATGTTTAAAACTCAGAGCCTACATAGAGCCTTGAGCACAGCAGTGCTGAATGAATGAATGAATTAAAGAAAAGCTACGAGCCTTTAAGTTTCCTACATGTTAACTGCAATTTAGATAGCAGTGTTAAGAAAGGGGAACTAATCTAGGAATGGTGGTAGATGCCTTTAATCCCAGCCCTGGAGAGGCAGAGGCAGGTGGATCTTTTGTGAGTTTGAGACCAGCCTGGTCTACAAAGAGAGTTCCCTGTCTCAAAAAACCAAAAACCAAAAACCAATACCAAAACAAAAAAACTGAAAAAACAAAAACAAAACAAAAACAAACAAACAAAAAAAAAAAAAGGAAAGAAAAGGGAACTTTGGTCTAATATTTAGTAACTCTTCAATGGGCAGAACAATGCCCTTGAGTCAGGCCCCAGCCAAGTCAAGTTCCCAATCCTCATAATCCACATATGCTATCCTCTATGGTCAAAAGAGACTTTGATGGTGATATAAAGATTTTAGGATGGAAACCAACATGGGGAGATTTTCCATGATAAATGCTCTTATAAGTAAGAGACAGATGTAGGAGAAATAGAGATGGGGATACTGTGGAGGAAGCAGATATAACCAATATCTTTATAGATGGGAAAAAGCCATGAGCCACGGACCTCAAGTGTCTCTAAAAGTTGAAATAAGGCAAGAAATGGATTCTTCACTGGAGCCTCCAGAGGGAACACAGTCCTACCAAGATCTAGATGTTAGCACCTTTTAGTTCTCCAACTCTTTGCCTCCCTTTATCACAATAATATTTGCATGCCTCAAGTGCTTGGCATGGATAGGCAGATGGGATAGATATGAGTTCAGGTAGGAAGGCCGGCATACTTTGATGTCTGCTCTTTGCTTAAAGACACATGCTAGGCATATCCTATCTTTCAGCTGGCCTTAAGTTCTGAGTAATTTAACTTGAAGCTCTTGGGAATACCGTGATTTTCCCATCTCTCTCTACCTCTGTACAACTGAATTTTTCTAGCTTCCTGCAAGCTGTGGAACAGCAGAAATGGTCCTTTTGTCTTTACTTTAGAACTACTTTGCTAAAAGCCAATGTTATGAGGCACCAGGAGCCCTCAGAACATGAGGCTGACTGATCTTGGACTTCTTTTCTCCAGATCCATAAACTAAAGATGCTTCTTTCACTTAAACAGTGTCAATGCCTCTTCCTACTGCTGTCTTCATAGGAGAGGAGATTGAACTCAGAGCCTTTCATGTGTTAGCCAAGTTGTTTTCCAAGCCTGAGACAGTGTCTCTAAATATGCTAGGCTCAGTAGTAGGTCCTGGAGACTCATCAGGGTACAAAGAGATGTTTCTATCATGAATGTGTAGCCTATTTCAGAAGACAGGCTGCCATTACGGAGTTCCTCCTCACATCTTACAATGCCCTAATCATTGTTGTACTCCATATTGATGTACTAGCCATATCTCCTTCTATAAAAATGGCATATTGTCTGCACGGTGAAGCCATGAGAGGCAAGAAATGACTATGTCTGATTAATGTTGACCTTGCTCTGTTATTTCCCACATATATGGAATCATAATGTGTCACCTCAGAAGCAGAGAGCAGAAAGGTTGTTATAAAAGCCATTAGGGAATCAAAATGAGGTGGGACTACAGAGATATTTGTCATAGGGTAGATTGTTTCAGGGAGACAGAAGGAGACGTTGTGGAGACCATTGCACACTTTGGTGACTAAAATAAATAATGATGTATTGTATACCTGAACATCCTCAAGGGGCTACACTTCAAGTGTTTTCCCACGAGGTGAGGTGATGAATATGTTGATTGACTTAACTAGTCTATATTTTATACACATATCAAGATAGCAATTTATTCAGATAGAAATTGTGAAAAGTAAATAAGATACTACATGTTTGCATTTGGAAAACACCCCAGCATCCTGATACTTAGATTTACCTCATCAAAGTCCGCGATGATCTCATTCAGCAAGCGCAGACATTCCACTCCCTGGTTGTTCATTTCTGTCTGAGAGTAAAAGTCTGCAAATCCCGGGATGGAGGCAAACATGACCCCAACGGCATCATAGGATTGAGAATAGAGCTCCTAGGGCAGAGAAGAGGCAGAAATGATGATCAGAGCTCAAGTTCTGCTATGCTGCTATCTGTACATATGGACCCAGCAAATGGGTGCAGGAATCCAGTGGCAGGGCAGAAAATAAGAGTTCAGGCATGATATGTCAACACTGTATGTCTCAATACCCCCAGGCTGCTATAGCCAAATATATCAAGATGGGTTGATTATAATCCACAAATTTATTTCTCATGTTCTAGATGTTTGGAAGTATTTGACAGATTTAGTGTATAATGAAGAACCATTTTCTGATTCAAAGGTGGTACATCCTAGCTGTGTCCACACATGCCAGAAAGAGCAAGGCAGCACTCTTGGAACTCTTTAATATGCCCAAATCCAGTTCTCATGGGTTGGGTGCAAAGAGTCTTCCAACAGCTTCATTGTTAAAGACTTGGTCCCTGGCTGGTGGATCTAACCATTGAGAGGTACTCTGGATCTAGGGGGCTTTGTCCTCACAAGTTAACTCTTGATGGATTGATAAGGTGGTATTAGTGGGAAATGGTACAGAATAGGAGGGGGAACCTAGTTGGAGGAGGTAAGTTACTAGTGTACACTCAGAAAAATACATGTTAGATGTTCCATACTTGGACCGTGAACACAGAATCATTAGGATAATAAAAAGCATGTGATCTTAAGCTTCAGTTGAGCCAACTTTATCCTTGGCCAGTTCTTTTGTTCTCCTCAATGACTGGTCCAGAATCTCACCATTCTCCTTAACCCACTACACTGGTCTTTGGAATAGATGATCTTGCTCCTGCTTCACCAAGAAAGCTATAGCTGGGTGGTTTTAAAATTCTCCCTGGTTTTAGTCCTTATATGCACACATCTACATGTGTAATTATCTCAATCTTTCTTGCTTCAACTCCAGTCATGTCTCACCTCTTTCTGATAGGTAAGGTCCTGGCTCTTATAATTTCTTTAACGACTTTACCCCTGCCTTCTTTAGGGTTTCTATCACTATGATGAAAACGAAAATGCCATGACCAAAGAGCAGGTTGGGGAGGGGAGGGTTTATTCAGCTTATACTTCCACATTGCTATTCATCACCAATGTAAGTCAACACAGGATCTCAAACAGGACAGGATTGTGGAGGCAGGGGCTTATGTGGAAGCCATGGAAGGGTGCTGCTTACTTTCTTGCTTCCCGTGGCTTGCTCAGCCTGCTTTCTTTCTACTAGCCTAGGTGCCATTGCACCACCCACCATGGGCTGCCCTCCCCCATTGGTCACTAATTGGGAAAATGCCATACAGCTGGAGCTTATGGCGGTGTTTTCTCAACTGAGGCTCCTTTCCTTCTGATGGCTCTACTCTACTTTGTGTCAAGCTGAAACACAAAACCATCAAGTGTAACTCCCATGCTAGCCAATCCTCTCCTTGCTTATGTCTTACTCCTGCCCCCTCCATGCTGATCCCCACTCTGTCTTTTCTAAGAGAAAGGACAGCA
Source organism: Acomys percivali (assembly GCA_907169655.1). Classification (NCBI taxonomy): domain Eukaryota; kingdom Metazoa; phylum Chordata; class Mammalia; order Rodentia; family Muridae; genus Acomys; species Acomys percivali. The sequence continues at coordinate 81,920,473 of OU015748.1, read as the reverse complement.
TAGTCTGGATCCTGCAGGCTCATGTGTCTATCAGCCAGTCTCTCTTCATCCTGGCTTTCATCCTTCTTAAGCTATCTTTCTCCTCTGTCTATTTCTATTCACATCTCAAGATGGAATGAAACAAATGGAGAGAAAGTTATCTATATTGGGGAAAATCAGTGCACATGTGTAAGTTCATATCTTATTGGGCATCCACATAGCTCATCATGTTGACCACTTAGGTCCTTGAGTCTCTTGACATTCTGTGAAATATCTTGTTTTCTCATGCTTGCCTTCTTTAAGGATTTGTTTTTTGAAAAACCTTCTGCCTGTTTTGTCTGTGAATCAGTGAATGGATCACATTGAATGTCTTTGCCTGATTGAGCTTACTCATGCTCCACCTCTCTACTGCCCACACATAGCAATTTCAAAATTCCTATTTCCAGATTAGTTCTGGTCCTTTGCTCATCCTGCCTTGTTTTCACAGTCTTCAAACTATAAACTATACGCCTAGCAGGCTTTCCCTTCATCATGAAGCCCTTATCTGTTCCTTCTTTCTCTGGTAGAAATACTACAGTTGGAACCTACAAAGGGAGTGTCATTTATCTTTGACTCTTTCTTGGTGCTGATTGACCTTATTTTAGTGTTCCTGCTATTTTTAAAAGTAGGGCTCTTTCCGGTGTCTTGCTTTGTCACTAATAAAGAAGCTTCCTACTTGGAGGCCTCCAGCTTTATTCATCTCAAGGGCATTCTCTGCATGCCACCTAGAGCTACTTTTTAAAAGAGGATATGTGTGATAGTGGATATTATACACTCCCCCAGTCTTAAAGCTCTCCAGTGGCCCCAGAGTTGCCTTCAAGATAAAGTTCTAACACTACATCATGGTCCAGATTCATGTCCTTACTACCACCCATCCCTTTAACCTAAGGGCCTACAAGTCTCAATTCATTGGGCTCCTAAAATACTAAAGCATTTCTGCTTTTTGATTTAGTGTTGGCATTGAACTCAGAGCTTTGAATGCTTGTGCTCTTCCACTGAATCATATCACCCATCTGCTTTTCTGCTTCTGTGTCCTAGTGTAGCTGCTGCCACAGGTGCCCTCCATGGCTTTGAATAGGCATGAAATCAATGTCCCTAAATCACAGGTCTCCCAAAACCACTGACAGGAAGTGGTGTTGTGTGTCTTCTTCCCTCACCTCTAGAGCCATGTAACTTTGGACTGTCAGACTTGGCTCTCATTGCCCACTTGGGTAGCTGATCTATCCAACAATGTATCATACTTCAGTGCTTGCTTTCTCTTCCTTATGTTCTGTATTTCCTAGGATCTCCTTCAAGGAAGTTGCTGGCTTTTAAGTTCTGGTTTTCCAAGTTTGCCTCTGGAGGAAGCCGAACAGTTCTACCTCACCATGTAAATACATTTATTTCTATCTCCTGTCCCTTGGCGCTTAGCTCCTTAATGAGGCAAATTCTTGTTTCCTATCTTTACTAACCATGTACAGATGAGTTTTGTACAAACTTTCTAGGCTCTTAGATGGGGACAGGAGTCTGATGCATAATTTACACATGGGTCTATTATAAGCAAACACCCACAACTAGTTTTTATCTTAATTAATGACTTCTTGGTCTTTTTAGGAAACATTCAAACCAAAAAGTACTTTCACATGAACCTGTGAGTTGTAGCAATCCAGTGAAAATTTCTAGTTATTATCCCCACTTCACAGATAAGCGACACCAGACAGAGAAGACACGTTATTGTCCTGGATCACGCAGCTAACAGTGCAAGAGGTAGGGCTAGAAGGTTCCAGGGCTTCTGTATTCCACATATCCATGTGGACTTCCTCTATTATGCCCTAGGTCTGTGAAGAATGATGTCACTGGTTCATGATCAATCTTGAGTTTGAAGTGTGAGTCAATTTAATTTACATCCAAAGGGACATAGGCAGTGGGTGACTGGCTGGGCAAGAGTTATAGACTGGAGAAGAGCAGCAGAAAAATGGCTTCCTAATAAGGGAGCCTATTTACTTTAGTCTTGCGCAGGTATGACTGCATGGAAGGAAGCTAGTTCTGCTTCATAAGTTAGACAACTTGTATAAATAAGCTCACAGAATGATATACTCCATATGTCTGTGGCTTGAAGGTAAAAGCCTCTACTACTCAATTGCCTATACTATTACTTTGTGAAGGCTGCTCTCAGAGTAACTTAAACTACAGAAATGTGTTTTCTCATAACTCTGGAGGCTGGAAAGCTGAGATCAAGGCATTTGCAGATGATATGATAGTGTATATAAGTGACCCCCAAAATTCTACCAGAGAACTCCTACAGCTGATAAACACCTTCAGCAAATTGGCAGGATACAAAATAAACTCAAAAAAGTCAGTAGCTTTCCTATATACAAATGACAAACAGGCAGAGGAAGAAATTAGGAAAACTACTCCCTTCACGATAGCCAAAAGCAATATAAAATACCTAGGAATAACCCTAACCAAGCAAGTGAAGGACTTATTTGAAAAAAACTTTAAATCTCTGAAGAAAGAGATTGAAAATGACATCAGAAGATGGTGGGATCTACCTTGTTCGTGGATCGGGAGAATTAACATAGAAAAATGGCCATTTTACCAAAAGCAATTTACAGATTCAATGCAATCCCTATCAGAATACCTACAAAATATTTTGAAGATATTGAAAGAACAATTCTCAACTTCATATGGAGAAACAAAAAGCCCAGAATAGCAAAAACAATCCTATACAATAAAAAATCCTCTGGAGGAATCTCCATACCCGATCTCAAGCTGTACTATAGAGCAACAGTAATTAAAACAGCATGGTACTGGCACAGCAATAGGCTAGTGGATCAATGGAATCGAACTGAAGACCCAGAGATGAATCCGCACACATTTGGTCACTTGATTTTTGACAAAGAAGCCAAATCCATTCAATGGAAAAACGACAGCATCTTCAACAAATGGTGCTGGTCTAACTGGATGTCTACATGTAGAAAAATGCAATTAGACCCCTATTTGTCACCATGCACAAAAATCAAGTCCAAGTGGATTAAAGACCTCAACCTAAAACCAGAGACATTAACCCAATTAGAGGAAAAAGTGGGGAAGAGTCTGGAACACATAGGTACAGGAGACAACTTCCTGAATAGAACACCAACAGCCCAGGCCTTAGCATCAACAATTAATAAATGGGACCTCATGAGGCTGAGAAGCTTCTGTAAGGCAGGTGACACTGTCAAGAGAACAAAGCGACAGCCTACAGACTGGGAAAAGATCTTCACCAACCCTTCATCTGACAAAGGTCTAATATCCAAAATATATAAAGAACTCAAGAAATTAAACACTACCAAACCAAATAACCCAATAGAGAAATGGGGCTCAGAACTAAACAGAGAATTCTCAACAGAGGAATATCAAATGGTGGAGAAACACTTAAAGAAATGCTCGACCTCCTTAGTCATCAGAGAAATGCAAATCAAAACGACACTGAGATTCCATCTTACACCCATCAGAATGGCTAAGATCAATAATTCAACTGACACCACATGCTGGCGAGGATGTGGAGAGAGAGGAACACTCCTTCATTGCTGGTGGGAATGCAAACTAGTACAACCACTTTGAAAATCTATCTGGCGCTTTCTCAGAAAAATCGGAATAGGGCTTCCTCAAGACCCAGCTATTCCACTCCTTGGAATATACCCAGAAGATGCACTACCACACAACAGGGACATATGCTCAACCGTGTTCATAGTTGCCTTATTCATAATAGCCAGAACATGGAAACAACCTACGTGTCCATCAGTAGAAGAATGGATAAAGAAACTGTGGTATATTTACACTATGGAATACTACTCAGCTATTAAAAACAAGGAATTTCCGAAATTTGTGGACAAATAGATTGAACTAGAAATTATCATAATGAGTGAGTTCACCCAGAAGCAAAAAGAGTCAAATGGTATATACTCACTTATATCGAGACACTAGGCCAAGGAGTACGCCCCCATGATAAACTTTACCTACCAAGAAAGTAGGTCAGAGGGGAGAAAATCCTATTGAGACTTTAGGGGTGAGAAGCCTGGAAGAATGAGGAATTAGAAGGATCCAGTGGGTCCTGGAAAAACACAGGCGGGTCTGGGCCCTCTAGTCCTCCTCAAACTATGGCACCAGCCAAGGAAAATATAGCAGTAAACTTCGAACCCCTACCCAGTCTAGCTGATGGACAGGACATTCTCCACCGTTAAGTGGAGAAGGGGATCTGACTTTCACACAAACTCTGGTGCCCCATATCGGACCATGTCCCTTGGATGGGGAGGCCTGGTGGCACTCAGAGGAAAGATAATAAGTCACCAAGAAGAGACTTGATACCCTAGGAGCATATACAGGGGGAGGAGGTCCCCCTCAGTCACAGACATAGGGGAAGGGAGTAGAGGGGGAAACGGGAGGGAGGAAAGAAAGGGAGGATACAAGGGATGGGCTAACAATTGAGATGTAATATGAATAAATTAATAAATAAATAAATTAATTAAAAAAATAAAATAAAAATAAAAATAAAAATAAAAATAAAAATAAGTCCTAATAAAAGCATAGTATAAATAATTTCACAGAGTTGAAAGCAGTTAAAAAATACGTGTGTTTGACTTTTTATTATAAATGATTTTTTTACTATGTTCTATGTTTTTAATACTATATTTAGAGTCTTTGGAGAATGGAGTCTGCATGATATTCTTATCAGTCTATTATGAAGTTTTATTGAACTGTTCTGTCAGTATTTCTTTTGGAGTTATAAAATAAAAAGTAAGAATGATTATTGCACACATTGAAAAAAAAAAGGCACTGCAGAGACTCCTCTGCTCAGAGAGTACATGCCTATCTCCCTCTTACCTTACTGTGTTCTTCTCTTTTTACAATGGTGCCAGTGAGACTATGCTAGGACCACCTTAATGACCTCATTTAAATATGACTACCTTTCCTATGATAGCTACAGTCTTGGGCTTGGAATTTCACACATAAATTTTGAGAAAGCAAAATCCATCCCAGGCAACCTCTATTTCTATTTAAATGTAGAAAAGAAAAGAAAAAACGTATTCTCTGAAATATACTCCATAGTTGCATAACCAACTTCCTTTTTATTCCTACATTATAAATGCATCTACTGTGCACAATGGCTGCCCATTTGTCTATTGGAGTTCTAATGAATCCTAGCCCCTCCCATACACTTTTCCTTCTTTCCATTTCACAGTCTTGGCAGCATTGGGAATTCTCTGATTTTATTTTACTTTATTTTATTTTGCATGTGCTTCTATATATGTAGTATATAGATAGTTGCAATATATGTGCATTTGTATGTGTGTATAGATGTTTTCAGGCTATGGACACATGTATATGCTCATGTGTGTGAAAGCATGAGGCTAGTATTTGGAGTTTTTACTTTTTTCATTGAGACTGGTCCTCTCATCTGAACTGAGAGATCAACTCTGTATTTAGTCTAACTACTCAGGTTGCCCCAGGAATCCCCTCTCTTGAATCCTTTCAAATGCTGGAATTACCATCATTCCTATTTGGCATTTATATGGGTGCTAGGTGTCCAAGATCTGGTTCTCATACTCACGTGGTAGGTATTTTACCTACTAAGCCATTTCTCAAGCCACTTCTTTGATTTCTTAAAAATAAAATAATGATGACACCAACTATTTTTACTAAGAAATTATATCCTAGGCACATCACAGCATGCATCGTGTTATTTAATGTTCACAATAACTTCTTGAGGTAATTAAGGTCTTTATTTTATTTATGGGAGGATGAGAGAGGTTGTGGTTAAGTACTTTGCTTAAAACTCTGAGATTTGATCACTGGCACTTGGCAAAGAGGTCCTGTGGGAACACAGAGGAAGGGGATGCAGGCTATCCAAATGAGACCTCAGAGGTTGTGGTCAGACGGTGGGGGAGGAGGACTCCACCTGGCATAGGTCTAGGGAAGGGGAGTAGGGCAGAAGAAAGGGGGAGGGTGGGAACAGGAAGATAAGGTTGAGGGATTAACAATCGGGATGTAATGTGAATAAATTTAAATTATAACAATAAAAAAACCTTCACAGTTATTAAGGAGTAGAGCAGGGATTTATAACTGCATAGTCTGACTCCAGATGCGATCATTTAGGAATGATGACGATGCTAGTTATGATAAACAGGGACACATACTGCAACTGGAAACTTCACTGGCTCAATATTTGAATGAAAAGTTGATTTAACACTGGAGGGAATGTATGTTAGGCAAAAAACTAAACTTGAAGAAAATATGGACTCAGATCAGCTCTTGACTGTTGCATCTACTGGAAGTGAGAGGAAGGGAAAGGGTGGCCAGGAGCCATTTCTCCTTCTGTCCAGATGTTAAGTGGTAAAGAGAGTGTCCTGGAGACAGTAATATCCCTGAAGACAAATGTTCAAGCACAGGCTTGCAGGTGATGGGTTAGAGAAACATAGGAGATTGAAATGGGATCCCTTGTTTCTCCTCAAGAACTGGAACCAGAATGGCTCTATTTATCTACTCACTGGCTGCTGCAGAACATGTAGAGTGGTGTATCTCCATCCTCATGAGGGTCAGGAAGGGGAACCCATGCTATTGGGTACCACATGGGAGGAGATATCATCTTCATCTTGGACACAAACAAGTCATTGTGGGGATAAATAACGGGACTCATGTCCCAGTCACTGCGGCTCTTCTCACCATATTCTCCCGAATTAGATGAGGTGGAAGATTTTATGCGGGGTCCTCCCAACCCCAGGAGATCAGGGCAATGAATGTGGTAAGAGAGATAATGGCCCCTGCAGATATGGTCATATGACTTTAGGCAGCAAGGTGGGCTTTCTGACCCTCATCCCTTCAGCTGTGAAAGGGTGCTGGCTCTTTCTCTGTTTTGTACCTGGCCACATTTAAATACTCTATTCCAGTTGGCTATTTGTTCCATTAAACTGCAGCTGGCTGTAGTTTTGTCATTGGTCCTAGAGACAAAGGGACTGCCTTCATCCTTGTCACTTTGAGGATTTGGGTGGAGACAGCCTTGCAGAAATCGCTGCCTACTGTGGTTTAAATATGAACTGTCAATGATGGACTTATGTACCAGGGACTTTGCTGTCAGGTAAAGGAATTTGGGGAAGTATCTGAGTGCTGAGGGCCTTACCTAATTGATAGACTAATACTTTGATGGATTTACATTGCACACATAGGAAGTGGGTCACTGGGCATGTATCCAGAGGTGTACCTCATCCTCTGCTACCCGCTTCTTGCTTTTTCTAGCTGCAGTTCAGTGAAGTAAACAGCTCTGATCTACTATATGCCTCTACCATGATCCTGGGTCACCACAGGCCTGGAAATCATGGACACAATCAGTATCAACTGAAAGCCCTGAAGCCATAGGCAAAGCAGGCATGTCCTCCTTTAAGATGCTTGCTTGCTCAGACATTCCACCACAGTAGTGAAAAACCAAAAAAACCCATGAAAACCAAAACACACACACACACACACACACACACACACACACACACACACAAACACACACACACACACACACACACAAACTCAACAAGCCTTGCTGTCTCTTTCCTCATCCCCATTGTTTCAGTTAGGGACACAGAGTCAAAGCAAGATAATTCAAGTTAACATACAATGGTCCTAGTAAAAAAATATAAAGGGAGAAATAGAAGACCCTAATACTCTCCCTGGGGACAAAGCCTCAGAGCTCCCATCCCTTTAGATCAGAAGACACTAGAACAGGTCAGAGAGCTTTTTACATAGGAACAGTATAGCAGAGGTCTTGAAGCATTCTGTGGAGGAACACAGCCAGCCTCATGTGATTCCCCAAGGAATACATGTTCTGGCCTCACTGATTCCCCTCCCTCAGATCTCTTAGCACTCCTTATTGGCAATCCCCATCTGGGAGCCAAAGTCTATGGGCACTTACTGGTGTTACATACCCTGTTTATCCTCAACCCTACCATGATTTCTAACTCTACCCTTAGAAAAGAGGTGAAGGGGCTTGGAGAGCCATATGGGATAGAATCATGTCATCTACTCACCCCCTTCAGAGCGGGTCGCTTTATTTAACTCACTCTAATTAAACACTTCCAGTGTTCCATCTGTTTCTTTCTATTCTGGGTTTAAAGAAGCTAAAAACATGTTCTAAACTGTAGAAGGATAGATGAATATAGAAAAGCTATAATTGTTTTATTGTCATCTTTCTGTGTGGGTTGAGAGTTCAGATTTGGACTGTGTAGGGAATTCTGAACACTCACATGCAGCCCTCCTCCACTCCACATGCTGACGTGGGGACACTGCTGTCCTCTTTTCTCAGGGAACTCTGTTGCCTGATCCTTTCTGTGCCCAGGCTTCTGGGAACTTAGTCCTGTGCTTCTTATTCCAAGTGAAGCCAGGGGAGAAAGAATGTCTGAAACTTGCTAACCTTTGTCATTCAAATGTCTGCTCAAATGTCAGTGTTCTCTTAAAGACTAATCATGATCCTGGTCAGTGGGGTTTGGACCACACCCTAGCTGAGTACCTGGAGTCTTGCACATCTCTAGTTTTCTTTTATTTCATGATGAAATCAATCTCTCTGGGTTCCTTCCCAGGCACCTCATGGTTTTGATGTTATGGCTGAAAAGCACCTTTCCATTATTGGGTCTGGGTTCACCTCAGACAGTCTTGTGTTTC
>OU015748.1:81900972-81911781 GCA_907169655.1 Acomys percivali | reverse complement strand
TGTGTGTGTGTGTGTGTGTGTGTGTGTGTGTGTGACATCTTAATCCATGCATCCATCAATGGATACCTGGGCTGTTTCACCTTTTTGCTACTATAAATAAGACATAAACATCTCATTTCTTTGAGCACCGCCCCTTTTTCAATTATTTTGGGGATATACTTAGAATTGTTGGAGCTCTCTTTATTTCTCCAATGACATTCATGATACATCCTGTTATATCATATATTTGTATATATTTTGATATATGCATAGACATATAAAACTTTAAAATTCCAAACCAGCCTTTAATGAGGATCTTATATCCATCTAACAGATGGAGTACTAGATGCCAGGGGAGATGGTGTATAAATTGTATAACATCAGACATCTTGGGTTGCCAGGCACCATGTGGTAGGCATAGTCTTTTTTTTTTTTTTTTTTTTAAACACCTCCCATGAGTGTAGAGTTTTCCCGGATCTCAGGATCAATGTGATCAGCTGCACAGCATCTCGTTCCCCTCTGACTAGTCAGACCCTGCTCACCTCATTATCTCTGTCTTTCTCCAGGAAGTGGCGGGCCACATGGCTGGGTAAGATGTTGCGCAGCATGTTCTCGTTGTGCTCCCTCAGCTCCTTCATCTCGTTGATCTCCTCTTTGGCTTGCACTCGCCACAGGAAATCAAGGCGAGCTGTGTACTCCAGCTGTAATGGACAGGGGCCAAAGAGAAGGAGCCGGCTCAGGTTTGCATGTCTGCAAGGTTTCTCTGGGATTCTTCAAAGGTGAAACAAAGCCCGACTTTCTCATCTGAAGGCACATGCCTGAAGCTACATTTTCTGAGGATTCCAGGACTGTGCACCTGTCCTCCCAGGGACTATCTATACATAGGTCATTTTCTCCTGTGTGGGATTATCTGACAATACCTGTGTCCGCCACGGACTGTAGATGGCATGGGTCCAGGGAATTTTCCATATGATTGATATTACATTCTTTTTGTCATGAACTGAATGTGTACCCTGCCCCCAGAAGTTCATATCTTGAACCCCTAATTGTTGATTGCATGTCTTTGGCAAATGAACCTCTGGAAGGAAGTTAAGGTTCAATGAAACCTCGAGAGTGGCGTGCTTAGGATGAGATTCCTGACCTCACTAGAGGAGACAGGAGCAGCTTTGTTTTTCCATTCTTATGTGGACATGTCAACTAAAGGCCATGTGAAAGATAGCAAGAGGGTTCTCTTCAAGCCAGAGTGACACTCTTATTAGCTACCATACCCGAAGGATCTCAGTACTAAGCTTTCCAGCCACCAGGATTGAGTGAATACACTTCTGTGTGTAAGCCATGAAGTCTAAGGCAAATTGTGAAGGCAGCCTGAACCTTGTGATGCTGTAAGGGGTTGTATCTCTCACAGGGCAGAAGCTTGTCAGCATTTATTACCCCAACACTTGAGAGTATTAAAAATACATAACTCAGGATGCAGCAACTGTGTTCCTGCTCTGTTTTATGTGATATGCAAATATTAAGTCCTTTAACCCAGAGAGTAGATCTAATCAGAAGATGGCATTTTCGTTCATTATTTCACAGAAGATGAAATCAAGACAAACATTGTTAACTCACTTGATCATGAGAATTACATCCAACTTTGGGGTGAAGCCAGAGTTTCACCTTACATCTTGAAGTCATCTCAAGAGTCTGAACTATCCCTGACTAGGAAATAAGGAACACATGGATGGTGGAATACTGGAAAGATCTTAGGCTTCATGTGAGACAGCCAAAGCTTAGTGTTCTTGGTCATGATCGCATACTGTAACATGGACTAATGGGGACTTAATCTTAGTTTCCTTGTTTCTGAATTAGAGGTGAATACCACTCACTACAAGAGAGCAGAGGAAAATTTACTTGGGAGGCTTGACTTCCCTTTTGTCCTGACTTCCTTTCTTATTGGAGTTGGGAGGCTTCTCTTCATGGGCAGCTCATAAGGCATTGATATCTTAGCATTGGGGTTGTTGTTTTTTCAAAGTCTTTAGCAATGGGCATGAACAACATGATTCACTGTTGGTCACATGGTTGAATGCTCCAAACTCAAAGACTTAAAACATTTAGCTAGTTTCTTTGTTTTATTTTCAAGTCTCAGTGGTGGCACAAAGTCATTCATTTGTCTGCATTTGTAATACTAAAAGCTGGAAATGACTGAAGTGTTCATTCAGTTGCATGGCCAAACTATAACAATATACTCAATCGAACATATTGCAGCCTAAGAAAGAAATTAAGAATGTTTCTTTATTCTCTGATGGCTTGGTCTCCAAGGGAAGAAAAATTTATGCTGTCACATTATATATTAGTTACTTAAAACTTAAGAGCACTCCTTCTTCCTGTACGCACACCTTCACCCCCATATTCACAACCTTATGCTTATGATAATCATATTGTAGGTGGTAATATTTGCATTATTAGTCTAGACTATTAGATGTGAGTTGCATAACAAAGCAAATGGGCAATTGTGGTTTTGTCATTAAAAATAGAATTTGGGGAGGAGAAAGGGCATCAGTGGATCCAAGACTGGTGAGGTTATAAAAGCCTATTATCATCCTAGGTTTTGTAGCAACCCCACAAGGCCAGGAGAATGAGGAGTTCAAGGTCATCTGCTATACAGTGAGTTGGAGGTCAGCTTGGGCTACATGAAAGACTTTCCAAACCAAACCAAACCAAACCAAACCAAACCAAACCAAGCCCATGGTTTTCATAAGAAACAAAAATATCACTGTGATATCAGACTCTATGTTTCTAGCTCCCTAGTCTTTTAATTAATTAACCTAATTAATTAATCACAACCCACTTTTAAGGCCTGGAAACAATGAAAATCTATGGCAAATATGCACTTCCAACTTGTAGGTTAGAGTTTCCTATACACTACTTAAATACCAGTTTCTACAAACATAATCACTATTCTTGCCAGAAACGGGTGAATTTTAGGACAGAAAATTCATAAGCTTAAAACATGTTTTTACACCATAGACAAGTCTATTGGAGACTATGGAGGTTATGTCAAAAGATAGTAAAGACCAGCTTGAATAGGGTTGCAGTAGTCAGAGATATGGCAAACTGAATGTCCATAAGACTGAAAACTGCAATGGATGGAAACACAGAAAACAAGTTAAAATGCATGAATTCATAGTGACTTAAGGAACTCGGCTCATCCACCACCTTGGAATGATGCCGAGAAATAAAACCTACTGGCTACCTTCTCAGGGAGCAAACTTAAAGGGAAAGACTCTCACACTAACTTTGCTTTATGAGCTACACTTGTAGGTGACATTTAATTGATGAGGGGACAGTTCTCTTTTATAGTGTATTCCAGCTGACACGTTATGGGCTGCTGACAAAATTAGTATGTCACACTATAAAATAAATAAATGCAGGCTGTTGTGAGTAGCTGCTATCCTAGTCAAAACAGAGATGAAAAGATATAATGAACCTCTTAAATGTAATTTCTAAAGAAGCCAATTAAAATATTTCATAAAACACTGAAACTGGAGCTCACCAAGCTTCTACACGGAACAATCAATGAAAACCACAGAGAACTGGGGTTATGTTCAATAGCCTTACAGGGCAAGTGTAAGCCAGACAGAGAGTCATTAGAAAAGTCAGATGGCTCTCATAAAATATTTGAAAAAAAGAAAAAGAAGATGGAGAGAGACAATGAGGACTTAAAATGCCTTAAGAGATACACTATGAAATGGCAAAAACACAAGCTTTGAATCTCAATTCAAATAAGCAAACTTCAAAAATATCTATCAGTTAATAAACGGAAACATGGCCTAGTAGTTTGACGGAATTAGCCAACTTCTGTTTTCTTTAAAAAAAGTATGTTAATGGATTTGTGATTAAGTAAGAAGCTCCCTATTTTTTGATCCATGCAGAAATATTTTTAGATTAAAGGAAGGATGTGTGGTTTAGTTTCAAAGTAACTGGGGAAAAGTGGCAGTGGGCAACATGCATGGGGGTACAGGTAAAACAGGCTGGACAGGAGTTGGTAGGTCTTCATAAGCTTATTATGATGTTTTATTTACTTATGTGCATTTTTTTTTTAGTTTTCTATACAATAAAACAAATCTGTGTATGGAGGCAGCCAAGTGTAGAAAACAATGCTGCTCCTGATTGTGCCTGCAAATCTCTGAGTCATCTTGAAAGTCATTCAGGTCACAGGACTTCCTTCCAACAACTAGGACAATTGCTCTGATATATCTGCTTTAAGAGGTATAAATTAGGACATGACTTTATTATATAGATGTGCAGAGATGATGCAAAAAAGCATTCTGACACATGTACAATGTATGTTCATAAGGCATTCCTGATATGTAAGGCAGGTGTGGATGAGATCAGATAAAACATTTGCTTTGATTTTCTTTCTCTTTCAGACTCAAGAACATCAGCCTTTGACTTGTCAAAAGACCAGGATTTTCTCATCACTATTTCTAAACACAACTCTTTCTTTTAAAATGCATACTAGGTGAATAGTTTCTTTAGCTTTCCTACTGGAGACTCATTTAGCTGAATTTGAATTCAGAAACATGAGAGGAAATCTAGAAGGTCACATCTAAGCATGATTTTCCAGGTATTAGACAAGACCATCTTAGCTTCCAGCCTGGTGATAGTGGGTATCTGTGTCTAAGGCAGGCCTATAAAGAAGTGTGCTGGTCTAGTACATCCCAGACTTCTGGCAAAGCAGGTATCATAAAGGCCGATGGTGTACATACTAACCTTCATAGGTTACTAATCCTCCTGAGCTTACAGAAGATCTATTGCGATTAGTACATGCTTGATGCCAGCAATGAGTGAAACACAGCCTCCACTTTTACTTACTCAATACTGAGTTGTGGCTGGAGGGTCCCAAGAGGAAGAACTCAGCTCAGGATGGCTGGTTAGTACAGACAAGGAAGGAAAGCGGAGTGTATACAAGACATAGGCCTGGTATATTAAAGGTGAAAAATTCCCTAGCATTTCCTCCAAAGCATCAACTGAAGTATATTGCATGCCCTTGATTTTCATCAAAACCGGCTGTACAAAAAGTTCTTATCTTTGTGCCAGGCTAGTCACATGACAACTAATATTGATGGCATCTTGTCTTGGATAAGGAGCTGTTTTTTTTTTTCTAAGAATGTCATATGTATTCAACCTCATTGTATTCAACCTCATTCAATCATGCAACAATTTAACAGATGGGGGAGTGGGTATGAGACAGTCTATGAAGGTCTCCAAGACAGATGCCAGCTTTGAACCCAACACATAGCTCTAATTTGTGGCACCTAGCTCACATATAGTGTATGTGTGTGTGTGTGTGTGTGTGTGCGTGTATGTGTGTGTGTGCGCATGTATGTGTGTGTGTGTGTGTGTGTGTGTGTGTGTGTGTGTGTGTGTGTGCTTTCATTCAGCTTTTCTCTATCTTAATTTTCTCTTTACAGGTTAAAAAAGTGAAAGCTTTGAGACGGTGAATGCATCAAGACCAGTTATTCTTCGAGTGACATTGCTGGGACTCACGCAAGAACACTGGGTCCCAAGGCTTGGCTCTTTCAGATAGTCTCTGGAACCAGACTCAGAAGTAGGTGAGTAGAAACATTACCTCATTAATTTTTGTCTCTATGCACAATTGTAGCTTTCTCTGCTATAAAAGAAGATTCTCAGACAAAGCTCAAATTTCCAGGGCTGCCAGTGAATCAGGCATAAGGTGGGAGGCATCTGATGACTCGCTCTGCCTGTCCAACATTCTGAACACTCACCTGCCTCAGTCAGAGGAGGAGGAAGTGTTTGGCATATCGTTTAAACAGTCGTGCAAAATGAAATTTTCCCAATTATTCAGTTGCATAACTGCCTGTCACTCTGGAGACGTATAATTGCACATTCAACACCCCTACCCCCAGGGCACTGCTGTGCACCAGGCATTGATGGGTATTTTTCAGTCTTTATTAAAAGTGGAGGGCCTCTGAGTCACAAAGGGAAATGGAGCAAGCCCAGAAGTGGGCAAGCTGTAACCATGATGAACAGAAGAACCCCCATTGGATGCTATAGATAGCCAACAAATGATGCAATCCTGCAGAAAGATGTCTCTAAAATAGGAGGCAGGGCATGTTGCAGAGACAGACTGGAACCAGAAACTAAGGAGCATTTGTGTTCCCATTTCATTCTGGCTTTTTAAAAAAAATTTCTTGGCTTTGTGATCTCAGGAGACTTGAGTCTCTGCTCCTGTCTTGGAACCAGATGGACAGCAATGACTTCCCTGTCTGTGCCAAAGGTTTATTTTCAAGCAGCTAACAGCATTAAGCATATATGTGTAAACCACTGAGATAAACATATTGTGATTACATCCCACATGAAGCTATAACAACTCCATGAAACAGAACCTGCTATTGTCATATCTATTTTTCATAACAAATTACTGAAGATCAGATATTTTACCAATGGAGCCAAGATTTGATTGCCAGACTATACTTATACCTCTGCCTATACCTAGCCAGATCTTATAGTTATGGGGCAATTATATAATTTTAAAGATCTTTAAAAATTAGAAAGAAAATGAAAAATAGCAAATGTCACAAACTACCAGGCTATTAAAAAGCATTTCCATACTCTTACCTTATCTGCCATCTGTTAACTATAACCATTAGGCTTTCTGCCCTCCCAGGGCAGATGCAGAATAGGATATATTGAGTCAGTATGTTAAAAG
This sequence comes from Acomys percivali, assembly GCA_907169655.1. Taxonomy (NCBI): domain Eukaryota; kingdom Metazoa; phylum Chordata; class Mammalia; order Rodentia; family Muridae; genus Acomys; species Acomys percivali. The sequence continues at coordinate 81,905,087 of OU015748.1, read as the reverse complement.
ACTACCATGTGAAGAAGAAGGCTCCGACAGGGAATATGGTAATTCATGGGGACTCTTACTCTGAGTGTGTTCTGTCTTCTATGTGTGGGGGATTTCTTGCAACTCAGTTAAAATCTCAAAATGGAATACACATGCAGTATTCCTGTAGGATAGCTTCAGTTAGTTCTGTCTTTAGAGTCTTTAAAAGGGAATGGGTGATAATTTGTTACAATTCATATATCAGACTAAGAAGTGCTCCTGTATTAATGGAAGCCATGTAGACCTAGAGGGCAAGACGCTTGTGCTCAGAGACAGCCAGAGGGACCTAAGAATAGCAATTCTGGAAATGGCTGGATTTTCTCATTTACCTTACTGCTGCATCAAATATTCAATGGAGACATTAAAAAAAAAAATCAAAACCACACTGTGGGATTGGGCGCCTCTGGCCAGAATCGGTATGGAAAAAAGCCTTTGTTGTGTTTGAGGCAGGTGAAGGAGGGGGAGGAGCTTTGCTAAAGGACAGGATTTGAATTTTTGTCCTAGTGTTCAAGTCTGTTGCTTGACTGCTTCATCTGTAAAATGGGCAATATAGAAACTCCCATTCTGGCTTATTGATAGGATTAAGTGAGGAGAGTGAAATGTGCAGCAGAAACGTATCAGTCAAACCCCACTCCCTTTACTTACCAAGAGTTTACACTACTCATTCTCTTCTTGACTACACTTTCCACACCACCCCCAACTTGTTACAACTAGCTTCATGTGTGACTCTCTGAATTCTTGTGTCTTTTTAATTGCTTCATCCCTGCTTTCCTAGGGTTTCCATGGTGATTTCCCAGGGATGTGTCTCTATTTCTGTTCTGGCTGACACTTTTCTCGATTTGCTCTCTCTTTGTTCTTGCTTATTTGATGTGAACATGAACAAAAGAAAGATGGACCAAGAGCAAGCAGTAAGGCTCGCAGCACTTGGTTTCTGGAGAGGAGTGAAAATCTCTCCAGGAAATTATCTTAATGGGTTGCAGCATGCCTAGAGAAGTCCTATACATTTTTATTTTTTATTGCTTCTCTTGTTTTTGAGATTATAACATATAATATTCTTTTCTTTCTTTCCTTCCTCATTGTAGACCTGCTAAAATGGACAGGGAAAGTCCATGAGACCTCAACCCTACACTAAGAACCACAGACAACTAAGGAAGGCTGGAAGCCAGAGAAATTGCCTTCCCTGGGAGAAACACACTAGGCAAGGTCTGTTACATGAAGCCTACCAGAATGCTCCTAGGAAAGTAATTTCCTCTTGTGGATACCTGGGGGAAGCATACTCTACATGTAACACCTCTGTGTTATTTATGACCTTGGCTAAGCATCATCTACATATAAGACCTCTGCATGGCTTTTGGTATACCCTCTTCTAAGAGATGCAGGAATGGAGTTTTATATTCCATATCCTAATAAATAAGAGGGGCTCATAGTGAGTCAAATCAACATGGCAGGCATGCTGTTTATTCAGAACAAAACAGTAATGAGGCTCTTCCTGTGCTGTGTGTGTTGAATGGGAATTGTCAAACTGAGTGTTTGAATACATGAACCTGTGATGGAGAATTGACATTGATGGTACCTAAAAGGTTGATGGAATCTTGCGGGATGAAGTAGGCAACTGGATCAGACCTTGAATTTTGATATCCTGGTATGACTTCCTGTTCACTCTCTGCTTCCAGATTGGGGCAATATGACCTGTTGTCATGACTTTCTTGCTGTGATGCATTGAGTCCCCTTTTAAACTGTGAGCCAAGATAAATCTTTCCTTCCTTAATTTGCTTCTTGTTAGGTACTTGGTTACAACTCTTAGAAAAGTGACTAATGTAATTGTCTTTTCATACACATGACAGAACAAAAAAGCTGTGGGAAATATGATCAATTGTTCCCTCAAAACAATCTATTTATACATTACTATTTTATTCTCAAGTTGAGGAGATTGTGCCACAGGGGATAAGGCTGAGGCTGCATACTGCTGAGAGGAGCTGAGCTAGAACTGTGAGTCAGTGGATCCTCGAACCTGACTGTTTCTCTGCAGCAACACACACAATCTCTAGTAAAACTCACATCTAGACCTTGGAATTGGGAAAGACACCACTTTGTCTTAGCCAGAAATTAAAAGCTTTTTTAAATTAGGATAATGATGTTTTGAAACAGAGGGACCCAGAGGCCTTTGAAAACACACTGTTTATCAAGTCATTGTCCCCAGCATGGCTTTTTATTAGGCAGTTTTGTTAGGAATCAGTTTATTAAGACTTATAGGAGTTGCTTGCTTCAAGGAATAGTGAGGCCTAGTAGGACAGTTTTATGGCAACAGGAAATGCTAGGTAATGGTGGATAGGTGGAGGAAAACATGGCATTACCTGCTGTCCATGGTAGAACACAGCAAGAAGAAACATGGCCATCAGCAGCAATGATGCCTCCTTGGTCCCCAGGAAATCTCTGTGGAAAAAGTAAAGGAAGAATGGCATGGTAACTAACGACCATGGATGGATTTCAGGGGCAAGCATGAAGAAACAGATTCAAAATGCAGTGTGATGAGAAGAAATGAGTATTTTTTTCTCAACACCCGACATGTAATATAGACTGCTATAAGAGTTTGCATGTCACCTCATTCAGAAAACAAGAGACCACCAAACCTATGAGACCATATATGGCATAATTGGTAAAAGAAAATCTAGGGCTTAGTATCTAGACAAAATGATTACATCAATATTAACACATAATAACCTCCACTTGCATAGTGATTTTTCTACATTTCAAAGAGTTTTAATACCTTCCTATCAGAAATACCCTGTGAAGGCAGGAATTCATTCATTCATTTTTTTTAAAAAAAGGCATTGAATTACTTAAGAAGCCAGTGTTTTTCAGATGTGGTGGTGCATGCCCTTAATCCCAGCAAGAGGCAGGCAAATCTCTGTGAGTTCAAGGCCAACCTGTTCTACAAGGAGTGTCCAAGACATCCAAGGATACACGAAGAAACCCTGTCTCAAAACACCAACACCAACACCAACAGCAGCAGCAGCAGCAGCAGCAACAACAACAGAAGCCAGTGTTCAAGGCTTGCCATGTGATGGTCTTTATTCTAATTGCTTTCATGCTCATATTATTATATTAAGTCTATGAGTTGTATATTTTTAATTCTTCTATCAATTATTTTAATCCCCATATCAGTTCTATGAGTGGGGAGTGCTGTCTTCCATTTTTATGTTTTTTAATGAAGGCTCTGATATTTTATGCCAATCTTCTAACAGGAGATTTTATTGTTCTTAGCTATATTTCTAGAGAAACACATCATGACTGAGCATCTATTGTATCCCAGCATACACTGGGATACAGAAATGAAGAAGACACATTGTTCCTGATCTCAAATAATTCACTAGAGACAAAATAAAATATATAGACAAATTTGCAATTAGGGTGGGTATATCCTTATTGCTCTGATACTCTCTGAAAAGGGAGAATAACTAACTGAGCCAGGATATCCAGCAAATACTTAAGAAGGCTAGGGTGTAGATTTGAGCTATATAATTTAGCTTGGTATTTACACATCTCTGGCCTCAGGTTAATAAGCAAATATCATATGTCATATTTGAGGCCATGTGAAGACTCAGTAAGGGACACTTTGACACCTCTTGAATTTGTCAGAACCATGCAACAAGAGTGCTAGGGTAAAGAGGATTGGGCTGTAAGCCATATATTGAGGTAGAGATTGATCCATCCAGCATCCATCCACCTATATACTTATCCATTCATCAATCCATTTACCCATCCACCTACCTATGTATCCATCTATCCATCCACCTATATATGTACCATTCATCAATCTATGCATGCATCAATACATCCATCCATCCACCCATCCATCCATCTACCTACCTATATATCTATCCATCCATCCACTCATATATCCTTCCTTCCCTCTTTCCTTCCTTCCTTCCTTCCTTCCTTCCTTCCTTCCTTCCTTCCTTCCTTTCTTCCTTCCTTCCCTCCATCCATTCACTCACCCACCCACCCATTCTATACTATTGTCCTTATTTTGAGGAGATAGGCATAGTTTCTCTCTCTCTCTCTCTCTCTCTCTCTCTCTCTCTCTCTCTCTCTCT
>OU015748.1:81880174-81895272 GCA_907169655.1 Acomys percivali | reverse complement strand
ATATAAACTAACCGAAAGAAAAACCCCTATGATTATCTCATTAGATGCTGAAAAAGTCTTTGACAAAATCCAACACCCATTCCTGTGAAAATTCCAGAGGTGGGGAGAGGGTGGAAAATAGGGGGAAGACAAAGAGAAAGAATGTAAATAAGTGGGGAGGCATCTCTTGGACAGAGGAGGCTGGCTCCCAGTAGTCTATGAGGGTGACCCTAGCTGAAACTCTTAACAGCAGGGGTTAAGGAACCTGAAGTCACCACCTCCTGTAGTCAGGTAGACTTCCAGTGGAGGGAAGAAGACCTCAACACATCCATAAAACCTACAAACCAAAATTTTTCTTGCTTACAAGAAGTGTAGAGATAAAGATGTAGAGATTGAAGGAAAGGCAAACTAATAGCTAGCTCAACTTGGGACCCACCCCATGGGAGAGATCCAACCTGTGTACTTTTAATGATAATCTGCTATGCTTGCAGATTGGATACTAGCATAACTGTCTTTTGAGAGGCTTCATCAAGCAGCAGATGGAAACAGATGCAGAGACCCAGACCCACAGCCAAACAATAGATGGAGCTCAGGGAGTCTTATGGAAGAATGGGAGGAAGGATAGAGTAAGCTGCAGGGGTCAAGGATACCACAAGAAGACCTATAGAGTAAACTAACCTGGGTCCATGGGGGCTCACAGAGGCTGAACCAACAACAAAGAATATTCAGGAGCTGGACCTAGACCTAGACCCCATAAACATATGTAGCAGATGTGTAGCTTGGTCAACATGCTGTTCACCTAACAATAGTGTTAGGGGTTGTCTCTGACTCTGATGGCTCCCTTTGGATCCCTTTCCCTTTACTAGGCTGCCTGGTCTGGCCTCAATGGAAGAGGATATCTTTAGTTCTGCTGCAATGCCAGGATATGTTGGTACCCCTGGGAGTCCTCCCCTTCTCTGAGGAGAAGGAGAGAGATGTAATGGGGGGAAGGGGGCATGAGGGTGAAATGGGAAGAAAGAAGGGACAGGGCTGGGATCAGGCTCTAAAGTGATTAAATAAATAAATAAAGGGGAAAGTGAGAGAGAAAGAAAGAAAGAAAGAAAGAAAGAAAGAAAGAAAGAAAGAAAGAAAGAAAAGAAGAAGGGAAAGGAGGGAGAAAGGAAGGAGGAAGGAGGGCAGAAAGAAAGAGAGAAAGAAGGCTGAGAGACATCAGCAATATGAGGTACATGCTTAAACACAATAAATGCAATGCACTGCCTGCCAATAGCCAACATCAGACTAAATAGAGAGAAATGTAAAGCAATTCCACTAAAATCAGGGACAAGAAAAAGCTGCCTGCTCTTTCCTTGTCTATTCAGTATCATACTTGAAGTTCTTCCTAGAGCAATAAAATAGCTAAAGCAGATCAAGGGGATACAAAATGGAAAGAAAGGAGTCAAAGTATTGGTATTTGCAGATGATATGCATTTGCATATAGTGTACATAAGTATATTATCAAAAATTCTACCAGAGATCTCCTACAGCTGATAAACATCTTCAGCAAAATGGCTGGATAGTAAATAAACTTAGAAAGATTAGTAGCCCTCTTTTATACACCTAATAAATGGGCTGAAAAGAAATGACAGAAACAACACTCTTTACAATAGTCACAAATAATATAAAGAATCTTGGTGTAACTCAAACTAAGCAAGTCAAAGACCTACACGACAAGAACTTCAAGTCTGTGAAGAAAGAAATTGAAGAAGACATCAGAAGATGGAAAGATCTCCCATGCTCATGGATTGGTAGGATTAACACAGTAAAAATGGCCATATTACCAAAGGCAATCTACAGATTAAATGCACTTCCCATTAAAATTCCAACACAATTAATTTACAGCCTTCAAAAGACCAATTCTCACCTTCATGTGGTAAAACAAAAGAACCCAAGCTAGCTAAAATAACCCTGAACAATAAAAGGACTTCTGGAGATATCATCATGCTTTATTTTAAAGCTGTATTAAAAGATAATAATAATAAAACCCACATGGCTTTGGCATATAAACAGACAAGTTGATGAATGGAATTGAATTGAAGACCCTGAAATAAACCCACACACATAGGGATACCTGATTAAAAGATATTTTAAATTTATATATTCATTTTACATGCTGATGATAGCCCACTCCCTCCTCTCCTCCCTGTCTCTCCCTCCTGCCTTCCTTCCCCCTCCCCCTCCCTCTCCCCTAGTCCTCAGAAAATGGGAGCTCCCACCAACTGGTCCTAGTACATCAAGTCCCATCAAGACTGAACCCCTCCTCATCCACCACCTCATCAGGATGAGGCAAGGCATCCTGATTACGGTGAAATGATCGAAAGCAAGCAACAGAGTCCACACCATAGATAGCACCTGCACAATTTACTAGGAGACCCACATGAAGATCAAACTGCCCATCAGTTACATATGTGTAAGTGGCTTAGGTCCAGTCCATTCATGCTCTTTGGTTGATGTTTCCATCTCTATAAGCCCCCATGGGTCTAGGTTAGTTGACTCTGTTTATGTTCTTGCAGTGTTCTTGTCCCCTCTGGGTCCATCTATCCTTTCCTCCCACTCTTCCATAAGGACTCCCTGAGCTCCACCTAATGCTTGGCTGTGAGTCTTAGCATCTGATTCAATTAGATGCTGGGGGGACCTCTCAGAAGACAGTTATGCTAGGTTCATGTCTGCAAATATAGTAGTGTATTGTTAGTGGTGGACAGCTGATTTTTGACACTGACGCTAAACCCATACAATGGAAAAGAGATAGCATCATCAACAAACGGTGTTGGCCTAACTGGATGTCTGCATGTAGAAGAATGCAAATAGATCCATATTTATCACCCTGCACACAGCTCAAGTCCAAGTCAATCAAATATCTAAACAAGAAAACCAGATGCACTAACTTTAATGGAAGAGAAAGAGGGGAAGAGCATTGAATATATTGTCACAAGAGACAACTTCCTCAGCAGAATGCCAACAGCTCAGACACTAAGATAAACAATTAATAAATCGAGCCTCATAAAACTGATTTCCCCTAAAGTATCTTGAGACTTTATATGTACATGCATATTAACATTCACTTATCACTTGGGAAATTCTATCAAAGAATCAAAAACAGGAAAGCAATAATAATGCCTGTCCAAATAGTGTCTTGTTATTTCTATTTCTAGTGCACAGTGACATACGGTTATCAACTAAAATTTTCAGTTTCTCCTACTTATCTATGATACCCTCCTGTATACATCTCTTCTGTACACATCTACTTACAATCATTTTCCTTTAAGTTACCGAAGAGATTAAATTGTATCTTATTCATAGTGTAGTGTGTGTTAAAGCAAGTAGACAGATTGGAAAGAAGGTTAAGTTTATGTGATGGCAGGGGACAACTCTTTGGCTTTTATCCTGTATGTGGAATATCCCTTGGCTTTTGGCTTCTCACCTCTACCATGACTGCTCAAAACAAAAATGAAAGGAGCTCTTTATTAAATGTATTAAGCTTTTAAAGATGGTGACAGCACAGCATTGAAGCATTGGGCCCTCTGGTTGCAGATAGACATCAAATAGATTGCTATTTACGTTAGAACGGATCTGCTCCAGTGACAGACACATGGTGCCTAGATTTTTGCCAGCTTCAACTCTCCCTGGTTCTTTCCATACATTTTTTATGTGTCATTTTTCTTGAATTCATGTATTCCTATTTATTTTCACTTGTAAGCACTTGAATTTTGTGTCTGAAATGTCTTTGGTGATTAACACTATTGATGGAGACTTGCAAGTATGACTTTGTTAGCCCTGGACTCTTTGTAGCTTGGAAAGCTTCAAAAAAAATCCCTTACTAATGTTTAGTCTCTAAATGCCAAATTTGGGAAATGACAGAGTTAGGAAACACAGGATGCATGCATGTGTACACATGGCATGGGATGGGGAGCAGGACAGATGGATGTAGCAATAGCAGGCAGAGATGCAACTTGTTCTGTTTGTAAGGATCTATTTTGTAACAACAGGTGGATGATAAATCTTAGGAGATTTATTGAAGTAAAATAAATGCCTTTGACGTTCTTCTGGAAGCAGAAAATAGGACAGATACTACCATTGTTATTTCCAGGACTCAGAGTGGATATTGGAGCAAGACCCTTCCCCAGAAGCATCATTATTAAGGGAGGTAGTTATTGCAAGACCTGGGAAAGATGCTGCTCCCAATGAGCAGAGAGTACTGCTTTCCTAAATTATCAATATGGCTGCTGGTTAGTAGAAGCAAAAGCTAGACTTAGTTTAGACCTCTGACCTCTATTACAATGCCTGGGTGGATTTCAGCATTTTACTTATATTGCAAGATGTCAACTATCAGAGGATAATGATAGTAAATGACCACAAACAAGGTAGAAGAAAGTGTAGCCAGGTAGAGAGACCTTACCTGTGAAGCATTACAATAAGTACAAAGGCAAGCTGTGCCTACAGAATGAGGTACACACAGTTAAGTACAATGGTGACAAAAAGTATAGGCATTGTAGGTGAGTGTAGACTTACTGTGAATCAATATTGTTATGTGATTGCAAGTGAGCTAATGCTTCTTTTAGGTACTTACTCATTTTCATTGCATATTTTATTCTGAATATATTAAGCGATGAAATTGTGAATCTTAGCAACACTTCTTGTCCTCTAAAGCTCCTCTTGTAATGGAAAAGGAAGACATGGAAGTTCATGACTGCCACATGAAGAAGTTAATGTGGCGATGGAGTGGAAAGTGAGGAATAATAACTAAGGCTGTCACCAACGAGATTATCTTTGAGATAGCTATGTCTTAAGGATTGTAGACTGGACTTTCAGAAATGGACACATCAACAAAGGAGGATGTATATGTTGATGGTCCTTCAGGCAATAGTATTTGAATCCCCTCTGCTAAAGCACCAGCTATAATAGAACCTGTAGAGTTTCAGGAGGCAAAACTGAAGATTTCAGTACAGAAGGAGATGTTGGAAATCACCAGCAAACAGATGAGCTTTAAGCTTCTCAGAGGTAACAGAGAGCCATTGAAGGATTTGAGGAAGAAAATAGGCGCTGACAAGATGGGTTGGAGATGGGCTCATTATAAGTAGGATCTGGGAGACCAGCTAGGGAACCAAAGTTCTGAAATGAAAATGAGAAACTTTCTAGAATCCTTGCACTTGTGGAATGGAGAGGTCATGTCTAATAACAAATGTTAGCATTGAGCCAATGCTTATTAGGTTTGATCCTTTTGGTCAAGTTCACACACATGGCTGGTGGAAGAACTGAGGTGTGAATCCAGATGCCTTAACTCTCAAACTGATACTCTTAAGCAATTCACTATTGTGCTTCCTAGTAAGGAGCGCTGAGGCTGATTAGTGTCTAGTGACTGACATGATACTAGGGATGAGGCCACTCCTATTTTGGGTTCAGCATCATCTACCGAGACAGGAGGTTGTCATTTGGTGGGCAGGTAAGCAGTGTGGGAGAAAATAGTCCTGGGTATTGGAGCCATCCCCATTGAGAAGTGACCAGAATGCCCCTTCTTTGCTACCACCACATTTTAGAATTAGTCTGCCAGGAGCAAGTTGCAGAAAATGTCCCAAATGAGCATGAGCTTCTAAAGCACTGGGTAAGTCCCAACGGCCTGTGACGGCCAGCGGAATGCAGTGTCTTCAGACATATGCCTCAGCTTGGACTGAGGCCAATTGTGCTTTTCATTTCTTTCTAACTTAATTGTGTTGGGAGCAGAGAATGAGGCAACACAAGATTAATCAATGGCTGACCTTTAGAGAGGGTGTAGTTGAGAGAAGGACTTGACTATCAGCCATGAGTTTCGGATTATCTTTGCTCTCACAATTCTTACTTAGAAGTTACTAACTTTTCCTAAAAATGAATACTAATACTAAAATAATACTAATACTATAATAATAATAATAATAATAATAATAATAATAATAATAATAATAGCAATTCCACCACAAACCTATCTCCTCAGAAAGAGAAGAGACCAAGAATGAATTTTCTATGTGATAAGCACATTTGAAGTTCACAGTAGCTTTGGGGTAATGCTATGGAACAAACCATGTCCTCTCTTCATGGGTTAAAGGTACTTATTACCTTCAGTGTAACTCTTTGTGGAGATAGATCTAAAGGGAGATCACTTAGGGTAAATGAAGCTACAACACTGTGGGTTTTGGCCCAGTAAGTTTCATGCACTTATAAAAAGGAAAAGGCCCCTTCTTCTGATCCCATTCATTTGAGGGTCCAGTAAGATGCTGGCCAGATGCAAGTAAGGAAACGAACCCTCTCCAAGAAGCCACTCAGCCCTGTCCATGACATGTTATGATGACCATCCCTGCTGACCAATGCAATAGGAAGTTTGTTTACTGTGCTTTAATTGTGGGCAGATGGAGATTTAGAGATGGGAAATGCCTTTCTAACAAAGCAGTCTGGAGTGAAGCTTTAAGCCATTGCTGGTTCCATCAATGCTAAAGATTAAGTAGACAAAACACACAGAACACAGGGCATACATGCATGGCACACTACTGTCTGGAAACAGGGGAGAATTGTTAATAATCATATAATGAACTAGTGAACAACCTAAGTGTATTTCAAAATATTAATGGATAATAGATACACATATATAAAAGATTGCTATTTGACCTTTAAACAGAAGAAAAACCGTCATTTGTTGCAATACAGACAAACTTGTATGAATCAAGGCAGGCACAGGAAGACTGCATGCTCTCAGTTAGATGTAGAGTCTGAAATTGTTGAACTTTACAGAAGTGGAGGGTAGCATGGCATTTACCAGGTCTGGGAAAGGGTATTGCAAAATGTTGGTGAAATGATGTAAATTTTTTGATGGGCCAGAGGGATAAAATCAAGGTCTATTGCACACCATGGTGATTATATTCAGTACAGTATATTGTATGTTGTGTATATAGTGATTGGAAATGCGCTGAGTGGATTTTTAAGTGCCCCCACTACAGAAATAAGTGTTAGGTCATGCATGTGCATGTTAATTAGCTCTTTTTGGCTATTCTATAAAACATACATCTATAAAAGCATGTTGTTCAACATGAACAGATATAACTTGCTAATCAATTAAAGGTGAATTTCTCAACAACTTACTCTGCGTACATCATTGGCCCTCACCCTCTTCTCTCTTGTCTGCTTCTCACTTTCATGCTCCTGGAATTGTAGCAGCACTCACCATTACCTTAGGCTCTGTGCTTTAAGGAATCTTGGCTTATACATCACTTCTTGGATTTTTCTATATCTCAGAAATAAGGATGAAGGATTGTAAATGCTCAGTCCACAGTGGTTCCTGTTACCGATATTGCTAATGCTAAATTAAAATTAGATCCCACAGGCCTTAGAATTGCTAATGTTGAGGAAATTAATTATTAGGTGTGGAGGAAGTATAAGATACCACATCGGACTTGGCGCAAATTTTGAATAATTATTATAAGTAGCCTATAGTTCATATGATGAAAATTAGATTTTTCCTAGAGTCATAAGCTGGACAATGTTTGAGCTGAATCCCTGTTTCAGTAATGACTATCAGTTGCCCAGTGTTTTCATTTCTGCGACATCTGGGTACAGAAACACTGTGGTGGGCACTTACTCTCCACTGTGGTTCAGGTTGTCATAACTCAGAAAGAGGCCTGCATAGACGGTCTCTGTCAGCAGGGCATAGATGGCGATCATAATCAGCAGCACAGCCAACTTCAGCACAGAGTTAAGCCGGAGAAACACTGCACAAGTCACCATGGCCAACACCCCAGTGAAGACAAAGTACTGCAAACAGAGAACAAAAGTGGTCAGACTCAGTGAACTCTGAGGTCTCTCTCCTAGTTATGCTGCCCACTCGCCTCATTAGACAGTTCTTTTCTGAACATCTCCCCTGAGAGGTCTGGGGCCTCCTGGAATTCAAATTGAATGTTTCTTTCTCCTGCTTCTGGGTCTCTGCCTCGTGTCTCTATGAGTGGCAGCATCATTCACATTATTCCCTTTTAGTCTCATCTTTGTAAAAAGTTGCTTTTATCATTTTAGTGTTTTATGCGTTCTGTCCACATGTACACATACTACATTCATGCCTGGTACCCATGAAAGCCTGAAGACAGTGTCAAAGTCAGTGATATTGGATTTACAGATGGTTGTGAGCTGCATGTGAGTGCCAGGAATAGAACCCCGGTCCTCTGATGAGCAGGCTGGGCTTTTTATGACTCAGAAATTTCTCCATCTTCTCAGTCTTATCTTTGATGCATCCTTCTTCCCCATGTCCCACAGTTGGTCATCTTTAGTTTTTAGGCTCTGCTTTACTCCCTTGGCAGTTCTCACACCCACCAGCTTTCTCCGCCCACTGTCCTTCCTTTAATTCTCGGAGGAAGCTTGGGAACTGTTTTAAAATAAAACACCCACATTTATTTAGTAAGTATGTATGTATATGTGCATGAATGCTGCAATATACATGTGGAAGTCAAAGGACAACCATGTGCGTTCTAGGATTTGAACCCAGACCATTAGGCTTGGCAGCAAGTGCCTTTATCCACTGAGCAATCCTGCCCCTACCCTCCCTTCATTTCCATATAACCCGGTTTACTCCCTTCAGTATACCTAAGCCCACACTTGCATTCATTCTTCCTTTACCTAGAATTTTTGGAACACCCATCTGACCATGTTATTCCTCACTAGACATCCTTTCTTGGCTCTCCAAACCCTCAAAATCTTCTGTCTCCCACACAATAGAGTTCGAGGCTCTCGCAGTAGCTCTTCTTCCCCTCTCTAAATCCATCTCTCACATCTCTGTGGCCTTTTGCTCAAATCTCATTCAGTGGGTGAAGTGAGCTTTACAACTCTTCACATGTAGGGTGTCCTTTCCTCTGAGAAGCAACCCACAACCTACATTGTACCCCCCAGAGAGTAGCATGACATCTTCCACTCTATGCTGAGCATTACTTCTCAAATTGTGAATTTTGATACACCCAAGAACTTGAATAACAAAGCCATCTCCCAGTATCTACACAAACAGCTTTCAGCATTCCATAGTAAACACCTTGGCCTATTTCCTTTACAGAACTACTGTGGCATATTCCAGGTGTTGTGCTTAGATTGTGACTAGTACAGTTCATATTGTCAAAGGCCCATTTTGATCTCAAAATCTGAACATATATATATTTTTTGAAGTATTCAGCGAAACCATTCAGGATGGGACTCACAGCTCTCATTGTATAGGTTAAGAAGACGATGGACATAGTGCTAAATAAACTGTTTATGATCCTGAAACTAGAAAGAAGGGTCTTGATCATCTAGATATGGCCAGTTTGCATGAGTATGATTCCATTGGCGATGTGGGGTTTGATAACGCTACAGCTCTTTTATGTACACAGTCTCTTCTCTCTTCTATTATATAGGTAGGCAGCTTTTATATGGATGGGGAGATAGTTCAGAATTTCTAAAACTCTCTGGGTATCGAAGAAGTGGTAACAATTTCTTAAGTGATACTAGCCTACTTATGTAACATTTTTCAAAAATGTAAAGACATAAAAGTAGACAGTGTTCCAGATGATTTCTCGCTGGGGACAACCCCTTGTATGTTGACACATGGGGCAGGCTCAGAAGAGAGCGTGGAACTGTCTCTGTTCTTAAGGCTTTTACTTGGAGCTTCCTTTGCCTTATCTGTTAACTACCAAACCTTGCACCTAATGTGAGGATAAGCTATCTTCAGCTGCCTTCTAACGTCTTTGGCAAATTTTCTATATAGCTCATCATGATGCTTTTGTTCAGGAAGCTGTTTGTGAAGAGACCAAATGCAAAAGGGTTTGTTCTGCACAACTTTTCCCATCCAGAGAAACTTCCAGTATGCTTCATTTTAACACAGGCCATGGGGAAGAAAAGGTAGATCCAAATGGTCTCGGTTCATTGTTGCCTTCAGAATAGCACAGGGTCTTGTGTGACTATGTAACTTAAATTTATAAATCATGCATTACATAACAATCTGTTTGAATTATTGTGTTATTGGAGCAAGAATTTTTTTGGGAAGAATGGTTGAATAAAAAGTGCAGTAGATATTTATTGAATGGCCATTGTAATCAGGGTACGTATAGGTAGGCATTCAAGGATAAAAAAAGAAACAAGAAATGGCTATGCCATAGAGGAAATCATAATAAAAAGATAAATATGAGGCAGACATGAAAATGCTAATAGAAATGTACTTTGGTGGCAATGTGACCAGCCATGACAGTTGTATAGAGGCAGGAGCAAGCATATTTCATGGAGAAAAGGTATGTCTAAAGTGACAGAAGAGGAGAGTTTGTTTTGGACCTTAAGGGATGAACAGCAAAAAAAGAAGACAAAAATAGCCTAAATTCCAGAGTGTATGGAGCAGGGTGTCAGGAGAATTAATTTCTTTGATTAAGAATAAAGACCCATGCAGCTAATCATAAGGAGAGTCGGTAACACAGGACAACAGAATATATGTTGTCTTCCTGATTTCTCCACCTGGCCTTATGAAGATACACTAAGCATCTGAAGTTGTATTTTCACAGGGATTAGACATTTTCTCTTTTATGGTCTCAATCATTTCTGTTTGCAGGTTCTTCTTATCTCAGTTCCACAACAAGGAATCAACTCACTGACTTGCATGGTTTAGGTAAACTACTTTAAAGTTGAGACTTCTGGAAGTGCTAAATACAAGATGCATGAGAGGCAATGAAATACCTTCAGAGCTACCTTCTCTGTTTGCTTTCTACTTTGAATGAATGGTGGGACATGAGACCAGGAAATAAATCAGAGGAAAACAGGAGGGGAGCTCCAGAAGCTTTACAGCTTTGGGAAGCACTATAAAAATCTCTTTCCTTGGGTCTAGATTCATAAATTAAGTTTTTAAAAATAATATGATAGATTCTGGACCCCACATTACTTGTTACTGGGTTTCTGTCTGGCAAAATATAGTCTTTGTACTATTATTATTGCCCCAGGAAGTGTATGTGAATTCAACTTTCTGTGTATGAGAATAGTACTAACTTTTTTCATTTCAAAGGAATCCAGTGCGTGTTACTCTTTTGTGGAGGTGATTGTGAAAATTGTGCTTTGTTTTCATTTTTTTCTGCCCATTAGTACAACAGCATTTAGGGACACTCACTCACTGAACAGATGTGTAGCATCAACCATCTTAGAAAAGAGTGTTGTAAAATCTGTTTAAAACTATATCAGATCATCCTATTATAATGTTTGCTCATACATAAATTGTATAACTATAGTACTATAAAGTATTTGTCCTAGGAAAATCCACAATTATCTTAGGTAAAAGGAATGGGACAATCTATGCAGAAGAAAACTCATTAATAAAATAATTTGACCTTTATAAATCTTTGGATGTTGCAGCATCCATTGGCATATGAGGAAAGCGAAGGCAGTTCTAGATGGAGAATGAGCTGTTGCTAGATTTACAATCACAAATGTTGGCAGTGTGAGGTGCAATGCTACATGAGCTCAGTGTAAAACAGAGGCAAGCTTGTAGAGAGGATGTATATTGTCTCAGGGGTGAGCTGGTGAAGAGCATACATAGTGAGTACAATCAAACAATTGTTGGGTACATATTCTATGCAAAGCACTCTAGAAATGGCTTATTATATCCCATGTTATTCAATAGTTAATAGGATTTAAGCTTAGATGCTATTCTTTCATCAGTTCTAAGGAACAGGGTATGTCCATGGAGAAGTTTTCTATTTCTGGATACTCAAGTCTCCCTTCTCTTAGATGACATCCTGACCTGGGAAATCATGAATAAAGCAAATTCCTTTAAGTCTGAAAGTCTTGGACTCACATGGCTTGACAAAGTATAAAGGGTTCTGTCAGCATGAAACAAACTCTTTACACAGGAAAGCATGCATTCATTAATATAATTGTTAACTGAGGGTCAACCATGCCACTGAAGCATGCTTTGATTAACACAACCGTCAACTAAACATCTACTCTGCTCCAACTGGATGGCACAATATTCATGTTATGACATCATCATAGCATACCATAAATTACCTTGGCAACACATAATGTTTTCCTCTTATAATAGGAGCAAGAAGAACTTTACACCATCACAACTGGAGAAGGAAAAGAGTATTTACACACACAAATCAGACAGACTGAACTCTCTGCGCCTATATGGGTACTGCCCAAACCCATGTCATCCTCAACTCACATTTCAGGAAAGAAAGAAATCAAGAAGACAGCTTTCAAAAGACTCTGTGGTTAAAAGGAATTATCCATACATTAATTGACTCACACACAACCTGATCTCTAGCAATTCTAGATCATGTGGCAAGCACTACAGTAAGTGTGTGCAGGCAAAGCATGAAGTTGCTCCCGTTGAATCTCAGCCTGAGTTCTGTGAACATTCAAGGAATGAAGATGCCATAATCTAGGGGTCACCACTGGTGCACATGAGATTCCTGCCTAGTATTCTGAGCTGGTTACTGGACCGAGTTATCACAGGAAGGAAGCAGTGTGTGTGTGTGTGTGTGTGTGTGTGTGTGTGTGTGTGTGTGTATGTTTCATGTTGTGCTACAACATTATATTTTGATTTACTCTAAATTTGAATAGTCATGTTTGTCCTTTTATAAATTATATTGTGGTTCTTATCATTTTTGGTGCTTAGTATATCTACTCCTGATTTGCTCACTTAATATTTATTTTTCCTTATTACTAGTTTTGAGCAATCTGATTTCTGTGTGTGTGTGCTTGTGTGTGTGTGTGTGTGTGTGTATGTGTGTGTGTGTATGTGTGTGTGTGTATCTAATGTTTCTTTTTTATCTAATGTTTCTTATGTCTGGTATTTGTTTAGGGAACTTTTGATTTATAGTTTTCATCAAATTTGGAAAAAATGCCCATTAATTATTTAGTTTGCCTTTTTAAAAAATTTATGTGAGAGAGGACTCAAATTATGCATGTGTTACACTGCTTAAAATTGGTCTTAGTTTTGGTTTTAATTTTAGTTTTATTTGGTAATTTATTTTTGATAGTTCTAATACTATTTTTTTTTATAAATTTCACTCTTTTTTGGTCTATAACGTCTAATCTTACTAGCTTACTTCCAGTGTAGCTTTAATCTTACATTTCATAGTTTTTACTTCTAAATATTTCATTTGAACTCTATAGCCATCTTTCAAGTTTTTAAACATATAGAATAAATTATAATGATAATTTTATTATCTGTCTCATATTATACATATACAGCCAGTTCTGTCTTGATTTCCATTCATTGATTTCCCCACCCCTTCATTATTTTTTTTTTAAATTTATTTTATTAATTTATTCTTGTTACATCTCTATGGTTATCCCATCCATTGTATCCTCCCATTGTCCCCTCCCTCCCATTTTCCCCTTATTCCCCTCCCCTTGACTGTTCCTGAGAGGGATTACCTCCCCCTGTATATGCTCATAGGGTATCAAGTCTCTTCTCGGTGACCTGCTGTCCTTCCTCTGAGTGCCACTAGGTCTCCTTCTCCAGGGGACATAGTCAAATGTGAGGCACCAGAGTACATGGGAAAGTCATATCCCACTCTCCACTCAAGTGTGGAGACTGTTCTGTCCATTGGCTAGATCTGGATAGGGGTTTAAATTTTACCGCCTGTATTGTCCTTGGCTAGTGCCTTAGTTTGAGCGGGACCCCTTGGCCCAAATCTGCCTATCATAATGTTCTACTTGTAGGTTTCTAGGACCCACTGGATCCTTCTACATTGCTAGTCTCACATGGTCCTTTTATCTAGAGTTCCAATAGGATGTCCTCCCCTCTGTCCCAGTTTCCTGGTAAGGGAAGGCTTTCGTGGGACATGCCCCTTGCACACAGCACACAACAAGAAAATTTGCTCAACCATGTTCATAGCAGCCTTATTCATAATAGCCAGATCATGGAAACAGCCTAAATGTCCCTCAGTAGAAGAATGGATAAAGAAACTGTGGTACATATACACTATGGAATACTACTCAGCTATTAAAAACAAGGAATTGCCGAAATTTGTGGATAAATTGATTGAGTTAGAAATGATCATAATGAGTGAGTTAACACAGAAGCAGAAAGACTCAAATGGTATATACTCACTTATATCTGCATACCACCCCTTCATTATTAATCATAGTTCCTTCCTTTTAAAGTCTGGTCATCATTGATTCGATGCTAGTAGCTGTGACTTTATTTTTATTAAATCCTGGGTGTTCTTAAATTCCTACGAGTGTTCTCAAGATTCATTCTGAGATCTTAGAAGATCACAGGAACATAACTTCATTTTTTTGTAATTTACATGTACAGCATTTAAAAACAAGAATCAGAACAGGATATAATCTAGGAAAATATATCTTAAACTACTGAAGCCTTAGCCCCTGCACTGCCAAGTGTCTGGTGGATTGGGATGTGTTTTAGTCAGTAAGGGGACACACACTATTTTCAGCCCATGTGAGTTGCAGATACTAATTCTGATGCTCATTTCCCCATCTCTAGATTCTCTTGTGCCTGTGCTGATTGGATACTCTGAAGCTCTCTGAGTCTCTCTGTGCAATCCTCTCCTCTATGGTAGTATATTCTGCAGCCTTGAAGCCATCTTGCTCTCTCCTGACTCTTCTCTGTCTATTATCAAGGGAAGAAATCATGGTGTCTCAGTTGGATTCCCTTCTCTGAGGCATGGTCTGAACAAAGGTCATACCATGCTGGGATTCACTCCATTTGCCCCCTACCTCTTGGGAGTCATCCTCTTCATTGCTAGGTGTTTAGTGTCTTGAAAGATACTGTTTCATGTGTTATGTTTTATTGTCTCTATTTGTCCCCGGTGGCAATGGAGACCTTGCCCTCTTATTCATCAGAAGGATGCCTTATTTATCTTAGACACTGTTAAGTAGACAGTAGGTTCTGTCCTGAGGTTAGTCTTTGGGTAATTTTATAATAACATTATAATATTTGTCTTCTACTCTTAAAACATTTTATAAATATGAAGGGGTTTGAAACATGTCCTAAGTGGATAGATCAAGCTACAAAGAATAGTGTGTGGGTACTAAGATGATGCCACTATGGTGTGTGTGTGTGTGTGTGTGTGTGTGTGTGTGTGTGTGTGTGTGTG
>OU015748.1:81844046-81874771 GCA_907169655.1 Acomys percivali | reverse complement strand
GACTACTTTCTTCCTATGTATTGGAAAACTTGTCACTTGAACCCATAACTTGCCTACCTGCTACCCATTCCAAGTGGCCAAGTTGCTCTGGGAATGCCCTACCTCTCCTCCTGCCTCCTGATTGCTAGAATTACAGTATTCTGCCACTCCTACCTGGCATTTGCTACATGTTGGGGATAAGAACTCAAATCCTCACTCACACCTGCATGATAATTACTTTACTCACTGAGCCCCAGCCCCTTTTATAGGCCATCTGCTGCTAAGCTTTTCATCATCCATTACTCTGGCTGTGAGAGATGCCCACTACATCCTTTCCCCTTTCATGGTGGATTTTATGACTCTTTCTCTCTCAGTCTGTGCTACTACTCATAAATTGATTCAGGATTCAGTGGGTGCATGGAATATATTATATGCCATTTGATCTATAGGGGCTATAGTTTAGGGCAAGAGTAAATATTCACTGTTAAGGCATTAACATTCCTTATAAGTTTATATCCTAGACTTCAAGACCTCATGAGAACTTTGTCCCATGGAAGACTGTGTCTATTGCAAATCTCCACAGGGTGTCAGGATGTTGCCATAAACATAGGAATCTATTAGTAATAGTCTGTCTTTGGAAGCGTCTTTGACCACTTTCTTTTCTTATCAACCAATTCATTACCAAGAATGTCTACTCTTGTCCTTGGAGCTTAATCCCTTGTCCTCCTTTCTAGGACTGTTTGTGATCTACGGTGGCATCTCTTGTTTTCTTACTTCTCAGCCAGCAATTTGTTGCAAATTGCTAAAAGGTGCTTTTCTTGAAGTGGCCAGGGCGTTTCTGTCTCTACTAAAATTATATGTTTTAAGATCTCCTGTATGCTAGTGCTTTGTACACTTGTGTTTACGACACTATCTCTTACCCTCCTTCTGTCTGAAGGAAGATTGAGCTCTATGTGCTATCACTACAGGGACATTTTCTATGATATCTAATGTCCATTCCTCAAAAGAAACCAAGAGGTTTTCCCCTCTCCAGGCAAGGGTTTAAAGCTGAAAGGAAGAGAGCTTTTCATGTGTAATTCAGCTGATGACTGTTGAATCTAGAACCTAAAGTTTTCAACCCCACACCATTGTACTGCTAGTCTAATCTCTTTGGAGAGGGATATACTTATGTTTTAGTTATTCTAGAACTGGAAACGTATCTTTCATACCATCTAAGGGATTGTAACATAGAGAATATGGATAATAAAATGACAAAAAGTATGATAGGCTGTGATCTATTACAAATCATAAACAGCTATCAGTGGGAAAGCAAGAAAGGTAATCCAGGAAGGCTTCAAGAAAGAGATAACACTTGGAGTTGTCTGTGCAGGATAAAGAGATTTTTTTTTTTGTAGTGTAGGCATAAGGGAGACTGTCATCACGGTAGCAGAAGAATAAGAGCTGGCAGTGTGTGTGGAGTTTGCTAATGTCCTGTTTTAGTCAGGGTTACTATTGCTGTCATAAAACACCATGACCAAAAGCAAGTTGGGAAAGAAATGCTTTATTTGGCTTATACTTCCACATCACAGTCCATCATTGGAGGAAGTCAGGGCAGGAATTCAAACAGGGCAGGAACCTGGAGGCAGGAGCTGATGCAGAGGCCATTCAGGGATGCTGCTTACTGGCTTTCTCATCATACTTTTTTTTTATCAGCTTGCTTTCTTATAGAACTCAGGGCCACCAGCCTAGGGATGGTGCCACTCACAATCGATGGGCCCTCCCCCATTAATCCCTAAGTAAAAAAATGCCCTATAGGCTTGCCTACAGCCAGATCTTTTGGAGGCATTTTCTCAAATGTGGTTCCTATCTCTCAAATGAGTCTAGCATGTGTCAAGTTGATACAAAAACCAGCCAGCTTAGAACCACAGCTGCAAAGCTATGAAGCTGGACAGAAGCTGCTGTGTGTTAGGAGGCTTTTCCCTATAGGCTTCCGCTTTCACATCAGGGAAGGTCCTTGTCAGATATGTATACTTGAAAGACAACTGAAGACTTGTTTAGAAGAAGATGTGTACAGTTGATACAGGACTCAGCAGTGGATGGATACAGGGAACTAAGGTTCAGGGACAGTGGTGGGGACAATCTAGTGGGCACTGTGTGGGTGTGTGGAGGGACATATGTAGAGATATGAGATGCTTCTGCTTTTATCATCTTAAGTGGGTAAGTGCAGCAAATGAAGTGATTAGGGGAAAGGTAAAGACTTGGCATTTGTTTGTGACTATGTTGGACACAGTTAGGTACTATAGAGACAGTAGTGAACATAGTTATGGACTTTTGGGCCTGGAGTGAACAGGGCGTGGCTGAAGATCTGGCAATGAGAACATGCACATCACACGCACATCAGAGAGTGGTTAGGCTGGAGACCAGTAGGCTTGAAAAAAAAAGAAGGAACCTAAAGGACTTGAAGGAAAGCTGTCAGATGCACTGGCCATGGTGTCTGCAGGTGGGAGGAAAAGAACTTTACAGAGACGGAGTAACCAGAGATGCCAGCCTCTTTTCTTACTTGACTTGGGGTTATATTCTATATTCTAATAACCCATTCTTTCTCCATAAGCCAATCAATTCTGCCACATTAACAATGAAAGGCAGACAATGAGGGTTTATTCTATGTGGTCACATCGGGAAGAGAGGTAGTGACACCCCCACCCCCACTTCTTGCCTAAGTCTGTCTGTTGGGTCTTAAAGTAAGGCTGAGGTTTAAGTGAGGGTCAGAGGTAAGTATATGTAAGCTGCCCATCATTGTCTCTACAGTAAGGTGGTCTGGGAGACGTCTTCTCTGGCCCAGGATTTCTACTGTCTCTCTTCCAGATTGAGATTCCTGGGGCATTTCTACTTTCTTGGGGCCCAGTATTTCAATATCATAACCTCCAAAGAGCGAGAGCCAAAAATCTCTGTAGAATATTTTTCATGCTTCCTGAGCTGCATACATTTTCACATGGTTAAGTAATAGGAAGGCTAGAAAGTGATAGTCTCACAGCCTTAGCTATTATTTTTAGAATTTTAAAAATTGCACTTTTCATTTTATGGACCACCTTCCCAAGGAATTTCTGTGGGCATCTAGATAGAAACAATGAGCCTATGGAGCAGTGAGTTTCTTGAAAGGTCTAGGCAGATGGGACTCCCACCACCGCTGGGTTGAAGAAACACTCCAGGGAAGGCCACACTGCTCACTGGCACTTAGCAAAGACATATGAAGAACACAGGTGGAGCACTTTTCCCGGAAGCTCCACAAGAGAAGAAGAAGCTAGTTACTCAGCTGGTGTGTCTTGGTGACATGAAGAAGCTTCTGAGATTAAGCATGTCCTTTATCCAAGGGTGAGGAAGAAATAAACTGGGAAGAGCAAGTTTTATAGATGTGCAGGAGATCTTCAGTCTTAAGTGATAACCCAAAGATGTCTTGGGTGTCTTTACATCTTTATATACAGGGACCAGAAGGATGGCTTTTGGCTTCGAGTCTGGGCTGTATAATTCTGTGCCTTCCTATACTCCAACTGCTTCTGCGGGGACTTTAATGGGGCATGCCTATTCATCCTGTAGGATTCAGCTTTACTTCAGGTTCTTCCATGACCCAAGACACACATATGAGAGCGCAGGTATTCAGTGAACAGTTATTGACTTGGGCTTTCTGTGTAGACAGTGGATGTCCTTGCTATCTTCAACAGGACTATCAACCATGTCTCCAAGCATGGCATGTTTTCCATGTTCTCCCCAGAGAAGGGACACGCTGATGTTCCCCCTTTCATGTTGGTGGTCATGTCTTAAACTTGTGTTTCCCAACATCAGAAGAGAGGTCTCACACTGGAATCTGAAGACAGTTCTCAGGGCAGGTAAAGATTAAGAAGAACAATTGTGGAGAGCAAATGGTTTCTGGCTTCATCTCTTCCAGCTGTCACCACAGATTTTCATAGTCTTTAGTTTGGAAATCTCTAAAACCAGTGCTTTGTGATACATTTCACCATTGCGTTTTTGCACAGTGTCTTTAGGGAGCAGGAGGTCAGGAGAATACATTGAGGATTGATTACAGCAAAGAGTTTTCACGGACAATCACCTAAATGTGCCACAGTGCTAAGTGGCATTCTCATGATGTGAAAGATGGTGAGAATAGCTAAGGGATTAGACAAAAACCTCCTATGGTTGAACTTGTAGTTCCAAAATGGACCCTATAGCTCTCAGACACCAAGCAATTGTCTAATTTCCTCTGAGCATTATTTAAAAGCCTACAAAGGCACAGGTTTTGGCCTTACACTTTAAGGAAGTCTTCAAGGTTAAATAGAGTAATAAAAGCAGGCATCAGACACATTCTATTTCTCTTCGTGGTGAAGTTCAGGATCTTAAAGGTATTTAAATACATGTGCAAAGATAGCCTTTCTCAGCTGGGTGCCAGTGCCACATGTAAAATTCCTCTGAAAGTCTTTCAGCATGCCCTCAGTGTTCACATAAACATTACAGCATCAAACTGCACATTTCATCTAATTAGAGAGCCATTCAGGCATCCAAGGGTCCTGAATTTGCCTTTGCAGTGTTGCTGTACACGAAGAGGCAAGGAAAACTTTCCTTTCTGAAACTGAGTCTCAAAGAGAATGATGAGGGATTTGCAAGCAGCTCTGAGTCCTCTCTAGCTATTAAATTCTAGTTATTCTCTGAAGTCTGCATTTAGAATACAGACTGGAGTGGTGGTGTGAGATAATGTTTGCTGGAGAAGCAGAGATCGGTGTCATGGAGTGAACAGCCCAGAGCAGCTTGGGGTTCAATAGGATTCAGATCCTCAGGTCATACCCAACGATGGCATTTGTATGACACTTCAGAATCTGCAAAGAGTTGGTGAGTGCGATCTCATGTTTGATACTGAAGTAACTCTGAGAGGTCAGGACTCTTAGCTCTCTCAATAGACACATATATTGGCTAGGGAAGGAGATGGAGGCTGAATGGCCACAAATTGGCATCATTGATTTACCTGTGGCCATCCAGAGAAGAGGATACTATCATCCTCATTCTTGAAAACATCCTTAAAATATCTATTCTGTTTTTAATTGTGTGTGTGTGTGTATGTGTGCGTGTGTGTGCGCGCATGTGTGCGTGCATGCGTGTGTGTGTGTGTGTGTGTGTGTGTGTGTGTGTGTGTATGCACATAGGCGCTGGAAGCCAACCTTGAGTTCTCTGCAAAAGCAGTACATATTCTTAGCCATTAAGCAGTCCCTCTAGCTCCTCATTATCTCCGTTCTGAAGATGAGGAAACGTAAGTATAAAAGAAGTGAGATGTGCAGTACAACACAGTTTGTAAATCACACTGAAAATGGTCAGGTCAGCACTTCTGATTCTTCCTACCCTCCTTCTCTAGCTCAGTGCTCTCTTTACCATCCTCTGTTTCTCTCTCTAGTAGCTGCATTGTGAGCTCGTCACAGGGGTTTTTGAGTAATTATATGTAAGTTGTTTGTAAGTGACCAACCAATGTATGTTTGTAGTGTTGACTTTCAAGGTTGCTGATCTAGAAGTGAAGATATGACTATGAATGACTTATGTGAACAAATGAACAAGTGATTGAGACTCTTGTAATTCGTTGCTTTCTGCATTGGTGTTCAATAGGGATACAAGCTATTCCAGATTAGGATATTATTTTATTAATATTGGGGAAGATTTTTGCCTAGGAAGAGTGATAAATATTATTATATGTAGTAAAGCAGTACGAATAGACTCAGAATTGTTGAGCATCTGGGTTTAGGTTCTGGACCATGTCAGATTAAACTCTGAACTTTAAACAAGCCATCTTGATGGTGAGAGCCCATCACTTCACAGAGGCATTTTCACCTGCTATCTTAATCTTTTCATACGTACCTTGAAGAAGGAAGCAAACTTTGGATTGCAGTGATAAACAGAAGAACGATAAATGCACAGACCAAGTTTGACTTGAATACTTCATCCCTCATTTGAGAATACTGTAATTAAAAAAAAAAGTAGAATCAATTACTCTGTAGCAGAGCTAAGGCTTTGGAGGAGGAGATAAGTTCCACTAGTGTGAAGTTAAAGGAAAACACCATGAAGCAACAACAATGCCATATCTTTTTGAAAAAATTCCTAGGAGGCTGTATCATCTAAAATCTTCACAGGGCAGTATCCCTTGGAAACCCCAGGAATTAATAACCCCACCCCCAGGAAAGGGCCTGCAAGGGTTTACGGGCTTATCCATCTCATGCCCCATGAGCTGCTGTCATGTAGCAGATGAGCCCTTGCCATGTATACTGAAGATCAAGCTCACGTGGACTTTCTGAAGTTTTCTTTTCAGGTATGTGGACACAGGCAAATGTTTTACCAGGGAATCTTTCTATCTTCTTTTAAATAAGAGCCATGGAGAATCACGTCACAGAATTGTAAGAGTTTAAAGCTGCCAACGAGGTCTCCAGTGCTGTAGCATCTTGTCTTACTGAAGACAAATCAAGGCTGGTAGACCAATATGCTGACAGCCTTCTGCTATCCATTCTAGGCAGCCCTGGGGGTGGTAGTAACAGTGTTTGATTACCCAGAGTACTCAGTAATTTCATTGTTGGCCTAAAAGCTCCTCAAAGTTTTGAGATTTGTTCTTGCCTCACTCCTGCCTCATCTCCCAGACCATTGTGGAATCACTAAGTTGTGTAATAGTGTTTTAGAAAGAGGCACAGAGCACTTAAAAAGCTGTGAAAGGCATCAGAATCAGGCATTTCCAAGTCTTACATTTTGCCTTCCTGTCATAAAAGTCTAGTGACTTGCTGCCGTAGATCACACAAAACACAGACTGACTTATTTTAGGATGAGGAAGGAGGCACAAAACTAAATCTGGAACTGCAACTTTGTCATCCTTGGTTTGAATTTTAGAGTCACTTTACCCAGGTAGCCAGTCAGTGTCTCTCTCACAACTTCTTGGCTTTTTGCTGACAATAAATAATAATGTTTGAGTCAGGTCAGTGAAATGACAGGATCAGACCAATAAAGTATTGGACTAATGGTTTGAAATAACAGTTACAGGATTTTTAAACTGTTGTTGATTTCTGGGTGTGGTCTAGATTGTAGACTGGAATTTACTGCTCAGAATCATGGCTAAAGTTCTGAGGTTAACCAGTAGCTGGTGAGCAACCTGGGTAATCAGGAACCCCAAAGAATCACCATGAGCCACACTCCTCCTGATAAAACTTCAGAAAATCCATGTTATTAATAACTACCAATACTGCTGGGCAGGACCAGAGACAACCCACACAGGACCCACACAGGACAAAATTGAGTTAATTATAAAACATAATCCAAAGGGAGATAAATGTATGACTTCCTTATGATATCTGGTTACACACAAACTTAATTTTTTTTTTGGTTCACAGATAACCAATTTGATTATATAGATCCAGTGTTGGGATTTTACAAACATCACCCTCAATCCTCAGAGAACTTAATCCTTCATTTTCATCATTATTACCATCATCATCATTATCATCAGCATCCCAACCTCTTGAACTTATGATAGGCCATCACTTTCCTAGTTCTAGAATCCTTTCTGTAAAATACCCTATCTGTTAACAAATGTCTGTTGATTACTGTCGGATGGCCACCTCAGCTTTGTCAGGGAAGCAGGTTTTCTGTCTTTAAGGCTGTGTAGGGCATCCTATATCACAGACACTATCATCTTAAATGCTCCAGTGCTGAAGTTTAAGCTTTTACTCTTATCTAGGGATCCTTCTCACTCACTGGCCTTTTCTCATGGGGAAAATCTTTCTCCTTATAGATGCTAAACAGTCCTTGTGAATCCTTTCAGGAAAGTTTCTTAGTGATGACATTTAAGCAATTGCATATTCATCATTGTTCTTAACTAAAGCTTCAGAAAGTTTTATGCTTGTCATTTTATCCAAATAGCAAGCTGGTGAAATAAAGAAGGGAGACTTAACTTTCTCTCCAGCCCTAACAATATTTCTCTACGAATAAAACTAATTTCTTTGAACTTCACTTATCTTTTCTGCCAAATGGGACATGTAAGGTTTGCAGTGCTGAAACATCCTATCACTTTCATGTTTGAATTTCAGCTCCTTGCACAGCCACAAAAAGAAATATCTGTGCCACTGATGTCAATAGAACATAGAGTACTGAGTTTCAGAGTGGAATGCGTTGCGGCTTTGAAAAAGGAGGAGAGAGGGCGTATGAAAAGAAAACCCCTAATTGGCTCAGGACGTTACAGTATTGAGGCGGGACGCTGATTCACTGAGCTGCATTTTGACTTGTGAAGGTCTGAATACTTGGGTGAATGGCTATATCAGGTTTGTTATGTTTCCACATTACCAAACTAGAATTCTTTGTCTCATCTCTTAGGTCCTCATCTGACCATACTAATCTTTCTATAGTTCAGTTGTGAGCATGGCATAACCCAGAACACAGCTACATGCATGCCTTTGAACCTCAGCCTCTACACTTCCTAGCTATGGTACTTGGGGCATATCTACTAGGCTTCCTTTTTCTCACGCTTGTCACCTAGAAGAGAGTCACTCACAGGGGTCTGGGGATGTTGGCCCTGAAGTCTCCTGAAATGGTGACACTAGAATAAGTCAGAGACATGAGGGCAAATGGGTTCTAGTTCTCTCAGAAGTGACCTGAGAAATCCAAGTGTGGTTACATGGTCACATGGAAGCAAAGTCCATTCCAGATTCTCCATCCACAGAGGGATGGTCAGAGAAGCTAGCTGTAGATATGACGGGCAGCGCCTCTCACCTCTTCTGGCTTGGTCCTTGAAACAGCCCTGAAAAACGTACTTCAGTGAGGAGGAAGGAAAACGTCCCACTTGTGAGGATTCTCCATCTCCAATACAGAACAAGAGAGCTGACCACACTCCTCCAACCCGCACATGGTGGAGAGGATGCTGCCAGGGAAAGCAATCGGGCAGCTAATTCCCCAAAGCTGAACTATGCACTTTGTGTCCAGTTGTGAGCAATATGATAATCTCATAAATGGAGTGGGTTGTGTTTATTGCCTTTGATCAACTGTCACCAACATCATCATCTCTCAGTAGTATTGCTCAGAAATAAGCTTTATCTCAGCCCTAGACACTTTTGGTTATAGGATATTTTTTTTTTTAATTTCATTTTATCTTTGGATAAAACTAGCTTTAAGAAAGAGGTTATTCTCACACATCTTTCATTAGTCTACATTAATATCTTGTTAAATTTAAGAAGCCTCTCATTTGGGACAAACTGTTGATTCTGCATCAGAGAATTAAGTACCTTGACCTCTACTACTGTTATGCTTTTAACTCATATTCCATGGTGAGGGCAAGTGGAAGAACCACAACAAAGCACGAGTCTAATTTGTCATGAAATTTAGATTTCGCAATATCTTCTCTTTTCTCATTTCTAGTTCAATAAAATCATTGGTCGCTGCAATTTTACAAGTTACCATTTGAGGAAACTTGTACTACCGCACTGCTTCTAAGCAACCTGATGCTGGAGTGAGGGCCCATCTTTTCATGTTTTGATGACTTAGAAAGAAACATGATGACATGTGTCTGAGATGAACTGTGTCGGATATATAAGACAGGAAGACACACTATTTCCCATCTATAAAACTGTAAGTGGTGGTGTCCTTGGTAGGCTATTAAACTGACCATTGCATAAGCCATGGTGAAACCAAGACAACATATATCTTCTATGTTCTTTGCCCAGAAGGCCCTGGATGCTTTAACACGAAGGCCTGGGTCAGCGACCTTTGAGATGAAATCTTCTCAATCCTATCATTCTGTATCATCATTATAGACAGAATTGGCATTTCTCATTCTGAAGGCACCAATTTTGTGAGACTAGAGATGGCTAATTGGTCTAATAAAAACACACAAGTGAAATGGCCCTTGAAATTATTTGGCTGCCGAGAGGCTGGTACAAATGGCAGTATTTTACAAGGCATTAAGGTACGGGGAGTCCCATAAAGCTGCTGTCTGAAATAAGGGCTGGGTTTCTTCAATGAGCCTCTTTGAGACTTTTCCTTCATACTTGATGAAAGAGACTAAATACTCCTACTGTTTTGAGACCAACAAGGACAGGAAAAGAACCCTAAGGGAAACCAGATGCTACAAGAGAATCACTCCTTCAAAATAAGAGCGTGAAGATGACGAGGAAGTGTGTGGTTTAGAAAAACGTAGAAACATCTGAGACCATTTGATTCGAGCTCTATGCTGCAACCTGTAAACAAGGAGTGGAAAGATGCGAACAGTTCTGATTATTTCCAGGAGAAGATGTGTTTGCTGTTTACTAAATGTGTTTTGGAGACCAATGTCAGGACCCACCAGGATGTTACTCATTTTTAAGCCTTCTTGGGCAAATTCCCACCTCCCACCTTTTCATTCTGTTTCAGCCATAGAAACTTAAGAGTTTATAGTAAGAGGAAACATTTTGAAGGGTCTGATACATTTTTACTAAAACCTCTTAACCCTCCAATAATGATTTTCTTTGTAAAGTGCATGGACACCTGAGAGAAATGCTGAACACATATAAAATATCAGTTTCACTTAGACAAAGCATTATCGGAAGATGTTCTTGGGTGGCAAATAGTAACTTTTATGTGACAGGAAAGAGTAACATTAAATGAATGTTTTGAAAGCATTCAGCTCAGAACTTGGTTCACGTTATGAAAAATTACAGTAGTTTTTATTAAACTGAAAGAAGTGATATAACAGCTGACTTGTGAATAAAAT
The DNA here is from genome assembly GCA_907169655.1 of Acomys percivali. Classification (NCBI taxonomy): domain Eukaryota; kingdom Metazoa; phylum Chordata; class Mammalia; order Rodentia; family Muridae; genus Acomys; species Acomys percivali. Next base: position 81,864,066 of record OU015748.1, on the reverse strand, counting down.
GTGACGTTTCCCTCCATTTAACTTCATATGCCTTCAGTATTTTTTAAGAGATATATTTTCTTTTTCTGTTCTTTCAAGCCATTTCATTATACGACTAAATTCTTGACTGTTAACCTTTTTGCCTTTTGGATACACAGCTCAGTGTTGTTCCTACTCCACAGTCCTAAGAGGAAAGGTATTCCACTAATTTATTTATTCACCTATTTGATCAATGTATGTACATACAAAGCTAGGGTGATCTAGTTGCCCTAGTGTTAGTCAGTCTTTCTCAGTGTTTTTCCATGCTGCTATGTATATATGTGTGCATATTCATCTCTGTAGTGGCTGGGTAGAGGATCAAATAAATGCTTAAGAGTATATATTTTACTATTTTTCCTTCCCTCTAGGTCTTTGCCACCTGAATTGCTATATAATCACTTCTCTGTGTCATATCCCTTACTTCCAATATCACAAAAGTATTCTGAACTGCATGAAATGCAGGCATTGTGAAATTGTAGGCTTTTTCTGCTGTATTACTGATAGTCTGGGCTTATGAGACATATTGAAATAGATTTGAATTCCATATATGCTGCCTTGGGAAAGGTACTCATATATTCTCCGAGGCTTCTGCACCTGTCAAATGGCAAAGCTAACACCTACACAAAGGGTGTTGCAACAACACATGAAGTAACAACTATAAAATGTTTATGATAGAGCCTGCCATGATGGCAAGCGATAGATGAATATGCCTCCTTAGAAGGCTGCTAGCTTATTTACTGCAGTCTCTGAGGCATCTACACATTCACTGCATGTATCCTCACAACAGCCTCATAGCTTATGGGCATTTGGATTCCCATCTTTTGGGATGGGAAGGTTGGTGACTGGGCCAAGATCACAAAGGAGAGTATAAATTCCACAAGAACAAAAGCTGTGGCTTCCTGTTTTTCTTCATTGCTTAGAACATGATGGCTAGTGAGACACTGACAAGCAGACTGACAAATCAACTGCTTTGAGTTATGACAGATGGACTTGGCACAAATAGGAAGAATGGTGTCTAGAAAGACAGTTCTTGCAGGAACATGAAGAAACTCATGTGTGAAAGATTATCAACACCAAAAGTCAAAATGTCCAACCTATTACAAGGTATATATTTAAGATATCTAGTTTTTAATCCCACATGAAGAACTTGCCCCATTCTAGGGCAGTGCCATGGCTTATTTGAACTTAGTTCTTCTCAAATAAGTGCTCCACGCCATTCAACTCTCCCAAAGCTCTAAAGGTTTTATGGAGGTTTCTTTGGCTGGAGACATCCATTTATAATTGTAATTAGCTGCCATTTCTATCCTGAGCTCCCTTCAGAGCGAATCCTCTCCCAGAAGTGAATGAGGGGCAGAAGCTAAGACATTCGACCTTCCTGTGGGAACTCTAGAAACAGGAGGAAGCAGCGTGGGTGATCCCACAAAGGGTAAGGTCCTCTGAATAACAGAGCCTCACAACTTCGAAGACAAAGGTGAATGTCTTAATAAAAGATAAGGAGTTAAGACCCAGGGCATCACCCAAAGGAGTAACCAGAAGACAGGAAGGTAAACCAAAAGACCTTAAACCGCAGTCACAATTAATATAAAAAAGCAATAAGGAGATGTTTGCTTTCTACAAAATTGATGACTGAGGAAGTACAGGCACTCATCTTCAGAGAAATTTCAGAGTGTGTATGAAATACTTTAAATGTCCATCATTTAATGGCTATGAAGACATAGCTGGAAACTTACAATAGTGAAAACTGAAAATAAAAAAAAAATGATTTAAACACACAATGAGACAGCGCGAAGCTACTAGCATTATTGTCTTAATTAAATAGCAACATGGAAAAAGAGTCAAGCACAGAACGATGAAAACTGCTCTTGGCCATTATGTACAGAACAGTCTGCTTTATAAAACTTCACAAATAAGTACATGGACACACATTCCTTTAAGGCCATGGTGCCTGATGCTAAAATGTTAATATGTTCACTTTCTTTATTTCCTCACATAGTTAGTGTAAGACATGGTTGCTGAAACACGTCATTGCTATCGTTATTATTTTTGTGTGTGGTATATGTAAGCCCGTGAGTGTGGGCATGCATGTGCCATGACACATGTGTGCAGGTCAGAGGACAATTTTTGGTGGTGGTCCCCACCCTCTGCCTTGTTTTTTTTTTTTTTTGATAGAGTTTCATGATGCTTTTGGGCATCCTTCTGTCTTTGCCTTTCATTTCTCTATAGCAGTGAGCTATGTGTTTAACTTTGCATGGTTCTGTGGATCTGAACTCAGATCTTTATCCCTTTAAAGCAACGTAATTGTCCACTAAGCCTTATCTTCGGTGCAAATGTATTGTTTTATGTAAGAAAAATACAACATCACCAATAGCACTTAACAGCCATGTTTCATTTCTCCATCTCTTTTCTGGTGTCCTAATTTTTGTTAGTCCCCAGAATCTCAAAGCTCCATTGGAAAATACTTAGTCTTACTAAAGAAGTGCAAATGTTCTCTATGAAATATCAGACATTTGATAGCTGAGCTCTCTTCTCCCATCCAGGTCTCTGCCCTGAAGGTCCTCATGAGTTTTCTGACAAGTGAAAATGTTGAGAAGCACGGGTTGTTAACATGACCAAGAACAAGTCTTGTGTGCTATGGCCTGCCTTAGAAAACATATTATGCGTGGTTTATGAGAGTGAAACAATGGCGTTGGAATGAGGCTGCAAACAAGGATGGTGCCGGGAAAACCAACACCTTCAGGACACATTGGAGTCAGTGAAGTTGCTAAGAGAAGGTGAAGAACTGCCCGTGGTCCTGACTTCACGGACGAGGAAACCAAAGAGCGGAGAAGGTTAATTTGGCACAGTGTTCTGGAGCCCAATCTACAGCACTGCTGGAGGTAGGAGCAGGAGAGGAGTCCCCACAGTGAATTCTGAAGTGGAGATCAAGGAGAACTTTAGCTTTCCCTCCTGAGAGTCTGCTGAACAAGGCCAGATCGAAGTCCCTCATGTTTCTTTTTGTTTGAGATGGTATGTCTTTTCTGTCTGACTCTGCATACACTAGACTGTTGGCTTGATATTTACCATGGATGCTCTTGTCTGTCTATATCTCCTATCTTGCCCACAGGCATTAATTACTGATGCCTGTTATCGTGTTTGGCTTTATGAGTATTCTGGGGATATGAATTCAGGTCCCCACACTTGTGTGGCAAATGCTTTTTCCACTGAGCCATCTCTCTATCCTCTTGCCCATTTCCTTATTCAGTCAGTAAGTATTTGTGCAATACTACAAGGTTCATAAAAGCCTTGTTGCCTGTGATACTTCTGATAGACATATCAGTTCTTATAAACTATGACCAAGCAATGTCATAATGGGATTTCTATATATTCCAATGGAGCTTGGTGCTCTGGTTCACTCATAACGGTAGACGTGAACTAATTCTCATTCGTATTTATTCATGTTGCCCAAATAGTGAAGCCCTTTCTTCTATGCAAAATGTTTTCATTTCTGTTTCTCCTTTTAGAAAATTGAGTAAAAGAGGTTTTAGAATTATAAGTAAGATACGTATTTAAAATGCCAAAAGATGCAGAGACTTACTTAAAACGCAAAATTTTGAAAGCACATGCATTTAGACACCTCTGAAACTATGGTGCCCCTTGCTGTCTCAGGAATATCAAAATCTGGAGCTCTTTTCAGGGAGGTGTGTAATCACCTTTTTTCTAGCCACCAGGTGGCAGTATCAACTAGACCCACTTTAAAGTCTCTGCTTGAAGCTTTTCTTTAGATCACATCCAGACTGAATTTGGGGACAAATCTATGTAGATTCATTTAAAAATTTACATCTTGGGGGATTCTTTCCATTTGCTTACTCACTGACAGGATTAGGCATGGAGGTTCCTCACTCCTGCTAGGTTCTGTGTGGATTTTATTTCCTGGTTGTCTTTACCCAGGGTGTGCTAATCCAGTTCTGTGTGTGTAGTGTGTGTGTACGCATGCACGTGTGGATGTGTGTATTGTGCATGCTTCTCATAAATTCCTAACATGATGTAATCTTTATCCCTGAATGATAAACAGAAAAGAATTTCCCTGGGCCGATGACTGATCTCTAGAGTCAATAAAATACCGATCTTGACTTTGGAATTCTATGACTGATGGTGTTTCACCTCTCAAATGGTCCCTTTGTGAGTGTGAGAGTAAAGTTTTCTCTGATATCTTCCTACATAAACCCTTGGCATTTTTTGTTTTGTTTTGTTTTCTTTTTTTTTTTCCGAGACAGGGTTTCTCTTGCAGACCTGATTGTTCTGGACTAGCTCTGTTGACCAGGCTGGCCTCGAACTCACAGACATCCACTTGCTTCTGCCTCTTCCATCTGCCTCTCTCTTTTTCATCCAAAGTTCACAAAGGATGAGGATAGACAGGTTTTTCTGCTTTGTGAAAGCACAAGTAAGAGCAAGCCCCAGGGAACTCAGCAGAAGCCATGATACGATCAAGAGCCCTGGCCTTTGTATCATGATCACTAGGACTCCATCTTAGAACGCTCCCCAGGCTTCATAACTGCTTCTGTCTCTTTTGATTAAGCACAAGCTGAGTTAGATGATAGCGTGTGCTCTATTCTATTGTTTTGATCACTTTATACGATCAGGGGCAGGTACTTAACTGGAGCCACTTATATAATCTCTAGAGAGGACCAGAGAGTGAGAGGCACTGAAGAAAGTCTCTGGGACCCAAGGGAGGGGACTAAATGACTCCTGAAATGTGCTACACTGCCCTCACCACTGAGACGTGTAGAGCACAAACTGGATGGCACATGGGTGGACCATCAACGGCAAATCCCCTGTGTAGCAGAGTACCGCACTCTTACTGATCTGACAGCTTTCCCTTGCTCAGAGAACTCGGCCCCAAACATGTTTTGCTTACCATAGACCCATTCTTATTCTAGTACCAGGGATCTGCAAATAAGATGCAGGCACTATTAGCTAAAACACTAGATATGCAGTCTGCTGGAGGGAGGGCACTAGTGAGGCAAGTACACTTTTAAGGAGAATGAGTAAAAGGGTTTTGTTCAATTCTGGGCTGAACTATAGAGTCTATACAGACTAATTGAGGAGATTCTCTGAAAAGCTAGTCTGCTCATTGTCCTAGTTCCATTCATAGATTACCCAGGAAACAAAGCGGTTTAAAATTTGGCCTGTAAGCCCTTAATTATATTACAAATAAGAAAATCACACCTGCTATTTGTGAGGGATGGGGTGTCGAGTGAGGCAAAAGTGTTTCTTTCTTTTCCATTTGCTTAGTATACAGACACAGTGGAATTTGAATTGGGAATTGAAGGTGGAAGGCATTCATTTTAGAGTTTGCAGTCTGTAAGCAGTGATCAGAGAAACTCACTGCGAACCAGGAATGTGCACACGGTTGTGAATTCTCCTAACTGGAGAAAGCACAATCTTCCAGGCAGCTAAGCCAACTCACAAAAGAGCTGTTAACTGGGGCTTCATGACATCACGTGGTGGATCAAACTCCTGAAATTTGCTCGCAAATTCAAATGCCCTGCTATTCTTGCTGGAGGCTCTTGCAGATGCCAGACACTTCTGGTGCTTAGCTAAGGAAGGTCTGTTCACTCTTAACAGTGGAAAAGAGTCATTCAGATAAGTGTGTATCTTTGCTTCTCCCCAGTACAGAGCTGGCATAGAAGAAGGAAACAGCAAATGTTATCAGCACAGTAATAGCTTGCCGATTTACCTAAGCAAGGCATTGTTTCAGGGACTTTCATCATAACTTGTGTGACGGTTTACGATTGTCAAATTGACAGGACCCAGAATCCTCTAGTAAAGGAAGTTCTGAGCATGCCTGGTAGGATTATCTACAAAAGTTAGCCTTTGGATACACATGGGGTTTTATTGATTAAGTTAAATAAGTAGGAATATTCACCCTAACAGTAGGTGTCATCGCTCCCTGAGCTAGCTCCCTGAACTGAATACAAAGTTGAAAAGGTGCTGGGCACCAGCATTCCTTGCTCTTTTCTTCCTGACTATGACCAGCTTGCTATAATGGATTGTATCTTGAATTGTGAGTCAAAAGAAGAAAATAATCCTTTTCCTTCAGTGCTTTGTCAGTTTTTTTTTTTCAAATCACTATAACAAAAAGTAACCATGACAGCTTGTGATTGAGACACATATACTACCCTCCTTTTACATAAAGGGGTGGATGCTTACAGGAGTCATTCTTCAGGTCAAAGGTCACAAGGAAAGGAAGTAGCAAGGGAGGAATTAAGCATGACTTGAATCTGCAGCTTGTTATCAGATTCAGATTAAGGGTAGAGTCTGGTCCAGCAGACAACTGGAAAACTGGACAGTGCTGAAAACTCTGATACAGGGCTCACTGCTTACAATGAAATCGGGTTTTGAGAGTCTACACTCTTGGGATTGCAACAGAATCAAATGCATCCAGGAGCAGATGCAAAGGCTTAGCAATGTTGCTTGGCGTCATAGTCTCATCGTAGAAGAAACTCTTTTGATGCTTACTGAGTCATGGCCTTTTTTCTCTTTTAGGCATCTTTCCCTTAGAGTGCAGAGACAAGGCTCTCTTAATCTAATGAGCATCTCCTTTCATGGTCTTTGGCCTACTCATTATTTCCAAAGAGAAATAATAGAAAGCCAATCAAAACCAAACCAAACAACGAACGGAGAAAGCAAGACCACGGCCCTCGCACTCTCTAATCCCACAAACATTGACAATCATTTACTTGAGAAAAAGCCACTGTGGAGACTCAGCTCTACCTTGTGCTCCAGGCTGGAGTCTTTAAACATCAGTGAGAATGGCTTGATATGCTCTCTTCTCAACTTATCGCCACTTCGCAAGTCGATGGTGTGCTCTATTCTCTTGTTAATTTCCTCAGGCCCAGACTGGACATGCAAAGCTTGTGCGAGATGGTTTGGAAGCAGATTTATTGAATTTCTTGTTAGGGCAGCCAGAGTCTAGAGGGAAAGCACATGCAAACACAATAAACCTGCTAGTCCCCTCAGGATCCAAAAGAAATGCAGTGATTTTTAGATTTAGGTTGCATTGCACACGGTCACGGCATTCCATGCAGTTGTATTCAGTGGGGTCTACAACATGTGATCAGTTAGCATTTGGTTCAGAGAAACACAACCTGGCAAAATGCCACACCGAGAGGAGCACTTGCTTTCCTCTGTGTGGCTCACTGAATTCCTTTGGTTGAGGCATTTTGCGAGCTGTTGCCTGAGAAGTGTAGTCACCACTGTTTCTCTAACCAGGCACATCCCAGATCTGAGAGAAAAGAGAACCAAAGAACTAACGGAATGCCTGTGCATCTGAAAAGCCCACCAAAATGATATCTTCCCACTGAACATATTGCACGTTTTGATGAGGTCTTTCACTTCATAGTGAAGAGAAGACTTGGGGTGCCTCATGGTTTGCATTTTCCTTTTCAGCATTTCGCAAACACAGACAGTCATATGTGCCAGGCTTTGCTTTTCAAACTTGACAAATATTAATAAGGTTTATTTTTACACATAGCATGTTTTCTTCCAATACAAACCATTATATATCTATATTTTCATATAGATATATGTATAATATTTTTTTTAGGCAGAAAAAAATGCAAGCAATTCCAGCATCTCACTGTTTCCCAGGGTTACACGGCATGGGGCGGAGGGAGAAGCACCGCCATCGCTGGTACCTGCACCTGGGCATGTGGATGCAGAGATTGCATAGGCTCATGACAACATATCAGAGACCTTGTCTCCTGGTGAACTCAAGCAGCCCCCGATAAAACCCAACTGGCTGGTTCTAGGCAAATAAAATACTCAGTCACAGCTCCAGTTTAAGATAGCTTATTAAAGAAAACTAGACATTAAACCGAACAGACTGTTAAGTTGGCCTAAAGGGGAGCAGAGGAGTCCCATTCACTATCAAGGATTTCCCTGAGTGGAGGATGAGGCTGTGAGGCATCTATGAAGAAGTACAAACTCCCCACCTTGGTACACACTCACAGCGGCTGTTGCTATGCTTGGAACATAGGCTAGACTGACATCAGATTATAGAATCATCACAGGAAAGCACACGAAGCGTGATGGAGGCCTTTAAGATCCTCTGGCTCCCATCTTTCATACATCAATAGCCTCGGAGAGACTTGATCAAGAGCTATGACTTTCTCCAAGCTGAGACAAACCCACTGACTTCACTGGCATCCTGGCCTCTGACCTTTGGGAAGTCATCTAGTCCTTTGAAGGAAGTAGGGGCCAATGTTGCAGAAAATTGAACATCAGGGTCCAGAGGGCTTAAGTCCCTGAGAATCAATGTGGTTATACAGCTGAGGAAGCTGAGCTGGTGGTCCCTCAGTGGATCTCCCATTTGGTTTCATAGGCAGCAATTCTTCCCATGCAGTTTGGACATAACTTATTTTTCTGCTTTGGGGACGAGGTGGGAAGGATACCCAGATTGTCCCTGTCTGGACATTCATTGTGACTGAGGGATGCCTGAGTGTTCTGTGGAGGTGCTAGTGCCCACACTATATATATGCATTTGTAGTGAGACAACTCCATTGCTGCTCATAATTTTAATGTTTTCTAGGTTTCCTTCTTTTCATTAAATCAAGCATATCCACTCTACCAGCCCATCATGCCTGCAGCTCTAATACTCCAGTGTTCACAGAGTGGGCAAGTTTCAAAACATATTTTGCGGACAGATTTGTCACCGTAGCAGTGTTGACCTCAGGTGCAGCTTTGGGGCACATGTACTCAATGGAAGATTAACATTAAATCCACACAAGAGGCCGAGCACCATTATGTTATAAAAAGAAGGGATTGGGCTTTTTATTTTCTACCAACAAAAATCACATAGTCTTGTAATAAAAGATAACTTATTGGGTTAATTAATTAACTGTTAAATGCTTTCTGGCGAGGCTGAGTATCAAGTCCAACACTTTACACATATCAGGTAAGTGCTCTGTTATTGGATTATTTCCCAAATGAATTCACATGTTTAGATGAGTTATCTACTTTGCCTTTACTTCTTCTCCTGCTGATTTGGCTTGATGAAAAATGTCATCAGCAACTGCTGTTAATCTATTAGAGGCCTTGCAAACCAGGAATGAAATTTGTTGGTTGCTGATCAGAGGATTCTGTGTCATTGACCACTCATATAAGGCAGAGACCAATGAAGTCTTGCCGGCTCAGAGCTCCCCAACATGGTACTGGAGATCAGTATGCCTCTTGCCAATGAGAGCTAATTTATTCACAACTCCCTTTTCTTTCATCACCACCACGAGGATATAGTTACTACCTGGGAAGGAGATCCTGCCATTGCAGTGTTGTGGTGGAGACCCACAGCTATGTTTTAGACTACATATAACGAAGAGAAGAGCTACGTCATCTCATCAACAGGTCAAGCAAACTAAAAGAAGAGACAGCCAATCATCTCCCTTTGTGTAATTTACATGCAGAGGATACATGAGTTTTGGAGTGACTACAGTTTGGCATGCTTTTTGATACCCTATACCAGAAAAGACTGGAATTTTGTCTTGTGTTCATCATACGGCATCAGCAGTGGGCTGATGCTGCCAATACTGGCAGAATAGATCCTTCTGTCTTTACAGTGATTCGTTGTAAGAAGTAAATGGTAAATGTGAGATATGAGTCATTTGTCTATACAGAGTCACACTAGAAGGAGCTATTTGTAATAGCACAACCCTTTCTCTTCTTTTCAAGTCACCTAACATGAAAGAGCTAGACTGAGATGAGGTGAAAACACAGCTGGAGTTTTCAAATGATTCTAGTTTCAAATTGACCTCCAAGCTGTGAATATGGAATAAGGAAACGTGAGTGGAGGAAATGGAAAATAATATCAGTACATTTAATAGTGAGATGTACATACATAATTGAATGTATATTCAAATATATATTTTAATATAGAATTGGTATATTATTTAACATTCAATGATACTATGTATTTTTATTTTTTAGCTTGGGTTTCTGTACATTTGGGAACTCATAATGAAGTAGTAATACATTTAATGCTAATCAGATGTTGTCATGCTGTTATAAATCAAAGATGCTGTTCACCTTATCTGGTGCTTTAGATGTCAGAGGGGTCAGAACAGCTATAGAAATGTCAGCTATTTCTTAGCTTTGAACTCTGATATCAGACTTTTACTGTAAAGCAGATGCTGTTGTTCCCAGAATTATCCTTGTTGAGGTCCATACTCTCTTGAGGTATTTCTGAAGTTACTCTCTTCCCCACACACATGCATATGAAATGGTGTTTATCATGGGTTTGAGCCTTTCACTATTGAGAATGAACTTCTCCTCATGCATTTATTGCTCATTTATATATCATTTTGGAGAACTATATTTCAAAGTATTCTTAATTGTGCTTCTCTTCTTTTTATCAACAGTTCTTTACACATTTTGAATACATACCTGATAATTGATTTATAAATATTTCCCCCACTCTTTGGATTGCATTTTCAATTTGTCAATGATATTCTTTGAAGGACAACATTTTCATTTAATTAGGCACAATTTACCAGTTATTCCTGATTAAATCTATTCCTTAAAAAAAGAGATATACCAAAGTTCCATATGAATTAGACATTCTTTAGTGGAGATATTAAATCAAGGCCTTGCTTGAGAGTGTGGGGATTGTGGAAGCTACCATCCAAGAGACTAGGGAGCCTTTGACTAGCTCTATTTAAGTGGGGGTGGGAAAGCCATCATTTGGTTTACAACAGGAAAACTTTTCTGTGAGATTCACCTCTCCCTTTGAACCCACGTTAGCCCTGATTCCTTTTAGGTCCTGTCACTTCTTGGCTGGCCATAACATTGTTTGCTCTTGTTTCCTAGTACTAAACTTAAGGCCTACAGTGCACATGTGAGACCTATGTAGTTTTGCGTTGTGGAAAAGGCAATAGGAAAGAATGTAAGAGCTGGAAAAAGTGGGGAAGGGCTGTGACATGTCACAGGCATTGTGACTCAAATTCATAGCAGCTAGGGATACCTCTACAGCATCCATCAGCAAACAGCTGGCGAATGAAGAAGGGTGCAAGGGAGCCCCACTCCCCACTGCTGGACTATTTGTACTGACTCAGGAGAGTCATTGCCCTCAGCTGTGTGTCCCTACTGGTGGCCCCAACAGCAGTCACACAGACAACACAGGATAAACAAAACAGGTCATACAACAGAACTGAGAGTTATAAATCTACAACACAGGCTGGGAGAGAGGAGGGGGAATTAGTAGAAACATAAAGGAGACACAGAAGTGAAGAGGCAAGAGTAAGCCTTGAGCACATCCTTCCTTCACAGCACCCTTGCAGGTTCTGCCAGTCAGCTCCCACAGCCTCATGGCTTAATTCTTTCAATTCATTCTTTCCCAATTTGTTTTGAGAAGTGCATACACGACAGGGTTCTGCATGATGCTGCAGTTTTGTGTGCCAGTAAAGCAGGAAATGCCAGTATAATATTTCCTTCCTGTTGCTTCTTTCATGAGATGTGTTAGATAGGAGACTCTCTCTCTCTCTCTCTCTCTCTCTCTCTCTCTCTCTCTCTCTCTCTCTTTTACTGACAGTTACTTGTGATAATGTCTCACATCTTATAGTTGCTCAGTACGTGCTGAACAAACACAGTTTATATTCACTTACTGAGATCTCACACTGTGTATGACTAAGGTAGAGGCAATAATGAGACCTGCAGACACAAGACTTCTAGCCTCTGCACTGTCCAAAAGTTCTTTTTAATTTTAATTTTAATTTTTTAAAAATTTTATTAATTTATTCTTGTTACATCTCAATGGTTATCCCATCCCTTGTATCCTCCCATTCTTCCCTCCCTCCAAGTTTCCCCTTATTCCCCTCCCCTATGACTGTTCCTCAGAGGGATTACCTCCCCCTGTATATGCTCATAGGGTATCAAGTCTCTTCTCAGTGACCTGCTGTCCTTCCTCTGAGTGCCACTAGGTCTCCCCCTCCAGGGGACATAGTCAAATGTGAGGCAGCAGAGTACATGAGAAAGTCATATCCCTTTCTCCACTCAAGTGTGGAGACTGTTCTGACCATTGGCTAGATCTGGGTAGGGGTTTAAAGTTTACTGCCTGTATTGTCCTTGGCTGCAAACTTCTTGAATTCTTTCTATGTGCTCCATGAATGCTAATTTGGAGACAGTGCTCAGAGTTCCTTATGTGCTTTTACTCCTATCTTCTACTCAACTGGACCAGTTTCTGATTAAGACCTACTTGTCTCCATCCATATGACCCCTTCCAGAATGTGGAGTTTTCTTCTTCAGGTAACTGGCTTCCGTTTCATTTTATCTCCCCAGGGGCTCCTTTGGTACCTTGGTATTCACACATGATGTTTTCTGGTCTGTTCACACCATGTGTAAATCCTTGTATGGATCTCAGACTCCATACAAGTGAAATATGACCCAGTCCTGGAGTTTAGACACTGGACAGAACGTGATCTGTTACACACTCAGTCCATTTTGTCTGATGCATCAGAACACGTGCTTCTGGGCACATCCTTTCAAAATGAAGTCAGACATCATCTCTTCTGGTGAGCCTATTCTTAGCCTACATTGTTCTTAGCAGCTTAATTTCTAGGCCATGTGTGTGCCTGTTTATTAGTCTCTGATCTCCATGAAATCAGACACAGTGCCTCATGTATGACCAGGGTTCCAGTACCTGATATGTTTGTTACTTTTCTTTTTCTTTTTTAATAAATACACATTGAATGGAAAGATGTAAGGTTGCCTATATGAATATAATCTCCAGAAAAGTATTGCTGGTCTTATCACCAAATGTCATGTTATTTTCCCATACATAACTCTAAATTTAGAAACATCCTCTACACCAAATCTTTCTAAATAAAAAGAAATTTTATGAGCTTTTGTTTCTAGTTTTTGATCATCATGAAGTGAAAGACAGTTGACATTCCAGCCGAGGAGAAGACCTTTGAAGGCATCTTCGTGGTGCATCTCATATGAGGTTCCCTTTGTATTTGGGGACTACAGAGATGGCTTTCCCCACTACATCTCCCAGAGTTACTCTAGGGCACCAGAGACCTGAGGTCAGAAAGTGATAACTTAGAGTCTTTTCTGGACCTTTTCTTTTCTAGACTACTGTGCTTTTCTAGAAAAGTTTATTTTCTAGGCTACCTTCAGCTTGAACATTTTCTCTTGATCTGGTTTGCTTATAAAGTCTATAGGAAAGGGCTGTATAATGTTTTAGCTCCCATGGAAGGTGCTCGTGGTAGCCTTGGTATCCAGCTACAAGAAGTTGTGACTTAGGGACAGCTTACTGTTGATTTAAAACAATCTTTAGAGGACAACAGGCTCAGCAAACCTAGGGCTTTCCCACTTACTCTGAGCAGGTCTGTTTCAAACTTGAGTCTGCACTAGGAGTAGCAGGCTCAAAGGCTGTTTTTACTGACTTTTGGACCACCCTCGCATCACCTCTGGGACATATCTTGTGCCTGGCTTTGAGCATCTGTCACTCCACTTGCCTGCTGCTCATAGGGCTCTGACTGTGGGAAAGTTACTGCCTTTCATGTCCTTATGTAGCATTCCTAGTCCTAAAGGACATAAGAATAATACTTGGACTGCATGGGAACAACCCATGTACATAAACCAATGCAATTTGTTTCCTATATTGTTAAAATACAGATCTACTCATCATAAGAGGAGGCCCTTCTTTTACAAATTTTTTTGTATTTTTGATAAATTATAATCATATATAATATAATTATAGTGCACACACTGGTGTTATACTATATACATATGGTGGGGTGAGTGAATCATGCTAATTTGCATATTTACCATCTTAAACAATTATCATTTTTCTTTTTAAGAAAGCTCTTCCTTGGGATGCCTTCAATGCTCTGGATTTGGGAATTCAGAGAGACTGCTGTCATGTTTGGAAAAGATAGAATTATGTTTTCCCTAAATCTAGGGATGAGGAGCATAGATTTCTTTGAATGTGAGTTGAAATTTTGTTTTATTTTTCTTTAAGAAGGCAAAGAGTGGTATTTAGATAAATATCATTTTGGTGACATTTCTTTAAAATATCCACATAAAGTCTTCCAAAGCCTGACTGTAGCATTTTCTTCCTCTTATAGAAATAAAATCTATAGGACTTTGGACCAGTTCCTATAAGCAAAGTGCAATAATCAACAACACAATTTTCCTTATTTTCATGAAGAGAAAATGAAGTATCACATCCAAGTGATCTTTTAAATGCACTTTTTGTGTAAGAATCTGGCTTACTTTTTCATATTCCTTATGGCAATAAATCTGCTTTCCACTCAAAGCTAAAGGGATGTCTAATGAGGTCTTGCTATGAGAGGAAGCCTGAGGCTTCTGCACCCAGAAGACCCAAGGGTAATTCATAACAGTGTTATAGCTGTTACTCCAGGAAATGGAATAACAAGGGTCAGAATGTCCCCTTTGTTTTCTGAATTAACAGTCCAGAAATTTCTAAGAAGCCTATCAGAGGATTCTAGTATCATTTGTACCTTGTTATCCAAAGCCCAGACATGTGCAAATAATGCCAGTTCAGGACCCAGTCAAGTGAGGCCACTGTTAAATCCCACCCTAGGGCAGAACTCACAGTTTCCAAATACTATCTGTATGGAAAATGTGTTAAGGATGAAAAGTTCTGTGAAAGTCTTTGTTTGGCCTTTGCACCTTGTGTCCTGCCATTTCAAGCTCTCTGAGAAGAAGGAAAGAACAGAAACAGCAAGGCACTCCTAGTGCTGGCTGATCATGCAGGACACATTTACTGATCTTAGGACTTTACCCTTGACCTTTGGCAAGTAGGAGTGAGTGGTGTCATTAAGATAGTTTTTGTAGTTGGGGACTTAACCCAGGAATATTTAAACCTGGAGCCCCCCTATTTTCTGTGTGTGCTTTGCCTGGTTCCCAGTGCCTCAGCCTTGCTGTTCTGCTCCTAATACTGGCTCACAGCTTAAGAAATAGATTGTGGTCTTCATTTTCTTGGGATGAGGTGTGCACAGGTGGTCAGCTGCGGCTGAGCCTTCAGGTACATCTACAATTCCAGGGGACTTGATAGAAGTCTCTGAATAGACTACTGAGAACCCAAATAGCAAACCACTAGCATCGGACACCTAGTTCCCAATTCCTGGTCCAATTACTCCCGCGATCATAATTATGGACAAATGTATTCTTACATTGACATTCTCCTGTCTGAGAAGCCTGGCTAGATTCAGGACTGTGTCACTCAGCTGAGGAAACATGTTGGCATTCAAGTCTTTACAACCTGGGCCATTTTTAGTGAATCAAGGCAGCTGTGCATCTTGTGCTGGTTGCTTAAAACAATGTGGTGCATGTTGTTTACATATGACAAATTTAAAGCCACCTGATAGGAAGTAGATTGCCGATGGAAATTTCAGCCTTAAAATTTTGTGTCCATGGTGATATATTCAAGAGAAATGCAAACACCAATCCTGACTTTGTCAGGTTAGGGTATAATAAATGCAGGGACATTTAGGAAGGGGAAGGGACCCCTGATTCACTTGTGAGTGAGAGAGAGAGGAGCTGACACATTATGGTTTGCTAATGGGGACACAGGCGGGGGTGAACGCAAGTAGCCCTAGCACCAAAATCATTGAGCCAAAATGCCAGGTTGTGTTGCTGGAGAGGTAGCCACTGTCCCATGTTCGAAATGATCTTGGCTTCACAGCCTGGAAAATTTGAACCCAAGAAGAGAATGAGGAACATATACAAGGACCCAAATTACCCAGTTTCCCCCACCTCAAACATAAAAGGTACTATTTTTCAGAAATGTCAGTGCTATAAGAGAACACAGTTTATGTTGATGTGCCTGTGTGTACATGCTTCTACATGTACGTGTCTTCTTAATCGAAATTTGGGGGAAGTTTAAAATGTAAAAGATGATCTAAATTTTAATCCTTTTCAAGGAGAGAAGTAACTGTGAGTTGCTGATAAATGACCTCTGACTGAGGCTTTAATGATTGGTGCTAGAATGATTTGCTCAGATACAATTATATAATACTTTTATTCCATAGTTTTAATTATCTGTGTGTGTGTGCAAGCATGTGTGCATGTATGTGTGTGTGTGTGTGTGTGTGTGTGTGTGTGTGTGTGTCAGGGTGGGGGGAATCAGAGATTGGCCATGAAGGCTTGATCCCCTGTAGCTGGAGTTACAGAGTGTGAAACTGGCCAAAACGGAGACAAGAAACCACTTTCTAGGATGACCATGTCTGGAACGTTGGCAGTGTCTCCTTCCTCTCATTGTGGCCTTCTTAGTACACACTTCCAATTAGAATTATCCGGTCAATCCGACTCAGGAGCAAGTACTGAGGATGGCAACCCAGAGAAGCTGCCATACACAAGAAGCTTCGTCAAAACTCAAGACCTAAAGAAATTCTCTAAGGTATTTAAAGTGACGTTGCAACTACAGAGTAAAAAATGACCATGTCCCCTGGAGGGGGAGACCTGGTGGCACTCAGAGGAAGGACAGCAGGTCACCAAGAAGAGACTTGATACCCTATGAGCATATACAGGGGGAGGTAATCCCCCTCAGGAACAGTCATAGGGGAGGGGAATAAGGGGAAACTTGGAGGGAGGGAAGAATGGGAGGATACAAGGGATGGGATAACCATTGAGATGTAACAAGAAAAAATTAATTTAAAAAGTGTTGAGTCTAATACTTCACCACCTGGAATTCACAGGAGGAGTTTGGGGATCCTTGAAAAGTTTGGGGGCTGCATACTTTCCCAAGATCTGCCACTGAAGTCCTGTATTGATGACATGTCATCTCAAAATAAGCATGCATATGAATAGATACCACAAGGCTGGCCATGCTATAAAAAATATCCAGTATCTTTGCTTGGCTAGAATTAAGTTACTCCAGGACAACGAGGCTTCTTTGATGTCACAGAGCAGTGATATCACTTACTGATGGCAATTGGGATATAGCACTGACAAACTGTAAAGCGGGCCTTTAGCAAGCAACCAGTGCAATTTTTTTAGGAAAGAAAAAGAACTTTATAGGTACAAATGTCATTATGTCAAAATAATGAAAGCTGTCCTTTGTGACCTAAGTGAAAATAATTGGCAGAGTTTAATGAAGAAAATTCACTATAGACAGGATTATCCCAGGCATTGGAAAAGTAGGTGCTGGGATCAGCGTAAAATAAATCCCACTTTTCTTCCCTGAATTAGGAAATTCAGTTGTGAAAAATTCATGTATTTACTGTTGCTCTTCAGACCTATTTCTAATTGTTTAAAGTGTTGCGTTCAGTCAAGTCCCGGAGATACCAGCCTCTGAACACATCTACTTAGAGGTAGAAACAAGATCAAAACTTCAAGGCCAAAAGGTAAATTAGTACGATCCTGCCCCAAAAAAAAAAAAAAAAAAAAAGGACTGGAGAGCTGAAGATGCAACTCGTTGGTTGAGTGTTTAGCTAACACATTGAAGGCTCTGGTTTCCATCACCACTATTATAAAACAAAGAAAGAGATAAACAAATTTCATCTATAATCACTCAATGGTTCCTGTTTGTCAGACCACAGTTTGTGACTTGCAATTAGTAACTTAATCCATGGTTATAGAAGAGTCCAGTCGATTTCATTTTAAAAAGTTTCCATCAGTAATGTGTGTAAAGTAACCGCAGGCTATATGGTGTCCATTTGCCAACTTAAACAAAGATCTCTAGATCTGTAATTCTGTAGAAGCCACATCAATATAAATAACTTTATCTCTTCTACTTACATCTACCCAAGAGCTTCAGGGAAAGGAAGGGCAATTAGTCAAAGTTAATGGATCCAATTGTCTGTTTAATCCACTAAGCACTCCATGAAAGGCTTCAAATCAACTAACCTTTCTGAACAGAGTGAAAAACCAGACCCTCTAATGACTGCCTGGCTGAACTCAGCAGCTGTCTTCAGAGTCAAGCTCAAGGTAATCTGGGGTTATAACATCAGGAAAAGCCATGTTACTGAAAGAGTATAGATTAATTCCAGGGGATTTCCCCAGTCATCCATGTTTTCAGCATCAACCCAATAGATCCAGGGAACACTGAAACCCAATCTAATATTAAAACTATTAAAAACAAATTGCCCATGGAGAAAATTTTGCCTCTGATTTTCTGCATAATGATTGAAGCTGAACAGAAGTAGTAGACCCCGAGAAAGCATCTTCTCTTTTAATACCAGTGTCCAACATTTTGTGTGTTTTCAGTGGAAGTAAGTGGAACTTAATTTATGAGTAGGGACTGAGAATCCCATGCTTTGGTTTGGGGCAATGGAAAGGCAGGCTAAGAGAGTGGATTTGCTCTTCCTTTCCTTGTTGTCATGCTTTCTCATTCATGGCTTATCTCTTCCTGTGGATGTCACCTTAGAATTCCCTTAGATCAGTTTTCCTTTCCTTATTACACTGACCTATAATCATAGCAATGTATACACTGAGACTGGTGACGCATCCATATCTGCCCTTAACCAAAAGCTCCTGGGCATTCAGGCAGCCTTCTCCATTCCATTCCCCTGTGCCAACACTGGCATCTTAGCTAGCCAAGTGCAGCTACTCAGCAAGTAGTTGATGAATGAATGAACAAGCAAGGGACACTTATTCTTTTGAATGTGACAACTGAAATGAATTTGAACTTAGCATGTTCTTGTCTTATGGGCATGTGTATGCACATAAAAGGGCCTGGTGCTTAGTATTTTTTTTGGAGGGGTGCTTGTTCGAGACAAAGTTTCTCTGTGTAACACTCCTGGCTGTCCTGGACTCACTTTGTAGACCAGGCTGGCCTCAAACTCACAGAGATCCACCTGCCTCTGTCTCCCCAAGCGCTGGAATTAAAGGCATGTGCCACCATGCCTGGATCTGTTATTTAGTTTATAGCATAATTCTAGGAAAACAAAAATACAAGTAATAGCAAAAAACTAGGGAAGAAATCCTAGAGCCATTACTTGAGGAGAGCACAATGATCATGTTAAAGGAGAATGTTGAAAGTAGGCAAAGTGCAACATTGCTTGGGATAATAACTGGATCTTTATCTCTATGAAGTCAAACCTTAGCCACACTGAATGCTAAGAGAATGATATTCCATTCCATGGTTATTAAAGAATTAACTTCAAATGCTTTTACATTGTCATAGGATTACAGTTTAAATACAACACTTATTTTCTCCTGTGATGACTATGAACAGTACGTGTCCTCATCACTTGATAATAGGTCATACTCCTCGGATTTGGAAGAGAGTATTCTGAAGTAGCCATAGCTCACACAATAGATCACAGGCCTTGGCGTGTGTCTGTGGTGGTCAGAGCTCAGTGGGTTTGAGGGGGACTATTGATTTAGCTATTTTAATTCTGTCATTGTACACGAGCACAGTGAGCTGTGGATACACAAAATGTCTGAGTGAATAAGTTGGAAAATCAGGGCAGTCCTTTCATTCTACTATTATTCTACCATCTAAACTCTTTTTCTCAATGGTTATTCTATGAACACATTTGGGGACCTGCAGAAATTAATTTGAAGTTCACAAAACTTGTTGCCTATAAGGGCCAGTTTACCCTGAGGAGCTGGGCAGTCAGTAACAGAACTACAGGAGGATTTTAACCAGGATAGCTATTACATGAGAATTCTTTCTTTTCTTCCAAAAGATATGGAGAGCTGGTTTTAAGAAATCTGCCAGTGGGGTCTGCAGAAATCAGAGTACCCTTGCGATGTTCCTGTTTCACCCCTACCAGCCCAGCCAGAACCTCTCCTAGCATTTCTTTTTCTTATCATCTCAACATTCTTCAGTCCAAATGGGACTAAGTTGAATGGATCCTTGCATATTTCGTCACTAGGTACATACTCAAGTGAGAACAGTTAGCTATTTAAGGAAGGTAGAATGTTTCCTGTGGTCAATTCCTAGAGCTACTGTAGAATATTCTAAGTATCCTGTGAGAGCCAGATACTCATGAGTCTCAGAATACACAGTGACACACACACACACACACACACACACACACACACACACACACACACA
>OU015748.1:81831524-81844036 GCA_907169655.1 Acomys percivali | reverse complement strand
ACACACACACACACACACACACACACACACACACACACACACACACATACACACACACACACCACAGACACATACATACATAGATACATACATACAACACACACACACAACTTCTAGGTTTGACTAGCTTGAAAAATACAATAGATAGTAGAAACTCTGAATAAACTTAGAACACTAAGGTGAAGATATTGAAAAGAAATGTTTTTTGGGGTGGTTAGACTTAGCTTGGTTCTAATTCCAGCTCTGCTTTTCAGTACATATCATTCAGAGAGTTAATTGGGGTCTCATACCCATAAGTGCTTTTCTTATGTGTAAGTCAAGTGTCAAGGTAGTGACTGTGTGAGACTGCTATGAGCATTCACTGGAAAGAATGGACACAGTGCTAGTGACCTTCCTGTCTGTTGTATGCATTATAAAAATCCCATTTTTACTGAGAGTCACCAGACACATACATTAATTTCAAGATAACAATGTTGATCCATTGGGTAGAAGTGACTAATGTGTGTTTTTGGAAATGTCAGTAGTGTTTTTTCCTCTTTAAGTAAGTTTTTTAAAAGGCTGTGAGGAGTAATAGACTAGTATATGGAATCTCAGGCCATCCTGCATGTACAAGGAATGGGTGGGATGAAGGTGACCATTCTATGTTAGTTGGAGGCAGAGTCCAGACTCCAAAGAGGAGCCTTGCTTCTAAAAGCATAACTCCATGTTTCCTGACATTTTACTTGCTATAAAAATCCAATTAAAATTATTAATATCTTCACAAACATTTAATAGCAATGTAAAAGCTTCACCCTTGCCATCTTCTTACAAATATCCAATTTAATATACATTTTGTCTGTTAAGTCCATTTCAATCCCTACAATCCATTACCCTGAAGGCAGTCTAAGCAGTCTCTTAAAAGTCTAAATCAGATCACACCACTGCCCTGCTTAAACCTCCACATCACTACCCTGGGAATAAAACACAGGCTGCACAAGCTTGAGAAACTAAGCTTTCATTTGCTCTGTTTTCTCTTGGAGTCTATATCTCCTCTGTTCACCCTGCTCTAGCCATGAACATTTTCTGTAACATACTATAGTGTTTCCTCCCTCAGAGATTTTGTGCTGTTTCTTCTGTAAAATACACTTATCCTGGTAATTTATGGTGAGGGTCCTTTAGCACTTGAATTGAATCTTCAGGAAGGTAATTTTGAAAATCTCCCCTGCAGACAGTATGGTTCCTCCCTAGTCACATATCCTTCCTTCTGAAATACCACTCACAAGTTTTGGTTAATCTCTGTACCCGCCATTCCCCTGAAACCTAAGTTCTTGAAGGACAAGAACAAAAGACAAAGACTTGTGATTTCACAATTAGCTTCCCCACATCGAGACAATTGACCTGTTAAGTCATGATCTTAGGCATTCAATCCCAGAGAGAGATTTTTGAGACTGTCTCAGAAGAGCAAAATACAATATTTAATGTAAAACCAAAACATTCTTTCAAGCTCAGTTTTTTTCTTTCCTTTTGAGATTCCCATAACCCTCACTTCAGATTTGTGCATTCTTTAACAAATACTCAGTACATCGATTTTGCTCTACCAACTTCTACTTTTGTAATCTTACGTTCTGGCAGCACCCTTGTCTTCTAGATTTCTTACTTTCCTACTCTTAGAAACATGGGGCATGGGTGGATCAAGTGGTGACTGAACCAAGGTCCAGGAAGGACTATCAAGACCCTGGGCAGAACACTTGCACATGTCTGGACTCAGGGTTGCAGAACATTGGTCTTCAGGATGCTTAAGACCAAACTGTTTGTCAGTATCCAGCCAGGCTCAAGTCATCCATTTTAGCCCATGTGGATGGACATATAGGAGCAGAAAAGATGCCTAGCATGAAAATGAAGCACACTGGAACAAAGAAACTCACCAGAGGGTCAGGTGAAATCTCTTAGAGATTTTACTCATTTCTGTAAGCCACTTGTAGATGACTAAAATGAAAAAGAGGGAGTGGGAACACTAGAATTGGATTTTTGAGAAGCCTAGATTCTTCTTTAATCAACCATGACAACCAGGCTTCTGACTTCACCATCTCCCAACTCTATATCTTGTCAGTGATTTGCTTCAGTCTAGTTCCAGTAGGCAATTGTGAATGTCCATGTCATTGCTGATGATTGCTCATTTTGAAAATGATGAACTTTCTGGGTTTCCAAGACATCCTAGCCCTAGGTGTCTCTCTGGTTGCTTTGATTCTTAACTTATTATAATTGTTCTTTGCCTTCTATATCATATTCCTCAAGGTGGGATTGTCTCATATTCTCAGCTTTGCTTCCTGTGATATCCATGCTTACCATTTCATTTGTCCATTGAACAAATTAATCATGTCATGCCATTTATCAGATATAATCTTATTTTTGGACCAGATAATGGTGAGAAAAATAGATGTAACTCCCATCTTTCTGGAACATACAAAACACTAGCTGACTTTATCTCTAAAATGTTTTTTCTTTTATTTTTTTCTTCTTATAGTTGGCTTTACAATAGATACTCAACTAATACTCATTGAATGGCTATGTGAGTATTTAGCTATATGAACATCTGCTGTATACTCAACACAAAATAGGACACAGCTATATAATATCATTAAAAATATTCCTAAGCACACATTATGAATCAATAGAAGTCAAAACATCTGGCCAATTTGGCTGGAAAATTCCCAACAATGCATAAGTATGTTTTATCTATATTATGCAAACACCAGCTTGTCTGGCTTCTGTGGAATTGACTGCATATTTTGGCACAGTGTAGGCTCAGCCAGACCAGTCTTTATCTCTTCCAGGGACACATTAAGTCTTTGAATTGAGCATATGGCTCACTGATTTCTAGAATTAAGCAGAAGTATAAACTCTGAATGGTTGTGATCATTTTAATTGGCTCAATCATTTCCAAAATGTTATTAGTGTCACATGTTTATTCACAGATATCAGCACACATTTCCTGGATCTTTAGTATGAAGACATCAAGATAAATTGAAAATATTCACATTGAAGATGGCACAGCTAGGTTATATGAATGCGAAACTCAGGCATTGTGCAAAATATACAATAAAAATATATTGACTATTTTGACATCTTATATAGTAACCATTTGATATCATCAGCAAATATCTTTAAGAAATTAGCAAATGAATGTTTCAATTTCTCATAAAAGCTTTACCAGGTCAATCAAACATGAAATGAAACTATACATCTCTATTTCTTCCATTTTGGCTCTCAGTTATTAGCAGCAAAGGCAGCTATAACTGATATTAGATAAGTAAAGAATTATCCCAGTTCCCCACAGTCAGTTTGAATACAGTTTCCAAAAGGAAAGATAAAAGCAAAACAACTAGGAAAAAGACTTTAATATGAAATTACCGAGGCATGTCTGGGTTATGATGTAGCTGTCTCCTCTATAAAAACAAACACTTGGGCTCCAGCTCATAATAGGCAGAGGAAACAGAAGGGACACTTTCATTTGGCCATGCACACACATGAAAAAGTATACATGCCAGTCTTTTATATATATATAAGATTGCAAGATGCATGTTAGGTCAGGGATAGAAAGTCGGCACTGGGATTGTTGATGGCCTATGTAGGTATAACACTATTTTATGTGTAAATTAGATGCTCACAAGAGAGTAGTGAAAGTCTAAAATTAAACATTACAAGGCATGCTGGGTTGGTTCAATCTGCAGTTTTTCTTGGTAGAATCAAATACATGCACTGTTTCATAGCTCCTTCACACACATCTTCAAGAACAGAGAAAAGAGTGGAGACTTTCAGCATTTAATCTGTTCCACTTTAAAAGACTTTCAACACACAGATTTCTCTAAGCTATAACCTAATAAAAATGTTTAGGTCTATGGGTATACAAATAAGTAAATCATCATGGTAGTGCAACATATGGTAGTTCAATCGGCGCACTTAAGGGGCAGAAACGGGAAGGTCTCTGTTAGGTTTAGGCTAGCCTGGTCTACATAGCAGGTTCCAGGTCAGCCAATGCTACATAATGAGACTGTCTCAAAACAAAACAACAAACAAACAAACAACAGCAACAGCAACAAAATCACCCTTCAATATTTTCATAAAAACTCAAATACTGTTGGTTTGGTCTATGTGCTTTATAATACTCTTGGCCTGTGTTTGGTTTGGGAACTTGTCTGAAACATATAAACCCCAGACATAGGGTTATTCCATTTGCTTCTTTTAATAACCATGGTAGAGTTAGACTGGTTAACATAACTTTAACTCTATGTGCTCTATCCAGATGGATAAAGGGAAAACACTCATAAGAACAGGTACATTAGAGGGGCACACTGGTGTTCGCCTGTGATCCTAGCACTCAGGGAGGCAGAGGCAGGCAGATCTTTGTGAGTTCGAGACCAGCTGGGTCTACAAAGTGAGTACAGGACAGCCAAGGCTACACAGAAAAACCCTGTCTTGAAAAAAACAAAGCAAAGCAAAGCAAAACAAAACAAGTGCTTTGCTGGAGCTCTGAGCGGGAGCTCTAGGCTGGCTTTCTATTTGGGTTCTGGACCTTGTTACATCTCACCTCTGTGTTGCCTCTCAGAGCTGGAGTATCTCACTGAGATTAATGTGATACTGTTATCTGAGTAAATAATTTAAAAAACGTTTTTGAATATTAGTGATTTGTTCCCTGTTAGCTGATTTTGTAACCATTTCCTTTATATAAGAGGCAAATTCATGCTATGGAAAACTAGTGTCACAGGACTGGGTTTGAAACTGCATGTGATTCTAGAGACACCCTACCCCAAGCACCACTCAGTGTTGGTTTCCCATTTCCCAGTAAAGGTGGCCTTCCTGATTTTGAGTTTCAAAGGAAGACTCAGATCTATGGGCTAAAGGGGTCATTCTCATGTATGTGACCATTTTAAATGATGCTGGACTTAACTTTTCCAATATGAGCAATTTGAGGAGGGGGTAGTTACAATTCTGCTTCAAAGGGTATTTATTTTTAGCATCAAAAAACGAAGAAGGTGTCAGGAGCTTGATATTTCTAACCTTTCCTGAAATTGCACACAGAGGTTAATTCTGTCCTGAGGAAATTTGCTTGATCATTTTCAATTATGGTGTTCAGTAGAGAAAAGGTTAAAGTGGAACCGATTCCCTCCGAGGCTACTGGTTGAAGATGCATGCAGACATGCACTTGTTGCAAACTGCAAGAAGGAAGAGAGGACTTACATTCTGTTTGCCAACGATGTTGTCGAAGGGCAGTTCTGGACTCCAGGATCCTTCTGTGAATGTTGCCCCACTGTTTCTCCGGTCGGAGCAGCTCACTGATTCCTTGACTATGTCTTCAGGCAAGGATAGTAAACTCTCCTCAGGCTGTTTAATCAAATAGGTCTCTATGTTGTGCTTCCTCAAAAACTCATTCCTCTCTTTACCATGGCCCTCTTCCACATTATAGTCACCATTGAGGCAATCCAGTGTGGCTTTGGAAATGTGAATTCTCCTGTATATGCAGAGAGGGGGTCATTAGAAGTCCTCAGACTGGCCAGTTATGGTTGTGCACGGGCTATAGCTGTAGTACATTCTGGAGGACACATTTCTCCTCCTCAGAAGTGAAGAGAAAAACAACAATGAAAGGAAAGCAGAAGTTCTTCATCCCAGGGCACTGTTCACACAAATGGTGCTGATGATAATCACAGTGAAAGGTGCCTTTCGGCTTTTCCTGCCACTCTCAACACTCTCTATGAGACAGGGATTTATTTCAGTGGAATTGGCTACACTGGAAGAACAAATAGCGTGGAATTCCGACTATAAGTAAATCATCTTAGAGCATGGCTCTGGTACTCTCTCAGAGCTTTCCCTAGCATTTCATGTTTTATATATCTGTTCCCTGTTTACACAACTTGGTTACAATCATCTTATGAACAAGGTTCAGTTTTTTTCCTTTTTTAATTAATTTATTCATATTACATCTCAATTGTTAGCCCATCCCTTGTATCCTCCCTTTCTTTCCTCCCTCCCACTTCCCCCCTACTCCCTTCCCCCATGTCTGTGACTGAGGGGGACCTCCTCCTCCTGGATATGCTCTTAGGGTATCGAGTCCCTTCTTGGTGACCTATTATCCTTCCTCTGAGTGTCACCAGGCCTCCCCATGCAAGGGACATGGTCCAATATGGGGCACCAGAGTTTGTGTGAAAGTCAGATCTTCTTCTCCACTTAACGGTGGAGAATGTCCTGTCCATCGGCTAGACTGGGTAGGGGTTCAAAGTTTACTGCCTATATTTTCCTTGGCTGGTGCCATAGTTTGAGGAGGACAGTTTTGTAAGTCCACAAGGATATGCAGAGCATCCTTTTTAGAAAATTACTTGAAGATATGATTTCCCTTCTAATTTGTATTGAAAGGAGCACAGAGCAATATGGAACATATAAGCTGGTAACTCTCAAGGCTCACTCACAAACTAACTCAACTCATCACAAACTAACTCAACTCATTTAGCTCACAGCCTAAGTTTCTTTTCTTCAAATGAAGTAATATGTGACTTTCTTAGGATCAAGCTCAATTTGTGGAAGCCTCACACTGTAGTTCCTTATCAGAAAGTAAGATACTTTCTGTTCTCATAACTGTCTAACTTAGTCAGGCACTTATTGTGCTGTACTGTGGTCTGAGAGAATAGGAAAATTATGATTTTGTTGCTTGATTGCTGGGTTTTAACTCCAACTCTTCCATTTTCTAGTTAGAAGACTTTGGGGGAAATTACTTAACTTTTCTGAGTCTATTCGTCTCCCACAAACATGGCAAAGGTAATAGACCTGCTTCATACTCTAATTGTGGTTATACAATAGTTGATTTGAGCAAAGTAGTCAAGGCACTGTACAGCAAGGACAACATAGTTTAAGTTGTTTGGAGTATTCTTCAAAATGCCTCAGAGATCTCACTGTGGTATGTCCCATGCCTCCTTAAGTCAGGCTCTCAAGAGAGAGTCTAAGTCTGAATCAGATCTCTGTCACAGATTCAGCCATTCAGAGCCCTTTGTCAGATATGCCTTCATTCCTGACCCCATGCTGTTGTTCAGCTATTCAGGTAATTGTCCTTTCTCTCAATTCAGCACGTGATTGCATGCCTCCCAAATTTGTCCTACTGCTAGATGGATTTATCTTAAATGTTTGCTAAGCCAACTCTGTGTTCCTCTGAGTAAATGAATGAATTAAATAGACTCATTCATTTACTCAGAGGAACACAGAGTTTCAAGTTTTCTGATTCCAAAGGCAATATATTCAAATGGACAATGAAGAGTTATTTCATTTTTAAGTTTCAGGGGTTTTTAAAGAGTGCATTGTATTTTCAATAGCACCTGTACTGCTCCTTCTGACCATTTAAGACATTCTTCCAAATTTCTTGCTTTCTGAGGAGAATAGTTCATTGCATAAACAAAATTACAGATGATACCTTTCTGCCCATTTACGGCATATTCTCCACATTGTCCACACATGTTGATTTCTAGTTCAAGATAATCAAGCAAATGTGTGGAAGCAGCTTGGATTCTCTTGAGTCACCTGCTAAATAAATTCATAATGTTTCCATGATATCTTACCTGAATACACCAAAGCTCATCTCCTGTAAAGAAAGGGGCTGAGCTGTTTTTGAAGATCAAGTTAAGATGTAGACCCAGCCTTTATCTCCTAGGCAAAATGAGCTTCCTAGGAGGATTTTGTAAAGTTGGAAGGGTGATTTCCTTTTTAAAATGACTTTAATAAATACCAAGTCCCCTTGGCATTTTGTCTGGATTCTACATTGTGTTCAGAGGGACTGATACTTAAGGCAAGGTTGTGTTATTTAATACCATTTCTTCTACCAAAGTTCTGATCAGAATACACTGGGATGCTTTTGATAAAAACTATGGTTCTGGTGTTTCTTTTTGAATGTCTTTGCTGCTAACCTGAGCTTTGAAGGGAGCCGTTTTCAGAGATGATGGTCCAGTGACTTCGTTTTCCCCTGAGGACCTGACTCTGTGCTCAGAGAATATTCTCATGTATTGCATGTCAGGTAAACCTGACATTTTCTTATGGTATAATCATGATAGTAAATACAATCTAATAATCTTGCAGCATTTATCTTGCTTAAATACTATTTTTTTTTGCAGCCAAAAGTTTGCTTGTCTCCATGAATTTATTCAAATGCTTTGATTGTTCCCACAGCCTTAGGTAGCAACCATTTCCTCCCTCCCTCTTTCTCTCTTTCCTCCTCTCACCATTATCTTTTCCTTTCTTCCTTCATCCCCTCTCCACTATGTCTGTCTTTTTTATTTTCTTTCTCCTTCTGAAGATGGGAAGGCTAGTATAGGGACAAATGAATACATACTGCCCAATTGTGGCAGCAGTGTTAAGTGGAGACAGGGCCTTTTCTTTCAGGATCCTTCTAAGACCCCATGACTGAATAACAGTAAACTGCTATAACTAGGTCCATAATTGGTGGCTCCTGAGCATGCAAGATGGCTTTTTTATGTGTTCTCCCACTTAACAAAAGCTCAAGAACGGTCATCTTTGTACAGTAGTGAGACCAGCAGTATCGCCATTACCAATAAAAAGGTGTGCTGCTTAGGTCCCATCCCAGGACACACAGATTTGGAAACTCTTGAGAGTGAAACCCAGAGATCGGTATACTATTTCAGTACTGCTTTCCAGCACACCACCACATTCAGAGAGTTCAGTACTGACCAGTCTTGGCAACTAAAGTTGGAATGCAGATGTGTTTTAAAAGAAAGTGCTGAATTTTTGGAATGGAGCCCACAGTCATGCATATATTGGTAGCCAATACGATTTATCCTTAGATGCCCATTAGAATTGATTTAAAAACTTAAAATTGATCCTAAACAGATTTCACTTTAAATGAGTCCAGATGAGGTCTGCTCATGAGTATTTTGTAATGCTGTGATTCTAATCAAAGAACCAATGCTTAGCAGGACTGAGGCATAAATGCCTCATCAGCTGCATAGTTTTTGTGGACTATTTTCTTAGAATCTTCAGGCCAGTACTGTGCAATGCTTTACCATCTGACCTCCTGAAACACTGCTTCCTGGATTTCTATCTTTGAACTCTGTACACAGAAAACCTTGTATCACAAAGTCAGACAATGAAAAAGTTAGGCAAGGAAGGGCTTTGCTTTGCTTACCCAGGGATTCCTCCAGATTCGAGTTTGTTTGCAATGTCTACATCCCAAGACCAGACATCAAACTGCCATTTCCTCAGGCCCAACACGCCACAGAGCACGGAGCCCGAATGGATTCCAATGCGCATGTCAACATCATGCTTTGTTCTGGATCTCACATACCTGTTGACAGGTGAGTGGAGAGATAAACTCATCAGGCCAAGATGACCATCAGTGTGACTAGGTGGCAGAACCAGAACTATCTATTCCATACATTTATCTCTTACTTGTTCAAATGCCCCCTTTTCCATGAAACTTTCTGGGTTCCCCAATAGCTGGAAGGATTCTGTTCTTGTCTGAAAATCCTTAGATTTGCACAATACTTTTCAATGCTACTATTAACCTTCTCCCCTAACTTACTTTGTAGCTAGATTTTTAAAAAATGAATCCATTGCTCTGAAGAGAACACTTGAAAGTGGAAGTTTGAATATGTTTCCATGTTCACAGGGATCTTGTTGTCAAACCCAAGCTCTATAATTTATCGAAAAATTTTCACTGAATGTCTGTAACTTGGCTTAAAACAATATTTACAATTAAGAGATTTGGTGACTGAATGTGAACCCATTTACTAAAGAGAGACAAATGCATCGTCTTCTAGGGAGATTATAAGAATAACTGATGGGTTCAAGGAAGAAGAAAATTTACCAGACAGACTTACATGGCACTTTATTATAACTGATTAATCAGACATTACTATTCTTAAAGTACAATTTTCAGTAAATATCCTCAGCTGTTGGCTGTTCTTCTTCCTCGTTACAGGCTCAGGGACCCAGTCTGATCCTGGACAAGGTATCTCACAGAACATTTATGATGAACATGTTTCCATCTGAGAGAGCAGGTTCTGTTTCTTGTTCTTGGGGTAAGATCTCAACAAGTGTAAGCATTGCATGGCTATTTAACCAATGCAATTCATATCTCACTTACTACTTCAGCATAAATTATATTATCATGGCTGACAAACCATCTGTCTAAATTTACATCTTTCTCATTACATGATTGTCACTATGGCTTAAAGCTTAGTATCATGTATTCTAATGCCAGTCTGTTGAGTTTGTGTCTTACTCTGTTCATCACTGGCTGCATCCCCTTGCGAAGTTATTTGATTGCTTTTCACTCCTTCTTCCTGCCATGCTGAGATGTGAATAATAACAATTTTCATGATTAATTGAGGAGAGAGAGAGGGGAGGTGGCAGGATACTGAGGACAACTTGGTTTCTGATTGCAGATGAAGGCCCTACATGTAGGAAAATAGGTTTCCTGTAGCCACAGAGCCAATACATAGGATTTCAGCACTAAACTGGTACCACAGAGCCTCCTTAAAAGAACATACAATGTCTGGTGTAACCTCCTGGGCAGATAGCCTAGGCTGACCTAGAGGTTCAATGATTATAGAATGAGGCTGTGCTTGTGTTGCTATGAGCCCCAAAGGGGGATAACAGATGTTAAAGTAATTTGCCAATGAATATGAGGGAGCATTATGCAGCATGCTGTGCTAATGTCATTAGGTAATTAACACTATGCAGGAATGCACTGGAGTGTCTTAATGAAAAGAGAGATTTTTCATTTTCTTCTACAAGATGAAAGTCATAAGGATACTTAATATTTCCTTACCCCATTGCCTCTATTTTATTATGCCTGGGATCTGATTTAAATAAAAGCTAAGAAGAAAACTATGCAAAAGTAATGAATAATGCATGGCACAGATCCTCTATACAAATCCACCAATAGACTATTTCAAGACCAGCTCTTGATGGAGGTCTGTGCAGCTTGAGTTCAAAAGGAAGTTATGGGCAGCACTTGCTCAGCTCTTCCAAAGAGGACCTACAAGCATGTTGTAATATGTCCAACTAGCCATAATGAAGAGACAGGAATCACTTTCCTGTATGATCAAAACCAGCACCGTCTTTCTTCTCCATTGACGTGTGGCTCCTAACGGCAGGAGCCTATCATGTTTAGTGAGCAAAGCATTTAGCACTTATGAGGCATCTGTGCTCAAAAGTACCTGGTGTATATGGATGCAGCTACTGGCTTTCCTGCTTCACAGCCCTGTGGACATCTCAAGAGGGATCTAAGTCTAGAGGAACTCTGCTGAGGTGTCTTAGGACTGACTAGTTGGGAAAGGATACGGCCCTCCAAATTTGCTCCCTTCTGTTGGAGCATGCTGGATTCTTTTTCATGATGGGCTTCCATTTAAGACTTATTTTAAATAAAACCTTCTTAATAATAGCTATTACTACTATGTGACAGGCCTGTGGAAAAATAACAATTAACAAGGAGATCACTTAGGTCATATCTTGTGATAGAATCATTAAGAGTAAATGGTATAGTTGTATGGAAAAAGAAAAAGCCTTCGAACCTTTTCTTTTATTTTAAACACTTCAAATGATTCTTTGAAAAGAAAGAGAGAAGCCGGACAGTGGTGGCGCATGCCTATAATCCCAGCACTCGGGAGGCAGAAGCAGAGGCAGGTGGATCACTGTGAGTTTGAGGCCAGCCTGGTCTACAAAGCAGGTCCAGGACAGCCAAGGCTACACAGAGAAACCCTGTCTCAAAAAACCAAAGCGAGAGAGAAAGAGAGAGAGAGAGAGAGAGAGAGAGAGAGAGAGAGAGAGAGAGAGAGAGAGAGAGATTCAATCAGCTTATAGAAGTTGCTGGTGGTACAGTGATAATAGGGTGGTAGTCACTAATTTGTAAACTAAACTCTCTCTAGTCCTGAACAGATGGTTGTATGTATGAGAAGACTAACTTGGCAAAGCATCCCTTGTTACAATGGGTGAAGAAATCAACTCCTTTTGTTTGGGATAGACATTGAACTTCCATCAGCTCATGTCATGTGCTTGCTTAGGCCTACTGAGAGGCATGGAATGTGCTCTGGAGCTGGTCAAGCGCTTCCACTATTAGCCGGGGGTCTTAGAACAGTGATACTAATCTCTGAGTTGGATGAGGCCTCTACAGGGCTGTAAAGATGGTTCATAAGATCATGTGCAGGAAACACACATACCTAAACATAGTAAAGGCAATATAGAGCAAGCCTATAGCCAACAGCAAACTAAATGGAGAGAAACTTAAATCAATTCCACTGAAATCAGGGACAAGACAAGGCTGTTCACTCTTTCTGTATCTCTTCAATATACTAGTTGAAGTCCTAGCTAGAACAATAAGGCAACTTAAGGAGATCAAGGGGATACAAATTGGAAAGTAAGAAGTCAAAGTTTCACTATTTGAGGATAATATGATAATATACATAAGTGACCCCAGCAATTCTACCAAGGAACTCCTACAACTGATAAACACTTTCAGCAAAGAGGCTGGATACAAAATC
>OU015748.1:81766643-81831124 GCA_907169655.1 Acomys percivali | reverse complement strand
ACTTTGTACTCTGCTTGCTTCTGTTTGTTTAGAAGCTACAGTCTCTGTTAGAACAAAATTATTTGCCCTATATGTATTTCTGTCTGTTATGCCATGTATACTTCTTCAAAGTCAGAGGACTCCCCTGTGCACTACCAATGCAAACTATGGTATCTAGTGGGCTCCCATTTTTCTTCCTTGCAACTATAAAATAATTGTTCAACAACTTTCCTGCCTTTGGGCTCATGTTCTTGGTTCTGCCACTGGCAAGCCATCTGGAGATCACTTGCTTGTTTGCATCCTATCAGAGTTCCAGTTTCACCTAGAAACTGAAGAAAAGAATAGTTTCTCATATGGCTTCTGAATCAACTGAACTAAGGTGTGAAGGTTATTCTCTGGAATGCCTGCAGATGACAGTCCGTTGACATTAATTTCATTTAGTTCAAGTACGGATACGTATACTTGAACAGCACTCAGATGACTGCATCTTGACAGGGGTGCAGGTTTATGGCTGTGATTTGATGGCTAATCTTAATCATCAATTTGATTAGATTAAGCAGCTCTACTCCCAGGAATTAGTGAGACACACTCTTGGGCATTTCCAGTGATTAACTGAGGGGATATGTCCTAAATGTGTATGGCATTGCCCCGTGCCCTGCAACCACAAGCTGAATTACATGGGGAAAACTAGGTAAGCACCAGAACTCATCTCTCTCTGCTTCCTGATCTGCCCAGATAGAGTGGATAGCCTTGTGCTCTGGACACCATGCTTTGCCAGGCATGACAGACTGCCAAATGCACCCATTTTCCCTGCAGCTGCATCCTATCTGGTGTTTCATCATAACAACGAGAAGAACAACAATGCAGCCATATTTAGTGATGTTTTTGAAGAGAGACACACAGAGAGAAAATGCGTGTGTGTGTGTGTGTGTGTGTGTGTGTGTGCGAGAGAGAGAGAGAGAGAGAGAGAGAGAGAGAGACAGAGAGAGACAGAGACAGAGAGAGAGACAGAGAGAGACAGAGACAGAGACAGAGAGACAGAGACAGAGATATGTAGGGATGGAGAGAACGACAGAGGAAGCTAGATGAGGGAGAAGAGGTGGGAGCAGAAAGAGGAGAAAGAAAGGAGAAGCAGAGAGAAAGGGAAAGGAAAGGGTGTGGAGAGGCAGGCTTCAGCATTCTTGCTTTAGCTACGAGAAGCATAATGATCCCTGCTTCTCAGTCCTGGTCCTACCGTATTTCTTGGCAGAGCAACCCTGTCACAAGGAGTAGGACCTTTGCTCTAAATAACTGCTGGAAAAGGACTGTTCTTACTTGGCATCCCAGCGTCATTCCTGTGGCTTTTTAGCAATTGCACTGAAAAGACTCTGCTCTGCAAATTTCATTAGGATTCATCAAGGACACCTTTTATAGATCATTAATATAAGTATTGCAGAGAGAAGAGTCCAGTGTCAACTCTGGCATTTCCTCACCTAATAAGGATCCCCAGAATAGATCCAGGATGTGTCAGAAGGAGCCACCTGGAGCCACTTTTCAATCTAGGCAATAGAAACTATTATCACAACCTTTTTAATTAATTTATTTTTATGAAAAGATTTGCATTAGATGGTATTGAATGTTTCATTATAAATAAAGTTACATTCAGCCTCTGGCCTCCAATTAACTACCTAACAGCTTGTTTCTAAAATCAAGTGTTTTCAATGGAATGTGTTTTCTATGACGCTATTTTGATTAGGGCTTATTCTCATCTTACTATTGGATGTTTGCTGAGGTTTTCTATTAACATTAGTTCTGCTATTTTTTTTCACAAATGAGTATGAAGTTATTTATTGATCTTTTAGGTACCAATGGCAGATTCTGAGTATCTGGATCAACTGAGTACATGTAGGGTTGAGAGGCAGAGAGTAAATTGGTTATGGCTATGAATGGCTCCAGATTGAAAGCATTGTGCTATCAATGACTATTTGTGTGACTCTGAGCCACTATCTCACCTCTGTGCATAGTATTTTCCTCCCTGGCCAAGTTTATTTCCAGGGCATCCACTAGTTGGCATGAGGCCATTCAGCAACACTAGCTGTCTATGGCTGACATTGATTCTGCCAGTCATGCTGAGTACTCTCTCCAGTGCATACCCAGCTACACAGAGGTCTTCAGTATTTTCCCCGCCACTCCCATTTAACCCCTAGAGTTTTTCATGATGATGTAAGGAACTAACATATACAAAAACTTCGCCAATGCTTGACATAACTTGAGTCTTCAACAAACTCAAGTAGGTATCGCTATTTTAAAAGCACTGAATAGAAGGCATCATAAAGGCATGATTTCTGTGTGTTGAAGCAAATTTTCTACTACTCAAACCAGGCCCACCGCAAAGTCTACTAGAAGTATTACTAGAATTATGGTGCTGGACATGTGGCTCAACAGTTAAGAGTGCATGGTGTTCTTATAGAAGAGTCAAGATCAGTTCCCAGCACCCATGTTCTGACTACTATAACTCTACCATCTGACTGTTTCTTCCAGATGTCCTGAATCCCAGTATTCAAAGGCACCTAACACTCACATGTGTAATTTAAAATAGATTAACTGTCAAAAATATTTCTGTTATGACGACATGCATGTTACCTATTTGCCTATTTGGGATTTAAAAGGAACACTCCTTTTGGAATCCCATGATCTCTATTTTGCGCAGCAGGACACGGGGCTCTAAGTTAAGTCCTCCATCTATGGTCACACATCTCGTAAGAGGCAGAGATGGGAACAGATGGGGTCTGCTGCCCCAAATCCAGAGAGAGCCACGCCATGCAACATGTGCCTTGTAAATCACTTCTCTTCCAAGAAATATTAGTGATAATCACATCTAGCCACAAACTATACCTTTAATGCAGTGGAATCCTGACCAAAATTCACAGAATAATATCAATCAACACATAAACAAAATATCATGCTAGATATTTAAGTATTGTCCCTTAGTTGACATCTGGCTTGCCAACTTCTAATATTACCACTCATTACTATTTATTTCAAAACCATTTTCTAAGCTGGGCATGGTGGTTCACACTTTTAATCCCAGCTTCCAGAGGCAGAGGCAGGCAGATCAATGTGAGTTCAAGGCCAGCCTGTTCTACAAAGGGAGTTCAGGCCAGCAAGGACTACAAGGGAAAACCTGTCTTGAAAATCAAAACCAAAACCAAATCATTTCCTTATGCCTTATTCTTCTTGGCTGTAAGCTGGTAGGAAACTGTTTCTTTCACCCAGGCATAGCTATCTTTTAATATATGTTTTGGGCTTTGCCATTTTTTTTTATAGTGCCTGTGACTCCATGTAACCTATAGCTGTGTTTCTTGTACTAATTTCATTTTTTAGTTTAGAATACTAGTGAACAAGAAGGACTTCTTTATGCACTCAGTCCTGGTGTGTCTTGATGTGTTGGAGTGGGTTGGGGGGGCTCCCCTTTTCTGAGGGGTAGGGGAGGGGGATGGAGGAAAGGGAAGGAGCGAGGGACTGAGAGGAGAAGAGGGAGGGGGCTACAATTGGGATAAAGTGAATAAAATTTTAAAAATGTAATAAACAATGAAATTAAAAGAAAAAAGAGAAGGCCCTCTTCACTGCTTGGCACACACTCAGATATATATATGGAAATACACTGTACAAATATGCACATACAGTTCCACATGTGTACATATGTCTATATACATACACACACATTCACATGCATACACATACATGCACACCTACAACTGTTACCATGCTTGATTGTTATGATGGCTCATTCTTCATCCCTCTGTTTCCAAGAAAAAAAAAGTTTTATATTTTTATATTGTTTTTAAAAGGCCTAGTGTGCAGCTGCCTCAAAAAGGCAGATGACAGGTAAAATTGTTTTTCTCAGTTTTTTTCATCAGTAGAAATTTATAGTAACACATTTTGATTACATGTATAAGTAAAAACAAAATAAAACAACAACAACAAAACAAACAAACCCAAGCATTACCTGCCAATAAAAATGCAGGACTGATTTTCTTTTAAACAGTGGGCCTAGGGACAAAAATGGGTCATGCACTGCTTGGGAAGGATCAACAGAAATCTGGCTTGGAGGGCTGGTATATGTACCAAATTGGGAAACTAATGTACAGGAGAATGAAATTTTCTACCCTTGAAGTACAACTTTCCAACTGCTGTTCTTTCTGCTTCTAGGGAAATCCGCTTTCTCAGGAACCACATTTATGAAACTCTACAGCATTTGTCATTTGATTCCTGACTTATTTCACCCGACGTAATGTCTTTCATATTTATCTATATTGTTAAAAATGAAAGAAGTTACTTTCTTATGGCTCCATAATCAATCTGCTTGGCTACCAAGAAGAGACTTGATACCCTATGAGCATATACAGGGGGAGGAGGTCCCCCTCAGTCACAGTCATAGGGGAGGGGAGTAAGGGGAAAATGGGAGAGAGGGAGGAATGGGAGGATACAAGGGAGGGGATAACCATTGAGATGTAATATGAATAAATTAATAAAATAAAAATAAAAAATCAATCTGCTTGTGCATCAGTAACATTTATGTAAAGCTAACACACACACACACACACACACACACACACACATACACATTTTTCTGTTGAAACAAGTACTTTGAAGTAGAATAAAACAAATGCATCCTGTGACAGTGATAAGCTGGTAAAGAGGAACCACTTCTTGATAGAGCTTGATAGAACTTTGACTCACAGAAGTGTGAGTATTTTCAGCAGCCATCTCTCAGAGTGAAATACTTGTCAGTAGGAGTGGAGACTCTAGAAGTCTGATCCAATTACAACCACAGCTTGCCTAAATCCAGAGCTCCTGTTCATTCCTTTGTGCTGTGATTTCTTGTTAACTGAAGAATTAATGCTGGACCTCAAGTCTCCTACATTATAATCAAGGAGTTCTTTGGGTATTAATAGGCTCTGAGTCATGCAGTAAAAATATGCAACCAATGTGTCTTATCCCAAGGAAGTAAAAGTGGTACTTAATAAACGAATGAAGGAGAATGCCCTTGAATCATTTCAACTCAATCTAAGTTTCACATTGCCTGAATCCAACACTCTAGAAAGGCCTTAAATTGGCCATTAAAAGGATCGGAGACAAGGTACTCTGCAGAGAAACATGAGAGTGAACTGAGCTTGTGCTCAGTTCTTTTACGATACTGTTTCTACAGCGTGTCTTTGGCTAAAGACCAAAATAGAAACTCGTATGGAATGTCGGCAGCATGTTTTATTATTTGAGTGTGAAGACTGTGTAGGTCTAAGTTAAGATTTTCAGTGCTGATATGGACTTTAGGGATGTCTGATCGGGTCCCATCACTTTATAGTCGATAAACCCACATGGCCTCTCTATGGTCATGCAGAGCAAAGGCGTAGAGAAAATGCATTCACAACTGGGCTTTCAGGGTTTTGTACAAGTCTAACTCATGGAAGAGATCAGTAAACATTTGCCTAGAGTATCAAGTATTGCCTGGTTGATGGGAAAAGCATCCTGTATCTGCTTGGTTGTGGACATCTCTGCTTTTCCAGGCATCTGTCCCATTGCCTCTCTTAACACCCATTAAAATAGCAATATCCATCCTTGTTTAAAGGCCAAAAGTGTCAAGTGTCCAAATGAACAAAATTCACCAAAATCTGACCTAAAGGACACTTCAGGCTGAGCCTGTAGCTCTTCTGTCCAGTCTTTAATGGAGGGAACTTTCACATTACAGAAGACAGAAGACAATGGGGTTGGCATCAACAGCCTCTGCCTGTAGAGCCCCCAGCTTTTGTCACAAACCTCACAGCAAACATGGTCCACTCCTATTTTACCTCATGAGCTCTTGACCTGTTTCCTCAACATTGTGGAGACATTAAAAGCATTCCATAAGATTGATCATGAGAACCATTAAATTTTTGACTTAATATTTAAAGACTATTGGGGTCAGGGAGAGGTCAGATGGGATTAAAAGCAAGTGGCAATTGTATAATTTTATGTATTTGAACAAAAACTTTATTTTTAATTATGTTAACATTTGTGTGTCCCTGTGTTCATGTTCATGTATGAATGTTCATGTCCAAGTGTGTGTCCATGTGTGTATTCATGTGTATGTGTGTGTGTTTTTGTGTGTGTGTGTGTTGGGGAGGGGGTGTTGTGCTCATAAATGTTAAGTGCCTGCAAAGGCCAGAAGAGGTTGCTAGATCCTCTGTAGCTGGAGTTACAGATGATGTGTGGATGAGAACAGACCTTTGATCCTCTACAGAATAGTTTGCATTCATTAACCACTGATCTATCTCCCCAGAGTTTCATACAATATTCTTACAGTGTGATAGATGACATGGCTCTCACTAAAGGTAAGCTACTTCCATGATGGAAAGATATTGAAGAGACTTAGAATTCTCGTTTCTTTTCTTCTCACTGGCATAGCAGTATGGTAGCTTTCAGAGACTCCTGGGTATATACAGGACTCTTTTTTTTTTAGAATTTTTATGGATATCTCCTTCTATCACTGAGTTGGCCAGCCTTGGAGCTAGGGCAGTGAGCTATTGCAAGGCCAGGGAGTATGGCCAGGTAATAAAATGATATTAAATATGGCATCAAGGAGAGATAAGGTACCTAGAAAATTTCATTCCTGATCCTCAAACTCCTTTTTAAATGAAAGAGTGAAAATATACCATTGCTGAGAAAAGGAGGATCCCAGAGTTTGGTCTGAAGTCGCCGAGACCCAAGCTTCTGTGTCTCCTGACTGTCCATGTCCTTGTTCTCCTGCACCTTGTGTGGCTGCCTCCTATTGGTCGTTGCTGGAAGGATGTTTTCCATCAGGTATGTGCCCCAGTCCTTCATGTGCAGAGTCTAGCAGAAAGGCTGGTACCCCAACAACGGCAGTGCCTGGCCATCTTTGTCATCTAACTTCCTCTTGGAAGTAATGCCCATGTCACCAAGAGCTTATCAAAGAATTTGTTTTAAAAATACTCTTTCCACAGGGAAATTTCATGCCAGATTTTGGGAAAATATGCATTTCTAGTCCATTTCCTTTGAGGAAATAGCGTTGTCTAAGCAATCTCTTACTTTCATCCAAGTGGAACACCCCAGTGAGAAGTTCCAAGCTTTGAAGTTACATTTTGACAAACTCTGTTTATACTGGCTTTGCATGCTCTACTCCAATTCCACCTTGAAAACCCTATCTTCCTAATCGCAATGGTTTTTCCAGGCTTACTGTACATTTCACTGGAGCCTTTGAGTTCTAGTCAGGCATAAACACAAACACAAGCACATGCCCACGTGTTCACGCACTCCCCTTTCTTCCCAACATTGTTTAAGAATATAATAGTTAGAGGCTCTGTAATCATTGTAGAATCTCAGTGGGAATTATGACAGGGATGAACTTTTGCCCCAGTGTCATACAGTTTAATTTAATCTGCAATTCCCCAAACTTCTTCCTTTGATTAGAAAGAACTCTTGACAAGTATGTTGACAAAAGCTGAAAGTACTTGCACCACACACAAGAAACCAATGCTTGTATCAAGGCCCTATGGGTTCTGCCTTTTACCCACTGATAGACCATCACCATTCGTGTTGCTTCAGGATTCACTAGTGGCAGCTTGTCTTGATTTGCAAACATACCCATCTGCTTTTCAGAGCTCCCTAACTCTGCCTCCAGCATCCCGCTGATGTCTATAAAGAATATACTTCAAGCAACAGCTTTGTTATCTTCACCCTGGGCATCCTCTCCATGATAGCAGCTAAAAGAGCACTTTTTTTCTTTTAACCTCCACAAATACGGGTGGGTTTTATTCACAGAGCTTACTGTACTACACTGAATTTGTTTGTACATTGTCCATCTCTCTTGCTCTGCTCTCTAAAGAGAATCTGCTAATATTATTTTTTGTCCACACTGTATCCCCACAAAAGCATTTGTGATTCAGTTTTTTCTCAACGGACTGGAAGTGAAGTGTGATTATAAAACAAGGAGACCAGCTCATATGGGAGAATCAACATATATAGTTTTTGTGAAATAAGGCAAGCCATTAAGCATGTCCCATAATTTTCAGCAAAGGATACATGGGGCCTTGTGTCTTCTCAGACACACTGAGGCTTCAAGTACCATGGAGGAGATTTCAAATTACCTGATGGTTTTGATCATGCTGAGGCCCATTTCAACACAGCAATGAGCATGGTCCTGGCGAGGCTCAGGCAATCCAGAAACGCAGTAGTAGCAGTCTCCCAGGATTTTAATGCGAAGACAATGATGCTCCTGAAAGGAACAGAGTGGTAGGGAAAGGACTGTGTCACCAGGAGGACCAGTTATTCTGAAA
Organism: Acomys percivali; assembly: GCA_907169655.1. NCBI lineage: Eukaryota > Metazoa > Chordata > Mammalia > Rodentia > Muridae > Acomys > Acomys percivali. The sequence continues at coordinate 81,822,833 of OU015748.1, read as the reverse complement.
GCTCAAGAAAAGTATGCAAGCAAGGTCAAGTGCTCTTTGGACTCAGGAACCCCCAACCTTTAGACCATCCTTCTACAGTTTCTATAGTTTGGATCTGAAATGTCCTGCAAAGCCCTGGGCAGTGAATTCTTGGGCTACAGCTTGATGCCTTGTGAGGTGATGAAAACTGGAAGAGGTACATTCCGTTCCATGGTCTTCCAGTCCCTGGGTGTGTGTACTGTTGATGTGGGACCACTCTACCATGTCCTCTCTCTGCTTCCCAGCCTCCATGAGATGAGTGGTTTGCACCTCACCACACGCCAAAGCAATAGGGCCAAGCACTCTTTGTTTGACACACAAAACTGAAGCCAAATAAACATTTCCCTTATGAATTACTAAATCACTTCAGGTATTGTGTTATGGTAAAGGAACACTGAATGACACTTTTTTCTTTATGGTTGGAGCCAAGTAATCTCTGACAAGCATTCTAGAGCTTAGTCCTAAGGAGCTATGACTTCATTGGTAAGGGGCTATCTTTGCAAAGGAGAATCTCAGGATGAGAGGGAGGAGTTGTAAACAGAAAGGGTCCCACTAATCTAAAAGCTCTGTAGACACCCTTAAAATACCAAGAGAAGAGCCAGGCATGGTGGCGCACGCCTTTAATCCCAGCACTTGGGAGGCAGAGGCAGGTGGATCACTGTGAGTTCGAGGCCAGCCTGGTCTACAAAGTGAGTCCAGGACAGCCAAGGCTATACAGAGAAACCCTGTCTTGAAAAGGCAAAACAAAACAAAAAACAAAACACAAAGGGAAAAGCACTGTGCTGACTTTCTAATCTAAACATTTTGGTAACTATTGAATATGAGTTAAAAACAACTAAGCAGAAATTGACTCTGATGCTTCTCTGACTGGGTCAGATTTCTAGAACCTTTCTAACCTCCTAGTGGGCACAGAGGCATCCTGTAGGATTCAGAGTCATGCTCCTGGGTAATTTTAGGAGCTTGGGGTTCTTGTATATTAGATGTTCAACCAAGTTGTTGTTGTTGTTGTTGTTATTATTATTATTTATAAAAGAGCTATTGATGAAGTCTGGTCAGTAAGATGTGACTAGGGTTTTCAGTTTCTTTTACAATCTCTACAGTACAACTAGAATGACTTAGAAATTGATTACCTTGGCCACTGGTGTTAGTATCTAGGCTTGTGAGCCCACAGGACCACTATTTTAAAAAAAATGTCAAAGGGCTTGTCACAGGACACATTTTTAAAATTTTTACAAAGTTTGTTAAGAACTATAAAAATTATCTACAACCACCCAAAACAATGATAAAATTTCTATCAGGTTGAGGTCTTGTCATAAAACAAAACATTCAAAAATTTGCCCAAGAACTAAAAAAGAAAAATCCATTAACAAACACCAAAACACCAATGGAATTACTACCAGTGAGGCCTAGTATCAAACACCTGTAATCCTAGCACTCAGAAGATGGAGGCAAGATATTCAAGAGTTCAAGGTTAGCCTTGGCTGCATACTGAATTTGATGATAGTGGGGGGGGGGCATAAATTAGACAACACCTCAGAAAGCCAAATGAACGAAGAGGAGGATATTGTCTATTCACCCCATTACTTTTTTAAAAAATCAAGGATTTTAATACTTTTAAACTAGGAAGATTTAGTCTTAAAGAAAATTCCTAAATAAATTAGGCATGATAAAACTTGCAGCACTACTCCTATCTTTGTTATCACTTTTTTCCTCATCTCATGCCCATGAGCTAAAATCCCCCAGTTTGAAAATCTATATTCTGCACATGGGAGAGAAAACACAGCATTTGTTTTGTGAGACTGGCTTGTTTTGCTTGACATAATGATCTCCAGTTCCACCTAGCTTCCTCCAAATGTCATGGTTTCATTATTCTTTTTCAACAGAATGAATGTCCATTGTGTATTTATATCTAATTCTCTCCCTTTCCCCTTTTCTCTGTATGTTTATTTATGGAACATAAATTTAACAAGGAGATAAGGAGAGGAGGGGACCAAGACTTTAGTCTGCTAATTTAATATATGTACATATAAAGTTTATAATATATATGCATATATAATATACTTTCCATTTTTATGTGTATAGGAGACTGGGTGCCAGTGTTTTAACTCCTCATTTTGATTTGGAGAACACTGAGGCTGGAAGGTCAGGGCTGTTGGTTTTAGGCATAAACCTCACCTAGGGAGGGCATGGTATATATAACTTGGGCTGCCTCTTTGTTGCCTATGGTGAGGAATGAAAGAGATTGGACAGGACATGCTTTGGTCTAAGAATCTGTATTATCTGAATGACTGTCAGGATTGGTAGCCTCATTGCCTTATATAAAATCCTGGAAATACTGATAAGTGAGTTTCAGTCTTCTATATACAACAAAGTCAAAAGAATCTACTTTGTCCTTAATGCATAACAAAGGACTCTGGCTATCTCTTAGCAGTGTCAATAACAGCTGATGCGTGGGAGTAGCCTTCTGTGTCCAACATGCTGCTTCTTATCTTTTACCTTGAGCCTCACTCACACAGGACCTGTCACCCCGGCTCTTCAGATAGGAAAGTCACAGGATAAAACATGTAGAAAATTCCTTAGACCACAGATGAACTAATGGCAAGTGTACTACTCAACAACTCCAAGTCAGTGATAATCCCATGAACCTGAAGTCGAAGTGTTCTGGGGAAAAAAATCTAAGTAAGGAAAGGATGAAACACTTTGCATAAAGTATGCACCACATGTTTAAGGTATGTTACACTCTCTCTTTATATCTGTCTTCTTTACATCTGCAAAGCCCACACCACTAATACAAGGTAGACAAGTGGGGCATTCAACCCCATACCTATCTGACTCTGGAACTCAATGAGTGTTCTCCACTAAACTCCAAGAACTATAGGGCCCTACAGAATGGCAGATCTCCTGACACAAATATGTTTTGAAAAAAATTTGTGTAAAATTACTACCCCTTTGGGCAAGACACTAAACAATGTTCACTTCCAGAGTCTACTTTTCTTGTAAACAAGAGGTAAAACTGGCAGCTTTCTTGAAAATCAATAGGCCCTAAACAAATGGGAATATATCATCTGTCTGTCTGTCTTTCTATCTATCTATCCATCTATATGTACCCTCATTAAGGATCATCTATTTGTGCGTATATATACATATATTATATAGGATATATTTTATATACAAAATAAAAATATGTATCATATACTATATATCCCATACATATGTATGTACAGGGAAATATGTAAATATGCACACACACATACACACACACACACACACACACACACACACACATATATATATATATATATATATATATATGAGCAAGGACTGGATCCTTATCTGCCAAGTTCTGTCAGTTTTCAGATACATTTTTATCATGTTTGATGTGCTCTCAGATGACTTAATAGAATATTCCAAGTAAATTCTAACAAAAACTGCTTTGAAAGCTCATGCTAGAGAAGGCAGGCTGCTTTGCAAAAAGATATTTAAAAAGTAAAATAAGATAAGGACCATCTTCCATTTACAGTCATTCATAATCTTTTTCTTCCCATCTTGATGTGTTTAATATCATAAAAATATTGAAAACAGTTGATTAAATTACATATGTAGATAGTAGATGGAAATTGGGGAATACATACTGAAGATAGCTACACATTTTGGGAAGGAGCTAAAGTTCTAGAAGTATATACTGTGTTGTGTATTTGATGCTTCAGGTTTACCAAAAAGAAGCCTTGGTTTAGTTATAGAAAAAGAACAGTACAAAATGAACAGATTCTCAAAACTAATGTACTTTAAGAAGAGACATAAAAATCATGGCAAACTTTCAGCGTTTTGTCTTTTATCTCTTTGGAATCAGAGAACTGATATGTGAATATATTGTTCTAGTAAAAACTTTCCATCACATATCTAGTGCCTTGGGAGCCTAGTCTCCCAACAGCCTTACAGGGCAGTTGCCTAGGCCACATGTGTTCTGTGTTTCATGACATTCAGTTATGAATTTATCACACCATGTTTGGAGGTTTAAAATTAGATTCCCCCCCCCCCCGCCCCGCACACACATAATGTTATGGAACAAAAATCACAGAGATGCCATCTCATTAGAAACTGATGGATCAGCTTTTCACAGCATTGTTCCTTATTGTTACAAAAACTGATGTTGCTTCCTGATATGACCAAAGTTTAAGAAAAAGGTTTAAGATTCTAGAAACATCATTGGTATTACAGTACAACATCCTTTTCTCATAGTGGTGTGTGTATACTCATGTATATTTTTATTCGGTTGAAAAATTAGGTAAGGGGTTTGTTATTTTAAAAGGCCAGATACTAGAATTACTAAGTTTAGTCAAGTGCAACGTCAACGGCACAAACACACCAAGTCTAAAGACCTGAACCCGAAGGGTACTATACTATTCACACTAAATGGACAACTTGAAAGGAATCTGCTGTTTCAATAATGCATTGAAACAAATGGCAAGTGAAAAATACTATGTGAGGTGGGCTCTCTCTGTGATTCAAATCCATAGGAAAATACCAACAGTAGGCAACTAGAGTCTTTTAAAACTCCAGAAGACATAGAGTAAAGGCAAGCAGATCCCCTGTCTATAACATCAACTTAGCAGGCTATGGACTTGCCCAGGGTGGAGGACAGAAAGTGTCAAAGGGCAGTTTCCTCATTTCAAAGCAAGTGGAGTTTGTCAAAGTCTTCAGGCAAGGTCCTGAGGCCCTTGGGGCTGAGGTGTGGGAAAGGGAAATATGGCTGACCAGGAATGTGAGCATTTATTTTTCATAGACCTCAGCTGAGACACCACATGTATTATTTAACTTACGCTTTATTTTGATTTTGATAGGAAATGGAGACTCAAGAGAGATGACCTACCAAGGAACAGTCAGACAAAGCCTGTATCTGCACCTTGCCCTTCAAGGCACCCAGTATGAACAGAGATGCTCAAGTGTCTTGTCTTCTCCTTAAATTGCCTGAGGTTAGTAGTGAAGAGCATTGGCAGGTCTGGGTTTGAGTCATAAATAGTCACCTATGAATCATTCTGAATAGTTCATTTCTTTGACCCTTGATCACTATATATATAAGGTAAGAACAACAAGATCTGCTTTTTAGGTTAGTTGTGAGAACATCAAGATGTAATCCGAGGAAAAAAAATTTCCCACCAGGGAAAGCACTCAGCACTCATGGTTTATGAATGTTTAATAGTCTTATCAAAACTGATAAGTTCACCCCATGAAATTCATTTGTGTGTGTGTGGTGTTGATATTTGAATGTGTACAAAAGTGTGTATATGCATGTGGAGGTCAGAGGTCAATCTTGTCTGTCTTTCTTATTTGTTCATTTGTCTATTGAAACAGTCTCTCACTGAGCCTCACGGACTCAGGGAGGATGACAAGCAAATACCAAAGAGCCGCCTGTCTGTTTCCTCGGTGCTTGGATTGTAAGTGCATACTACTGTGCCTAGATTTTTAAGGTGAGTGCTGGATCCTCATGCTTATATGGTGAGTACTTTATTGACTGAGCCACTTCCCCAGCCCCATTTTGTTCCTTACAATCTTTTCATCAAATGCATTCCTTAGATAATAATCTGTGGCTTCCTTATACCCTTTGGTAATTGGCCAGCTATAGATACCTCTTTGCTTTCTCTCCCTCACTGCATATAAAGTCCTTAGGGTGAGAAATTAAGGCTATGAAACACTTTTTACAATGATGTACTTTCCCCTTCAATACCTGTTTCTTCTTTGTTCTTGGAGTTGACTTGTGTCTGGTCTCTCCCATGCCCTTTATGCTCTATCAGCCTTGGACCTCTCAGCTGCCCTGGAGCAAGCAGGGTCCTTCATACTTGTTGTTGTAGTGTCTTATGCTAACAGCACTCACCTCACCTGGAGCCCTCATCTCTGGATGCTGCCAGGTCACTAGTAATTCCAAATCTTGGTATTTGTTCCTTTGTCCACCAGGATGCCTGTGTTTATCATTGTGTGAAGCATCCTGCTACAATGTTACAGAGTCACATTTTTCCCTTGCCAGACTTGGGGGGGAAGGCATTGGCTTTCTCTTTCCCTAGTTTTGTACTCAGATAATAACAAATGATAAATAGTTGAATAAACTTGATTAAATTAAAATTTGTACCTTTTCTTTAGGTCAATGTGTGTGTGTGTGTGTGTGTGTGTGTGTGTGTGTGTGTGTGTGTGTATGTGTGTGTGTGTACATGTGGGGTGATTTCTCTGACTTAAGAAAATGACTTTGATCACATCTTTTTATTCCTGCTGGAGACTATCTTTCTTCTTATTTTTGTCTCTGAGGGGAAAAAATACTTGTAGCCACATTAAGAGAATAAGAGTGTGTAAGGTACACCAACTACCATGGCTTCCGTGATTAAAGGAAACACCATATGTTTACTTCCCTCTAAATGCTTGGTACTAGGCAAATTCAATCATCTCCCTAAGAGGAGACTTCAGTTCCTGCCAGTTTTCTATTTTCCAGTAGCATCAGCTAAGAGTTCAGGTTCCTGGGTAGAGAACTATCTACCTCTTAGCTCACTTCTCCTACCTCCTACCCTGCACGTTTCCTTACCACCATTGCTTCTGCTCTGCTCTTGTTCTTCTCCCTGCACAGCACACCCTTTCACAGTTTCCTCACTTTGCTAATTGGCCTCTCAATTATGCACACGACTTTCCTTTTTGGCAAATGTGTGCAGTCACGCAACCAGCACGAACAAGATACAGAGCAGCCATGTCACTCCCCTATTTCCCCTACTGTGCAGGCTCCTTTGCTAGCAACCTATGTACTCCTGTCCCAGCATTCTTTGTATCTGCATATCTGTTTTTCTGTCTCTGCTATTTTTGTCCTTTATAGGCTGTCTTGTAAGTCATAGAATCTCCACCTTTTGTATCTACCATCTTTCCCTTGGTCTGCTGTATTTGAACTTCATTACCACTGAGCGTATCAATGTCTTCACTGCTGAACAGTATTGCATCAATCATATTTGTTTATTTCACTTGAAGAATCAGCTTTGGCGTCACTTTCTCTAGGAAATACTCTCTGATAGAAAGGTTACATTCTGCCTCTGTGGTTCCAAGACCACAGGGTAGTCTTGTGGTTGACAAGAGTAAGATAACACATTCTGTGCATTGACTACCAACCCTTGAATTCCCATCTAAACTTATTTTTAAGAAAGGAGGTGGGCATTCATCCTTTTCATGTTCCCAACATGTAGGGGCATGACTGCACCTAATGGCTGCTCAGATGCAGTTGTGACAGGATCTTCCTTGGAATGTGACAGTCTTAAATTTGGAACTGAAAAAGTGAATTTCTACTTGACACAGTGTTATTTGATCCTTACGATGGCCTCAGAAATCAGTACTGCTATATACTTTACAAAGCAGAGACTTGAGTTCCTCCTATTTGAACCCAATTCCCACTCTTATGTGAAATGTGACAATACGAGCCTGTGTTTTGACAGTAGATGCCCAACTCATCTCCTCTGTTTTCTAGCTTAGCTATGATTAAGGCAGCTGAAAAAATAAAGGTATTGTCCTGTTGGCTAAAACACAACTTTCAAGTTAGGTCAAACAAACTGGTGGTAGGATGGCCCAGCGCTTCACTGGTTCTTGAGAATGGGCTAATTCGCTGCAGATGGCTGGAGCTGGCTAGGAAACTGCAGGCAGTCAGCTCTGCGTACCAGCTCTGAGCCTGCAGCTGGATGGCACCTGGCCTGGTGAAGGGAGAGTGGCAGGCAGACCGAAAGGACCAGATTGATTATCACTCAACCAGCTGTCTTTCATGGGAAAATCAGTCTCCGAAATCCCCCACCTGAGACCGATAAATAAGCCATATTGGCTTCCAGAGTGTGAGAGGGTCAGGGGTCTTTGCCTGGGGACAGAATACAGAACGGCATTGGCATTGGCAATGAAAGCCGAATCCTTTCTTCCCTGATTTCACATGCAGGCCCTCACTTCCGCAAGGACTAGGATGGAATGAAATGCAACTCACATGGGCCAGCCGGTCAAATCTGGCAAAGAGCTCGTTGAGCATCCTGACCAGCTCCTGAGCAGACAAGGTTGTAGAGAGGTTGGTAAATCCTTTGACATCTGCAAAAAGAATACTGAACGATGGGGAAAGAAAGGGTGGGGAAAGGTGGATTAATATTTTCATCTGTTCTGGGAGACACACAAACTCCATTCAAATAAATCAACTGTAGCTTTAGTCTGAGATTTTAGCTCTCTGCCGTGGATGCTAAGAGGAACGCTTGTGTGTTTAACAACTACGTCAACAAAGGGTCAACTTAGAAATCAGGAAGGACAAAAGGATAGCTGAAACGCATGGTTCTGATTCTGTGTTGTAAACCACTCTCAAGAGGTCATTTCAAGGAGACCCATTTGTGATTCATCTGTTTTCACAATGTACAGTGACAGAGGTGTCACTAACAGAGAACACTACTGATCCTGGGTGGGGAGAGAACACAGATCCTCTCCAACCCTTGAGCCCTCTTTGCATGTGATCTCTCCTCCCTGCCAGACAACTAGAAGTAGTTGTCCCAAAATGACCAGCCAAGGTGGCAACGCTGAGAGACCTTGGCAGAAGGATTAGCTAAAACACTCATGTTTGTAAGGATTTCAGTGATGTCAAGTCTTACTTTATGCATATGGCTTTGGACATGAAACAGAGAGAGTCCTGCAAAGCATTCTACAAGCCAGGTCCTGCATAACCACTGTCTTTTCATTCTGCCCAGCTAACCAGTGGGGCTAGCGCTGCGGTCTCCACACTGGTGGCATGTAACAGAGCTGGTACTGTCATCAGAAGTCAGTGCCCCCACTCATCTTGCCATGCCATTTCAGGACTCACCCTCTGGGAGGTGTCAAGGTATGGTTTATCCTCCATCTCTTTGCACATTCCGTGCTGCTCCCCAGCACTGCTTGGTCCTCTCTATTAAAATCCTACATGCTCATCATGACCTCCCTCATATGCAACGTCCCCAGATGATGTTGCCTGTCACCCTCACCTCTTGTGTCTCACTAATTCTGTGCTCGACTCACCCAACGACACTTCACAACAAGCATATTGATGTGTGGCTCTGTGGGTTCCATCTATTAATTATGAAACAAGACAAATATCACCTCTGTGTTCTACCTGCCAAGAAGGTAGCCGACTTCATTACATGTTTTCTGAGTCCAGTCAGCAGAACTACTCAAAATTAGATCCTCCTTTCGAAGACTGGGGATTGTTCTAAATGGAGAACCTTGTGCCTTTTGTGGATGCACAGTAACATATGTGCTTCAGCGAGGGCCTTGGGTGAGTGCTGTGCACACTATGATACAGAGGCTCCTGATTCCGACGTGGTGCAATAAGGGTTGGTGAAGGACAGAAGCAGTCCCCAGGGCTTTGCTCTCATTCCTTTTGTCCTTCTGTTTCACCTAGGTGCTGGACTCAAGGTGAAAAGCTTTCTTGACTCTAAACAAAAACTTAGAATCTTCCAATAGGTATAACCCCACCTTTTACCAGTAGGAGGAAATGATCGCACAACACATGATGAGACTTAGAAATGTGGAGGAGCTAAGCCTTAGGCAATAGTCACCAAAGAAACATGGAAAATGAAAACAACAGCAGAGAAGGGAGAAGAAATGAGGCAGGTTGCTATGAAGAGGGCGACAGGATTAGAAATAATTTCAAAAATGCTCCTAATACCACTGCAGGTGGCTTTGGGGGTTGGGGAGGGGGCGTAGCAGCCGGTCTAGCTTTGTTCTCAGACACTGGCTAAGAACGATCCTCCTCTGCTTTCCTCCTCTCTGCTCTTATTTTAGCATCCAGTGGCCTCCTAACAGGCAGGCAGGACAAGTCCCTCTGCCACTGGTGAAACTTCATCCTGCCAGCACCAGGAGCCTATGGCTTCGGGCATCTTGCTGCTGCCTCTTGGAGAGGAGCAAGTCCTAGGGGTTGCAATGCTTACAGAATTCTTTCTTAGAAACTGTTTCTGTTACTCTGGGGCACCGCAGGGCAGGAGGCCACATGTTCTCTTAGCATGGTGTGAATTCCTGGAAAAGAGACCCTATCAGAAGATGTGTTAAATAAATGAGCAAAAATGATTAACAGAGTATGGAAGCCAAGCATGTTGTGTGTACTCAGGAGTCAAGAGTCGAATGCTGTTCATGGGCAGGCTTATTTTATCCCTCTTTGTTCTAAAGGTGGTTTTTCATTTCTTTCTTCATGGTGATAAGCACTTTCATATTATATATATGTATATATATGTATACACACACACACACACACACACACATATATGTATATTCCTAACAACACCTGTATATATTCTGTGTCTCTCATTTTGGTGCACTGTCCTACAGAAAGCATAACTCTGACTTAGGCCTTTAGCAGAAATAGCAGCAGCCCTGACTTAGATGCTGGGGTTTGCCAAGCAGCTCTCTGCAAAAGCAAAGGTATATGCATATACATATGCATATACATAAACACATTTACCCATAAAAATTTACTTATTTGCTTATGATTTTCCAAAAAGCCATTTAATTTCTGCTCTGTCTGGGCCTCCCTTGACTGTCAAGCTACTTTGCCACCAGGGAAATATAGTGGAAAATCAGGTATCATCTGTACATCCCAAAGCTCATCCTTAGCTAGAGCAGATCCTTTGTCCAGAGTTCATGTCTCTGCTTTGTAAATCTGGCTGACCTGACCTCCATCTCAGCTAGGACCAAAAGGACCATCTGTTCCAGACAAGCTTCTCTACCCCCGACCCCTACCTCTACTTCCTTGTTTCTGACCCATCTCTAAAAAATAAATCACCTATTATCTTCCTTTGCACACTTAATAATAAAGCTCCCCAGTGTGTTTGTTGAATAATAGATACTATGATTCAGAGGCAATATTGATGGACTCCTATGTTTTTGTTTTCAGAGCCAAAGTTCTGTGTGGGTGCCTCTCATGGGAGGTTGCTTTTCCCAAAGGTCTGCTCTGCAAACTCCATTAGAGTCAGGGTTGCTGTTACCACTGGCTGCTGAATGCCTGACTCAGAGGCTTGCTCACTTCAGGACAGTGCACTGAAATGTGTGTCCTAAGTGCTGGGTGCAAAATACACATGGTTGATACTAGGAGTTGCTACTACTTGCCACCAAAACTGAGAAGAAAGGGTGTGTGTGTGTGTGTGTTTATGTGTGTGTGTTTGTGTGTGTGTGTGTGTGTGTGTGTGTGTGTGTGTGTGTGTGTGTGATTTTAGGAGCTCATCAATACATGAATTTTTATCCAATGCTGGGCAATCTAGCCTTATGAGATTTGGTAGGAGGGAAATACAATTCTACTATGTAAGCTGAAAATATCAGATGCTAGCTTTCCTGGCTTTTCTAGAAAATGACTACGCTTAGCCAAACCTATACATTTGCCTCAGGCTTTAACTTGAAGAAAAAAAAAGGCTTGAGGAACAGAAAGGGGAATGAAGCAGAAGCAGCAGCACCCCAGATCTGCTGAGGAATTGTGGGCCCTGTATCAGAACAGTGGGTTTTCCCATAACAAGTGGTCTAATCAGAGACCCCTGCAGTGGCACCCCAGGTGGGCTAGTGTTCTGATGCGATTTTGAGCTATTTGTCTGGCTCTGTGGCTGTTTTTCATTTCAGCCCACTTCCCCCTTAGCTTTTCTACCCTTCCCCAGTAGTGCAGGGGTGAGCTTCAGTGTAGCCTCCCAGTGCACTTTAAAATCACCCAGCCCTGATTGTTTGCAACTAGGAAATATGCCTGAAATAATCTACAATATGCCTGATACTCAACTAGGTTTTTTAAAGCTATGTTGTGTATATCAATCTTCATTCACCACGTAATATGCAGAAAACTCTGCAAGACAGCTGTTTAAACCTCAATTTCACAGATAGGCACTGAAATTGAAATAAATGAATTATTCAAGGCCACATACAAGGAAAAAGTCAAAATTAAGATCTTAATTAAGGCCTTCATTACTATGGCGGCAACTCTCCGGATTTCAGTGTCTGTCACACACACACTACAATGCTCAGCATTATAACAAACAGATGGACTGATAGACGGGTGGATGGCTATCTGGACAGATGGATGGGTAGATTGGTGGCAAATGAATGAATGGATGAGCAGTTGGAAGAGTAAACAGATGACCGGGTGGGTGAATGTACAAATGTATGTATGTATGAATGCTTACAAAAATGTGTTTAAAATGGAAGGGAGCTACATCTTTCTTTGTGCTGATTTCAAAATGCTGTGAGGACTGTGTGGAGGAGATGTAAGTGGTTATAACTGATGCCCCCAGGTGGTATTTTGCGATGAATATTTTTATTATCTTCTAAAGGCTTTTGGACTTAAAATGCAGCACATTAATATTAAAGGATCCTTGAAATAAATCAGTGGGCAAAAGTAATAAACATTTCTGACATTCTTCTCCAGCCCCAACCTGGATGTGTAGATGCTGCAGGACAAATTATTACTCCTTAATAGGCCCATCAGCCAAATGAAGGACTATGCAGTACCCGGCACTCCAAGCAGTCTGATGAGAGGGGCAGGCGCACAGGGACCACCGATCCTATGGGGACCAGGTCAGGGTGTCCTTTTTCTCACCTGACATTCTCATAGCGATGGATGTAGATGCGGTGGAACTGATGCTGCAGGTGTTCATCCTCCACGTTGGTCATGTCATTGATCATTTCCAGGACGACAAACCTGGGGAGCACAGACAGCACAAGCCGCTCCTAGGAGAAGCGAGAAGGACAGCTTGTTAGGCTCACCCAGGAGACCCACATGGACTGGGAATAGACGTGCAGGAGCCCAGGACTGCTGGAGGAGTTGCTAGTTTTGTTTTATCATTCCATGAGCATGCAAGTGTCTGTGTGGTGCCTACTGAAGTGGTGTTTACAGTCTACTGAGGAAAAGGGACACCACATGTTTCACACCCAAAGACACAGGTACACATTACTAAGATGTGATGAGTCACATAGAAGAGCAGAGGATCATAAAGGAATGACATGGTTGATGATGGTTGGTGAATGACCTTTCCTTAGAATGATGTGAGACCTGAGTGTTTGTAATGAGCCGTTTCTTCTAGAAAGAGCATATAGTTAATGCCCATGCTTTCCAGGTTGAGGAAGGATGTGAGTGAATGGTGGTAAACAAAGGGAGGTGGTTGTAACAGACAATGAAGAGACACATATACACTGATCTTACAGCACAAGATGCTGGTATCTAATTCTTAAAATAACTAGAAGGAACACAGCGGTACTAACCAGAAGAGCAACGTAAACCTACTCACAATTGAAAATACTCCTCTGACTGGTCTGAGGCATGAACTGTTTGTGGGACCAGTGGAAGAGGTGAAGGGGTCAGTGGAGGAAATTCCTGAAATGCTAGTGATGGGAACTTGGGCTAAAAAAAGAATTCATAGGGCTGGAGGAGGGAAAGCGGGTCTCACGGAGATGGGTGGACTCTAAGCCTGGCTAAAGGGAAGACCTGCTTCAGGTCTGGAACCAAGGGAGTGTAGTAGGGAAACCAGCTCATGAGGCTCCAGCTCTCTTTAGAAATATTTTTCATGAAGTGTGTTTCTTGACAATTTTACACATCTATACAATGCTCTGGTTACTCTCATCTGATTCTTCTTTGACCTCCCTTCACCCTTAATCAATCCGTATTCTTTCTCACATTCATGTGTTTAGTTCTGTTTTATGACCCACTGCCTTTATCTAGGACCATGTGTTTGGACTGTCCATTGAGACCTAGTGGGGTCATCCTTGGGTGCAGAATCAGAACATGACTTCTCTTCTTTTGAAATCCACCAGTAGTCAAAAACTCTGTGGTTAACCACTGACAGGCTCAGGATTGTGCAGGCCCAGTGCAGGCTACCACAGAGTTACCAACTCTTCATCAAAATGAAAAAAGAAGATGCATGCAGTTTGTAAATGGAGACATGGCATCTGATAATGATACAAGTCATGGTAATAGTGATTACTTTGTAGAGAAAAGGAAGCCCCAGTTAACTAGCAACCCAAAGTAATTCCTTGAACATCCTTGTGAGCTGAAACCAATACAAGAGTCTGGATTCTGATACAGGGATGGAGACAAATGCATTCAAATCACTATTTTGAGTGCTGCTATATGGCTCTAAAGCATTGTCATTTGTTCCCTTATGTGTTACATGAGTCTAAATGTCACTACAGAAAGCCCTCATCGAATGTACTAATGACATGAGCTGAGCATCCAGAACGCAATGGTCCTTCTTCTACTCCCTGCTGGGGTTATGGCATGGGACATCTTCACATTCTGAGTCTTAAGGAGGTATTGCACCCTGTCACATAAGTGATGCCATATGTGCCTTGGATCCCTAATTTGTCCAGAGAAAAATAATATTACCGCCTACTTTGTGGGGTTGCTGTGAGAATTACTGAAGTGGAATTTTCAAGGACCTGGCATTATTCCCTCCCACTTCACTCCACTCTACTTAATCCTGCCCCTCATACAAAGGGCTTTATTAATGAAGTGCCCACTGAGTGCTTTATGAAAGTGCTTCTCCCCTCTTGAAAACTGTCCTGTAATGATTCTGAGAGGTGTACTTTTTTTTTTTTTTTTTTTTGCAAATGCCCCTCCATGTGTCTTTCTTATGTTCACTAATGCTATTTGTCAACTTCCCAGGTGCTTATGGCCCTGTTCATGTAATTGATCCGGAATAGGAATAGGTGCTAATCATGGTTTTGAGGACCACTGGTGCTCAGAATGGTGGATGGCATTTAATTATAATGCCATTTACCCACATGGCACCTGGGAAAGAAGGGGTAATTGAGATAAAGCACAGTGTATGCACACACACACACATACACACACACACACACACACACACACACACACACACACACACTGTGGTCAGTTGGCAAAAGTACTTGTGACTTACCCTTCCACGAGTAGTTGCACTAGGGGTGAGGCCTAAGAACTGAAGTGACAGAAAGGGATGGGCTTGCATGAGGAGGAGAGTGGCACCAAACATGGTAAGGTGATCCTGCTGCTTGCCTAGAATGCTCCTGGTTCATGAGACATGAAAAGAGGCACTCTTAGGAAGCTCTTCCTCCGTGAAATCCAGATCCGTGCTTGTGAGACTCTTTCATGAATTCTGTCCTCTGACCATCTTGTGCAATAGCTGGCAGCTTTGTAAGTCATGGGCTCTGTCCCTTACAGACCCACTGAGTTAGATTCTAAGGCTAGTATTTGGTGGGTACAGTATTTACAGGTCTGAAAGTATCTGGGATATCCAGGCTAGTCAAACAGATGCTCAGCTACTCTAAATCAAGCACTGGTAGGCACTGGATGACACCTTAAATTTTATGTAGCTCACCGTAGCTGACATTTGTCGAAAACATTAAAGCCATGGTCTAAGTAAATGCATCACCTTAGATGTCACTAGCAGAGGACTCAAAACAAATCACATTACCCTAAATAATGTGGTTTTTACCAGTTGCACTCTCTACAAAATATGTTCTTGCTCCTTCTCACCCACACCACAAGACTCTTTAGAAATATTAACTTATTTTCATTTTATGTGTGTGTGAATGCTTGCATGTATGTATATGCATCATGTGTGTCTTCTGCTCATGGAGGCAAGAGTAGGGCATTAGCTCCTCTGGAAGTCAAGTTACAAGGCAGTTGGGCCACCATGTAGGCCCTGGGAACCAAACCTAGGCCCTCTGAAAGGCCAGTAAATAAATATTCTTAATTGCTGAGCCATCTCTTGAGCTCCACAAGGCTCTTTTAACTCTTACGGTTATAGAGATGGTTCAGCAGGTAAGGACCCTGGATGCTCTTTCAGAGGACTGGGGTTTGATTCTCAGCACCCACATGGTGGCTCATAGTAATCTGTACCTCCAGTTCAGGGGCTCCAATGGTTTGGCCTGGCCTCTTTGGGCACCAGGCACACGTGTGAGGTGTATAAACACAGAAAGTCATTCATACACATATGAAAATTCTCCTAGTTAAGGCAGCAGCCAGGACTTGCTGTGACAGGCTGAGTGATGCTATGAGGACCCAGGGACTAAAAGCTTCAGTGCACCAAGCAGCTGTAGTGGAGATGTTCGAATAGGGTTCCTGAGAAATGGGAGAGATTTCAAATAGTTTTACTAATTATGGCAGTAACTTAATCATTTACTCAACCAAAAACTACTAAGAACATGCCATGTGCCCTCATAGTTCCAGAGCTAGGAGAAACGTGGGGGGAAAGCTGGATCCTTCAGAAGGGAGGTTTTATAGATAGAACTTGAGAGGATCTCTGCATGGCATGCTTGGGCAGCTCTAACAGCAGCCGTGGTGGGCCAGACATTGAGTTAATAGGGGCCACCACACACAATCTCAGGTACAACTCACCATCACTGGATAATCTGTAGATTAACAAACAAGAGAGGGTAAAATAACTTCCCATAGTCACCTGGTAAAGACATGGCAGTATCTGGTTTGTTGGAGGCTTCGGACTCTTTTAGAATCTTTTTTAAAATTTTATTTTATTAATTTATTCATATTATACCTCAATGGTTATCCCATCCCTTGTATCCTCCCATTCCTCCTTCCCTCCCGTTTTCCCCTTACTCCCCTACCCTATGACTGTGACTGAGGGGGACTTCCTCCCCCTGTATATGCTCATAGGGTATCAAGTCTCTTCTTGGTAGCCTGCTAGCCTTCCTCTGAGTGCCACCAGGTCTCCCCATCCAGGGGACGTGGTCAAATAGAATCTTTTTTTTTAAAACCTTACCCGAGATTTTAGTTTCTGAAAAAATATTCTCTCAAAGCCCAGTTCCCTAAAGTAAAACATTTAATTAGTTTGTAAATGAAAAGCATGCAGTCTACTTAAAGAGTGCACCTTTACCTCCACCCCTCAAACCAGCTACACACATTGTCAGACTCTGTAAGATGAAACAGTGTTGTCTGAGTCCCATCCTTTCTCATATTTTAAGACAAATTTCATTTCTTTTATGAACCTGTTTATTCATTCTCTCTAACCTCATGCCCTTCTGTGTTGATCCTTTTCTCAACCTTTGCCTCACCACAAGATGCTAATCTGTGTATATACCATTCAGTAAACAGCTCTTTGAGTTCTTTTTCTTTTCTTTCTTTCTTTCTTTCTTTCTTTCTTTCTTTCTTTCTTTCTTTCTTTCTTTTATTTTGTATAAGATATCCGAGCAGATGACCATGCATAAAGAGACTTCTGTAAATGCACACATGATGAACGGGCAAACAAAACCCGAGTCTTAACATGAAACATTGGGATAAATTAAAAAGACCTGCAAAGAACCACTAACCTCAAACAATTATATTCTAATGGCATAGAGGACTTGACTCTCACCAGAGACCAAGCTAAGATTTTCATTCCTCAACTTTCAAGTCTTAGGATGGTTGTCAGAAGCAGATCCAGGGGTGACTTGGAGCCTCTTCCTGTTTTGTTGGAGCTAAGTTGTAGCTGCTTATGTGAGGTGTGCTCTTCCTGAAAGCTAATGCGGGGTGGAGGGAGGGGGTTCTGAATGTTGCCTTTGGATTATAGCATGCAACAAATGTGTGATAAGCCTTAGGGAGCAACAGCATCCTGTGGGAGCACCCATGGTGGTCTACACAGCCCCAGAAATGTGTGAACAGATCTGTTTATTCATAAATAAAGCTTTTTTTTCCACATTGGTGGTGAAAACAGCAGTTCAAGTGTTTCTTGAGTCAGATTGTAAATAACTCTAGTTAGTTGAATAAATGAAAAATAATGTGCACTGCTCAATGGTTTTGTTTTTTTTTAACCTCAAGTTCTTTTCTTATGGAGGTCTCTCCTTGGGTCCTTATTGAGATACCATGCACTCTGACCTCCCTTTTCACATTGTTTTTCCTCCATGTTTTATTTATTTCATTGTTCCTTTAGCACTTGTTATCATCTAATTTTACATAGATTGCACTTATTTATCTTCAAAAATATTTGTTGTTAAGAATGACTAAGATCAAGAAAACAAATGGTGACAAATGATAGCAAGATGTAGGGGAAGGGGAATGCTTAACTTTAATCACTACAGAAATCAGAGTGGAGGTTCCTCAAAAACTGTACATAGATCTACCATATGATCCAACTGTCCAATGTCTGAAGATAGACCCAATGGAATCTATATCATACTACGGAGGCACTTGCTTATCTTTATTCACTGCAGCCCTAGCGACAATAGGCAGGAAATGGAAAGAGCCTGAGTGTTCACCAATAAATGTTTGGATAAAGAAAATGTGGCACATATTCACAGTGCAGTTCTATTAAGCTGTAAAGAAAAATGATGCTACGTACTCTGCACGTGAATGGATGGACATGAAAGAAATACCAAGAGAGATCATCTAGAACCAGAAAGACAAAGGCTGTGTTCTTCTTCTCCCATGTGTAGCTCTTAGCTTAGAGTCTAGGTTTTTGCAGGTAGCTGGGAGTCCCTGTAGGAGTCACAAAATTAGAAAGGGACGTGAAGAGTGAGGAAAGGAAGTGGGAGAGTAAAACATGTGTCATAAAGGTAGAAAGAAGGACAGTGTGTGGATGTGGGCTTAAGCTGGGAGGGCAGGTCACGAGAGTATAAGGGAGGGATAGGCAGCTCTAAGGGTATTTGAAAGAGCCATATGGAAATCTACTACTTAATCAGCTCCCAGAATGTATGCACGTATACAAAGAGTTGAAATGGAGTTATCCCACACAGAGGACATTACTCCTCCCAGAAGTCATTAATTGTCATATTAAAAGCCCTGTTTCTGGAATGGGATACCTCCCTTCCAATCTTCGGTCTTGGGAGGGGAGTGCAGAACACCTCTTCAAATAATAGTTATTTATCTGTAAAAGAAAATACCTGGTTGTGTTGATTGTAGTTGAGTTTGATATGGGTCTTTATTTTGTTTCTTCAACCCAGCACCAACGGTTCCAGTACTAAGAAAGGGACCTCACACATGTGAGGCCTCTAGTTCCTGTCTGCTACCTGATATTTTTAAATTAAGAACTTTTTTTGACTCTTGACTTTCTGATTCATGTTTCAATAAGTAGTAATTATGAAATAAGAGTATTTATAGCCAGGCATGGTGGTGCACACCTTTAATCCCAGCACTTGGGAGGCAGAGGCCGGTGTATTGATGTGGGTTTGAGGCCAGCCTGGCCTACAAAGTGAGTCCAAGACAGCCAAGGCTACACAGAGAAACACTGTCTCGAAAAAACTAATACAAAAACAAAACAAAACAAAAACAAATAAGAAAGAAAGAAAGAAAGAAAAAAAGAAAGAAATGAGAGTATTTACTGCTTTAGTGTTGAAAAAGCATTTGGTAGTTAGATGATTAAAATATCAAACTCAACTATAACAAATTAATATATAGTAACATGCTTTTCTGTATTCAAATGGATTGATAGAACATTTCATTGATATTATTGTCTTTTCTACCTTTAACTTCACAATTACAATGTTGATCTGTTGTCTTCAGAAATGTTTATGGTAGTTTCTTCCATAAGGGCTAAGTGAGTGGGCATAAACTCAAAGTTTACATATTCTTCCTTACTAACACTTTATTTTTGTGTGAAATCATAAAGTATATGTAAAATTATAACTCATAATTATTTTAACAAGTCTTGGTGCCCCAAACTGTGATAGTTAATCAGAATTCAGTGGGGCATAGGATAGATCCTAATAAGATCTTACTCAGTCTGGTGGGAGAAGTAGATATTAATGAAATGATCACAGAAATAATTAAACAACTTCATCTATCACCAGTGCAATTAGAGAGACATGCTTGATACACTGAGAGTCTATAATGGGGGATGAGAGAGTGTGATTAACTTAGATGAGCGGTTAATTAGTTGAAGTTCAGATATGTGCCTGAGAGTATGTTCCTGTGTGTACTGGCAGGTGTAGAGATAAAAGCACGTGCCAGAGCTGGTTGAAAGAGTGAGCAGCATGCCCCGAGGAGCATCTAGGAAAGTGGAGTAAGTAAAGTGAAGAACTGGAGCCAACTGGATGCTAATCTCGGAGTAACGAGAAGCAGTTGAAGTTTTTTCGCTTAAGCATCAGGGTGAGAATTTAATGTGGGTTCCCAGTGCCTCTATACCATTCTAGTTGGATGGGATTAGCAATAAAAATTAAGCTTATTTGCTATCTATCATCACTAAACAAACCAAAGTCTTTCACCTTTCACCTTCTGCTCGTTTAATTTGATGCTCCCCTGAGAGGAAGGGTTTCCATGACTTTGCATACACAGGTAGATGTGACATAGCAGAAGGGACCTGCTGTTGGCTACAATGAGGGTGGGCAAGACAGTTACCTAGTCTGGAGAACTAGAGTTGAGTGTTGATGAGCCCAGGCCATAGGACACACCAGAGAATAAGGAGGAAATGCTTGTTTATAGACACACAGTCCAAACAGGAGAGAAAGGAGACTATCTGTGGGTGGCTTGGGGGGGCACTAAGGAAGGTCATGTTCAGTTGTATGTGCTTCCCTGACCTGTGGAAATGCTTGCCCACAGCCTACTGACCTGCTTCTGGATCAATAAATGTCTCACACTTGAAGCCTGTTGTAGGATTGCAGAGCCTGGATAAGCATGCTGACCCTATTGACATTCCAGGCCCTTCTTATGCCCCACCCCCTCCATCTTTCTCTCTCTCCCTCCTCTCCACCTCTCAAATGTATCTGGGTATAGGTATGGATGTGTGCCTGCAAGGCACAGATGTGGAGGTTAAAGGATAACTTCAGGTGTTGGCCTTCAGACACCTTCTACCTTCCCTGTAAGATGGGATCTTTCTTTTGTCTGGAAGTTTATCACTTAGTTCCATCTATCTGGAACATGAGCTTCTACACATCTACATGGCTTTGTCTCCTACCTACTCATGATACAGCTACATGGCACCATGTCTGGCTTTTTAGATGGGTTCAGAAGTACAAAACTCAGAGCTTTCTGCTTGCGAGGCAAGTGTTTTAATGACTAAGCCTGATTTCTGCCACTTAAACACATTCTAGAGCATGGTTCTTCCAAGGCTCTGCTACCTTCACTGAGTCCCACCTGCCCTTCAGGGTACTTCTTGGAAATCATTTAATAACTCCCCCCCTTTTAGGAAATTTGGATACTTTTGCCTTGTTGTATAGATACCTCTGTCTTCTGCCTCCCCCTTTGCAGTGATCACCGTACGTCCTAGGCTGACTGTTTTGCTAACCTCAACTCCACATGCTTTGAAGAAGATGAGAGTATCTGTGTTGTTCATTTCGGGATCCCCAGACACATCCTCAGTGTTTGAAAGTAACAAGTGCTAAGTAAATAGACAGCCCCTGAATGAACTCACAAACAATATCTTTGTAAGCATTCGGGAAGGAAAGGGCTCATGAATGCAGCTTTGGTGTAGAATGCTCAGGAACTGTTTGCTAAATAGACGTTAAGTTATAACACTCATTGAATCCTCAGCTGACACCATGCCGTCAGTGCTTTCAGGGGATATCTTGAATATAACATTTTCATAGAAAAATTCTCCCGCAGCCAGACTTGCCAGGCTCCAGCCATTTGTGCTACTGGCAACTGTCCCGGGTCTTCCCTCTCTAAAGCATTCTCTGCAGGACGATGGGAGTTTGCCTGGAGTCTGCTTATAAAAGCCCATTTTCAGCACTTTAGTTTCCCTTGGATTCGTTCACTGCCCGAGAAACATCATTCAGGTCCCTGAAAACACAGACTGGAAGAAATTAGGAAAGCTTACCCTTCATTACCATTCTCAGCTCCCACTGAGATCCAATATACACTTTTCTGGCTTTAGAGATTTTAAGTACGAGAATCTTTCCTGGAGCCAGACTGTGGCCCTGGATGCAGTCTGTGCTCACATTCTGCACCTATTTTCCTCCTTGGGTTTTTCCGTTTGCATGAAAGGAAACCCCAGTTGGATTCAAAATCTGCGAAGCAGCTGCCTTCTATATTCCACCCCCCCCAAGCCCTCAGTTCACATAACCTTCTCTATTCATGTCACCAAAATGGTTTCATGGCTATCAGTTGCTTCAGTGCCTCTGAGGGGAAGTCAGAAGGGAACCAGTGAGTGACTCAAGGTCTTTATTTTATGCAAATGTTCATAGCAGGAAGCGAGCAAGAGAGAAAGGCAGCACCATGGCACGGGCAGCATTTCTGAGTTTATATTCATCTTACATTCATCCCGAATGGCTTTGGAAAGCCTTCACTGGTCTCAGGCACTCACAACCCCCGGGACTCCTCTTTGTTCTACTGCAGGCAAAGCATTGTACACTGCAGCCAACATACAAGCACCAAGAGAAATTTCTTCTGAGGTTTTAGGCAACACGAATGACACACCATGTGATCTTCCACTTGCTTTACATCCACTGCTTATTGAAGCTTCCCATCCATTAGAATAGCTAGTCTCATCTCATTTGCACATGAAGATACTCAGGATCAAAAGTTTTAAGTTGGGCAATCCAAAGCCATGGGAAGTTGAGTCAATGAGTTCATGGCTAGTCTGTGCTACAGAGCTACTATTTAAACAAAGACAAAACAAAATAAAAACAAAAACAAAATAGCAACAAAAGGTCATACATTTGAGGAGTGTACAACAAAAATATAAACAGACATTCTTTTACTAACTGAAACAGATCACAAACTGTTCAATTAATCATTTATTTTTATGATAAAAAATTAGGTGGCTGTGGTTGTCTGGCTTACACGGAATGGCAATACTGGAGGTGTGGCCTTGTTGGAACAGTGTTGTTTTATTAAAAAATAAAACTCAATTGTTCCATTTTACCAATAAAGACTCAGAAGCCAGATACTGGGGTGAAAACCTATTTGTACAGAGAGGTAGAGAAAGCAGACAGCTGATCTTCCTGCTCAGCTGATGTTCCAGAAAAAAAAAAAAAAAAAAAAGTCCTTCCTACTCGGCTCATATACCAGAAAAAAGAAGTCAAAAGCCAAAACTCCTTCTTCTTCTACATACTGTCTTATATACCCTTCAACTCAATGCCCTTCCTTTCTGTTTACCTCTGTCAGCTGGTTACTTGTCCTGCCTTTTGACCTGGGGTTATCTTTATTTAATCCTGTATACAGAAAGCTTTTGGATTAAAGGTGTACCAGTGCTGAGCCACTCTACAACTAGAAACAGGTTTTCACACATTGCAATCTTGAACTGTGGGATCAAATATCCTGCAACAGAGTAGGTGTGGCCTTGTTGGAGGAAGTGTGCCACTAGAGGGTGAAACTTGAGGTTTTAGAAGCTTAAGCCAGGCCAGTGGCTCAAGGTCTCTTCCTGTGGCCTACAGATCAAGATGCAGAATTCTCAACTCCTCCTCTCCAGCACGATGTCTGCTTGCATGCTGCCATGCTTTCTACCATGATGATAATTGACTAAACCTTGGAACTGTAAGCACGCTCCACTTCAATGTTTCTCTTTCTAAGAGTTGTTGTGGTCATGGTATCACTTCAAAGCAATAAAAACCCAACCTAAGACAGCGGCCACATCCTAGGCATGGAGATTATCAGAAAGTAAAACAGTTCAAAGTGTAGAACTAATAGACCATCAATGGACCACAGAAGAGACTAAAGGAAGTTGCTGGCTTCTTTCAGATTGGTCAATATGAGAAAGTGGAGGAGGTGGGCCTCTATGTAAAATGGATTGCCTTTAAGACTGCGGGTGAGCCAGAAAGGTCTAGAGATCTGAATGTTCAGGTCTCAGTAGCAAGCATGTGCTGAGCATCTGTCTAGAGTTTCAGTCCTGGAAGATACTTAGATGAATCATATGATCATTTGAAAATATTTTCTTAGTCATTTGGGAATTTCATTCAATTCATTCCTTTCAGATCTACTCTCCCATCCTTGTACCTCCCCTGCACCCCAAAAGGAACCAAGTCCAATTTATTTTTCCCATATACTCATTGAAGCATGGTCAAACTCGCAGTGGCCAGCCCCTTAAAGAAAACTTAGTACCTCTCTCCCATGCACACAAGAGGCCATCACCTGTGAAGAGCTATGCTTCATAATCCCTTTACATTGTGGGTGCTTATTAAATCATTAGCTTTAAAGTGTGTTCTTTCATCTGGCAGCCAACTCACAGGCCATGGCTGCATCACACTACATCCTATATCCCAGGATATGGAATGCAAACTCAGGGTGGGGGAGTCACAGAAAGTAGGTTTCAGGAATTTTTATTCCTTTTATTATTTTCAGAATGAAGAGTTTTTCAGGTCTTTTTCATTAACAGTTCCAAGATATAGCAAATCTGAAACTTGCGGACAAAGCTCTCCCCAGTTACACCAGTTGGATAGCCAGTTAAATGCCCATTGTGAGACAGGAGACACCATTTGCAGTGAGACCAAGGCCATAGCTACACAACTCTTATCCCAGATTCTGTAACTTAGCTGTGTTACCTTAGGCAAAGTACCTACTCTCCTCAAATTTCCTTGTGACTGGAGAAAACTACTTCAAGAAAAACACAGGAGGCCAACGGACAGAGAAAGGCTGGGAGCCCTTCTTTACCTGAATTTCTGGTAACAACTGAGCATGCTTAATAAAAGTTCAAGCTATACAAACACAAGGGAAGTGAGTATTGTACAAATGACCTATAAAGGGTCATGTGTCTCTTCATCCAACTCATTTGGGGCCTTTCTCTTAGCTCACTAGCCCAATCTAATTCCCAGGAAGGTGTTCTCTTGCTTCATACACCATATGTATGTTCATACCATGTTTCCCTGGTCTAATAGTTTTCTGTGGGACACAGGAGCCTGGATACTTCAGTAGGGACTCAAATTTACTCCTAGAGCATTGTTATCTATCCCGGCAAATGCCAACAGTAGCTTCTTTCTGGTATAATCGTCATAATGAGTGAGGTGTGGTCCTGTTACATCATGAAGAGCAGAGGCAAACCATTAATGGAACAGAGGAGTGGAAGTGAGTGGTACCACAAGTGGTAAATAAGGGAGGGACTCCCTTTCTGAAGAGAGTGTTAACTAATGATAAAAAGACTGAATGATGATGCTCTGGTTTTCTTGCCACTGTGAACTGGTAGTTTTGAACAGCGAAGAAACTCCTCTTAATGTCCCAAGTCACTGCTTAGTAGAGGACCTACATAGTGCCCATTCCCTTCTGCCCCTTATCTGTTCAGCATTAGTGCTTCTCATATGCAATGATTATGACACTTGCCCTGTCATCCAAGGCTTAGAATACCCATGCAAACTGTCGTTAAGATGCATCTGCCAAATACTGACAACTCTAACAATAAAGTAAAGGTAACTTCTAGGGGTAGTAAAACAATAAAGCAAGGGCAATATGATATTTGGGCAAACTGTTATGCTCTCCTGAAAGGAAATTAGTGATCACAAGGAAGAAAGAGCATAGTTGCTGAGCCCCCAAAGCCTTAGATTCTGTTCAGAAGCTCCTCTGGAGAAAATCTTCCTCTTAAGCAGTTCTCCGGGATTGAAGACTTCAAAGTCTTTTTAGTGATTGCTTGAAGGTCTTTTCACATAAGTGTAGACACTTTGGTCAGTCTTGGAAAGTGTTCTTAGCATTATGGTATTAAGCTCCAGGGTGATGGATTGTTTTATATGTTTGGTTAAATATCTGTCAGGATGTTTCTGTGAAGGTGATTTTGGATAGGATTAATTTTTAAATGGATGATGTTTAAGTTAAGCAGGCAGCTCTCCATAAACCTGTGTGGTCGTCATGTAACCAGGTCAGAATAGAACAAAAAGGCTGATGTCAACAACAAAAGGGCTTCCACTCATAGCAGATGGACTTGGCAGCCTTGGCTCTTGACTGAGTCTGCATTCTGAAAGTCTTAGGATATGAACTGCAGATTTTCAACTTGCCAATCTCTACAGTCCCATAAGCCAACCACTTAGAATGAGTTATCAGAGTAAAATTTGTTTCTACTTTTCTATGAGGCACACACACACACACTTTATCTGCTTTGTCTCCAATCAGGCCTAATATACCTGGTATGGTTACTGTCGTTTCCAGTGTTGTTACTATAAATACTAATATAATAATATATAATATAATAATATATATAGAATATTACTAATATAAATAATACTATAAATCCCTATTAACTACACTTAAGCTCAAAGTGATGAGTGTAGGAGAAAGAAATTTGTCAGGTAGGTAGAGTGGGGACTCCCTCAAACCAGACAGACTCGTCTTGTTCAGAAGTCAAGAAAGTCTTGGTTCTATTGGCAGTTCTGTCCTGACTGAGGCCAGAATGTCAGAACTGTGTAGAGGTACCAGACCCTTCTCTGGTTTCTTGTTACCTTTTCTCCTCCCTTAAAAAGCAACCTATTGAGCACAGCTGCCTAGAAGCTGTGCCTGATCAGGTATGTCATCAGCCTTCCTAGGTGCCAGCTCATCAGGATCCACTGCTTGCCATCTTTCCACAACAGCATCCCCAGTGAAGTTTTCTTTTATAATAAAACTCCTCCCTAAAACCTAACCTTTATTGACCATGAGTCTCATTCTCTTAGTTCATGAGACAGAGATCTCAGAAGCCATTGCCCTTGGGTAGCTTTGGTGGTCATTGAGTACTTAGTACCATAGGCCCTGAAGTTACCTTTACCTGGGACAAGAGATCCTCTCATATACTGGATGTACAGTGCTTATGGCTGCAGAGTCCCCCAGCAGTCGTTTCTTGCTATGGACAGCATCTTTATAAAGCTACCATACAAACTTTGTTTTTTAATACCTGTTACCACCGTACAGAGTTTACAACCATACTTAGCTTCACTTTCACCTCTCCCAACCAAGGCCTAGATAAGTGTACAGACTTGCCAAACACCACAAAAAACAAATGACAAAGTCAGGGTCCATTCTCCCTGGGAGTTATATCTTAGACAATCACCAATCCTACAGGGAGTGTGGCCCTGAGCTAACTCTGTAACTCACACTGCCTTTGAACTTATGACCCTCAACATTACTCCAAGTAGTTGAGATTGCAGGCCTTTGCCTTCAGGCTCAGTCATTCCTCTTAACTTTGGACCTGAATATCTTTTCTTTAGGTTTGTTTCTTAAGCATGATTATAAAGTTCCTACAACAGAAACAATGAAATAATACCTCTAAATTTCAAAACAGTCCCTGCTTGGTGACTCATATTCCTTTTCATTTAATCTTTCAAAGTCCATGCAGCCTTCCAAGGGAGCTGGCTAACTCAGATGCTCTCTCCTTTTAGATTGCTATTTAGTGAATGCACAATGAGGAAAGAGCTCGTGGCACTGTGGTCTGTGCTGGGGATAGCAATAGGTACACTCTACGCACACTGCACTCTCTCTTTCTTGTGCATAGAAGTCAGCATAATGAACCACATGTTTTGTGTGCATTCCAAAGAGATGCAAAGATAACAGTCATAAAAACTAAATTGCTTTATGCTGTAAGGGGGATCAGGATCCCTAGCACCCCAAGTTATTTTTTTCCCATCTTTGAGTGTTGTGTTCTTTTATATGTCTCTTTCTGTTACTGCACATAAAGGAGAAATGGGTCACTGTGCCTCTTCCTGTTTCCTTTTCTCCTCTTATTACTCTATTCTTTCTGTTGTTGTTAGCTAATAAACTAACATAAATTAGCACATCTAATTTATGGTTAAGATACATATATAATATATATGCATATATACACATATATTGACTTCAATTCCCAACTTTTAAAAATAAGATATTATTAAGACTGCGATAAGAATAAAAAACAAAACAAATATCATTTTCCATTGGGAATCATTACAATCATTTGTACTGGACAAAAATAAAATAAATACCTTATCTTGTTCTACTTAACTTTTCACCAAAGGAATTAGCCAATGCAATAAGACAGGAAAAATAATGACAGTTGAGGAGAGGTTCATAAATGACACACTTATCTACATATAAAATATAAAAGGATGTTTAGAAACACTCCTAGAACTATCAAAGTGTCCAGCCCATATCCTTAGTACTGAATTACAATATGGATAACTTCTAGCCAAAATAATTAGAAAATATACATTACAAATATGGTGTCAATGGTAATAAGCAACATAATAACATAGAAATAAACTATCAAGATATAGTTGATACCGTTTGAAGAAAAGTTACTAAGATTCTTTTGGGTTTCCTTATAAGACTAAGGTGAAGTAGAAAATTTCACACCTGTTGTTAAGAAAAGTCTAAATAAAAATTATAATCTTCATTTTAACTGTTCTTATTCATAAATCCCATTACTATCATATTTTAAGCAACAAATTCCAAAGAACTGAACAAGTTGATTATAAAATCTAGATAAAAGACTAAAGGATCTAGAATAACCGAACCAAAAGACAAAAGAAAAACTTAGAAAAGTAGAATTTACTGCACTAACAAAATTGGCCACTGTCTTCATGAATTTTGTAGGGTCAAGTTTTTCTTATTTATAACACAATAATAATAAGATTAAAACATTTTGGGCTGAAGTGCACCACATTGGTAGAGATCTCCTGGCACTGCAAGACCTGGATTAAATACACAGTGCCATAAAAAGAATTAATAATCATAATTATATTAAAGGCATTTCATTGTCTAAGTAAAAATGTTTGACAAAATATATCAGTAAACAAGACTTCAAGCTATAGTCCATAAAATACATCCATAATCAGTATGAGTAAATGAATACTATTACTCAGAAGTTATGTCTCTTATGAATCTGTGAAAGATAATTCAATAGAAAAACAGGAAATGATATGAATTTTTGGCTCATGGGTATGACTGACATGTTAATGAGAGACAAATATTATTTTCTAGATTTCAGGCTGATAAAAATAGGTTGTAAGAATAAACAAAACTTCAACTCTGACCTCTTCCTGATTCTTAGCTTTTCAACAGCAGAGACTTGCAGAGTCATCCACCACTTCCCACCATGACTCCAAGGCATCATTTGTTTCAGTTTTTTAGATGCTCTGGTCTTCTGAGCATACTATTTTCAGATGGATTGTTTTTAATTGTTGTTATTAGAGTTTTAGTACCTTCCCTTATTCTTTATCTTCTGAGTAAGTATTAGGAAACACCAAAACTTAGAGCAGAAGCTTCCTCCACCTTTTCTGTCTTCTACCTTTCCTTAATTGCCTCTCCGTAAATAACAAGTACAGACCATCTGTTCCAGAGGTGTATTTTGATTTTAATCTCTATTCTTGGACTTAAATTCATACATTCAACAGCCAATTGAATAGCTTCATGAGATCAATGCACCCTAAGTTAACAAGACATAAGTTCCCACTTTGGCTTCATTTCCTATCACTTATCCCTTTGAACACTGGCTTTTCCTGCTCCTAACAGAATGGCTTGCTTTGCTTTACACTCAAGCACCAGAGTACCTGGCAGAATTGGGGATGATGGTGCACATCATTAACCCCAGCACTCAAGGAGTCAGAAGCAGGCAGATCATTGTAAGTTTGAGTTCAGCCTGATCTACAAAGTGAGTCCAGGACAGCCAAGTCTACACAGAGAAACCCTGTCTCAAAAAACTGAGTGAGTGAGTAAGTAAGTAAGTAAGTAAGTAAGTAAGTAAGTAAGTAAGTAAAATAGTAGCTAGTGGGTGGGTTCAGGGAAGAGAAATAGACCTATAAACCGAGATCATTTGAGAACCCAGTTTATAGGGAGAGCTTGGTAAAGCTTGCTAGATTCAAGCATACTCAAATATCTCCTGGGGTCTCTGAGGACAAACATGCAAGAATAGGCTTATCTACATGTCCACTTGCGAGCCTGTTCAATTGTTTGGAAAATAAGCCTCCTCCACACTCCAGGAGTATAAAGGCTTCAGTGTATTTAAGTCCATGCAAATAAATATATGTCCACAGACTCTTGCCATCTCCTATCATGTGTTCTGCTTATACATTTATATTCTTCTTATCAACAGATCTGGCATCTAGTTGCAATAAATGTATGCAAAAGCACACACACACACACACACACACTCACACACATACACAAACACACAGAGAGAGAGAGAGAGAGAGAGAGACAGATAGACAGACAGACAGACAGAGACAGAGACAGAGACAGAGACAGAGACAGAGACAGAGACAGGGGGAGGAACAATGACATAGATCAAACACAGACTGATTCATTTAGCTTGTCAGAAAGAAAAAAACTGATGAGATAATAACTATTGAAATCAGAAATAAGGCAGTACTAAAAAACATTTAAAAGGCCTACAGCAGCATGTAGAAACACCTTCATGACATTTCATTCATTGATGGAGCTGGTGATGTTTTCTCAGGGGCCAATTTATATTTATAGATCTATTTCCTAGTCAGTGTGAAAGGGCTTTGTTCATTTTAAATGAAAAATGATTTTTTTTTCTGGTGGGCATTTAGGAATCCACAGGAATGTGGCTCAATATATTTGCTACCCTGATCTTTATTCTACATAGGAGAAGAAACCAATTTTGTTCTGGACTAAGACAGGCGGGTTTCAATTTATTTTCCTTTGGAGTGTGTGTATAGTCTTGTCTCTAAAATGGGAATGATAGCCAGTCTCCCATAGCAGGTTCCGTGTAATGAGGACAACCTGAGTCATGACACAGACTGGGGCTCAATAAATGCTAACTACTTCTTTTTCTTTATTCCTTCTCCACATTTCTTTGCTTTCCCACTTTAAGCATTAAAAATGAATGAAAATGGTTTATATTAGAGTATTTTGTTTCATTTCTGTCTTTGTGAAAGAAGCAGAACAAATACTGTCTCTTTTTGTGATTCTGCCTGTAGTGCGGAAGACAAGGCAGGTTTTAGATGTTATAGAGTGTTGGGAAGGGAATCGTGGATAACAGAAACTTAGCTCAATAGAATATTTTGTTTGCAAGCATTTACATAACAACCCTGTGTGAGAAGTACTTACAACATATAATTGTGTTTTGGTTATAGTTCTCGATTTAACATATGTAATACAGATTAATGCAATACTAGACAAGTTTGTAAATATTCATGTATATTTGTACATACATAATTATAAATATATCTATATTTGTATCTATCTATATGGAGCGAAGCACTTTATGTATACATAGAAGCAAATGGGTATTACTGTCTTGTTTTTTTTTTTAATTTTATTTACTTATTATTTATACAGTATTCTGCCTGCATGTATGCTCGCACTCCAGAAGAGGGCACCAGATCTCATTATAGATGGTTGTGAACCATCATGTGATTTCTGGGAATTGAACTCAGGACCTTTGGAAGAACAGACAGTGCTCTTAACCTCTGAGCCATCTCTCCAGCTCCCTGTCTTGTTTTTATAGATGACTGACTATACTGATTCAGAACTGAAGAAATTTACCCAAAAGATTGCAAACAACTGCAAAAGTGATGCTCTCTTGAGAGGTAAGATCATGACTTCATAATTTACTCAGCTCTGGATGGGGTCTATGTTTTGACCAACTAAACGTACTCTTGCAAGACTTAGAAGATGTCGAACAGAGGCTGCTTCAGCTACTTCTGCTTTTTGTCTTCAGCTCCTCAGTATGTAGTAATAAGCTCTATGGCTTGCCCTGAAGTGGTTAATGTCCACATTTATTTGGGAAGATGTGGAAGGCAACACAGCCCTGTTACTAATTTTGGCAGTATGGGCTTGCCGCCCTCTGCCCTTCACAGTCCATCTGGGGAAGCTGATACACAAGATTGAGAAAAGGACAACTGGTCTCCTAAGACACAGTTCCATCCACTTCTAAGGCCAGTGGACAAGAACAGTGCTGTCTTCTTGCTTAAAAATGGCAGAGGTGAGAGAAGAAGAAAGGCATTTTAAAATTTCATCAGTTCTCTCAAAAAATCCTTTCAAAAATTCAGCACGTCCTTACAAATTATGCATGCCCTGGAAAGTCCTCCTGATTATGTATTTGCAAATGTCACACCACACACATATTTCCACCATTCCATTAGATACAAAAAGAGCATGCACATTTGACTCTATTTGACTATTCAATTTAATTTCCCTCAATAAATAGTAATCACGCCTGATACACACCAGGCTCAGAGTGTGCTGCCAGGTGCTCACTGTAGCTCTGCCTCTGAGCAGCATTCAGCTTCTGCCAATGCAGGTACAGGAACATTTCTGCCATTCTGGTGATTGTGGGGGATACCAGGACACCCATGGGAGCAGGGAAGGGGTACCTAATGATGGCAATCTCCCAGACAATCCCAGTTATGAATTTATTTCAAATATGTCTCACAGTGACTCAATAAGTTGGCATAGGATGTTCTAACTCAACAAATAATTCTGGGTGGTTCATGAGACTTTAGTAAGTTGGAGAGGATGCAGGAATTAAAACTGAAAACAGAACCCACAAACTTCCAGCCACCTCTCAGGGTCCTCAAGCCTAACCTTCATCAGCTTCACGAGAGCCCATACCTGAGAACACAAACTAACTGTATTTCATTATTGTTAGTGTTTAAGATGCATTGCCTTAGAGAACCACCTAACTCATGGCTGTATGTAGTCAGATATGAAAAAAACAGTTGCTTATTTCAAATATTAATATGCAATCATTTCCATAGCTACTGGCTGGAATTATGCTATGGTACATATTTCAGGAGGCTTTTTCAACACTGTCTTAAACACAATAAGTTATTAATGTCCAGTTCAGTTTTATAATTCTAGTATGTTTATATTCATTGGTATAAAGCTTATGTACTCATTTACTAAAATTTAAAAAAAGAAATAACTTTATGCAGAGGTAAACGTTTCACATCACTTCAAGAATATCATATTTTAGTAGCATTTGGAGTACCTACCTAATTTGGAGACTGAAAGACTAGTTAATTTTCAAGTATGCAGCCTTTTGGTTGCACCATTAGAAGATTATATATCCTTGTCAGATCCAACACAAAATAACAATAGTTGTTATTAATAATATTTTAAAAATAAAATCTGTAGTATATCTACACGTGGAATTATATTCCTATTGAGTGTTCAGTTTTATTGCCAGCACAACCTGGTGAGCTAGAGATTACTAAAGCCATGTCCCAGGTGAAGAAAGAAGGTCAGAGGCTACTGATGGCCAGCATGTCTAGCCACTCAGGCTGCCACACTGCACGTTTGCTTTCCTACCTCTAAACTGGCTAGGCCAGCACAGCAAAGGAGTACATCACAGGCAGCAGGGCTCAGGCTCTTTACAGTCTCCCCTCCACAAAATGTCCTGAAAAAAAAAATGCTCCTACTGTAAACTCTTGGTGTCCACAGATCTGATGTTCATCCTTTCTCTTTCTCTTTTCTTATTCTCTCCCCTTCCTCTCCTCCTCCTTCTCTTCCTCCTCCACCATCACCTCCTCCTCCTTCTTCTCCTTCTTCTCTTCCTCCTCCACCATCACCTCCTCCTCCTTCTTCTCCTTCTTCTCTTCCTCCTCCTCTTCTTCCTCCTCTTCCACTTTGGGTTTGAGACAGAGTCTCTTTACATAGCCTTGTCTGTACTGAACTAGCTATGGAGACAAAGATGGTCTCAAATTCAGAGATCCACCTGCTTTTCACTCCCAGGGGTTGGGATTTAGGGCATCTGGACTTGAAACACAGCTGAGTGGTTAGTCAACTGAATCATCACTTTTATCACTGATGTTTAACTATGAACTTAGGTCCATTTTCTGCTCAGAATTATAAAATAATAATAACATATCTTTCTAATTTACACATGAAAACAATAAAATATCATTATCAGTCAAGCTTACTCAGATATTGTATGCAATAACCATGCACCCATTTGTTTTCTCTTTTATTATTTCACATAACAAGCATGAATTACCCTTCATAGTCTAAGACATAATCAATTTTTTTCTTTAATTTCTTCACACAGTAAACACCTCAATTTGTATCTCTTTATACTTACTTAAAGTCAGTTCAGTGACTGACAGGCTAATGACATTGTTTTATGTGGAACATGTTTTCTTGTTTAAAAAAATATGTAAACTAGGGGTGGTAGCTCACATCTGTAATGCCAACACTCAGAAAACTAAAGTAAAAGTATTATCATGAATTCAGGGCCAGCTTGGATTACAGAGATACAAATCAGTTTAGGCTATAGAGTAAGACTCTGCCTCAGAAACCCAAATCCAAATCAAACAAACAACCACAAAATACCAAGAGGGTCAGTAAATACTGACCATAACACCCCCAAGATAGATCTTAATAGGGGACTTACCAAGTGTCAGGCTCTGTGTAAATTATCTCATTAGATCTCTAGGACTGGTAAGATAGACGTGTCTATATGAGATGTGAGATAGATGATAGATATGGAAATACAGGCACTGTGTCTTTAGACACAGATTAATTGGTGATCTCAAGGGACTTTATATATCTGTGAACTCTAAACACTATGCTCTATAATACAGAACTAGGAAAACATTCTTTTCTTGTATGCAGTGGGTCACTTGAGGCTGTCCTGCTCTTTTCTTATACCTTTATGATCTATTGTGCAGTATCATCTACTACTTGGTCACGCATCTGACCAACTGTTACTTTTCAAATTTAGTGAAGATATGAAGGGGCTTGTTGTAGGCATCATTTTCCACATGGGGACAGGTATTTGGTCAGCTTCCCTCTGGCTTCTTTTTTGCAGTCTAGTTGCCTAGCAGGCAATGATGACTACAATAATGTATTAATGACACTAGGACAGAGGTCAGCATTGGCTTTCTTGCATATTACAAAGTAATACAAAATAGTATATATGATAATTAAAATACTTTGAGGTGTTGGGGAATCAAGAGTTATAAAGGATTTACATCTTAATGATTAATGTGCAATAGATTTGGCTCTTTGAACTTCTGAACTGCAAACTCTTTTGGACAACAGAAATGAAGGAAGGTGATCAGACCCATAAAAGAACTCTGTTGGGCATGTAGGCTTCTGTAAAATTCAGCATCCATTTGGTGAAAGAGGGAAGGGAAATGAATCTATACTCATCAAGGATATTCACATACTTGAAGAAGAAACTTTGTAAGCGATAGTCTTAACTCACTCAATATTTTACTCATCGATAGAGTTACTAAATGTTTAAAGACCAGAATAAATATTACTAGAGGAAAGATACATAGTACCACATTGATCAAGAATCTTGCCACCAAACAGTGAAGGTGTATGATATGCCACATATTATCCTGAGACTAAACAATAAGGTCTAAGGTCAAGAATCCCAAGGAAAACAAATCATCATATGGTGAAAGAATAAGAACAGGCAAGCGACATAGAAAAATTGGCTTTGTAGCAGAAACACTATTTAGATAATCCACTAACCAATTTTATAGCAATGAAATAAAATGATTAATTAATATATTAATGATGACAAAGCCTTAATATTATTTATAAAGTCATACTTGGTGCTACCTATTACTATCTTATCATATATATTAAACTTCATCACACTATTCAAAGGGGAAAGACTATACTCAAACCCTACCATCAGGGGACAGTATCCTTGGGAGTAGGCTGATGTAATCAGCTCCCTCTGGCTGCCAGAAGTCACTGTGGTTGTTTTACTCCCACAGCTTCTGTCTTCACATGGTCTTTTGCTTGAGGAAGCCCCCTTTTACTTTTGGGTTTTTCTCTGTTTGCTCTTCCTATGATAATCACATCAATTACATGAAAGTCAAGTCTGCAGTAGTATGAATTTACTTTAACTTGAGCATGTCTGAAAAGACCAGACTTTCAATAAGATCATCTGCTGAAGATTAAGTGGACACAGATTGATTTTTTTTTTGGGGGGGGAGGAGATAGTACTTTACCCAAACATACAAGAAATAGGTATGAGCTAGGCAGATTTTGAATTTTGAAGGTTCAGTTTGGCAGAGAGTTAAGAGATTGTTGCAGAGGTCTGGAAGAGACATGGGGGAATGAAGAGACTTAAGCAGGTGGGGACAGACATGAAAGATGGACAGGAAAGAGGCCCAGTGGCTCATATTATGACTTGACACAAAGGAAGGTGGAGAGACTTTGAGAAGCTGCCCTTTGCTAAGTTAGGAAGCACAAGTTCTAGGGAAGGAGAGTTCAGTGTTTATAGAGCAAATGGAAAGATTATTTTACCTTGTGCCAAGTATCTTCTTGTCTAGAAGCAGGGCTATCATTTAAGCTCTGACGTAATTTGTAGATTCCAACTGTTAATCAAGAATACTTTTCACTTTTTAAAAGATCAACTTATAATATTGAGGTTTAGATAAATACAAAGGTAGACATTATCTCAGAGTAAAGAGCTTGAAGAAGAAAGATGGAGTAGCCATTCTAGTATGTAATAAAACAGGTTTTCAACCAAATTTAATCAAAAGAGACAGAGAAGGACACTTCATACTCATCAAAGAAGAAAATTCACCAAGATGAAGTCTCAATCCTTAGTATCTATGCCCCAAATGCAAGACCTCATTCTTTCTTTCTTTCTTTCTTTCTTTCTTTCTTTCTTTCTTTCTTTCTTTTTTTGAGACAAGGTCTCTCTGTGTTAGCATTGGCTGTCTGTCCTGGACTCACTTTGTAGACCAGGCTAGCCTCAAACTCACAGCAATCTGCCTGCCTCTGTCTGCCTCCCAAGTGCTGGGATTAAAGGCCTGGCTATAAGACCTCATTCTTAAAAGAAACATTACTGAAGCTTAAATCCTACATCAAACCCCACACATTAACAGTGGGAGACATCAACATTCCTCTCTCACTAATGGACAGATCATCAAGACAGAAACTAAACAGTGAAATAATAAAACTAATAGATAACAATCATATGGACCTAACAGATAGCTACAGAACATTTAACTCAGATACAAAAGAATACACATTTTTCTCAGCCTCAGCACTAGCAGAGGCAGGGGAATCTCTGTGAGTTTGAGGCCAGCCTGGTCTACAAAGTGAGTCCAGGACAGCCAGAGCTGTGACACATAGAAACCTTGTCAGAATTAGAAGAAGAAGAAGAAGAAGAAGAAGAAGAAGAAGAAGAAGAAGAAGAGAAAGAAAGAAATTAATTTCTAGAACTCAATGAAAATGAAGAAATGAAGGCAGAACCCAACTTGTGGGACACAATGAAAGCATTGCTAAGGGGGAAAGTTCATAGCACTAAGCACCTTATGAAAATAATCAAACTCAGTGATGAAATCAATAACTTAGGAACAAAGAATCAATAAAACCAAGAGCTGGTTATTGGAGAAAATCAACAAGATAGACAAACCCTTAGCCAAACTAACTAAAAGACAGAGGGAGAGTATCCAAATTAGCAAATTTAGAAATGAAAAGAGGGACATAACAATAGACACTGAGGAAATCCAAAGAATCATTAGGTCTTCTTTCAAAAACCTATTTCCACAAAATTGGAAAATCTAAATGAAATGGAAAATTTTCTTGATAAATTTCACTTACCAATGTTAAATCAAGATTAGGTAAACAATTTAAATAGTCCTATAATCTCTAAAGAAATAGTCATCAAAATATACCAACCACATATATTTACACTATGGAATACTATTCAGCTATTAAAAACAAGGAAATCCTGAAATTTGTGGACAAATGGATGGAACTAGAAATGATTATAATGAGTGAGTTAACCCAGAAGCAGAAAGACTCAAATGATATATACTCACTTATAGTTGGACACTAGCCCAAGGGGCATATCCCACGTAAGTCTTCACTTACCAGGAGATTGGGATAGATGTTAGGACATCCTATTGGGACTCTAGGTGATAGAAATATGGGAGAATGGGGAAATAAAGGATCCACAGGGTCCTAGAAACTTACAGGGAGAACATCATGACAGGCAGATCTGGGCCAAGGGGTTCTACTCAAACTACTGCATCAACCAAGGACAATACATGCAGTAAACATTAAACCAAAAAAAAAAAAAAAAAAAAAAACCAAAAAACTTGTTCTGAAAACATTGTCTTCAAATGAGACATAGGCAAAATATTTGCAAAATATTAAAAAAACAAGATTCTAGAATGATTTTGTAACAAGATTACTATGAAAGTGTTCTTAGGCTGTTTTCCCTTAATGATTGGCCTATCTTGAGTGTACCTTATGTGAAATAAAGGATGTAGAAGTCCATTCAATGAACTCACACTCAAGTCTAGGTAGCTTGACTAAGTCAGCCCTAGATCATTTAAATTTTTTTTACTTTTTTTTTTTATTTATTGAAAAATGAAATCATTCACATTTCATCTCAATTGCTATCCCATCCCGTGCATCCTTCCATTCCTCCCTCCTGCCTGCTTTCACCCCATTCCCCTTCCCTTTGATTGTGACTGAGGAGGACCTCCTTCCCCTGAATATGATGCTAGGGCATCAAGTCTCTTCTTGGCAGTCTACTATCCTTCCTCTGAGTGCCATCCGGCCTCCCCATCACGGGGACATGGCCAAATATGGGGCACCAGAGTTCGTGTGATTTTTAAAAAAAATATCTCTAGTCTACTACTACTTTGAAAATGTCACCATATTTTTATCAAGGTAACTGAGCCAGCCTTTCCTTCAGAATTTCCTAGGTGGGCAGCAATAAGCACCAAAGACCAGCTCTGCTTAGACTCATGAGATAAAATATTCCCATATGGCTCCCATAAACCTCAAGGCTGGATCAAAGGTGTGGAGAGCTGTCTTGGTGATTGATTTCTTCTTTCCAGAATGCCCCTGGAAATGTTAATTGTATGCAAATGAGCATAGGGTGATGGCCTTTCTGAGATTCTGGAGTATTTAAAGTGAATGAAGCTCAAGGATGAAATCTGAATAGGAAAACAAATAACAAGAAAATCTGTACGATTAGACTCTTAATGTCTACTGTTGTTAAACTTGGGATGTGATCCAGATAGTCAGAGGTTTGGCCCTCATCCTTAACCAATACCTCTTGATGTCTCATAAAGCCAACCAATTGGCCAGTTACTTTTTATATGGAGCTGTTTTTCTGGCTTTGACCTTAACATGTATGAAGTCTCATCTTTGATAGAAATTTCTCAGAATTTGGATGCTAAACTTAGGGGTATCTAGATAAGGATTTAATTCCATTTTTTAAGCCACCCCTCACTTTGCCATCCTTTCTGAAAAGGGAAATGATCTGTGGAAATATTGCAAAGATGGAATGAAAGGTGGAGGAATACCCACACAGAGTAAGAAAAGTTCTCTAGAGCAAAGACGGTTGTGACCAGAAAATCAATGACCATTAACTCTGAGACTTTGCTCACAGCTCAATACTTTCCTGCCAGCTACAAGTAACCATAGTGCTGACCTGGTGTGGTAAAGCCATTTCTCCCAAGTTGAAACTTCCCCTCTTGGAGCTAAGACTCAGAAAGCTAATGAAATTTGCAAGGTTCAAGAAATTCATGCTTATAAAATTTACCAGATCCATAAGATCTTTACCCAAGGTTGTAAAAGAGAAGAAAGCCCTGTGGTGGAGTAGACTGCATGCTGGTCGTATGTTGTGCAGGGAGCTCCAGGGGTACAGCTTTCATGAGTTATAATCCACACAGAGGTAATGCAACTGCCTTTGAATCGCCCCTGTGTGTAGCCCAAATAAACTCATTACTCCAAATTAGACTCATATGGAATTATTTCTTTGCTTTGGTTTGTTGTTGCTTGCTCATATTTCTTCAGAAAAAGTAACACACTGCCCAGTCATTGGCAGAAGGTTAAAGATCCATGATAACTAAAATTTTTGTGTGACTGGAAACAGTAGAGGATGCTTTCTAAGGTGTGTGACTCTGCTATTAAGGTCAAAGCCTGCCATTTCCTGACAGCTTCTGAGCTCTGTATAAGTCTCCTTTTCTTAGCAGGGGTGGGAGGGGGTGGGAGGTGGGGTTTCCTTTTCCACCTGATCTAGGGAACTCCCAGATCTTCTAAGGAGCCTCAAATAGCCCTCAGGGAGATTACTAGCCTAACCCTTCCATGATAAGAAACCTGGAGATTCCTGGAGATATCTACCCTATGCTAATAAAATGTCATAGTGTCTGGGCTTTCAACCAATGACCTTTGACTGTACCTGGAGATCTTCCCCTACCCATAGGATAATTAAGAACCATTCCTGCCCCCTCTTTTGGTATGGCTGTTTTGTTATATGTAGATCAAGTATACCTGGTCACCCTTATCCCCAGGGCATCAAACACATTCTCCCATGAAACCCCTCTCACTGCCCAGGGCTTATATTGTCCTTGATTCATGAGATAAGTGCTTGCTCTCTTACTCCACTCTTCCACCA
This sequence comes from Acomys percivali, assembly GCA_907169655.1. Lineage (NCBI taxonomy): Eukaryota > Metazoa > Chordata > Mammalia > Rodentia > Muridae > Acomys > Acomys percivali. The sequence goes on along the minus strand of OU015748.1, from coordinate 81,782,709 downwards.
TGACCTGCCGAGACTTGTTCTTTATTTTGAGGAAGGGAGTGCTGCCCTCTTCCCTGAAGGCTGCTGAGAGCTCTGGACCTGTTGGGCTTGATTGTCAATCAGGCAGCCTCCCACCAGGCCTGAGAACTTCCACTGTTCACTGGTGTAGGTGTGTCATGTTCAGGAAGCCCCTGAAAACCACCCCATTTTTGTGAGCTCAGTGCTCATGGAACCTGTGTCTCTATGGAACTGTGTCTCACTGGACCTGACTTCCAGTCATTTCAGGCTTTCACTAGCACCCTGCATTAATACAGCCGATTAGCTGAAGGGCTGTAACACTGAGGTGTCATTATAGGCTTTTGGAATGCCTGAGTTTCAACTGCCTTCTGATACTAGCAATCTCATTTAAGAAAAATCTACCCAGTGGGGGAATCAGGACAGATGCTGGGACCCACAGCCAGACTCTGAATGGAGCATTGAGAGTTTTATGGAAGAATGGGGGGATGGAAGGACCTGGATGGGCCAGAAGCCCCACAGGGAGACTGTCAAGGCTGGTGATCTGGACCCAGGGGCAGGGGGTACCCAAACTGATGGACCAACCAAGGATAATGCACACAGGGAACCTAGACCTCCTGTTCAGATCTAGCAATGGACAGCTCATTCTCCACCACGGTGTGTGTGTGGCGGGGCGGGGTGGGGGGAGACAGAGACTGCCTCTGACATGAACTGTGGTGCCTGAGAGGTTTGACCACTTCCTCATTTGTGGGGATGCCCTGCAGGCACACAGAGGAAGGGGATGCAGGCTATCCTGATGACACCTGATAGGCTGTGGTCATATGGTGGGGGAGGACGGTACCCCCTGTTGGAAATCTGGGGGAAGGAAATAAAACAGAAGACAGAAAGAGGGTGGGAATGGCAAGATATGAATGATGGGATAACAATCAGGATGTAATATGAATAAATTATAATTAATAAAAATATTAAAAAAGAAAAAGGAACTAGCTACAACACTCAATAGAAAACACATTTCCCCCTCTTGCAGTGAGACCAGGAACCTTGCCCAGCACACTGGCCTCCCCCTCAGCTCTCTAATCATTCCTGAGAGAAATGGAAACTTCATCACAGGGTTTTTCTTTTTTCTCTGGGATCAAACAGTTCTTGGACTGGCCTGTGGGAGAAACATGCACATCCACTTCTGCCCTGCAGGAGGAAATGGAGTATAATGGCTGAGTCCAGAAAGAGCCCAAGCTACCGGTGGACTTGAAGGACACTAAGGGGTGGCTAAGCATCAGACTGGTGATACTTTGGCAGAAATAATCCTGAGATTTGTAGAGTTCCTTACAGTTGAAATAGCACGTTTTCAGTCATTATGATACTGATCTCTCTGTACACACTCATTGATGAGGGAAAGAATTATCTGAGAGTCAAATCTAATGTAGTGATGATGAAAGTGGCTCAAATGGTTGTCATGGTGAGCAAGTTTGCTCGGTGGGTAAAGTACTTCCTGTGCAAACATGAGGAACTCAGTGCAGTGTGGTGGGTGTGGTGACTTAGGAAGTGAGAGAAACTTGTAGCTAGCAGAAGAGAATGCTGGACACCTAACAGTCATCTGTGAGAGTTTACCATCCCACGCTCAGGAAACGCTCTCACTGCCTGTGATTCTGTGTGTAATGTGTGTCTCAGAGCAAGTCTTGTGATAATTACTCATCCTGAGTCTGGCCAATTATATTTCAGTTCCAATACTTCCAGAGTGACTGAAGAATATTGTTTATATTTTAGACTCTTCTCTAGATTGAAGTAGACATAAAATTTCAAGAATTTATGCCTCTTCCTTTTTCCTCAAATAGGACATGAATAGCAGAGAAAGCTATTTGGAGAGAAAGAGAGAGAAAAAAGAAGGTATAGAGGAAAGGCAGCTCTCTAGATTTTCTGGCTATTGATTTTTTATTTTTAAATTCTAGGCCCTTAATTATTTCTAACTCTAGTATATACATATTTAAAGAATCAGCTTTGGTAGTGATACTCTTTATTTCAATCATTATTCCTCTATTCAGTGAAAATTTCTAATGTCATAATACTGAGTCAAGTATTATAGGAATAAAAATACACAGATCTGCATGGATCAAGATGCTTGCCATTTAAGAGTGGAGATATATGATATGCTACATATACTTCTGAGATTTAGTTGGTGACAACCTTAGGTGACTCCAGTTTACTCTGAAGTTTCTATTTGAAAAAATCGTATTTTTTAAAAAAAATGTCTGAGACCTAACTCAGTGCTTGACTCACAGTATGTATTTTATGATACACTAGTTTAACTGGATAGCAATAACACATGAGTTAATATTATGAAAGTTCTGAAAAGGGGATATAAGAGGAGGGATGGAATTTTGGTAGGGGCTAGAAGATGCCTCAGTCAGTACAGTGCCTATCATAGAAGCATGAGGACTGAGTTAGGATCATCACTACCCACATAAAAAGTTGGCAATGAGGCAGATTTCTAAAGTTCATTGCCCCCTCTCCCCAGCCTCACCAAGTCAGTGAAGTTCAGGTTCTGTGAGAGACTCTATCACTAATACATACATACATATATACATGCATGCCTGCATGCATACATACATACATACATACACACATAAAAATAAAGGTAAAGTGTGATTGATGAAGGCACCAAAGTTTGACCTTATGCCTCAACACCCATATGCACACATGTGCACATATACACAGACCCCCCCACATACACACACACCATTATACATAAAACAAAATTTAAAACAGCACACATATTTATGCATGTGTATAGACACATATATACACACATATGCATACATATATATGTATACATATACATAAACACACACACACACACACACACACACACACACACACACACACACACACACATCCTCAGTCTCCTGTGCTGTCAATACTTACACATGCTTGGTGAAATTTGGGTAGCACAGATTGAAACTCTTTCTAGTATGACAAGAAATTTCAGAATGTAACGTATTAGGGAAAGAATGGTGATTGAAATAACCTTTTGCTATAAGCAATGGGAATTAAAATATGAAAAATTCAACTATGATGAACAGATGGTTGCTGGAGTGAGATGCTCATGGATATGTTTCTAGGTTGTTTCCAGGTAAGATTCTCATAAAAAGTTTTTGCCTAGGCAGTAGCATGCTGATGCCATTTATGTAAAGGGATATAGAGACTGAAAATAGATCAACAGAACAAGAGTTGACTGACATTCTTAATGGTCAAGGTTTGACTGAATTTTGGAGGATAGGGTCCAGAATAATTAAATTACAAGAGAAAAGCATGTCAAAAAGCTATTAAATCACCTCTTAATAGATGAAACAATATTTTGGAAACAACTAGTAGAGGCCACTTGATATTTATTATCTCTTTGGGGCTTTGTTTGTTTGTGTTTTCACCCTTTGAAACTGTAGTTTTTGTGAAGAGCACAAAGTAAATATCTGTTCCATCTCAATGGATCCATCCCATAGAATATACCAGGAGGGATCCAGAAGAGTGTAGAAAGAGATTAAGCCCACAAGGAGATGGTGATGGTTATAGAGCTGCTCTTTGTGGACGGATAACAGTTGGCCTGAGCACTCCAGAATGCATGAAGTTACAGGTGAAAGGAAGGTCAGACCAGGAAAGGAGAATAGCAGAAAGGAGCATGTGTAGTAAGGGAGGAGACCATACAGGAAACAGTGAATGCTCTTGTATAAATGAGAAAAAAGCATAGGAGTCATGCTAACAACAGCTGACATTGAACTTGGCTGGCCTTAATTCTTTCTTATTAGTTAGTCGTATCTGTACCTTTAAAAAACATCCTAGATGCTATGGAAGCAAAAAAAGATGAATCAAACTAGCCTATTCAGAACTCAGTGGGAAACCTAACTTTGTCACTCAATCTATTGTCCAACCTCTAGTTCACAACACTATTGTCTAACAAAGACATTGAAAGTAAATAGAATTGCTTTAATACAGCAAAAACATCTGGTGCATTTAAAAATAATCTCCTGCTGATGTGACATACGGTATCATCAAAAAGTTTACTCCAGTGCCCCTAGAGCTTCTGAGACACCTCGAAATGCCATGATTACCATAAAGAGGTTTATGCAATTTTCAAAGCTGAAAGAAAAACAATTAATTCATTTTAATATTTAAAATAAATATGGGCCATTTGGATCATTTGGGAGGAGAAATGGGATTACAAGAGCTACAATAATTAGAATCTAACTCCCCAAAGAGAGATGTTCTAAGATGTAACTTCCAGATGGAAAATTCCCCTAGCTAGTCTGTTTAAGATGTGCATTCAGTCTGTCCCAGCTTTTCCTGGATTGGGTAAGAGCATTCTCTGTACCCAGCTTCCCAGGGGACTATTGATGATAGGCACTGGCTTATTTTCTATTACACAGAATCTCTTTCTAATCCATACACAGAGAAGTACAAAAAGAGAGACAAAGTTCAAGTATGATATTATTCAGTTTATTAAGTATTAGTAAAAAATGCTAGGTAACTAACTCTCAGAATAACAGGTGAGTGAGATATAGAAGTTGCCTTTACACTAATCTTTAGTGGCCATGGAACAAGAGAAACAGATGACTGAAGAATGAGAAATGTCTCTGAGAGGCTCACACATTTGAACACTTGGTCCCAATCAGTGGTTATGTTTGGGAAGATTTCTGTACTTTAGGAAGTGAAGTGTTGGTAGGAAGTCACCACTGGGTGGTAACTTTGAGAATATACATCTTTGCCCTACATTCTGATTATTCTTTCTCTGCATTTTCTGTGTGTAGATGGAATGTGAGCAGATGGTTTTTTGCCCCTGCCATCATGCTTTCCCTGCCATGATGAATGTTATCCCTCTGAAATTATAAGCCAAAATGGACTTTTCCTTGTCTGTGGTGGTTGAATGAAAATGGGTACGGTAGGCTCCTAAGGAGCTGCACTATTTGGAATGTTTAGGACATGTGGTCTTGTTGGATTAGATGTGGCCTTGTTGGAGAAAGTGTGTCACTTGGGTGGTCTTTGAAGTTTCAAATCAGACCCAGTGCCTCTCTTCCTCTTTTTCTGCTGCTTGCTTGATTTAAATGCAGGACTCTCAGCTACCTCTCCAGCACCATGTCTGCCTGCGTGCCTCCATGCTTCTGGCCATGATGATAATGGACTAAACCTCTGAAACTTTAAGCCAGCCCCAGTTGTCTTAGAGGATCCAGGGCTGCTTGCCATAGGATAACTGCGTTATGAAGATGCAATATTGCTCTAGTGTTTGTTGATTATGTTTTTACACTGGCCTTCAGCCATCTGGTTGTTGATGGGGTTGGCTGGTAGATCTTGTTGCTTGCTGGAGTTCTTGAGAGCAGGGGTGGGGGATGCAGGAAGAGCCCTAGGTAGGAAGCTCAATGTTCTTGAGGATGTCCTTCTCAGATTGTTGAGAATGGGCTCAGGTTGGCAGGTGGTTCTCAGGGACTTGCCACAGGCTCTCCTCAGCTGTATGATCGTGGAGACCAAACGGGCTCCTTAGGAGTCCAGGGACCTTCCTCTAATGAAGGGAAGTCCCAGAGTTGGCTGCCTTGCTACTGGCCTTTTTGTTCCAAGTTTAATGAGGTCCCACTGCCCAGCCACTGTGCTCAGTCAATGTGCTCTGGTGAGGATGTGGAGAAAGAAGAACACTCTTTCATTGCTGGTAGGAATGCGAACTTGTACAACCACTTTGAAAATCTATCTGGTGCTTTCTCAGAAAACTGGGAATAGGGCTTCTTCAAGACCCAGCTATTCCACTCCTTGGAACATACCCAGAAAATGCTCCACCACACAACAAGGACATATGCTCAACCATGTTCATAGCAGCCTTATTCATAATAGCCAGAACCTGGAAACAGCCTAAATGTCCCTCAGCTGAAGAATGGATAAAGAACCTCTGGTACATTTACACTATGGAATACTACTCAGCTATTAGAATTTGAGCAAAATACAAACAAACATATAAAGGAAATCAGTAAATGGTTCAAGATCTGAAGATGGAAATGGAAACGGAGGAAATCCTGGAGAGGGAAGAAAACAGTAACTTTAGCTTAGAAAACAGTAACTACAGAGGTAAGCATCTACAAAATAATATAAGAGATGGAGGAAAGAATCTCAAGTGTAGAAGACACAATAGAAGAAATTGATGCATCCATCAAAGAAAATGTTAAAACTAAAAAATTCCTGACACAAAACATCCAAGAAATCAAGGAGACCATGAAAAGATGAAACTCAAGAATTATAAGAATTGAAGAAAGAGAAGATGCCCACCTCCAAGTGCCAAAAATATTTTCAACAAAATCATAGAAGAAAATTTCCCCAATCTCTAGAAAGCAATGCCTATAAGAATACAAGAGGCTCACAGAACATCAAATAGATTAGACCAAAAAAGAAAATCTTCCCACCATATAATAACCAAAACATTAAATGTACAGAACAAAGAAAAAATATTAAAAGCTGCAAGTGAAAAAGGACAAGTAACATATAATGGCAAACCTAACAGGATCAAACCTGACTTCTCAGCAGAGACCCTAAAACCCAGAGGGGCCTGGGGAGACATCTTTCAAACTCTAAGAGATCACATATGCTAGTCCAGACTACTATACTCAGCAAAACTTTCAATCACCACAGATGGAGAAAACAAGATATTCCATGACAGAGCCAAATTTAAACAATATTTATTCTCAAATGGAAGATACTAAAAGGAAATCTCCCAACCAAGGAGGTCAACTATATCCCCCCCAAAAAACACAGGATATAAATAACTTCATTAAGGCAAAACCAAAAGCAGATAAATACATGAAAATGTTTCACAATCAACAACAAAATAGAAGGTTCTAAGAGTAACTAGTCATTGATCTCTCTCAACATCAATGATCTTAACTCTACAATAAAAAGACACAGACTAACAGAATGGACTCATCATTCTGTTGAATATAAGATACCCATCTTAGCCACAAAGATAGACATTGCCTGAGAGTAAAGGACTGGAAAAAGGTTTTCTAAGCTAAAGGACCCAAGAAACAAGCTGTAGTAACTATTCTAATATCTAACAAAATAGATTTTCAACTAAAATTAATCAAAAGAGATAAAGAAGGACATTTTATACTCATCAAAAGAAAATTCTACCAAGATAATATCTCTATTCTGAACATCTATGCCAATACAGGGCATGAACATTCATAAAAATAACATTACTAAAGCTTAAATTACACATTGGACTCAAAACAACTAATAGTGGGAGACTTCAACACCTCCTTCTCACCAATGGTCATACAATTGATACAGAAACTAAATGGACAAATAATGAAACTAAGATGTTATGAATCAAATGGACCTAACAGACATCTATAGAACTTTTTACCCAAACACAAAAGAATATAACTTTTCAGTGGTTCACAGAACCTTCTCCAAAATTGACCATATAGTTGGTCACAGAGCAAGCCTTAACATATACAAGGAAACTGAAATAATCCCTTGTATCTTAGTAGACCACCATGGATTAAAGCTGAACTTTAGCAACAATAGCAATAATAAAAAGCCAATACGCACATGAAAAGTGAATAATTCTCTACTCAATGACAACTGGGTCAGGGATAAGAGAAAGAAATAAATTAAAGACTTTCTAGAACTCAATGAAAATGAAAGCACAACATACCCAAACCTATGGGACAGAATGAAAGCAGTGCTAAGAGGAAAGTTCATAGCACTAAGTTGCTTCATAAAGAAATTGAGGACATCTCATATAAGTAACTTAATGGAACACTTGAAAGGCCTAGAGAAAAAGAAGCAGACATATTCAAGAGGAGTAGATGGCTGGAAATAATCAAACTCAGAGCAGAAATCAATATATTAGAAACAAAGAAAACAATTCAAGGAATTAACAAAAACAAGAGCTGGTTCTTTGAGAAAATCAACAAGATAGACCAACTCATTGCCCAGTTAACTAAAGGCAGTGGAAGAGTATCCAATCAACAAAATCAGAAAAGAAAAGGGAGACATAGTGACAGATATGAAGGAAGTCCAAAGAATCATTAGATCTTACTTTAAAATCCTATCTGCCACAAAATTTGAAAATCTAGTTTATACAGACAGTTTTTATGATAAATTCCACTTGTGAAAATTGAGCCAAGATCAGGCAAACAAATTAAATAGTCCTATGTGTCCTAAGGAAATGGAAGCAATCATCAAAATTATCCCCAACCACCCCACCCCAAAATGCCCAGGGCCTGACGGCTTCAGTTTGGAATTCTACCAGACCTCCAAAGAAGAGCTAATATCAAAACTCCTCAAATTATTCCACAAAATAGAAACAGAAGGATCATTGCTAAACTCATTCTAAGAAGCCACTGCCACTTTGGTACTGAAACCACATAAAGATCCACAAAGAGATAGAATTTCAGATCAATTCCCTTATGAACATTGATACAAAAATACTCAATAAAATACTTGCAAACCGAATTCAAGAACACATCAAAAATATCATCCACCATGACCAAGTAGGCTTCATCTTAGACATGCAGGGGTGATTCAATATACAAAATCCATCAATGTAACTCATCATATAAACAAACTGAAAGAAAAAAATCATGATCATTTTCTTAGATGCTGAAAAAAGCATTTGACAACATCTAAGACCTACTCATGTACCTAAACATAGTAAAGGCAATATACAGAAAGCCTATAGCCAACATCAAGCTAAATGGAAAGAAAGTTAAATCAATTCCACTGAAATTATAGATAAGACAAAGCTATCTATTATCTCCATATCTCTTCAATATAGTACTTGAAGTCCTACCTGAAGCAATAAGACAACTAAAGGAGATCGAGGGGATACAAATTGGAAATGGAAGAAGACAAAGTATCACTATTCATGAACGATATGATAATATACCTAAGTGACCCCATAATTCTACCAAGAAACTCCCACAGCTGATAAACACCTTCAGCAAAGAGGCCAGATAAAAAAATCAACTAAAAAAATCCAGTAGCCCTTTTGTATACAAAATACAAATAAATTGAGAATGAAATTAGGGAAACAACACCCTTCACAATAGCCACAATAAACATAAAATATCTTGGTATAACTCTAACCAAGAAAGTGAAAGAATTGTATGGAAAAAAACTTCAAGTCTGAAAAAAATTGAAGAAGTTTTCAGAAGACGGAAAGATTTCCATGCTCGCGGATTAGTAGGATTAACATAGTAAAAATGGCCATCTTACCAAAATCAATCTATAAATTCAAGCAATTTCCATCAAAATGCCAGTACAATTGTTTACAGACCTTGAAAGAACAATCTAAACTTTATATGGAAAAACAAAAATTCCCTAAATAATTATAATAATCCTGTACAAAAATATCTTCTGGAGGTTTCTCCATCCATCATGTCAAACTTTACCATAAGGACATAGTAATAAAAACTGTTTGCTACTGGCATAGAAACAGCTTGGTGGATCAATGGAATCAAATTGAAGATCCAGACATAAACCCACACACTTACGACACTTGGTCTTTGACATAGAAGCCAAAAGTACACAATGGACAAAGAGAGGATCTTCAACCAATGGTGCTAGACTAACTGGATGTCTATTTGTAGAAAAATGCAAATAGATCTATATTCATCACACTGAACAAAACTCAAGCCCAAATGGATTAAAGACCTCAATGTAAAATCAGACACTTTAAATCTGTTAGAAGAAAAATTGGGGAAGAGCCTGGTACTCATTGGCACAGGAAACAGCTTCCTGAACAAAACACCAACAGCCCAGGATCTAAAAGCAACAAGTAATAAATAGGACCTCATGAAACTGAAAAGCTTCTGTAAGGCAAAGAGCACTGTCAACAGAACACAACCATAGCCTACAGACTAGTAAAAGATTTTCACCAAACCTACATCCCACAGAGTGCTAATATCCAAAATATATAAAGAACTCAAGAAATTAAACACCAACAAACCAAATAATACAATTAAAAATAGCTTACAGAGCTAAACAGAGAATTCTAAACAGAAGAATTGAATGGCTTAGAAACACTTAAAGAAATGCTCAGTGTCCTTAGTCATGCAAATCAAATCAAAACAACTCTGAGTTTCCTTCTTACCAGCCATCAGAATGGCTAAGACAAAAAACTCAAGTGATAGCACATGCTGGCAAGAATGTGGAGAAAGGGTAACACTCCTCCATTGCTGGTGGGAGTGTAAACTTGTATAACCACTTTGGAAATCAATCTGGTGCTTTCTCAGATAATTGGGAATAGTATTACCTCAAGATCCAGCTATATCACTCCTGGGCATATACCCGAAAGATGCTCCATCATACAACAAGGACATTTGTTCAACTATGTTCATAACATACCCAGAATCTGGAAACAACCTGATGTCCCTCAACCAAAGAACAGATAAAGAAATTGTAGTACATTTACACAATGTAATACTATTCAGCAGTTAAAAATAAGGAAATCTTTAAATTTGTAGGCAAATGGATGGAACTAGAAACAATCATCCTGAGTTAGATAACCCAGAGGCAGAAAAGCAGGAATGGTATCTACTCACTTATAAATGGATATTAGCCATACAACACAAGATAATCACATTACAATCCACAGAACTAAAGAATCTAAAAAACAAAGAAGACCCTAGGGAAGATGTTTAATGCTCATTTAGAAGGGCTACTGAATAGCTACCTGAAATGCTTAAAGGAAGGGAAGAGGACAAGAGCCTATTATAGAGGTCCTCTCAAAGACTCCACTCAGCAGCGAATTGAAGCAGATGCTAAGACTCACAGCCAAACTTTGCCGTGGAGTGTAGGGTGACTTAGGGAAGAGTTGGAACATAAAAGTACCTGAAGTAGACAGGAGCTCCACAAAGAGAACAATAGAGCCAACAAATATCGGATTTACATTGTGAGTGTAAATCTTACCTAATAGTTTTCATAATTCTTACTATTGTACCTAGTTTATTATTGAAAAAGTATCTCTTTATTGGACTTAAAAGGAGAAATGTTGAGAGAATATCTTGTTTATTGTATGGAGGGAACATGTGTCAATAAAAAAGTCAGCTGGCCTATAGCTTAGGCAGGAACTAGGAGCTGGAGCATCTGAGAAAGAAAGGATTCTGGGAGAAAGCAAGGCATGTGGATTCTTCCAGGAAGATGTGAAGAGGACAGGTGCATGGTACCAGAAGAAAGGTAACCAGCCACGTGGCATGGCAGGATGTAGGTTAGTATAAGTAAGTTATATTATGTTCTGGGAGCTAGGAAGAAAAGAAAAACTACTATAACAATATTACTTTTCCCTTTTTCTTTCCTCTCTCCAGCCTGACCTTCTTTCCAAATCCTCCAAGTCTTCTCACTCTCAAATTAATGACTTATTGTTTTATACACACACACACACACACACACACACACACACACTCATGTACACACACACACACACACACACATATATATATATATATATATATATATATATATATATATACGTAAACATATACATGTACTGGATAATTTTGTATCAACTTGACACAAGCTGGAGTGAACATCATTTGAAAAAGTGCTTCCATAAGATCTGACTTAAAGGACATTCTTAATTTGTGATTGATGATACTACCATTGTGGGTGGTGCTATCCCTTGGCTCATGGTCTTTGGTTCCATAAGAAATCAGGTTGAACAATCCATGAGGAGAAAGCCAGTAAGAAATACTCTTTCATGCCTTTAAAAAATGTTTTTTCTTTCTTTCATGCCCTTTGAATCAACTACTGCCTCCAAGTTTCTGTGCTGGATTTCTTCAATGATGGACTACAATGTGTAAGTGTAAGCCAATTAAACCCTTTCTTTTCCAATTTGTTTTGGTTATGGTATTTCATCACAGCAATAGAAACCCTGATTAAGACAATACTTAAGTGCAAATCTACAAATATAACCTGCTGAAATGGATTTGTTTGTTGTTGTTGTTGTTGTTTCTATATATATGGTTTCAGGGCCACTTTATATTAAGTAACCAATAAAGGGTTTATCCCTGGAAGAGAATAATTCTTTCTCTCCCAGGAGTCATTACTTGCCTATGATTCTTATCTATTTAAGGGGAGGATGGCATAAAAAGAAAATTTCCCCTTCCACATTTTCATGTTTATTGATATTGTCATTGTTCTGTGCTTGTATTTTCAGTGAATGGAAAGCAACAGTATTTTACTGAAGGCATACACAACTCCCTGGAGGGAATCAGACAACATCTAGTACGAAACATTCAACAGATTATCTACCAGTATCCTCAATAATTAAAATAACTGAAGTTCTACTCACTCTCTAGGCCCTGTCTGGAGTGAAAAATAAGTGATTCTTGACTCTGTCTACAGTAGAGATGAGTGCCTATACACGCGACAAGGTGAATGAATAACGATGAGAATATTTATAGCTTATACCTACAAACTGTTTTCTCTCAAGATATTCTTATGTGTTTTGCCCAGGGTGAGTCACTTGTCATTATTTCACTGTAATGAATCACATTTAGACAGTCTTTCTTTCTTTCTTTTTTAGGATTTTTAAACATTTAATTAATTTATTCAGATTACATCTCAATTGTTATCCCCTCACTTGTATCCTCCCACTCCTCCCTCCTTCCCTCTTTCACCCTATCCCCCTCCCCTAGGTCTGTGACAGAAGGGGACCTTCTCCCCCACCATATGGTCACAGCCTATCAAGTCTCATCCTGGTAGCCTGCCTATCCTTTCTTTGAGTACCACTAGTCCTCCCCACCAAGGAGAAGTAGTCATATATGGGGCACCAAAGTTCATGTCCGAGTCAGTCCCCACTCTCTACACAACTGTGGAGAATGTCCTGTCCATTGGCTAGATCTGAGTAGGGGTTTGATGTTTACTGCATGTACTGTTCTTGGTTGGTACAGTAGTTTGAGCAGACCCTCCTGGGTCCAGATCCACCCATCATGATGTTCTTCTTGTAGGCTTCTAGGACCTTCTGGATCCTTCTATTTCCCCATTCTCCCATACTTCTCTCACCTAGAGTCCCAGTAGGAAGTCTCTGCATCTATCCCAATCTCCTGGTAAGTGAAGACTTTCATGGGACACCTCTTCTGGGCTAGTGTCCAATTAAAAGTTAGTATATATCATGTGAGTCTTTCTGGGTCTGGACTCACTCAGGATGATCATTTCTAGTTCCATCCTTTTTGCCTGCACATTTCAGGATTTCTTTTTTTTTAATAGCTGAGTAGTATTCCACGGTATAAATGTACCACAATTTCTTTATCCATTCTTCTACCGAGGGACATTTAGGTTGTTTCCATGTTCTGGCTATTATGAATAAAGCTGCTATGAACAAGGTCGAGCATATGGTCTTGTTGTGTGGTGTAACATCTTTTGCATATATTCCAAGGAGTGGAATATCTGGGTCTTGAAGTAGCCCTATTCCCAGTTTTCTGAGATGATTTCCAAAGTGGTTGTATAAGTTTGCACTCCCACCAGCAATGAAGGAGTATTCCCCTTTCTCCACATCCTTGCCAGCATGTGCTGTCACTTGAGTTTTTCATCTTAGCCATTCTGATGGGTATAAGATGGAATATCAGAGTTGTTTTGATTTGCATTTCTCTGATGACTAAGGATGTTGAGAATTTCTTTAAGTGTTTCTCAGCCATTTGATATTCCTCTGTTGAGAATTCTTTTTTCAATTCTGAGCCCTATTTCTTAATTGTGTTATTTGGTTTGGTGGTGTTTAATTTCTTGAGCTCTTTATGAATTTTGGAATTAGACCTTAATAAAAGATCCTCTGGAGGAACAAAAGATCCTCCATACCTGATCTCAAGCTCTACTACAAAACAACAGTAATTAAAACAGCATGGTACTGGCATAGCAATAGGATAGTTGATCAATGGAATCGAATCAAAGACCCAGAAATAAATCCACACTCATATGGACACTTGATTTTTGACAAAGAAGCCAAATTTATTCAATGGAAAAAGGATAGCATCTTCAAAAAATGGTGCTGGTTTAACTGCATGTCTACATGAAGAAAAATGTACAAAACTCTAGTCCAAGTGGATTAAAGACCTCAACATAAAACCAGAGACATAAATCGGTTAGAAGAAAAAGTAGGGAAGAGCCTAAAACTCACTGGCACAGGAGACAACTTCCTGAACAGATCTCCAACAGCCCAGGCCTTAAGGTCAACAATTAATAAACAGGACCTCAAGAGGCTGAGAAGCTTCTGTAAGGCAGAAGACACTGTCAACAGAACAAAGCGACAGCCCACAGACTGGGAAAGGATCTTCACCAACCCTCCATCTGACAAAGGTCTAATATCCTTACATAGTGTTTCTTTAAGGGAGTTCTCTGTATGCTTATAGTTTATCTATGACTCAACCACTATCGCCACAGGTACATTTGGAGCTATCTGTGTCTTTCTTTGCCCAATAAGCTGTAATCCAGGCACTGATGGCTGGCACTCATTATATTCTTAGTGCTCAGCTAAACTCTGCCCCTTATAACCAATGCACAAATAATACATTAGCTTGTGATTGAACAAAAAAGTTATTTAGCTACTTTCTTTGTGTCCTCTGACAAGATGAAGGCAATACTTGAAAAATCCCACAAAACTTGATCATTTATGTTCAGCATGCCATCTGCAGTTTTGCCTTTTAGTTGCAAAAATACTATTATGATCCTTTGGAGGGTAATTGCCCAGATACCATTTGCTTTCTGTTGTTTAGGCTCTTCTATACATTCTTTGCATCATCGTGAATTATGAATCACTACAGTATTATAGCTACGTCTAAGTGGTAAATTGTAATTTATTTCTCAGTGACACATAATATGAAAAATACATATGAAGTGTAATGATGATAAGATCTAGATGTTATGTACTTAAGGAAGGCCACCATTTTTCTAACCTTCAGATAAAAAACTCTACCTTATTTCAAACAAGCCAAGCCAATTCATAATGTTTTCCCAAATGAGTCCTTTTGGGACTAAGCTGAATTGGCTGAGTCACATAAATAATTATACAAAAATAACACTAATGGAAATTCTTCGCTGTCTTGCAAAAGCATTGCACAAAATATTTCAAATTGTTAAGGAGGATTTTTCAGGCAGGATATTATTTTATCCTTGCTACTAATGGAGAAAAGAAGACACAGATTATACTCAGCCTACCAAAACAGTAACCAAGCAAAGATTTTAAATCCAGGACATTCTCATTCAAAACTGTGTATTTCCTGCTAGATTCCTTTGCCCCTTTACCAGAAAGGATGCTCCTAGGGATAATGGAAAACTGCAGCAGAGATCAAATGTTAGTGGTAAGTAACTTTAACATGGACAAATCAGAGCAAGTTATATTAGATACTAGGAAAGGGAGGGACCAACATACGAGGAATATGTGACCGTGTCTATGAACGTAGATCTATACGATTACAGCTTATTATGCTTAATTCTTAAAAGAATCTTCTAGCAAGTGATACTTCTTCTTGCCTTCCATCCAGGAAACAAACAACACTGATCCATAAATATGTATTTTCTTATATACTTTATCTAATGTGATGATATATAAAGAAAGATAATGACTGGTGAATAGAATACACTACTCAGTAGTGTAGGCAACTCCATTAGGAAGCAATAGACTATGGCACAAACTCTACAGGACTTTGAACTAATTACAGCTAGACAGTTTGCACTGTCACCTGGACAGGTTTCTTTCTACTTCTATGAGGTAAAATGTACCCTGAGGGTCTGGAGAGATATCTCAGCAGTTGAGGGAGCTCTTGGTACACAGTCATGAGGACTAGAGCTACAGATTGATATCTGGGGCTTGATGGTATCAAGAGCAGCCAAGAAAAATGTGAGTCCCAAGTTCAGAGAGAGACTCTGCCTCAAAAGTAGTAATTAGCATAAATATAAGAGGATACCTGCCATCCCTCTTCTGTCCTTTACATACATATACAGACAAAAACATTTCCTACCCCTACACACGCATACACACACACACAGACACACAGACACAGACACACACACACACACACACACACACACACACACACACACACACACA
>OU015748.1:81745809-81766633 GCA_907169655.1 Acomys percivali | reverse complement strand
CACACACACACACACACACACACACACACACACACACACACACACACTACAGAATTAAGATTAGGAATGGCAGTAGAAGAATCCCTGTAGCAAGTTAGGTAGCTAGATTACAGTGATCAAAAGATACTTGGAAATAAAGAATGGGAAAAGACAGCCTTAAGAATATGAAACACCAATTGTCACTGTTTCCCATATTTCATAAATGCTGCAAATAGCATTCGGGGAGGCTCTTGTTGTGATAGACCATCTGGAACAGCTGAATACATTATTAACATGGCGGAGTTTTTGTGTTGGCACAAATCCCACAGAAGAAGTGATGTGCTAGTGTGGCAACAGTTCTGCTTTGCACAGGAACATAATAGAGGGTCCTGGGTATGTTTTATCTATTGTATGAAGAAGTGCTTCTCTTTTGGGAAATAATTTCTCTAAATGATCCTCAGAGCTATTCAGAGAACCTATAATACAGCTATTATGGAGGTTCCACAATTGTTTTAGGAATTAACTTAGAAGTTCTCCTTCTGTGTTCTCTAACACTAGCAGGATCAGTGCTATCTTTATGATGTGAGTCTTGGTCCAGAAGATTTGAACCCCAAGTATGTGCCACATCCATTGTAACACACACCTGAGTTCATCGACTTCACTCATGTTTTTCTCATGACTTCACCAAATTAATCCTTTAAAAACTCAGTCTTCTATTTCTTGCCCCTTTTATGTACGAATCTCTCACAATTGCTGTGCAATGTCCTAATCCATTAGTGGATGTTTAATATGTGTTTGTTACAGCACACACATGACTGTTAGAAGAACCAGCTAGGGTGTAGCTAGTACATCTGCTATGCACACAATTCCCGAAACATGTGAATTTAGGAGCCTTTATGTTGGTTCTAAAGCTGGTTTTCAATTTCTTCATATTATCTTTAACAATTGTCCTTAAAAGCAATGGGATGTATGCATTTTTTAAGTCTGAATATCTATAAGAGGAGCAAATCTTCACTCTTTGAATGATATTTTATTCTGGAAAAACCTATCATTTACTATAAGCTGTTTTTTTAAGCTCCACACAATCTTCCAATCAATAAGTCCAAGATTATTTCAACATTATTTTTTCAAACAGAAATTCAGTCTCTAATCCTCTAACACCATCTATCCTGCTTTATCATCTTCACCCTTTAGTCTGGGTTTGGCTCCAAGTTCACTACATTTATTTTGTGTAATATCCCTTCTGAGAGCCAGGGTGAAGTGTGAGCAATTTGATACACATCAGGATCTTCCATGGGTTTACAGTTTAAATTCCTATGTAGTGAAAATGTTTATCAAAATAATAATTTATAGTTTTGGCTGTGAGCCTAGCCTTTAATGGCTGAGCTGTCTCTCTAGCCCGCTGTGTATAATTTCTGGTTTTAAAGAAGCAATGGCAATATAGGAGTGCTGGTGACTTTAAAGTATGACTACCTTGGTCACAAATGGCAATATCAGGTACAGTTATCATGGAGGCATGCAGTAAGTGTATTTATTTCTTGTAGGAAACAATGTGAAGGATAAGAACAACCTGCTTTGTCTCTCAGTCTCATGTGAGTATTTTAGACTCTGGGACACCATGGCATATACTTGGAGAGAACACTCGGAAAGCTGGATGCATTTGGAAGTAATAAAGGGTCCTATGATAGAGAGGCTGACTCCCTGCTTGCTATCTGAGACACAGTCTTGAATTTGGTACCTGTCTTTGGTTCTCTGTCTCCAGGCGGAGCCTGGCCTCCACACACCTCCTGGTCTCCAAGAAGGCCTGGCGCTGGGCGCGGTCTGAAAGGTAACTGATGAAGATTCCAGCTGTGTTCATGCACATGAATAGCACCGCCTGGGCAAGGACCTGTGAGGCAATTCCAAACATCCTGGTTAGGTGAGTGAAATAGCAGCTGCTTGGAGGCAAAGATTAAGATAAGCAAATATGTTAGCAGGAAGTTTTTATTAGTCACCTACATGTCTGATGGCACGTTGGTTGAACAATACTTTTCATTCTGGTCTTGAATGAGAACTACATTTCAGACAGATCTTTTTTTACAGCTCCACCCAATTAAAAACTATTGCTTTGCTCTCAAGTCTAGGCCCGAATCGTTGTTAGAAACTTGACGTAAGAAAAGCTGTGAGCTTCCTCACTTTACCTTCCTACATCCTTAACTGAAATGTTGGGCCTTTAGTAGGCCAGAGCTAGATGGAGTTAAGGAACCAAAAAGGATCAGAACAACCATTCTCCAATGGTGAACGTGCTGTGTTTTGATTTTACTGCTCTAAGGTTCTCTTGGAAAGAATCATGTCTATTCACCAACTCAAGAAAAACAAAAACAAAAACAATACCGTAGTACCTAAACTAGGAAGGAGGCTCATGTCTATAATTCAAGTGCTCATAAGGCTAAGGTAGAAGGATTGATGCAAGTGTGGTGGAGGAGGAGGTCCCCCTAAGTCACAGACATAGGTGAGGGGAATAGGGTGAAAGCAGGAGGGAGGGAGGAATGGGAGGACACAAGGGATGGGATAACAATTTAGATGTAATTTGTATAAATTAATTAAATAATAAAATTTATTTTATTATAATTTACTCAGATACATTTCAAGTGTTACCTCCTCACTTGTATCTTTCCATTCTCACCCTCCTTCCTTCTTCCACCCTATTCCCCTCCCCTAGACCTTTGACAGAAGGGGACCTCATCCCTCACCATATAACCATAGCCTATCAAGTCTCATCCTGATAGCCTGCATCCCCTTCCTCTGTGCCTGCCAGGCCTCCCCATCAAGGGATAGTGATTAAATTGGGGGGTACCAGAGTTCATGTCAGAGTCATTCCCCCTGACACTCTTCCCACTATTGTGGAGAATGAGCTATCCATTGGCTAGATCTGAACAGGGGTTATAGATTTACTGCATGCATTGTCCTTGATTGGTACAACAGTCTGTGCAGCCCCTCACCCAGGTCCAGATCGACCAGCCTTGATGCTCTTGTGGAGCTCCAGAACCCTCTGGATCCTTCCATTTCCCCAATTCTTCATTCTTAAGAGAATCAGTAATGAGAATCTAAAATTTGGGGTGTTGGTACAGAATGGACCCAGGATTTGGGGCATCCTCAGGAAGTATTCTACTACTGAGTTATCTTCTTAATACCTAAAATTATTATATAAATTCTTCCCTGAATGGCATATGCAGAAGGTAAATAAAAACTGATTGAACTGAAGATTAAAGATCTGAGCTGAGATTTGGGATGCAGACCAAAAGACAAAGATTTTTCACTTGATTCTAAATAAGTTAAACATTTGCAAAAATGAAACCAAACAAAAGCCCCACCCCAGTTCCAGATGATGAAAAGCATAGCCAGTATTCACAATTTCCCAAACACATATAAAGTTATATGACACAGTAGGGGAGGCATTCATATGTGTATTCTTCTCCAAAGACAGTGGAGAGATCCATTCTGACTTGAGCCATATGACAGAATTAGGAGTCAAAATTCATAGCAGTGCTATTAATTGCTCAATTAAAGAAAATATCAAGTATGCTAGTAAAGAATGAAAAGACAAAGAATAAACAGAGAAACAGAAAATCCAGATGCACACGTGCACACATATGGAAATTCCAGTTATGGAATGAAAACATTCACTGCATGGTATTAAAGCTGCACATAGGCGAGACAAGCCCATTGTGAGGAAAAAATACTGTTTAAGGGCTTTAATAATGTGTACGACAATATTGTTAACTCTAACATCCCTATAACTTATGTCATAGGGAAAGGGAAAAAGGAATGTGACAGAATAAGTTATTTAAAGAACCAGTGTTTAAAATGTACCTGTATATATTATAGTCCAAATGCCAAAAGCAAAAATGAATTTTATAAACAGTCATAAGACAAAGTTAGACATTGGAAACCTACTTTCCAGTATCAGAATTGTTTCTAGATTAAGTATGGAGAAATAATCTAATGAGATATTCCTAAAATATACTTATATAAAAATTTTGAAATTCAAAACTAAATAAAGTTAGTTGTGTTACATAGATACTAGGTATTTTTTAATGTGTTACTAGGGATAGATAGGGTCATTATATAATGGGAAAGTGTTCAATACATCAGGGAAATATAAAAATTCTGAATTTTAATACATTTAATATTATAGTACAGTATATAATGCAAAATATGATAAAAGCAGATATAATAATGTATAGCTCAATGCCTTAGTGATATATTTCCATCAGTTACTGTATCAAAAATTAAAGAGAAAGAGATAATTTGACTATATCTTTCAATTAATGTTCATTAAATGGAGTACAGTATCGAACAATTCTTCTACTAAGAAACATAAAGACATGTAATGACCAGAAGCTACACTGCAGATTATAAAGAGCTGATGTCAAGCAAGCATGGTGAATGTCTGCTGTAGTAGTTTGAGTGAGAATGTCCTCCTGCAAGCTCAGATACCTGAATCCTTTCTCCCTAGTTGGGAGTACTGTTTGGATAGGCTATGGAAGTGTGCCTTTGCCAGAGGAAATATGTCACGGGGGCTTGGCTTTGAGATTTCCAAACCCCTGGACTGCTTTACTTCCTGCCTCTGATAGAAGACGTGATCCTTTATCTCTCAGTGTCCAGCTTCAGTCTCCACCTGCTGTTATGCTATCTCCAACATTATAGGCCCTAACCATCTGGACCCATAAGCTCACCTAAGCCTTTCTTTCTGACAATTGCCTTGATCATGGTGTTTTATAACAGTGACAGAAAAGTAAATAATGCCAGTACAATGTCATCAAGTTACAAAGCAACGTACAAAAGAATAATCATAAAACACAGTGTGCTTAGAAATTAAAAAAATATTTCCAAACAACCCATTTATCTAAAGATACATGACAATCTCATAATGGAAAATTATGGCTGGAGAACAGCGAAAATACCGTAGAACAAAACTTAGTAGTTAAAAAGAAAAAATGGTTGAAAATGAATGTGTTGGCCATTAAACATAAGGAGTTTACAAAATTGTACCAAATGTAATAAAACAAAACAAGCTCCAGAATAAATCCAAAGCATATATAAGGGAAATCCAATACAGTAGGAACAACAAGTAAGGGAATAAAAAATAAAATTAATGGGGGCTAATAAACTTGGTAGTTTCTTTTCAGTCAAGGACAGTAAAACAGAAACACTTCTTTGAAACCTCAGTAAAGAGAAAAAGTACAAAAGTGCATGACAAAGGCTTAAAAATCATGAAATCTAAGGCTTTGAAGAATTTAAGAAATAATAATGCTAATTATGGATTTTAATATGAGTAAGATCTCAAATATAATTAAGATGTTTCTGAAAATGCATTTCTTAAGTTGTCTCAAAAAGAAAGGGAAAAAATTAAATATGTAAAATCATAATTAAAAATCTTCTGCAAGGGATGCAACAATCCCTAATAGCATCATCAGATAACTCTAAAACATCGGGGAGATAAATAATCTAAATATTTGATCTCTTCCAGAGAATATAAAGTAGAGTGTACCCGCAGCTCAGTTTATGAGGCTAGTTTGTTTGGAACAGAGCAGCCCTTGAACTTGCAACTCTCCTGCCTTAGCCTCCTGAGGTCTGGGTTTGCAGATGTATATCACTGTATCTACCATGGACTAGAATAACGTTGGTATGCTGCAACTAATATAGCTGTCCTAGATACACCAGGTACATTTTGTTCAGAAGCATTAGGAGATGAATTGTTAAACACAATAGTAGAAAAATTAAGCCATAAATTTATAGAAAAGATAATTCAACTTTACTATGCTGTATTTCTGCTAGGAATTTGTGGATAACTTAACATTATTAAATCAATGAATAATATGATTCACCATATAAAAATATATATGTATATATATATATAAAGAACATGGGTAAAATTCAATAGTTTTTTTAATAGACAAAATTCTCAGAACAGAAACCAACTTTTCTAACCACCTTGTAGGATATTAGTGTCAACAGAAACACAAACACTTGAAGCAATATGCAACTCAGTTGTAGAAGGTTAAAAGCATTTGCCCAAAGATTGGGAAATCAGTTATCATTACATATACCCAGTACTATACTCAAATCCTGGTCACTTTAACAGGAAGCAAACAAAATTTCCTTAGGTATACTGGGCCATTTGGAAAGGACAAGAACAAGAAGAATTATGTTATCATTATTTTCAGATGTGATGATTATCTGTGTGAAAGATCCTGAAGTCTCTACAGAAGAATTGTTAGATGAGGAAGAATTTAGCAAGGATGCCAAGACAAAATAAAATTTATTGCTTTCCTAGCCACTCATGGACCCATAACACAAAAAGTGAAGAGTCACAGTGCCACCAATAAGCATCTGTAAGTCAAGACTAGTACTCATATATTGATACCCAATTCCAGAATAGGTATGGTTCGTGTTTTATAAGCCTGACAATTTTTCTTCTTTTTTTATGTGTGTGTGGGTGGTGTGTGTATGCATGTTTGCACATGTGTGTTTGCATGCATATGTGTGAGTGGATATGCACATGTGTTCATATGCACAGGGAGACCCTGGTTGACATTTGAAAATTCCCTGGATCACTTTCCACCATACTCTTTTAAGGAAGGGCCTTTCACCTGAAGCCAGAGCTATTTGACATGGCTGGTTTGGCTAGCCAGCATGTGCCTCAGATGCCTTCTCTCTTCTCAGTGACGGGGTTATTGGTGGGCCACTATGCTTACCCAACATGTACACATATTTTGATACTACATTAGGTTTTCTCATTTTGGGGGCATTTGCATACTGTTCCCTCAGCCTTGGATGCTTCTTGTCTTGCTCATCCTTCTTCTCCCCTGTTCTTAGTTTTATTGTAGTTTTCCCAGAAATGTTCCTTAACCACCTCATCGTGGTCTGGTTTCCCTGACGTCTGTGATTCCTATAGCTCACACGTTCATCATTAATTGTAATTATATACTTATTTGCTTGCCTTCCTGGCTGATATGTATCAGCCACACTAGACATTGTATTTATACCCGTACAGACATGACGGTTGTTCAGCCTGACTAGTACTCGCTGCCTTGTACCATAAGTAAGTGTTCAACAGTGTGTCTATAAACTGCTCTGCATGTCATATGTGCTAAGTATTTGATGAATGGCCACAGGAAGGGGTGAATAGCTTCCCTATATACTGCTAATTATCATGTACAAGGTGATAAAAAAAAAAGGGCATCAAACAATATCCTTAACAAATGTTAATATGGCGAATGTGTTAGACAGTGAGGGAACTCAGACAAGATCAGAAAGAACCATTTCAGTAAAAGAGTGCTATCATTAGCTATGTAAACACTAGTCAAATTGTGCTGCAGTTTTAAAAATATCGCACTGAACATGACATGTGTTATTCTCATGAAAGAATTTATGAATATCAAATACATTTCTTTTTACAAAAGTGACTACTATTATGGGTCTTGACCAACAACATTAACCAATGCCTTCTTGTTACGATGATTAAAACTGTGCCAATAGAGAGAAACCTAACTGAAAAGTAATGGAGAAAAATTAATAAAGTACATGAAGGAGAAACACACGCTCGAAATAATACTAGGATTTTGTATAATATGCATAGGTTACTATCCAAAGGAAATGTTTCTTAAAGTATAAATGGTCAACTATTAGGGAAAATTGATCAACAGAGTCATCTTTTATTGTACGACAAAAAAAAAAAAATGCCAATAGGGTTGAGTTAAGTGAGGAAATGAGAATGTAGCTAGGGGAAATCAGATAGATGGAGACATTGTTCAGTAAAGGAGAACACAAGCTGAGAAGGCTAGAGCCCAAAGGCAAGCCATCATACACAGGTCCTCAGTGTCTGGAAGTGACTGATCTCATAAATAACTATACAAACAAATAATCTAATTTATCTCATGCTATCTAAGAATACCTAAATTATTCAATTATTATTATGCTACTGTGATGAATGGCAAAGGCATCTGGGGTTTCAAGAAGTGGCCCCTATTAGCATTCTCTGTGTTAGTGCTTTCTGGGACCTGTTGCATCTTGCAATCTGTCCAACTACATAGCTAAGTGTGGGCCTCTGTTGTCTTATTGTATCTGTAAACCACCTCTCACTCAGAGCTAATATGATAAGCGTGAGATGTTGAAGAAGTATCATGGATATTTTTTCACTATATGACGTTGTTTAATGACAAAATGATAGAAACAGAGATCATATCTGTGGTTGCTGGGGTGCTTTAGTGTTTCTATTGCTGTGATAAACTACAATCATCAAAAGCAACTTGGGGAAGAAAGCGTTTATGTCATCTTAAATTTCCAGGTATGTTCATCCATGAGAGAAGATAGGGCAGGAACTCAAGGCAGGAATCTGGAGGGAGGGAGGACTAATGCCAAGACCATGGAGAACATAGAAGGTACAAACAGGCTTTGTAATCATAGAGAACCAGGATTGTTAATCTCCAGCTTTGCTTCCCTGTCTGACACCTGCAAGCACCATCCCCAAAACCACCAGCTCAGAGGAGTGCTGCTTCCTGGCTTGCTCCCTATAGCTTGCTCAGCTTTCTTTCTTTCTTTCTTTCTTTCTTTCTTTCTTTCTTTCTTTCTTTCTTTCTTTCTTTCTTTCTTTTTTTCTTTCTTCCTTTTTTCTTTCTTTCTAATCTTTAAAGGATTATTTATTTATTAATTCATTCATATTAAATCTCAATTGTTATCCCATCCCTTCTATCCTCTCATTCCTCCCTCCCTCCCACTTTCACTCTATTCCTCTCCCCTATGACTGTGACTGAGGGCGACCTCCTCCCCTATCATGGATATTTTATAGGTATCTGTAAATTGTAGTAACTTATACTAATGCTTCTGCTCAAGATTACTTATGGAGCAAGTTCTATGAGCATGCTACAGGTTTTATTTTCTATTTTATCATATGTCTGAATGTTTTAATGGATGTGTGTGTGTGTGTGTGTGTGTGCGTGCATGCGTGTGTGTGTGTGTGTGTGTGTGTGTGTGTGTGTATGTGTGTGTGTGTGTGTATGTGGACACCCTTGCCAGTTGTGGCCCTCTAGGTACTGACTATTTTGTCATGACAGGGTTTCTTAACATCTCCCTGGCCTGGAGCTTGCCAAGCAGGCTGAGCTGGATAGCCAGTGTGTTCTAGGTAGATCTGCTTGCCTCTGCCTCTTTAACACTGAGATTACAAGCATGTACCACCATGGTGTTTTTTCTTGTTGCTTTGAAACATAGGTCCTGGGGGAAATCAACGTTAATTCCTCACGTTTGAAAGACAAGCATTTTACAAGCTAAATTACCACACTATCCCTGTGGCTCAGTTCTTGAGTCTGCTCAAAGGGAAGAAGGCCTGGGTGAGGTGCATGCTGCACCTGAAGGAAGCCCCAAAGAAGGACATGATTTCCAAGTGTCTCTAAGAAGTTAGAAATAAGCCACTGAAGGCAGGGAAAGGGTCTGTGAGCATGTCTAGGGGGCGTGGGAGGGTTGGGGGTAGGCTAGTTACGTTTCATTTCAGATATTCACGCAGCATTTCAGGATGAACCCGTCTAGCCTGTGCCTGTCAGTAGTTTTATTTTTATCTCTTCTCCTCACAAAGCATTCCAAGGAGTATCATATTATCTACATTTAATGGTAAAACCAAGGCTTTAAGAGCAACTTACTTATAGGTAAACAGCTCAGGAACTTCTGGAGCCATTGTCACCACCTGGGCTCTCCAGACCCAGGCTTGCGCTCTTTGAGAGCCCCAGCATGCTCTCACACATCACTACGGGAGAAGATGCCTATGCCCAGATCTCACTGCTAATTGACTCAAGTCTGTCCATTACCAAAGGATACATCGGGCAGAGGGCAGTGCCACAGAAGGAGAACGTGAAGTATGGCTGGAGGTGCAGAAAGGAGAAACTCCAGTGCTTGCAACAGTCTCCACGCTCCACAGGCTGTTCAAAATCTGGACAATACGGTGGGTTGACACGGGGAGCCTGAAAAAACCAAGTGAAAGAGCTCCCACTCGAAGCTTTACACCTGCCAGGTGCTGGAGCATTGTGAAGACACATCTGGGTTTACTATGTACTTTCTATGTAAGCTTAGGCAAGTCACTTTGTCTCTTTGGACCTCAATTTTCTCATTAGAATTACAGGAGAGAACATCTCCCTTTAAGAAGCAGAAATGCCCAGTGGAGAGGAGCAGGTCAGTGTGTCAGTCATTGTCCTAGTTGTAAAAAAAAATACCTGACAGGAACAACTTAAAGCAAGGACAGATTGCTTTGGGACCATACTTTCAGGGACGTTAGCCCACAGTCTTTGCTTCCATTGATTCTCGTCCATGGTCAAACAGAATATTGTGGCACTGGAATGTGGAAAATTGGAAGTTGTTCATTTCATGGCAGACAGGAATCAAGGTGGTTGGAAAGGACTGGGAAGCAGGTAAAATCTTCAAATTCATTCGCCTGGTGATATACTCCCTGGGACTAGGCTTCACCTTCAAAACTGTCCATAGCCTTTCTGGTAACGCTACTCTCAGGAGACTAAACACTCAACACATGAGCCAGTAAGAGACACTTCATAGCTATTCCATGTAACCAGGAAATTTGCATATTGTTCAGCAGTTTCCTTTGAGATTGAAGCATTCTATACTGCTGGGAACATCCTTAAGCCAGAAGGTAAACGACCCACAGTAGCGTCAGGAAATCCACAGAACTGTTCAGAATCTCTAGGCTCCTCCCTCCAAAGAGTAAACAATGAAAACTCCTGAGAGTTGGCTCTGATGAGCCACCTGAAGGTTGTACAATGTGCTCCACATTCCCAACTTTTGTGGTCTGTCACCAGTTGGAATGGGTTTTGGTGAGACCGATATATTTGAACCATTTCTGTTTCTGTAAGTAACCTGTCACCCATGTTCCTGTAAGTGACCCATCACCAGAAAACTCACTGGTTCAGCAAGTTGAACTTTGGTGGTATCCATATTTTGTCTGTCATGAGCTCCCTATCTGGGGTGAATAGACTTGTGTGGTGAATCTCCTCAGGAAAAGTCTTGTCTCACAATGGATGTTTATCTTGAATTACTGGGTTGCCTAGTGCAGCCTTGATATGAGAGTATGTGCCTAATGTTGTTCTAACTTGTTGTACTATGCTTTGTGATATTCCTGGGAGGCCTGCTGTCTCTGAGGGGAGACAGAGGAGTAGCAGATCTGGGAGAGAAGGGAGATGACATGGAGAGACTGGAAGAACAGATAGGGGAAACTATAGTCAGGATGTAATATATCAGAGTAGAATAAATAAATAAACATGTAAATAAATGCATAACAAAATTAAATGAAATATGAAGCCCTTTGTTTTCCTAAAGTATAGTCTGTAAAGCAATGGTTTTTTTTTCCATTTTATTTCTAGATAAATGATACATTGTAAATGTTCTTCCACAGGATAATAGGGTTTCTGATCTCAAGACATGTTAAAATCATGCACATTTCAGTTACTTTAGAAGGAATGTTTATACCAAGAATTTACTGTTCAGGAAAAAGAGTAAAGAGGTGGCTACAGTCACAATTCTGGAATCATATTGAGTGGGCTTTAACCCCCATCTCTACCAACTCATCATCTGGCTGCCATGTTAAGGCTGCTCTCCCTAAGGGGGCAGATGCTACA
Source organism: Acomys percivali (assembly GCA_907169655.1). Taxonomy (NCBI): domain Eukaryota; kingdom Metazoa; phylum Chordata; class Mammalia; order Rodentia; family Muridae; genus Acomys; species Acomys percivali. The sequence continues at coordinate 81,754,997 of OU015748.1, read as the reverse complement.
CAAAGTAGCTTGCACACTATGTACATATAACTTAATCTGTTAGCCCAGTGCTTCAAAATCTGGACTCCCAATAAAGCCATTTACTTGTGATGTGAACTCAGGGAAGTTAGTTAACTTTTCTGCTTTCACATTTTTTCTTCTATAATGGGAATAATTTTGTTGGATAACAAAAGAAAGCAATTAGTAAAAAAGCTTTGTAACATGATAATCGCTCAGTATATGTTAACTCTGGCTGCGGGTAACTATTATTATCATTGCAAGTTTTTCTTTTAAAAATTTGCACTAATTCAAGTGAGTGTGGGTGTGTGTGTGAGAGAGAGAGAGAGAGAGAGAGAGAGAGAGAGAGAGAGAGAGAGAGAGAGAGAGAGAGAGAGAGAAAGAGAGAGAGTTCTTTTATAGGTGAATTTGTACTATGGAGTGTTTGTGGTGAGAGGACACCTGTCAGAAGTTAGTTTTCTGTTTTTTTCAAGTGGCTCCTGGGGATCAAATTCAGCTTCTAATGCTTGACAGAGAGAGCTTTTTTCCTGTGAACCATTTTCTGCCCTTAAGTTTTTTCATATTTTATTGATATAGAATAATTTACATTTTTATATGTACAATGCAACATGATGCTTTGAAATACATAATTAGCAAATTAGGGTGATTAACATATACAGTATCTTGAATATTTATCATCTTTTTGTGGTAAGAATATTTAAAATTCTCCCTTCTAGATTTGTTTGTTTGTTTTTTGAGACAGGCTTTCTCAGTATAGCCCTTGCTGTCCTAGAGTTGTTTTGTAGACCAGGATGGCCTCGAACTCACAGAGAGCTGCCTGCCCCTGCCTCCCGAGTGCTGGGATTAAAGGTGTGAGCCACTATCCCTGCCATCTATAGCATCCTAGCTATTTTAAATCATAAAATATATGATTATTAACTACAGTTACCTTACTGGGCAACTGAACATGAGAATTTACCTTTCCTGTCTAACACTCCATCTTCCCACTATTCTCTCGCCGATATTTTCTCTTTCCTTTGATTATGTCCTCTGTTGACACCACACTTCTACTCTGAATTGTTGGGATGAAGTGTTTCAAGTCTGAGTGAGATTTATGTGGCAGGTGTCTTTGCTTCAGGTTTATTCCTGTTCTTGTACATGACAAGGCTTCAGCCTTCCACTACATTGTGCAAATAGTTTAAATTTTCTGGATCCATTCTTCCACTAGTGGACTTTTAGGTTGTTTGCATACCTTGACTATTTGGAATAACACTGCGGTATACATGCAAAGTCCAGGCCTCTTCATCATGCTGAGTTGCTCTCCCCTGGTATACAAGCACCATTGAGACTTTTCAATCTCTTGCTAGTTCTGCTTGTATTTATTTGTTGAGAAGCTTCCAAACTGGCTTCCATAGTGGCTGGACTAATTGACCTTCCCACAAGCAGTATGTAAGAGGTTCCCATTTTCAACATCTGCACCAACATGTGTTTACTTCTGTCATCTCTTACTGGAGTAAAGTAGTAGAATCTTGTGGTGGTTTTAAATTGCCTCCCCCCCCCCCCACCGGGGGTACCAGTAGTCATTATGATTGCTTTCTTTGTTTCTCATGCCTCTATTGTGATCCACTGAAGGACTTGAGCAGGCAAGTGGCATAACCACTTTTGGGATTTAGGAAATCAGTTGTGATCTAGCATGAGGAACAGTCCTGACCAAGACTAAATGCTTCAGGGAGTCAGTGAATAAAGGGAAGAAGGCGTGAGTATATAAGGATACCTGTAGGAGTCTGCAGAGCTCATGGGGAGGACAAGTGGCCCTGTCAGTATCCTCTGCCAGGGTCGGGGGCTCTTCCTGCACCTGTCAGCTTTGTGACCAGCATTCCTGACAACACTTCATATGTAGTACTTACTGATTTGCATAAGGAATAACAAACAGCACACAATGAAGTTTTAAAGGTTCCAGAACAATAAAGAAACAAATGGAAGTGAAAAATCTGGAAAAGCCCAGGCATGGTGCACTCCATTGAGATACCGTAATGAGTAACAAGAAATAATGAAGAACCATGGAAATACCCTGAGTCCGAACTGGGAGGTAACAAAAGGGGGAGATATAACTTTTTCCAAATATATCAGACAGACAGGCACGCACACAGGCACACACACACATACACACACACACACACACACACACACACACACACACACACACACGAATAGATTAAAAGAATAGCGATAGATTTTCTTTAATATAGAATTTTGACAAACTAAGATATTTGGAGAAAATAATATTGTTAAAGGCTGAAAAACAGGAAGGCCAGTGGTAGAGAAGAAATAAAGGGAATAAATAAGGAGAAGAAATAAGGGCCCTTAAAAATAGACAGGTGATAAATGGGGTTAATAAATTTTAAGTATTTGAGATCTCTAATAGGCCATAGTACAACCTGAAAGATACACTACAGCAGCAAAAAGCATTAATGTGTTATAAGGATCTGTGCCATGATGTTCAGAGAGGTGAACATGGCAGCAGCCGAGTGTTCCAAGAGTGTCTCCAGGCTGAGAGCTCAGAGATTCTGGCCAACCTCTTGACAAGCCATTTTAAGAAAACTGTCTATACACCTAGATGTGTTCTAGAAACTGCACTTTACATTTTTTGTATACTATTCTACAGCTTAGAATTTTAGAGAATGGGAGTTAGAATCTAATCTTGCTTCTTATTATCACAGTCTATTTCAGTTTAATGTAAGCACTGGCTGAATGTAACCCTCCTGAAGTTTATGTTCCATGGACTGTGTATGTGTGAAGGGCGGGGGAGAGAGAGAGAGAGAGAGAGAGAGAGAGAGAGAGAGAGAGAGAGAGAGAGAGAGACAGAGACAGAGAGACAGAGAGACAGAGACATAGACAGAGAGAGACAGAGAGAGACAGAGAGACAGACAGAGAGAGAGAGACAGAGAGACAGACAGAGAGAGAGACAGAGAGAGACAGAGAGACAGAGAGACAGAGAGAGACCCTAGGATTGTTGAAACAGTGCACACGACTCTAGTTTGGGGATAATTGGAACCTGGCAGTCAGCAAGTATTAATTCTCCATGAGTAGCTATAAAGATGAAATGAGGAGCTCACATACAAAGTGCTTAGCATTTGCTTGAAGTACAGCCAACATCCCACATGGCAGCCATAAGCACTGATATCCTACACAGGCTGTGCCCTCATCAAGGCAGTCACTGGAGAGATAAGGAAGGAGCCTAGGGACATCCCAGCCCTGCCCCCCTCTCTGTGGTGTCTTAGTTAGGCTTTCTATTGCTGCAATAAAAGCACCATGACCCAAAAGCAATCTGGGAAAGAAGAGGTTTATTTGACTTACACTTCCAGATCGTAGTCCATCATTGGAGGAAGTAAGGACTGGAAGTCAAGCAGGGTTAGAATCTGGAGGCAGGAGCTGATGCAGAGGTATTAAGGGGTGCTGCTTATTAAGTCTGCTTCCCACGACTTGCTCAACTTGCTTTTTTTAAAAAATAGAACCCAGGACTATCAGCGCAGGGATGGCACTACTTACAATCACCCAAGCCCTTCCCCACTGACCACTAAGGCATTGGGACAATGCCTTACAGCTGGATCTCATGGAGGCATTTTCTCCAGTGAGGCTCCTCCCTCTCTGATGACTCTAACTTGTGTCAAGTAGACACACAAAACCAGTGAGTACAGTGTGTGAAGGGTGAGCTTTCCAGTATGTGTAAAGGCATCTTTCTCTCTTGCTTCCCACTTAACTTTTTTGAAACACGGGTTCTTACTGTACCCAGAAATCACCATTTCACTGACACTGGCTGGTGAGAGAGCTCCCTATATTTCCTGTCTTTCCCCTTCAGCCAGGTGTTCATTTTCAAGCCTGACTTATGTACATGGTTGCTGGGGATCCAAATTCAGATATTTACTCAGCGACCGTTTTATCTACTAAGCTCAGCTCCTCTCTTGGTTCTTTTCTTCTTGCCTCATCCTTCCTGGCTTCTGATTACATGAGGGTAATTTGAAGGTAGTTGTGCCAGCTTACTGCTTATTCATCTTCTCCTAGAGTTTGCCTTTTTGTGTCCTATTCTATGCTCTCCAAGGTGTTTCCTCCGGGCTTCACCTCTCAGGTGTCCTCAGCCTCAGCTGCCACTTGGGTAGTGGCTAGTCCAAGAGGGAGGTAGGGAAATATGGAAAGGAGGGAGGGATGAAGGGAAGATGGGACAGGAGAAGGAAGGAAGGGGAGGACAAGGGAGGAGTCATTCATCCTACAGTTTGTGTGATGATTGTGTATTTCTAATGTGTTGCAATTCTCATTGAGATCTGCTAATACCACCCTTGCCTCTTCCTGTTCCTAGAGCAAAACCAGCTTCCTTATAGCTCAGGTGTAGGTAGCTAATCAAGCCACCTGTACCTATAATCCTATCTCAATCTTTGCCTAAGCTCACATCATATACTCCTTTGAGTGTCTGTTTCCTGTTGGAACCCTGGACAATACACTAAAAATCCAACATCTCCAGGCCTTTGGATGTTTGGTTCTTTTTCTTTGGATTGTCCATTTTTAACACAGGTACACATAAATGTACACACACACACACACACACACACACACACACACACACACACAGCAGAGAGAGAGACAGACAGAGACAGAGATAGAGACAGGGAGATGACAAAGATAGAAAGAGCTATATTCCTAGGAATCAAGATGTAGTAAAAAGCCTCTTTGAAATTCCTCCATGATAGTCCTCATTCTTACACTGTCCTGCTTTGCAACATACTCTTAACACATGACCTCAGGGATCCTGTCAGGTTAGGGGGCTCATCTGTGGGTTCTGAGGGTGATGGCTGCTGTCTGCCATTACTGAGTCTCTGTACTTGACAAGCAGTGGTCAGTGAGTAAATGTGTGTTGACAGTTGTCTGGAGGAGCAGCACGGATATTTGGTGAGATAGTCACTGAAGAGGCACAAGTGACCTCTGTGTGCCTGTCCCTATATGAAGGCCATTTCTTAAGGGCAAATCAGATAGATGTCTTATCAAGAGACTGCGTTTCTGGGCTGTGGGGATTTTCCAGGTTCATTCACTCTGGAAACCAAGAGCATTTACCCTATAACTTCCCCTACTAAGGAAGGACCCATTAACCAAAAGAGTTTCATAAACATGGCCCTTAGGCTTTTCTATTTGCTCATGAAGCATAAGCTCTTTGGGAAGGTTACATTTTTTATGTCACCATAGCCCTTGGTAAAAGACAAATCATTTCTCTATGTCACTAAATGTTGGGGCTGGTCAGTGTTGAGAAATAAGGCATTCTCAGGAAACTCAGGAAAAACAAGTAACAGCAATAAATAGGTCTCTCATCAGCCCTGTTTATGTCACCATAATGTCAAATAGTGAAACTTCAGAACTAATCACTCCCAAATGCTGTAATCATGTCCCCAGAAAGGTGAGTGCCAAGGCACTCCAAGATGACAGATACTCCAAGGGGCATTCTGCTTAAATATAGCACCTTGGTTTCTTGCTATACTGATATTTTGGAACAAATCGTGACTCCTGTTTACAGTGAATAAATATATGAGATTCATTGCATGAATCCAAAACTAAGAAGAAAAACTTACTAAATCTTACTAGATTAAATCTAAAATGAGAACCCATGCCCAGGAAATATCAGGAACATAATAACAAATGTACAAACAGAAAACATGACATGTTCCTTGCAGAAATATCTTTATTGAGTTGATTGATTAGGCTGTATCAGCTAAGAAGAAACATGTAATAGGAATATTAATGACTAAGAGAAGAAATCAGAGCCCTCTATAAACAATGTCAGGATTGTGTGCATGGATTTTGTCATGTAAACTCACAAGTGGCAGGTCTTTTCAGCTTCTCTGCACTATTTGGTAGGTGAAGAAAAGGGGCTGTTTTCCCACTAGGGAATCCTGGTAGTATCTGGAGATAATTTTGCTTGGCATAATTGGGATAGGGAGGTGTGCTTCTACCACATATGTTATGTAGTACAAGGCAGCTCCACTTCCTCCAACAGAGATTCACTTGACTCCAAACACCAAAAACTGGAGACTAAGAAACCCTCTCCACCAGCTTCGAATTGCATGTTCAATGTATTATCACCAGATCAGTGGCCAGCACATAGCTCAGTTTTCAAAATTCCTTTAGTGATTCTATTTTAAACATTTCAGCATTTATTTTGTGGTGGGTGGTGGTAGTGGTGATGGTGGTGGTGTGTGTATAGTGTAGTGTGGTGTGGTGTGTGTGTCTATGTGTGTGGTGTGGTTCGTGTGTGTATGGTGTGTATGTGTTGTAGATGTGTGATGTGGTGGTGGTGGTGCTGGTGGTGGCAGGGTGTGTGTGTGTGTGTGTGTGTGTGTGTGTGTGTGTGTGTGTGTTTTACAGAGGTTAATATTCAGATATTCCTCAAGGGCTATCCACCTTATTTTTTGAGAGAGAATCTCTTAGTGGCACCTGAGGTTAGCTAATCAAGATAGGATGATTGACCATCAAGCTCCAGGGATCTGCATCCCTTCACCTGCTCAGCACTTGGGTTACTAGGATGCCTGGCCTTTTACGTAGGTCCTGAGGGCTGACCCAAGAGTCTAGCGTTTGCATCACAAGCACCTTATAACTGCAGTATCTACCAGCTCAGTGCCCATTTCCATAATTCTGATCTTGCCATATGGGCTTATTTTCTTAGTGTAAATGTGACTTTAAAGCTATTCCTTCAGATATCCTAGCTACAAACATAATCAGAATAAAATGTTATATCTCACCTCAAGCAACTCAAATCTGATGAGGAATACAGACAGTGAGACAGGAACTCAGCACACGGAGGAGGTTGACCATTTGGGCAAAGATGCATGGAGGATTCCTATAACTGATGTGAGAACACTTAACACTGCTGAACATCTGCCACAATCAGTACCTCCATATCTCCTCATTTAATTCACAAAAGAAGCCAATGAAATAAGTGCTATTGCTCTTATTAGAGCTACCATAGATATTGTTCAATCACAATGCTTTTGAGAGTGATAATTGTTATAAGGTCCAAAGCACACAATGTCTGGTTATGAAAATCTCTATTTTCTGGTAAAGGAAAAGAGGTAAAATTTACTAAGTCCCCTGTTCAGAAAACCTCTCAGTAGAGGTGGAAACTCCAGGCTTAGACATCATTCATTTAGGTTTCAGAGCCTACTTCAGGAAGCACTAACTGCAGTGTTCTATAGAGGCAGTGCACAGCAGGACAGTTCATAGGCTTCCTGGGAGAAATGGAGCCTAAACCTGAACAATGAGTGTGAGTTAGGAAAGCAGAGACAGAGGCATGGTGTTTTGAAAGAGCGGTAAGTAGAAAGGAAGGAAAAGTCAGAACATTTAGCAAGGTAGAAAACACCGGCATTAAAACACCAGCATTGTGGAGGGATAGAGTAAATGTAGAAAGTTGGCTATGAGTATGACAGCTGGGAGAGGCTGGGGTGAGCACCGACTACACCAATTGCTCCAAAACACTCTATAGTGATCTTATCAGTCTCTGCATGTATGGCCCTTTTGCTTTAAATTGTACATAGTTTAGAGTACTCCTAATGTGTCCAGATTTGTATTTCACAAGGGAGCTGGGAGTGTACCTGATTCTAAAATCCTTTTACTCAATGAAGATTGTAGCCAATCTCCATGTTCAGAAATTTGTGCTGCATTATTTTAGGATTCACAACCATATCCTTGAACACTGTAGAAGATGCCATCACCAAAGTTCATGTATGAGCATCTATACTAATACTTTTAGCTTTAAGGGATGCTATTTTTTTCTACAAGCTTTATAGAAAACAACTGTTATTTTTCAAGGAAAACCAAGATTCAGGTTCAGACATGCTGTGTCATATATGCATAGGATGTTCAAATGAAGATTATTTTTTTGAACTTGTTCTATGAGGTGGAAAATTGTAGCACAGTGGAATTTTCACATATGTGCATTTAGCCTCAATGTGCCACTCAGTTTAAAGATGCACCTTCCCCACATATTATGGATTCTAAACATAAGCTAGCTGCTTTATTGAGAGCTCATTTGTACTGAGGGCAAATTTGAGCATATTGGACTTTTTGACACAGGATAAAGCCATTTACTGATTGTTGTGGGCCTTTAAGAGATTTTCTTTAAATTGGATTCAGTTCTTAACTTTAAAACCTAACCCCCATCGTCTTAATTAGAGTTTCAATTGTGGCAAAATGCATGACAAAAAAAGAAATTGAGGAGGAAAGGGTTTATTTGGCCTACACTTTCAAAATAAGGCTGTTCCTCCTAGAAGAAAGGCAGGACAGGAACTCAAACAGACCAGGAACCTGGAGGCAGGAGCTGATCCAGAAGCCATGGAGGGGTGCTGTTTACTAACTTGCTCTCCATAGCTTGCTCAGTCTGATTTCTTTTCTTTTTTTCAAACTTTTTTTTTTTATTAATTTATTCTTGTTACATCTCAATGGTTATCCCATCCCTTGTATCCTCCCATTCTTCCCTCCCTCCCATTTTCCCCTTATTCCCCTCCCCTATGACTGTTCCTGAGGGGGATTATAGAATCAAGAACCACCAATCCATGGACAGCATCAACCACAATGGTCTGAGCCCTCCCCCATCAATGACTAATTAAGAAAATGATCTTATGAATGCATTTTGTAAATTAAAGTTCCCTTTATTCAAATAGCTATAGTTTGTGTGTCAAGTTGAGTAAAAACAGCCAGAACACCCAGGGAAGCAATGGCATCCAAGATAGAGTAGGTTCCACTCAAAGAACAACAACAAAAAGTGTGTCCACGTCCTATTACAGCACATGTAACCAGCAGAAAATGTGGAAGTGAGAGAGAGGAGAGGAAGCAACTGGAAAAGCCACAACCTTTAGTACCTCTAACCTTTGATAGATGCACACAGCTCCTAGCAATGCAATTAACAATAGGCAGTGCATATTAAGTGTTCATTGCATAAAACAATGAACGAGTAGTGACCCCTGTGTTACTGCTGTCAGAAAACAATCCATTGCCTTTCCTGAGAACCCTTGTCTTGTGGTCACAGGGATGTTTTCAACTCTGCTTTGGAAATGAAGTCTATAAATATTCGTAGTCAGGCAAATCGGATATGTTTTGAAGTCCAAAGTGGACACTGATTCAATTCTCTTCCCTCTTGATCCAGAACCTGTCAGACATTGCATTTAAAATGCTTTATG
>OU015748.1:81718254-81743544 GCA_907169655.1 Acomys percivali | reverse complement strand
CACACACACACACACACACACACACACACACACACACACACACCAGCACTGAAAAATAGTCTTGGGTGTTCCCATTCATTTATTCTTAATAAATATCAGCCATGGAATACTAGTAATATTTTGGTGAGAACAAACCTGACACACTGTCTTAATTATGCTTACTATATGAGAGCAAAGTCAGACATAACAGGGAGAAAGATGGGGAAAAGAGAATGAGAGGATGGGGAGGAAGGGAGAAAGGAATGGAAGGAGAGAGAATGGGAGACTAGATGAGAGGGGAGTAGAAGGAGAAATAAGAAGAGAAGGAAGAAGAAAGAGGCGGAGAATGAGGAGGACACTGAAGCAGGGTGAATAAGCACTAGCAACAACAGTAAAAAGAGGAGGAGAAAGGAAGGGATTGGTTAGAAGAAGAAAAAGAAATAAGAGAAAGAGAGAAGAAAAGGAGGATGATGTGGAAGAAGGGGTTTCTAAGAAAAAAAATAGAAGTTTTAAAAGTACAATTAAGTTGTGACATAAGAGACCATGTCCCTGAGAAATGACTCTCGTTGGGAACTCAGGCATCTGAGGAGCAGAAGGTGTGGGGGTTTCTGATGATGATTCAGGAAAGGGAGCCTGGTGAAGGATGGCACCACCTGAAGGAGACAGAACCAGATGTAAGATGTGCAACCCAGGAGAGATGCTCCTGTGTTTAGGAACAAAGAGACGCTAATGACATATACTTGAATACCCGAAATATTGCAACTGGGAATGATCCAGTATTGTGCATGGCAAATAGGAAGGGACCAAGAGTATGTATGTACAGGGAGGCTACTATGATGCAGATCATTCTGCAGCAGAGCAGAGGAGCAGAGATCACGTTAGACAAGGGAGGGATAGGTAACAGGTATAGCAGACAAACCACGGAGACAGGGGAGGAGATATGGCAGGGGTATGATTTAAGCTCTCTGGCTTAGTCTACATGAATAGAACAGAGAATTCTCGCCTCACAAACCCAGGCCCAGGAGAACACGTTTGTGGAAACAGCCTGATGTGGTGTATAACATCTCTCTGAGATATAGGATATTTCTTGGACTTCTTTTTACAGTCTGACTGTTGTACACCTAACCAATTATTTACAACTCCTAGAAGAGTCCCAGGATAATGAGTTTCAAATTGTAAAGGATGTTAAAAATATCATTTTGTTCAAACCTTCCTTCTTTGCTCCAAATCCCTGGCCAGAAGCATCTGGCTTCTGCTGAGTACCCACAGGGATGAGTTTTTAATCTCACAAAGCCTGGTGAGCTTTCAAAGATTTATAAATAGGAAGGCATTCATTTCTTCCCCTGGGAAATAGTCCCACCTGTCTCCAGCCACTACTGATGCCTTGCACTTATTCTAGTGATATAAATTATACATCAGATGGAGCAACATCTGATCTGGTTCTTTCTGGTCCCCAAATCTCACATGCACAACAAAAGAAAACAGAAGCCCCAAACACCCAGAACATGAAAATGGCTTTTTGCTGTATTTCTCTTAGGCATCAGATAAACATGCACATGACAGAAGAATTATAATCTATTTCCAGGACAAGCTGAAGATCATTCAGAGAATCCACCATGATTACACAGTGTAGCCATTATTGATTAGAAATTATATTTACATGTTAGTAATGAGGAATTCATATAAAATGGGCTAAATAAATGAGGAGTATAATTGGTGCCAGTTAAAAGCTCCTAGTTGAGTGTGGTGGTACACACTGGAAATCCCAGGATTTAGAAACTTAAGGCCAGAGGATAATCAGCTCCAGGGCAGCTTGGGCTACATATTGAGTTTGTTGCCAGTCTTTGTCTCAAAACACATGTATGCATGCAAGCACAAACCCAGGAATGCATTAACACAGGTGCTTGAGAACAAAACAAAAAAGTGGGATCCTCTAGTATATTATTGGCATAGTGACCTAAACAGTATAATCAGTTTCCTAGGATCATGTTTCTTTGTCATCTACTCACATCTCTGTGTCTCCCAGGTCTCCTCATGATCTATGATAGTCAGTGGCTGTTTTGGGGGGACTTATGGAACTTTTAGGTCATAGAGCCTTGCTGGCAGAAGTACATTCCTAAGGGAAGGTGCTAAGAGTTTATAACCTCACCCCACTTCCATTCACTTTCTATGCTGTCTGTGTGAAGATGGAGATCTGATTGCTCAGCTTCTTGTTGCAAGTGCCTGCTGCCATGACTTGCTTGCTATTATGTGCCCTCCCTCTAGAACTATATATCAGAATACCCTTTGTTCTATAAGCTGCTTTTGGCCAGGGTGTTTTCTTGCAGGAACAGAAAGTAACTAGTACACTACCTTCAATCTTGAAGTATACCAGTCAACAGTAAAAGCAGCACTGAGAAGTGATTGCTAAGTGTGAGTGTGATCTACTTTCCTCTTTCTTTAAGAACACTGAAGATAAGCCCTTAATGGGAAATATCTAGAAGGAATTTTCTAAAGAATGGTTCTCATGCATCACAAAGTAGGAACTTGGTGATGCCTCGGTGGGTCATAGACTAGAAGATGGCAGATGCAAGTAATGAGGCAGTGGGGACCTTCCTTCCTTGGCATTGCAATGTTACTTTAATCAGTTTAATGCTTGATTTAGCTTGCCAGGCGATCTGCTGCTATTCTAAATCTCCCTTTGGTCACACTATTTGATGGAGGTAAAATTTTCTTTCCTATGGGCTTGTGTCTGATTTTATAGAGACTGTATTACTTCGCTATCACCTAGATTTGTTTGATATTGGGGTGGAGCTGCAGTTTGAAATATGTCCATGCATATGAGACAGGCCTGATTAAGTTTCATTGCCTGAATTTTTTTTTCAGGATGCTTTAAGCCCAAAGACCTTAAACTGATGACTAGCCAGATCTTTTGTGCAGCATACTGAATAGAAACTAGTTTTCTGAAAATGCTTTGCATAAGGAAGGAACTCCATGTGTACATCCCTAGGAGGATCCATCAGCACTAACTGAGAACAAAATATTTTCTCTAGATACATGGCAAAGAAGGAGGCCCCATGACTGGTAGTTTTCTTTATGAGAGGAACTGAAAGTATCTTGCTTGGTGTTTAGTGGTCATCTAACCCTGAGGTGTAGGTTTGCTTCCAGTATGCCCTGATATTGCCATTAGTGGTTAGGGATGGTATAGCTGCCTTGTGAAGTGATTACCACATTTTCACATAGTGTACAAAAATTTTTTATTTCCTGGGTTATGATGAATATAGATGTGCGGCTTTGTTTATTTGATTCTTTAAATCAGACAAGAGAAATTGTCACAGAAAATACAACACCTCAGCATCTTTGACCTTGAGGCTCTAAGGCCAAAAGCCATAGATATAGTTGAGCAAATACTGAGAGAAAATTACTGCAGTGTGTGCAATATTTAATTCTACTAGTGGTTGAACTGAATTAGCCGTATCTGTTGTAAAATCATGTGTCATTGTAGTCACTGAATTTATTCTGAAGACACTGATGACTGTGATATTTAATTGACAGACATTTGGATTTTTGTTGTTGTTCTTGTTGTTTTATCTAATTAGTGGCACTTGTCAGGACTGCTTAGCTGGCTTTTTCAAAATGTGTGTTAGCTGTGATCAACAAGCCATTTTATGTCAACATCACTCAACAATGATTGATCTGCCATTTAGCCAGCCTGAATATCTATATCTTGGGAGTGTGCTATCTGTAGAGATGTATTTGTCTGTAGCCCCCAGGAAAGAGACAAGGTGGCCTTGAGGAACCACCTCATCTTGCTACAGATTAGCCATTTTCATCTATTGCCAGATGAAAATCACTCCTTTTGCCAATGTCCCTTTTTCTAAACAAATAAGAAAAGGAATTTGAACCTAATAAACAGTGTTTGGATTTTGTCTTTTTTTTTTCTTTTCTTCGTGTGTGATATGTATGCATATATATGTGGAGACACCAGATTGATGTCAAGAAAATTCTGGGTTCCACAAAGGCACTGTCACTATTTGGCATATTAACTTGAGGAAACATCAGATAAGGTCATAGAGACTCGACGGTAACTTGGGTGCTGCCATGACACTGACAGCCCAGCTGTCAACAGAGATCAGGAGTGAGGTAAATTGAGTCAGAACATATGGGCAGGAAAAGTATGACATAGTCTGATCTTAGCACTGTATACAAAACCTTATAGGCATGATGAAAAGTTTGGCTGTGAGAAGACAAAGCTATTTCTTTGGCCAAAGTCACTGAGAAAAATCCAGAGCAAAAATAGCATGAGAGTTTGTGGTTTCTGTGTTTTTAAGGAAATGTACTTACATGGTTTTAAATATACATCTGTTCATTGGTGCAGTTCCACTTTGGCTAAGATGGCTTGGGCAGGCCCCAGTAGCTTATGTGATGTCATTATGTATTGTGTAGGAGAAAAGGGCAAAGCCTAGCCTTCATAAATAGAAGAGGCAAGAAGGCTTTGTACTCATTGCTTGCTCACCACTTGGAGACGTGACACCATCCTCCAGGATAGGGTACCAACCACTAGGCTAGGAAGGCTTACCAAAGAACATGGGGAATTTTGACTCTCAGCTTACTCTTATTGACTTAGTTTCTAACTAGTAGGAGAAAAGTGAACCACATGGGAGAGTAGTTCATGGACCTAAAGATAGAATAGTTTCTATGGTGGTTTGAATGGGTATGTCCCCTCCCCCCCCCCAACCTCTAGTGTTTGTTTGAAAGCTTGGCCCATAGGGAGTGGCACTATTAGGAGTGACCTTGCGACCTTGCTGGAGTAGGTGTGACCTTGTAGGGGGAAGTGTGTCACTGTGGAGGCAGGCTTTGAGGTCTCTTATGCTCATACTACACCCAGCGTAGCATCCAGTCTCCTTCTACTGTTTGTGGATCAAGGTGTAGAACTCACAGCTCCTCCAGAAGCATGCCTTCATGCTGCCATGCTTCCAGCCCTAATGACAACGGACTAAATATCCAAAACTGTAAGGCAGCCCCAGTGAAATGTTTTCCTTTGTAAGAGTTGCCAGGGTCATGGTGTTTCCTCACAGCAGTAAAGCTCTAACTAAAATAGTTTCTTATAAACATTTTTTGGGGGAATTTTTAAACATATTTTGGCTAACATCATTGTAACCAGGCTTTAGTTTGCCTCTTGGCTGTTTATAGTCAAACTGGTCCAGTTAATATGTAATCTGATTTTTACATCATAAAATTGAAGCTGAAGGAAAAAAACCAAACCAAACCAAAACCAAAACCAAAACAAAACAAAACAAAACAAAACAAAACAAAAAAAAAAAGAAGAAGAAGAAGAAGAGGGGTAATTTTCATGCTCACTCCCTTAAGAGTGAGGCAGAGCACCCCCCTTGCTTTTTGAATACCAGGACTTGGGTAAAAGAGGGAGCAATGCGTTTCAGAGCACACATTGTAAGCATGCACCAGAAAGGCTACTATTGGGGTGTCAAGCCAAGGAAGGGATTGAAAATGTACGTGAAACGATAAACTGATGTATTTCTCAGGATTCAGAGGCAGAATGCCAAAGAACAGAGAGGAAAGAGCAGCCACCCTCTTAGCATTGGGATTCTACTTTGAAGTAATGGGTAGGACCCATTCCGACTTATCAGGGAGTCAAGTTGGTGAGACTTCACAGGTGCAGTTTCTGACGATTCTATGAGACACAATCTCACAGAAAACTGTCTGGTTCTCTGCCTCTTACAATTTTTCTGCCTCCTCTGCCACAAATGTTCCCTGAGCCTCACATGTGGAAGTGTTTTGTATATCCCATTGAGACTAGGCTCCACGGCTGCATTTTGATTGGTTGTGGTTTTCCATATGGTCTCCCTCTGTTGCTATGAGAAGTCTCCTTGGTGAGGAGTAAGAACTACACTTAGCTGTGGGTGTAAGGACAGATGTTTAGAGTGTAATTGAGGAGTACGCTGGCTTAATAACGAGGTGCTTGTAGAGAGAAAGGAAGGATATATGGGAAGGCTTAGAGGGAAGAGAGGGAAGGTAAAAATGAAGCGTTACAATCTCAAAAAGTAGAAGAAGCTATACATACAACAAAATTTCAGGGGTGGACAAATACCCACCAATAATTCAGTTCTATAACTTTTGTTGTAATGAAATGCTCTGGATAATGCTTTGAAATTTTCCTTATATTATTTAATAATATTGAGCATATGGCTAGTGAAAACAGCTTTGGCTTTTTAGAGAAAGTACATCAAAGGGTAATTTCTGATGCGGTGAATAGAGGAACCGACTTCTGTCGCTGGTTTCTCATTCTCTATTGGTGACTGTGTGAGAACTGGGATCGGATGACTAGAAGGAAGAAAGTTGTCAGGCCATACTCCTTCATCCCACTAAATTAAAAGCATGGCATTCAGAACTGTCCTTGCACCATGTGCTATGCCAGGGGCTAGTGACACAAAGAGACTATGACCCAGTGGCTGTCCTCAAGGATCTGACAGTCTGGCACTCACATGGGAAGGTGGTGATGTCATTGTGGTAGGTGAAAATTCAGGGTGTTGGCAATGCTTCAAGGAGAGAAACTGGGGAGCCTTCCTGGAGCTCCTGCCTGCCCTCTCTTGTGTAGGGGAGATGATCTGGGTTTCCATAGAAGGACCACAGTTTTCACTGGGAGGTCAAATGAATAGAGTGCCTGGGAGGTCCCGGAACTGCCCTCCCTGACCCTACCTGACATGCACAGACTTTTTTTTCTGCTACTAGGTTACGGGGCTTGGGATGCATTCAGCTTGGGCTAGGTAAGATGATCCCTACACAACTGGCCTCTGTCCTCCTGATGGCCCTTTGCATGCACTTCATCAAGATGGAAGAGTCACATCCACTTCTTTTTCCAAGAGCTTCAACTTTCCTTTGCTCTGGTTCCTACAAGGAACATGCATTAGAAAGCAGAAGTCAAAAGAAACCAAAGCCTGTATACGATAAAATATTTGCCAAACCCTCTCTGCTCTAGATGTGTTTTGAGCACCAGCGGCAAACTCCCCTGCCTCTTCACTGGAACCATAAACTCCCTGCCAAATCCATTCAAGTATCAGCTCTTTTAATAAAGCATAACCTGGTCAGTTTGGTACTCAGCAGTGCCCCGTGGACCTAGAACCCGCTAGGATGCAAACAGATGTTTCCCAACAGTGTACCTATTTAATATCCATCCCCCCCTACTTCCTAATGCAGACCTGATGTTGGTTTTGAGGGGCAGCAAAATCTAGTCTATTTTTCATCCTTTCCTGCTGATGTAGTAGTCATGTGCGGCAACTGTGGTCCCTAAAATATAAACAAGTTGATGCTTTGTTAGGCACAGATCCCAGAGAAGCACTCAAAAGGAAAGCAGATTCATTTAGCATAGTAATCCGCCTTTAACTTTCAGGTCTCCTGCCCTTCCCCCTTCTCTCTTTTTTTCTGAATCCAGATTAACTCTGGTTACTTCTAGATGTAACCAGTGGCTTTCAACTGACCTTGAGGAAAGATCCATCTATACCTGAATCTTCCTAAGGACAGCTCCCATGCATGCTGTCAGTTAGTACAGCTTTCCCTTGATGAATCTTCTGTTGGAGAACCCATCATTAAAAAAAAAAAAAAAAAAAAAAAAAAAGAACACCTCCCAGACTAAAGATCCTCACCTCTTTCATGGCTGGTGTGAGACACACATAGAATAACCAACCTCGTTGTCACAGCAGAACCCCAGATATTTGAGGACAATCACATATTCCTCTGACATTCCTTTTATCTGCAAGTATGCCAGCAGTATTTTTCACACACACACACACACACACACACACACACACACACTCACACTCACACTCACACACATACATACACACATATATTTTTTTTTTCCTGGTCCTCTTTTGTTAAATTTTGGGAAACATATTTCTTTTGTGCTAAGTTGAAAAGAATACATATATTGTGACTACGTGCTATTTCTTAGTCTGTTTTATGAGCAATCTCAGTGCATTTGAATGCAATCAAAGAGGCATACACATGGACATGTGTGTGAGTGCTCATATCTATGTGCATGCACGCATGTGCGCATGTGCACACACACACACAAATGAAGAAAAGATCCTGAAAGTGTTTATTTCAATCAACTAGAAAATCAGCTGGCACAAGTCAAGGATCTGATTTTTACAAAAGAAAGTGGTAATAGGTTTTGTTCTCAGGTAAAAATTTTAAATGGTATGTACTTTAAATATAAGCAGCAGTTTCAAAATTCACTGACTTAGAAAGTACCTCCTCCCCCATTAATGTAATTTCACTTTCTTTTCTCATCTATTTCATGTCTTTATCATATAAGAAAACTTAACATTGTGTCCTAATTTGGGGGAGAGCCTTGTGCTTTATAGGCACTTTATAATTTATAACACCGAAGTTTAGGCATATACTTCAGAAAATAGAGCAAATGGGATAGCCCAATAACTAATAGGTACTTCAAGTCTTTTGTGTATTAAAATTATATATAATTCAGGCAAACAAATTCATATTACAGGCATTCATTCAAAGTCCAATATGGAGATATTGATGAAATAAGCCATTGTAGGTTTATTTGATAGCAGATTATAAACTCAGTTCATTGGTTGGAAGAATAGTCCCATGGCAGCATCTGCTGAGAAAATGGCTCTCATTCTGACTAGGATGTGCCTGGAGCCTCCCACAGAATGTCCAGCATCTCCATGGTTAATTAATCCATTCTGTGTTCTTTTTCTTCCCCACAGGGCTGACTAAAAAATCTTGCAGTGAGAAAAGCTGGCTTCTCAAGTGCTGCTTAAGTGACCTGGCTTCCTAAAATATCCTTCATAAACAAAACTCACATGATATAATTTGAGTGTGTAAATCTAATTACATTTCCTGGGGAAGCTTGGGGCCAATTACTCTGGCTTCCCCTGCTGTGGGTGGCTGACAAAAGCAGCATTCCTGTACTCATCCCGAGGAAGATATTATTTATATCAACCATTATCTGGCTGACAGAGGTGAAAACCTATGTGTCAGAAATGTTCCCCAACTTCCAATGCTACCACCAGACTTTAGACTCTTATTTCAGTTCTGAAAAAAAGAAGCAGGGATGAGCTTCTGAAACAATATTTCAAGTGAATCTATGTATTGCTCGACTGCATATTTGGGGCCCATTGGTTTTTCAAAGAAACGGTATTGTGCCTATTTGTTGGTGAGAGAAAAGGTTTTGAGATGAATATTGCAACTGTCATCTGTATTCGGGGAACAAATATGTGTGGGATAAATTCAAGCGGACCAACTTGTGTTGTGAATAAATTATCATCCAAAGAAATATTTAGACAACAGTGAAATGTCACAGATGATTGTAATAGTGTCGTGTGTGTGTGTGTGTGTGTGTGTGTGTGTGTGTGTGTGTGTGTGTTGATCTTTTCCTCTTATGCTTGGTTTCACTTCTTTTTGGTGAGCTCTTAAATGCCATCAATCATCAAAGTGTAAATATGACTAATGCGTTCGTCCTACTTAGCACGACATTGCAGCTGCTGCTCCAGAATCCAAGTCACTCCCCACCCCCACCCCCAGTTCTAGTCTAATTATGCGCTCGTCCACCGATGCCAGTCAGGTGATATAACCGGATATGAAGGGAAACAAATTCATAATTTAATCTTGAACAGCAAACACTACACAATCAGTTTACAACTCTGTCTAAATATAGAGACACCAAATCTATTTCCAGCTCTCAGGCAAAGATGCCCACAGACCAGGGCAATGAGACTTAATTGATCATTGTGGCATCGTTAATATCCTTTACAAAAACCATTCTCCACCATTGCAGACAAACAAAAAAGACAGCCAAATAAATAAAAGGCAAACAAGAATAAAAAGCACAAGTGAAGGAAGAAAAGAAAGGTCATGAGGGGCGGACTTGTATTTTCACAAGCAGGAGGAATAACATCTCCATCCTCCAGCAGTCAGAGGCACCTCTTGTGAAGGTGCCCCAGCATTCAGAAGGAACCTCTGAATTTCAAATACGCTTGTGAAAAATATTTTTTTTCAGACATGCTGGTTGCAATCATTATTTTTAAGCCTATATGAATATTCTGAAAGAATGTACTGAAACAGAGGTATTCAGAATTTTGAGGCTGCACACAGTAACCAGGGAGGTGAGTTAAGTCAGAGAACAGTCATGCTTTTTTAATGGGCTGTTCTGTGTTCTGAAGTGAGCGTTTACCAAGTTAGGGGTGGTTTAAATCACACGCCATTTATTGTACATTATGTAGTCATAGAATCCCTTTATTCAATTTGCATTTGATTCAAAGAGCCTTAGTCTTAGACAAAGATGTATAAATGCACTGCTGTTTAAGTTGCATAAATAAGGAGAGGGGGGCTGCATCTCCATTATCTCTACTTTGTTTTCACTCTGAGGTCAACCCCTCACCCAAGAGACCAGAGATGCATACTTAAGCCTTACTTTCTCTCCTAAACCTCAGCGGCTCCTGTCACACACCCCACCTTATCTGCTACAGTTGCTTGCTGTCCTGCAGGATTCCTGATAGGAGGAGTAGCAGCCTAACTACTTAAGCTCAAGGATCATTACCTAATTAGTATTTGCCTGGCTGTGGTCTCTGCTGTTTGATGAGATGTGTCTAAGACAGGGAGGAAATTCCTATTGACCTTGAACACGGATTAACCTGGATTTGCATACCTGTGTGTAATTTGCTCAGAGAGTTATCTTGCAGGAATCACCTGCACTCTACACTGCTGCCTATCAGCTTCACCAAGAGGCAGAGAGGACTAATTAGCCACTGGCTGTACCATTTTAGAACCCCCAAGAGAAGCACAAACAGTCATCTCTCTGGTTAGATATTACTGCTCTCAGCTTCCCAATAACTAAATGATTTCTACCATCCTGCCTCTAATGGGCTGAAGAATGAGAACTAGATCAATTTCAAGTGTTAGGTAGTTCCAGCTGTCACTAGGAATTAACACCAAATGAAATGGTGATCATAGCTATGGCACTTAGAATGTGTCTGGCCTGTAAAAAAAACTATCAAATGGAGCCTTATTGTTAGTATTTTATTTATGCATATAATGCCATCTTGTAATGCTTTTTATGATGAATAAATTGACTTGGAAGGATAAACAATTGGTTTACGATGGAGAAATATCAACTTCCTAAAGAGTCTGGGAAAGACACTCAATATCTTTGATTTGAATTCCATATGTGAAACCTACATATGTTAAAATCAGTGGCTTAGGAGCACATCTCAGGCTACCTGCAACTGAACCCTTTCAGGGAGGTGAAATAATTAAAAAAAAAAAAAAAAAAAAAAAAGACCCATTTCAATTGGGCCTTGCACCTTAAGAAGGTTCCTGATTATTTCCAATGTTACTGGACCCAGAAAGCATGTAGGAGATTTAGAAGATTACTTACATATTTTGTGAACAGTAATCTCTCTTGATGTGTATGTGGGGGAGGGGCTCAGTGACTTCATTTGTTAACCAAGTAGAACAAATAAGAACCACTTCTATGCTGAGAACAACCCTCTCTGTAGTGGGCCTTTTAAGGTTAAGTCTCTTATCCACAGTGGGAATCAACTTGTGATACAGATTCCTATGGGCATTGTGTGCTCATATTTGGGGTCTGCAGGGATTTGAAGCAGGGTGCTTGCCCTTCCTGGACATGGATGTGATGTCTTAGGGATGGAAACAGTAGCAGTGGAGACTCGTGGCCTGGATAAAAAACGCAATCGCTGGCTCGTTTATTACTTCCGAAGATGGCATTTTCAGTGAAGTGAAACAGCTGACAGGGTGTTGTTGACACTATATTCTCATTTTGATTCCACAAGTCTTGAAAATACTAAGTCAAACCTGAGCTATCCTCTTAAAGGGACTCAAGATTAATGCAAAGAGATGCTATTCAGAGAATTTATGGCCTTCAGTTGACAATTTGGTACCCAGCTGAGCAGAATGATGGAGTCATTTACAAGAATCTGTGCCATTTCTGACATATTTTTTCTCACTTAATTCCCTTCTGTTTTTTTTTTTTATTAAATGCTCATTGATGTAGTGTATAGTCTATTGGTCTCTTGACTAGTGAAAGGGTCCATCACACTCTTAGTCTATAGAAAGGACACCCTTAGAGGTTTCTGAAGATTGGTTAGCACTGATGTCCAAGTTGGAATTTTGCCCTTGTCACCTGTTAGCTCCCTAGCCTCAGAAATCTCTCTTTGTTTTAAAAAAAATTAATAATCTGACCTTTCTTCTTTGAAATAAAAATATCAGACTATTTTGTCTATATGCCATTATCTGGTATAATAACACTAATAAAGTTCCATCTTGTCCAAATGACATGCATTGTGTTTTTGATTTCTCTAAACATTGTTCAGAGTCAAGAACCTGTCTTATATACAAACTACTTAATTGTGCATATACGCTTGTAAAGATGTCCTTGAGTGGTGGACTCTTTCAGCAACAGAGAGTTTGGGAAGGTGAATATCTTATTATCATGTGTAGATAGTCTAATTTGTATGGTGAAAATTTTAAGTGTCTATTCTATGCGTGGCATTTGTTAAAGTGCTAGGGATAAAGCAGCCAATGCAAAGGACATTTTTTGCCCTTTTAGTGTGTGTGTGTGTGTGTGTGTGTGTGTGTGTGTGTGTGTGTTTATGAGCATAGGGACTTCAGGTAGAAACACAATAAACACAACCAAAGGCTAAGATAGTTTTAGACAGTGTAGTTGATGTGTAGAGACTAAAGCAGGTCATGTACCAAGGAGAGTAAGTAGCCCTTGAGAGTCTGGGCAAATCGAAGTGCCAGTCATATGAAGATTAGGGGGGAAACTGACCCAGAATGCAGATATGTAAAGAAAAAGATGTATGAAAGTTCTTGAGATATTAAGAAGACAGATGATTGGGTGCAGGATTTAGAATCTGAAGAAGAGCAGAAGAGGAAATATGAGTGGAAAGAGAAGCAGCCCCTGGGGGCATGGAATAGGCTGTGGCAAGGACTTAAGAATTCACTGTTGCTGCTCAGGGACGTTCATACCAAGTTTTTAGTGTGACTTATGTACTCCATATGGAATAATCAACCAATATTTAAAACAAAACAAATGAGACAAACAAACAGAACAGAACAAAACCCAAGGGATTTGGAAAAGAGAGAAAGCCTCCACTTACCTGCAGGCTCTAGGAAGACTGCACCCCTAGGGGGCGCCAAAGGAAAACGTTTAAAAGAACTTGCAGCCCAAAGCAGAACACTATGGCCCAGGTATCTTCAGTCTGGTGGAAAGGTTACTCACTCAGCCTATGAAACCCTATTAAACAGATAGCCTGCCCCAAAGAGAAAGGCGAATGGCCTTAGTTTACAGGCAGTGTGCCTTGGTTTTCACAGTGAAGAACTGTTTATCATAGGATGGGAGTGGGAAGACATTGGGGGTTATTTTTAATCCTTTCCCATCTGGTAGTATTTGAGTAGAGTATCAAACAACTATGGAGCCAGAATTTGCATGCTGGATTCACTTGGCGAGAAAAAACATATCTATACTTAGAACTTTGAAGATATTCATAATTTGACACTTAGGGTGTGTTTTTCTAAATACTACTCAGGCATACTGGATGTGGCCTTTCAGTAATGTGCACCAAGGAAGGCTCCTGTTGGAAGGCAGTGGATTGTGAATGGGCTTTTCTGTTTACATCAGATATCTACCGTTGATTGTGAAAACAACTCAGACTGAGTTAGGACTTCAAAAAAGAAGAGAGAAGCAGCAGAGATATGAGGATATAAGATGGAGGGGCAAAGAAGAAAGAAATGATTCGCTGACATTTAAACATAGTAAAGGAAATGAAGAAAAGAATGGGAATACTTGAAAGAAAGTGTGTGTACATGCAAGGAGTTCTGGCATCCGTGATCACGAATTTGAGATGTACAGCTGATGTGTTGTGTAATATTATGAAACCTCGGGTAAGAGAATACAAAGCCTTCTTCAACTGAAACTTCACTATATATCAAAATATTAAAGGCTTGGGGTGTTTTTGAGAATATATTGGCCATATTTTGGAAAAGTGCAGCCACCCAGCTCTCAGCAAGGCTCTTGTCTCCCTGTGTCATGCCTGATGATCACAGCCACAGGCTTTATATACTCTCTGTTTTCTCTGGAGGAGACACTCCAAAAAGCACAGTCAAAGGAGCTAACCAGATAAGCCACCTGAGCCAACTGACACACATCCATCAGGAAAGGGAGAGACTCCCCGCCCAGTCAAGCCCCAGAAGGCAATGATGGGTAAAACGATGATGCTAGTGATCTATAGAAATCACCAGTCGTTTCTATTAGGGATGTTCATTGTAAAAAAAGAAACAAAAAACAGCAAAACAAAAACCCTCTTTATACTTGGCCAGAGGAGTTTCAATGCCTAACACAGTAAGAAAAAGCAGAGATGTTGAGGATAGGGCAGAGTCATACAAAACAGCCCCTAGCCTAGCGCCTCATGCTTATTTTCTTCCTAAATTGAGTCTATTGATGTTTCCCTTTGTAAGTGAGAAGCCCCCACACTCACTCTCCCTGCTAAGTACCAGGTATTTGTTAAACCAAGTGTCAGGCCATTAATTATCAATCGGTTTTAGCGAATTTAAACAATGGATTCTTTGTCTACCTTCCCAGCCATAGACAACATGAACTTTGTTCACATAAGCACATCCATATTTAATGAAGGAGAGGAAGAGGGGGGAGGGGGAGAAAGGAGAATGACAGGGTTGGAGACTCCATCTAAGTATGTCATTAAAGTCATCTACGATAAAATGTCCCTCTCCATTAAGAAAAACGTCTGTTCTTTGCCAATAGCCTGCCACCATTCAACTCCTGAGGCCTATTTATTTATTTATTCAGAGGACTGGGCACTGTAATAAGATATGAAACCACGGTAGCTCCCTAAGGGCTCTAAAATTTACGGAATTAAAAACAAAACAAAACAAAACCAAACCATGCCATAGGATTGTGAAGGATGGGGAGGACCTGTTGGAGGGCTCCCCGCACTATGTTTAACAAAGATTGATTCCATTCAGAAACAAGTCATGCAGAACGTCGGGTGTGTAGAGTCCCTACAGGAAGTTGCTGTGAGTTAGCAAAGCTCCAGTCTAAACTTAGGTAGCCCTCTGCTTCTGCACCGCTTCTACTCCAGCGCTAGTGGACTTTGGGTGTCAGTGTGTGAGGCAAAACGATTTTCCCAGCTGATGTTAGAGGAGAATTACAGACCACAGCAGAAGAGTAAAGTTAGTAGTTAGCAGAAGAGTGTGAAGTTAGCGTTTTTGTTCCACCTGTTCTGAGCCTCACCCCCTCGCGCCCCCTTCCCCCCACCCCCGCCCCGCAAGAAGGATGCCCGAAACCTAAGGTGAGCTAGAAAAGTGGACTCAGGGGAATGAGGCAATCCTAGCTCTCTGGACGTTGTTTTTAAACAACCCAAGGGAGTGGAGCAGGGAAAGCAAGGCAAGCAGGAGTTACCTGGTTGATGGAAAAGACTGCTAGCCTGGGTATGAGCACTTGAAGAGTGACTTGCAGTAGGGATGTGCCCAGGCCAGCCAGGATAGCCCAGGTGAGCGGCAGCGGAAGCATGCTGTAGGTGGCGAAGAGTGTAAAAAGCACGTAGCCTATGCCGTCGCCCAGAAGCCCATAGCCCAGGCCTGCTGCCAGGATCTGGGTGGTCATTGCCACCCAAGTGACCACTCCGCTATACTGAAGGTAAGTGTGCGAGGTGGTGTCTTTCCTGACCACCACGAGGGCGCATATTACCACCTCGATGCCGGTAAAGAAGCCCAGCAGGATGCCCTTGAGAGGGTCCATGGGAGCCGAGGCCAGGCTCAAGTGCAGGACCAAGAGGGTGAGTTTGGTTAGTACATCCAGCACGTTCATCACTACCTCCGATTTGCGCCTCTGGCCCAGGAAATAGCGTTGGTAGAGGCGCTCCAGATCCCGAGACTTGAAGGAGTTGCGTAGGGTGGGAAAAATGACCCCTCGGTAGCTGTATCCCCCATTGAGGAAGAAATCCGAGTTACTCGGGGCACAGTCAAGGTGCAGGAAGCCCAAGTCTCCTCCACCCCCGCTGCCACTGGCACTGCCGCTCCCGGTGCGTTCCGGGAAGACTTTGGTGCCGCCTGTGTTGTGTGCTCGCTCTCCGGCGCCAAGCGAATAGAGGGGCAGTGCCGAGTCGCCAGACAGCTGTGGCGCGTGGTGGTTGGGTCCGCTGCCCGCAGGATTCGAGGCTTTGCGGGAGCCCCCGCCGCCGCCGCCCCGGTGCCCATGGATAAAGCGCTGCTCGGTGATGTGCCGCACCGCCGTCTGCCACAGCAGCCGCTGCGGCCGGGAGCTGCTCCCGCCGTCGCCGGCCGGGGGCGTCGGGTGGATGGTGTAGAGTTCCTCGCTGCCACTAAAGCAGTGCACATCCGAGAGCTCCATGGCTCCAGTCCGTAGGGAGGGAGGCGCAAAAACTGGTGGTGGCAGTTGAGGGTGGGGGTCCCTAAAGACTCGAAGGCCTCTTGGCAGCGATCCCTTCTTTCTTAGGCTGCTTGATTGCAGGTGCCCTGAGCAGGGCCCCCACGGGTCAGGTCATAGTGAGGCCAGGAGCAATGGGCTCCTGGTAGATTGCAGCGGACCCCTGCGTACTGGCGAGCCACCTTCCCGCCAATCAACGCAGCTTGGATACGCAGTGAAAGTGGTGGCTATTTGTCCGCGAAATCCTTGCTGCTCCGAGCCACGCAGTCTTCTTTCTGCTCTCAATCTGCTTGACTACGCTCAGCGTCTTGGCGCAGTCTTCGCTGTCCAAAAGGCGCCCCGGAGCCCCGCTTGCTGCTGCGGGTCCGGCGAGTCCTGGCTGCTGCACTGGGCTCTGGACGCCCACGTCTCCGAGGCTGCAGAAAGGCTGGCCAGGGGTGACCGACCGATGGCTGGGGTGGGTGCTAAGTTAGCAGCTGTGGCTGCAATCATCGCCCTTCGGATAACTCCATTGCGCCGGCATGGGGAGCCGGGGCGGAGCTGGAGGCGGGAGCAATGAGGCAGGAGGTGTGGGTGATGGTGAGGTGGCAGGGCGCCCCGCGGTAGGGCGGGAGAGAGGTGGTAGCCTCAGCACTAACAAGTCACCAAACTGTTAATTTGGAGGTGTGCTGAAGCCCTCTCTTCGGTTCCTTTCTGGTTATTGCCGCTTCCAGAGTAAATACTGACAGCGCGGGTTCTGGATTGCTACATTCCTCAAGGAAGGATGGTGGCGGGGCGCTAGTGCCAGGGTCCCATCCTCCGCTACAAGACTAAGTCACCGCTGCTAGCAGCGATTCTGGGGGGTCGCAGCACACAATTCCCATCCCTTTCACTTCGCTCTTTGGAGTCCATTGGGCCTTCCCGAACCCAGGGAATTGGGGAGAGAACTCAGCTAGCAGCTGAGTACGGAGAGAAGCTACTGGAGCGGATTCCTGAGCCTGAGAAAGGAGCCTTGGCCGGTGAGTCGGCAGGCCAAAGATTTCGGAGAGAAGAGAAGCTCCAGGCCGAGTGGAAGTGGATGAAACGCCTCCGGATCCAGGGAAGCACCTTGCCACTCCGGCGCTCTGAACCGCGTAGCCTGACTGAAGCTTGGGTGGAATTTGGAGACCTGTCAGAGCGGTCAGACACCAAGGCGACTTAAACCCGCCCCCGCGCCAAACCACGCCCCCGGAACCCAGGCTAAGGGGATGAGAGGGGTGGGGGTTGGAACACCGCGGATTCCAGATCTGGCCTGGACGCCGCAGGTCCTGAAGGCCCGCACCAGTGGGGTCAGGCGGGCGCGGGTTGCTGGAGCCCCCGGGCCTGGAAGCACGTTGAGGTGGACCGCTCCAGCTGGTCGCGCCCGCAGGTTCCTCCGCCGTTCTTTTTTAAGCCCTGGCTCCTGTCCTTGGCAGGTGCAGAGCCAGGATCGTAGGCCGCTTTGCCCACGAACTCCTAGAGACCAGAGGGGCTCATTTCCGCCCTCCCCACTCCGAGATCCGAGAGCGATGCGGTGTGTGTGTGTGTGTGTGTGTGTGTGTGTGTGTGTGTGTGTGTGTGTGTGTGTGTGTGTGTTTAATGCCAACTTTCAGGTTAAAACCAAAATGTGCATAAGAAGCCACAATCATAGGGGGAGGTAGCCTCCTTACTATTCTCTACTCCCGGGATCTGGACTGAGGAGGTTCAGGACATTAAGATGGAGGCGTGGTCTGCACGTTTCGGACTCTAAATTTGTCAGAGCTTACAAGAAGGGTGCGAAGAAAGACCATCGGAAAGACATATCCAGTGATCTCCCGGAGTCATGATATGATTCCCGCCAGCCCACGGACCGCCTACTGTCACTGTCAAAACCCAAGTTGCCACGCAGCGCTTCCTGCACCAGCGCCCAGTTCAGCGGGGTCTTTGGGTTCTGGCTGTTCCGGGACCTGGTAGCACTACCGATCTGGAGCCCTGCTGCAGGTGGTGGAAATCTCTGTGTCCATTTATCGCTGCCACCGCGACTGTGGCTGCAGCCAGTGAAGCTCTGGCTCTGAACATAGTCAGCTGATGGCCAATGACGTCAGGCTCTGGGCGCCTTCGCAACCGGCCCCCACCCCGCCCCGTGTGGCGTCCCATGGAAAGCTTAAATGACCTGGACAAGCCATCTTCTGGACACCTTTTCCTTCACCAGAGATGGCGCTTTGCTTTCCTGTGCAGACAAATTCCTAGCTTCTTTCTGTCCTAAGCAAAACCTGCTTTCCCTGAGGAGCCAGAGCGCCCTCCTCCCATCCACCCCTAAACCATTCTCAGGGTTATTTGTAGCCGCTGTGCCCCAGAATTGTGCATTTGACTCTCCTTTCCAAGCATTACAGGTCACCTGCCTTACCTAGAGCATCCAGAGAGGACAGGGGAAAAGCCTTCTAAGGCAAAGGTCCTCCAAGGTACTTCCATTCCAAACCAGCACATTTCTGGAATTTGGTCCACTAAACGGAGAAGATTGCTCAAGAGAGAGCTCAATTAAAGGTTGAATTTTAAATAGAAAGGAAGCTGATTTTATATTAAGTTTGGCTTGGGGATTTGTTAATTTGTTAACTATAAGGATCCCAGTGTGACTTGTCGACCCTGGGGACCTAGAAGTTAAGAGCAAAGCATTAAAAAAATTTTTTTTCGTTGTTATCTAGACCTTAATGAAACCAATGTAGAAATCAATCAGAACAACAACTTGCTTCTTCTTTACAGATTCTTGGACTCCAGTTTCCCCGAAACTTCTGGAATTCTGGGGTGGTTTATCTTTTGATTTGAAGGAGGAGGTGAGAGAGAGAATAAAGAGCCACGTATTTCCCCAAAGCCCTTTAGTCTGGGCGTAGAGGTGGGAGTGCGGCTTTTCTCTTCTTGAAGGAATTGGCCCAAGCCCCATGTGCCGGTAACCATCTTAGCAGCAGTGAGCGAGAGAGACATCTCTTCAGGTTCTAACTTCTTTTGCCTGGAAGCCTGAGAGTTCAGCCTGGATCAATGAGGGGGTCTAAGGCAGATGTAACTTTCCTGTAAAAGTCTTCTCCCAAACCGGACTTTTCCGGGATGAGTTATTCAGCAGGAAAAGGAGGCAGGCCAAAGACGGGGAGACTGGGCCCAACGAGATACAATGTCTCAGGCTGATGAATAAGGAAAGCTTGCAATAGGGAGAAACTCCAAGAATTTCACGAAGTCAGAGGTTAGAGCAAATGCCACTGGGAGAGAACATCACATCGGGCCAACTGACCCTTTCTGAGTTCTTAGAAGGGTGCTGTCAGAGGTTGTTGTCAGGGAAGAAAGCTGATGCCACAAGAGGATTCAAGTGTGAATTTTTTTTTCTTTTTTTTGTTGGGGGCAACATGGTGCTATTCAGCCTTCGAAGCAGTCTGCTCTTGCGTAAGAACTTTGGCTGCACACAACCTCTTGTTTTGTGATATACCAACCACCAAATGATTTCTTACTTAAAACAAGCCAAACCAAGTCATAGTGTTGGAGCCAGGATGGAACTTTGAGTGTACTGTCATTTATTCTCTATATATTTCCTAGGACAATATCTACTGGGATCCAGGCACAATATTTTGCCATTTTAAATGTATTTTTAATATATCTGTTTATATAATGACTATTTCCCTTTGTTGGACTACCCATTTCAACTTTCTCCCCTAAAATGCTACACAGTCTACACTTCAGTGCCTAAGTAGCAGTGTCCCTGCATGAAGCCTTTTATGACATTCCTAGTGGCCATGAATGATGTCCTCCTATGCCATCTGATAGTATGCTGTACGAACACTGGTGTAGTTACTACTAGAGGGACGAGAGATCCTCGACTCATTCCTGTGTCTACATTTTTGTTGCTTCTCCTGGTTTAACCATGATCCCCTTGAAGGGTGGCCAGATTTTCCTTGTTGTCACATTCCTTGGTTTAGAGATACTACTAAGGCTAGTGACAATTTTTCCAGCCCTTCTCAGCTGTCAAGTTCTTCCCCCAAGCCCTTCATAAATATCTCACTTAACCATCCTAATAGTTCTGTGGGTCAGGCCTTTATCTGCTTTTAGGATTCCCATTTTACTGAGTAGGATACTGCGCACTGAGGTTTCATGCAGTTAAGTACCTTTCGGAGGTTGGGGGGTGGTTGTCATGGTTACGTACATTTGGCTCGTCTAAACCTCACATGCTCATCCTTAACAAAAGCTCTGTAATCAATAATGACTAATTTAAGGAGAGCTGATAGAAATGAAAATATTAAATGTAAGTTGCTATTCCAAACACGAATTAAGGAATTTCGGAGGTGTTTAGATATGGAGACATCTGTTAGGTAAGTGCAAATGGCAGATGAACATAGTAGAACCGTCTTGTCTGGATGGATAGAGGCTTATTAATTTTGGCTTACTTCAAGGCATATAACCACACTATTTTTATAATTGTGAAAAAACAAATTTTTCACATATTAGATTTAGCCCAAACAATTGACTTAGTCTGTTTCATTTCATTTGGGTGATTTCATGGTGGGAAAATATTATTTTGCCTCTTTGGAAAATAACATTTGTTTGTGATGTTGGTGCCTGCCACTGACGACATTTACAGTAGCTGTGTTTAAAGAAAGAAATTGGCTCTCCCCTCCAGAAGCATCTTCAACTCCTTAGCTCAATTATATTCTCATACAGGACTGGATTCTAAAAGACACATCCCTTTTGTCAAATGCCCACAGAAAGCCTGCAGCTTACTGAACACATTAAATATTTACATGTAAAAGAAAAGTTGGACATAGTTCAACTAGAGAGATCCTATTTCTAAAGGATGGCATTTGTGACAGGGCAGCTTCCCAAGTCAGAAGTCCCTACAGGAAAATGACATGTCTCCTTCCCCTGCGAAGCTGGTGTTAGGGCACAGCAAGAACATCTCTGCTTTCACAGAACACCTGGAGAAGTTGGTGTCTAAGGGGAATCGAGCTCCCTATGGAAAGGTCTGCATTAAATGTTTGCACTCTTGTTCCATCCGAAATGTAGCATAACACACGATGGGAGGATAAAGGTTCAGCTTTACTTCTGTTTTTTTTTCCCCCTGCCTTGAATGATACAAGAGAAAATAACTATCTGGAGACATTTTGGGTCTTCACAGGAAAAAGTTTAAATTAGATTTGGTGCCTGCAAGGAGAAAAGTGTTTCATCAGAAAAAAAAAAAAAGTTGTTTAGAAGCACAAAAGGCAGTGATCACGGCACAGAGAGGCAAGTACAAGGGGGGACCCTCCCTGGGAGACAGAATTAAACATTTTCTGCTTCCTAAAAGATGAATTGTGGTTTAACCAGTCAGTGAGATCATTGTGACATTGTTGCTGAAGTTACACACACACACACACACACACACACACACACACACACACACACACGTGCACATGCTCTTTCTATCTCTGTCTCTGTCTCTCTTTCTCTGTCTGTCTTCTGTCTGTCTGTCTGTCTGTCTGTCTGTCTCTCTCTCTCTCTCTCTCTCTCTCTCTCTCTCTCTCTCTCTCACACACACACACACACACACACACACACACACATGCTAAAGAGGAACTTGAAGATCCAGGTTTACAGTGAGAGTCCTTGATTGGCCTGGCTGTTACTCTGTCCTGTTCTTAGCCCTATTTCTGAATATAATCCAGAAACTGAGATGAGAAGGAGAGAGAAAGGGCAAGAGAGGAAGTATGGGGAGGGACAGCTAAAGCTAGCGGCCATTTGGAGGTTTGTATGGAAACCTAATACTGTAAAAACTTCCTATAATACATACATATATGATCTAAATGAAATTGCCAAATAACAAGAAATACAGCCCCAACTAGACATCACATCATCAAATGATGCACCAGTACCAGGAATGGCTACATTTAATCAAGTTCTTGCTTTCCAAAGAGTTTCTATGGGAAACAGCCAAACAACCTAGATTATTCCCAAGGATATTGGTGGCTCTCCACAAGTGAAAATAAGGTCCTTTGGATGAAGGCAATACTTACACAACCCACTGAACTCTGAGAGTTTGAACTGATGCCTACCTAGAGCCTTCACCCCTACGGACTAGTGTTCATGGTTCAGGAAGGTTCTCTGTACACTATCAAATTAACCCTGATACACAGCTTCAGTCTGCAAGAGACACTGGTGCAATAGTGCACAAAGATAGTGGAGTAACCAACCAATATTTGGGGAAAAGCCTTGAACTTATTGGCACAGGAGACAACTTCTTGAACAGAATTCCAATAGCTCAGGTTCTAAGATCAACAATTAGTAGTATATGGGACCTCTTGCAACTAAAATATTCTATAAGGCAAAGGACTCTGTCAATAAAACACAATAGCAGTCTGCAGATTGGGAAAAGATCTTCACCAATTCTACATCTGACAAAGGGCTAATATCCAAAATACATAAAGAACTTAGAAAAATTAAACACCTGTTGGTTCTGATTCCTCAACGATTCTACTTTATTAGTAATTTATTAAAGGAGTGTACCTCCCCTACAATCTGACTACCCTAAACAGGAGGGAAAGGAGATTAAGAAGAACAAGAATGAAACCTTCTGGGTATCACTTCCATGGGGCAAATCCCCTGGCATAAGTCTCAGGAGACTAGCAGATCCCCTATCTGACAGAAGAAGCTGCACTGTCTGTGGACTGAACCTGGAGGAATCCACCGAGCTCACCGCCCTCCACCAAAACTTCCAACTCCACGCGCTGTGGGCAGGAACCTTTCATCTCTTTCCCTCGATTCCCTAATGTTCTTCCCCCCTCTCTCTCTCTCTTGCTTTCTCCTCCTAATCAATGCCCCTTTTTGCAATACAATACCCTGGGGCAGAGTCCTGGAGCCTATCTTTGGTCTTCGGCTGAAACTTTCTCTCTCTTTGAGTTTGAGATCTTTATCAGTTTGTAGAGACAAAGTATCAGTGGGGTCAAGCCACCCAAGACTACTTTCACCTTGGGCCCCGCCTAAGTTAAGGTAACCGCTTCACAAACACCAACAACAAGAAAACCACCAACAAACAAAATAATCCAATTAAAACATGGGGGGGGGTGTACAGAGCTAAACAGAGAATCTCAATAGAGGAACATTGAATGGCCAAGAAGCACTTAAAGAAATGCTCAACATCCTTAGTCATGAGGGAAATGCAAACCAAAACGACTCTGAGAGTCCATCTTATACCCATCAGAATACCTAAGATCAAAAATTCAAAAGACAGTACATGCTGGCAAGGAGGTAGAGAAAGTGGAACACTCCTCCATTGATGGTGAGAGTAAAAACTTGTACAACCACTTTGGAAATCAATCTGGCGTTTTCTCAGAAAATTGGAAATAATGCTACCTCAAGACCCAGCTATACAATCCCTGGTATACTAATCTACCATACAACAAGGACATTTGTTCAACTATGTTCATAGCAGCTTTATTCATAATAGCCTAAACCTGGAAACAACCTAGATATCTCTAAACTGAAAAGTTGATAAAGAAATTGTGGTACATTTACACAATGGAATACTACTCAGCTTTTAAAAAAGGAAATCATGTAATTTGCAGGCAAATAGATAGAACTAGAAAAGATCATCCTGAGTAGGATAACCCAAATCCAGAAAGAAACACATGGTCTGTATTCCCTTGTAAGCAGATTTTAACCGTATAGTGCAAGAAAAGCATATTACAATTTACAGACCCAAGGAAGGTAAGTAACAAGGAGGATCTAAGGGAGGATGCTTAAATCTCACTCAGAAGGGGAAATAGAAAAGACAACAGAAGTGGATGAAACAAAGTAGGAGATGGAATGTAGACAGAATTGAGGGTAGGGATCAGACCTGGGTATCGTGGGGGTGTGAGGACAGAAGGCCTGCAGAGAGAAGAGAGACCAAAGGCAGAGGCATTTCTGTAACAAGCCTGAGACCAAGGACAGGGTATGCTTTATGGGAGTATATAGTGATGAGTCTAGCTGAGACTCCTAATAGCAAGGGGCATAGATAATGAACAAGATGCCCTCTAACTAGACAGGCATCCTAGTAGAGGGAGAGGAACACCAACCCACCCACAAAATATTTGCCCTGCATACAAGATGTGCAGTGATAAAGATAGAACAGAGATTGAGGCAATGTCCAACTATTGTCTGGCCCCATCTGAGACCCTTCCAATGGGAGAGAGCTAACCCCCGACACTATTAATGAATCTCTTCTGTGCTTGCAGACAGGAGCTTAGCATAGCTGTTCTCTGAGAGGCTGCACCCAGCAGCAGATCCAAACAGATGCTGCAACTCACAGCCAAACAGCTAGCAAAGCTTATGAATTCTCATGGAAAAGTAGGGGGAAGGACAGAATGATCTGGAGGTGACAGGAATACCACAAGATCAACAGAGCCAACTAACCAGGGCCCAGAAGGGCTTGTGGAGACTGAAGCACCAACCAAGGATCATGCACTGAACTTAGGCTCCCTACACAGATGTAGCAGATGGACAGATCAGACTTCATCTGGGCCCTCCTGTAAGGGGAGTGGGGTTGTCTTGACATGGACTTAGTTGCTTGCTTTTTGATCACCCCCTCCCTCACATACAGCACAGCTGCCTTACCAGGGCACAGAGGAAGAGGACATGCTCAGTCCTGATGAAACTTGATGAGCTGGGGTTGGTGGGGGCTCCCCTTTTCTAAGAAATAAGGGAGAAGGGAGGGGGAGGGTGAAGAGAGAGGGGGGCAGGACCAGGAGGAGAGGAGGGAGGTGCTATGATTGGGATATAAAGTGTAAAAATAAGTAAATTAATTTTTAAAAATTGTATACTTTTATTTTACTTAGTTGGTGAGATGTTTACTTCATGATTTTCATGAATCTTCCATCTGTAGCTTCTTAATTGTA
>OU015748.1:81695848-81718244 GCA_907169655.1 Acomys percivali | reverse complement strand
TGTGTGTGTGTGTGTGTGTGTGTGTGTGTGTGTGTGTGTGTGTGTGTATGTTAGGCATGCATGGTAATTGTCCTCTAGCCATCTATTCATAAAAGTTACTAGTGATACCTTTTGTCCTTCCTGCATAGCACTGTCTTGTAGGTGCAGTAACACTCTGAATTGCTTTATTAAAGAAATACACACATATCCAGTGAAATGTGACCATATAACTACCCCTCTTCCTCCCCTTAGCTCCCCAAGCTTCCCTAACATATCCTCTTCCTATTTCTTTTTCTCTTCTTTTTATAATTTAATAAGTTAAACCCAGTAAGAATTAGTACTGCTCATATGTTCATGGTGTGGGCTCATTTACTGAAGCATGAGATACCTATCAGCCTTCAAATGACTTTTTTTTTTTTTTTTTTTTTTTTTTTACTTCCTAGGCAAGTTTCAAACTGCAAATATTTCCTCAGTTAGAAGTGGATCTGTGTATAGTCTTAGCCAATCCATGCTGGGAATTTGGCTGCCTTAATCCTGTGCAGGCAACTAGCTGTTGTGGCTTCATGAATGTGATGGCCGTGCTGTACCAAGAAAGTTAACATTTCACAGCATTCCTTGCCATACTCTGACTCTTACATTGTTTTCACCTCCTCTTCCTTGAGGTTCATTGAGGCTTAGTGATGAGGAGAGGTTGATATATATACATATACATACATACATATGTGTGTGTATACATATACCTAAACTATGTGTATACATATATATGGACACACATATGTATGTACACACATTTGTATGTACACACACACACACACACACACACACATGATTTCTTCATTAGGGATGAGCACTTAGTCTTATCTTCAGCCCTCTGACCAGTTATGAGAGTGCTACCCACTGCTGAAAGAATCTTTTGTGACTAAGGTTCAGAGTAGGTCTATGAATAGTATATAAATATTCAGAAGACAACTTGACAGCATGAGCATTCAGCAAAAGAGCAGTGGTAGATGCCACTGTATGTTATTTTTAATAGGCTTACCTTTAGTCTCTCTGCTGACAGAGCACATTGGCTTTCCAAGAATTCGTTATTTAGGACCCACATACTGTCTTCTGTCCGGTAAACTTGGGCATCTTGGATTTTAGACTAGGAATAGTCTTTGGTTTTCAAGACCCTCTCATTTTTCCTAGATACTCTTGTGCTTCTGTGTACCCCATCACTTCTTGCCCCTGAAAAAAACTTTCTGTTTTCTTTTCATATTAAGATTTGAGAAATAGAAGCCAAATGACAAAAACACTGCTTCTGACTTTTCCCCCCTCATTCTGGAGGCAATTGATGGGTAGCTTTGAAGAAATAAAGGAACAGGTCCTGCACAGGAAAGTTTTCCAGAATGGCTTTCATGTTGCTAAAGTGTAAGCAATTTTCCTAGGTCAGAATTGGTTTCTATAGTGTAGGGTACAAACAACTTATGGGGTTATGCAGTCTACTTCTACTTCCTGGGTCAAATTTATATAGAATGAATAAGTAAACTAGAAGAATAAGATGTCTATACTTCTGGGATGCTATATGTTGGAAACTTTTAATGTACACATTCTTCCTATGAAGTGAGTCACTTCCAGGTAATGTGAAAAATTCTAGAAAATTATCTTCTCAAAATCTCAATGCTACATTTTCCCAAGTCCATTAAACGTGAGGTTTGGCTTAACAGAAAGTAGCTTTAATGTTTGGACTCTCATTACCCAATTATGAGGCAACAGATTTGCATTGCAAGAACCACATGCACACCAACACACAAAACTATGTGTCTTGGGCATAATATAAAACAGATTTTGTAATGTGAGTTGCTATAGAAGAAATAATTAGGAGGCCTCTAGGCATGAGATCCTGATTGGAATCTGAATGTAAGCAAAGCTGCTATTTGGCGAGATGTGTCAGTTTTGTCCCCAGGAAGACTGCTATCTTGTGAGGACTTGTAGTCTGATATCTTTGTTATCCTGGGAAAGTTGTTAAACTGTTTTCAAGCTATAATAAATAGTGAGAAAGTAATAGTTTATCAGGTTTTATGAAGACTGAAGGACATGCAAAGCAATCCCTGGTATAGGGAGTCCACCCAGAAAATGCTCAGCTGAGCAGCTGACCTCCCTTAGGTAGCCATTGACTCCTGGTAGAACAGTCCTCAACTGTCTTCTGGTCTCTCCTGCTGCGCTGCTGTTTCTTATTTTTGGCTACCATCCTCTCTCACTTAGATAATTTCAACAGAGACTTTAACATGTTTCTAGCTGTAGTCTGCCTCCTTTTCCCAGTGCTTGTGATTATTCTAAATTAAAAATATGATCACACCACCCTTTTTTTTTAAGTAGTGGGAAAAATAGCACAAAACATAAAATTCACCTTCCCAACAGTTTTTAAGTATGCAGTATGATGTTGCCAGCCACAGGCATATTATTGGGCCACAGCTTCCTGGTTCTCACCCTCAACGGTCCTGCAAAACTGCAATTTTATACATATTAAAGATCAAGTCTCCTCCTCCTCCTTACCACCCATTACGTCACTCTCTTACTCAAGAGACAGCGAAGCCCTAGTTTAGTTGTCAAGTAGAAGACAGATCTTAGAACTGGGGGTTAGTTTTCCCTCCAGCCCCACTGCTCATTACTGCCCATCTTGTTCTCAGCTTCACCTTCATTCAGTTCTCCAGAGAGATTTAGCTTGCTCTCTCCTCTCTCTTTGTGCTCACTCGTCTGCTGTTAGCAAAGGCATTACTTTCCCCCAAAACCTTTCCCATGACTTTTTGTGTCTGAGTGAGATGCCTTTGTAATTATAACAGCTTTGCCTACAAAGAGTGGGAAAAACCATTAATAAAAGTGGATTGAGCCAGGCGGTGGTGGCGCACTCCTTTAATCCCAGCACCCGAGAGGCAGAGGCAGGCGGATCATTGTGAGTTCGAGGCCAGCCTGGTCTACAAAGCCAGTCCAGGACAGCCAAGGCAGCACAGAGAAACCTTGTCTTGAAAAACAAAACAAAAACAAAAACAAAAACAAAAAGTGGATTAAAGAAATGGGAGTTTGTTTTTCTTAGACAGAAAGAATAGTGGATGCAAGGATCTGCTCGTTTGGTTGAGGAAGTCAATAATATCGAGCATTTTGTGCTTGTGCTGCAGAAATGTTGATTCTCTTCTTAGGAGGATTCTGGCTTTTTAAGCATCCATTCTTCCTTTCATCATATAGAAATATAAAGCAGGCTTGGGACCAAAGCTAAGTGTTTAAAAAATTATTTTTAAAAGGCTGTAGAAGTCTTTCATATAGAGCTCATTGGCCAACACTATTTTTTATACTTTCCTCAAATACAGGATTATCCTATGGATCAAGAGAACTAGGAAAAGGAAGATGTGAAAGCTGAGGCTCAACTAGAATCGGAGATGTCTTTATACCCCTAGCATCTCTCTGTCTGGCAAGCTGTACCTCTCCATCTTAGTCTTACAAAATTGTCTCCCCCTTGACTGTTTGCAGCAGTCTGATTCCAAGACAATGCCAACGATCCCTTATTTGTATGTGTGAGATCTTTCAATTCCCTATCAGTGCAGTATTATAGTTAGTCTATATGGGCAATAAAGAGCAACAGAGATGGTAGTGTGTTACTTCTGAGGCTAAGCCACATACCCCTTGCTTTCTCGAAGTAGACAGTGGGTCAGCCAGCCATCATATTGGTTAGTCATACAGCCTTCCAGAGAAATGCATCTTGCAAGAAACAAGGCCTCAAAGCCACAGCCAGAAAAAAAAAATAGTGCACCCTTCAGGCAACCATTTGATGAAATCATTCCTTCCTCAAGTGATTTTTTTCAGCCCCATTCAGGCAACAGCATCAGTCTGGCTGCAGCTATTACCTTGACTTTAGCCTCATAAGAAATTCTAAAATAAGTGCCTGTACTGATCACCACAGTAAGATTGTAAATATGGATTGTTTAAGGCCATAAATTTGGGGTCATTTGTTATGCAGCAATAGATAACAAATATACTGACTCCCTCACCAAGCTGCAATCTTCAAGCAAAAACAAAGTCATAGACAGCAATTAAAACAACTCTCAATTATGTGGTAATAAGAATGACAAAACACCTTCCTTTTTAGGTTTTAGTCATTTCATATAGAAAGGAAAAATCTTGTATGCTTTTAACAGATTTTTAAAAATAAATTTTACCCTAGTTATGAGTGACTAGAAGGATGCTATGCAAATGTGATCATTTCTAAATTCTAAAACTGTTCCTATTTCATACCTCCTGCAACTAATCAATGAATTAATTAGCAAGTGGATATGCATTAATTAGCTGAAAGACAGATAGAGGCATACCATGGAGTTATGAAGAAGATATTTACCTCAGGCTTTGGAAGATGAATAGGCAATGAGGTCTAATAATAGCTATTAAGTAAAAGACTAGCGAGAGGACTTACTGCTCCTCCATGACTGCATTGCTTCTTCTGATTGGAGTGTTTTCATGCACGCCCTTTAGCTGCTCCAATTGTCTCTCACTAAGGAGCCACACCTCCAATGGAGGACTAAGCTTTCACCACCCTCCTCCAGACACTTGCTCTCAAAACTTCCTCTCAGACAATCTGTGAGTATTTCTTGTTTTGCATATTCCTCTTTCTGCAGTGACCTTATTGTCCTGCTGGGTTCCCTATCTCCATTTTCTCTGGCTAGAGAGTGATCTCTTGGAAGATGAGGGATTTTTTTTTTCCTTGTCTCACTTTGTTTGCCAGTAGTAGAGGCTTTAGTGAGCAGTTTTGGACTGAGTGAATGAGTGGACAGTGAATGGCTAATTTGTGAGACCTAATGGGATGCTGACTCTGATGGAGGTAAACCATAGAGGTAGTTACCCACATTAGGAAACAAACAAACAAACAATCAAAAGCTTTCCATATCAGGAGCTTGAGCAGAGCCACCCTCAGAAGAAGGAACACAAAAGCTGCATCTCAGAGATGTTCTGCATCCTTCCCAATGGAAGAAGGCCTGGCTTCAGAGCATTTACTGTACTGGACTTAGTGCTGCACACTCTTGTTTCTTCCCTGCAGCATCTTTAGGAAGCTACCAGGAATATATATGCATGTACCCAAAACAATTCCTCCACTTAAAGTTGACTTATAGGAGAATTGCTCCCAACTTTTCTCTAAAGACCAGGAGGGCCCTACTTTGTAGCTGTTTGGGCATATAATTTAGGGTATATCTAAATAAGTTGCTTGAGTAGATCATAGGTTATTTCTTTTCCAGGTAGTTAGTTTCAAGCTATGGGGGTTGGATCTCAAAGATTCTTGGGTAGAAATTTTTCTGAACTCTTGGTCATACCATGGCTACTCTCAGTCTTAGCTGTCATGTCTACATTCCAGACTTGTTCCCTCTCTTGGCAGACTTCACTTCCATGTCATTGCCTGTAATCACACCCCATGACCATAAAAAACTGCAAGGAAGTTGGGAGAGTGAGACACTTGATTCATGTAACTGGTCTACAACTTCACACTCAACCATCATGATGTGAGAAATCCACTTGAAGCTACACTCTGCGGCAGAATTCGGAACTGTGTTAATGTATATTAAAAAATTAAACAAACTTCCAGAACCGTATGAAAAGTAAAACATCTTTTAGATGTATTTATAGTTCAGTTAAGACTGTGCGCGTCTAATACACAACATTTCCCAAATACTACAGTGGGCTGTTTCTGGCTTCCAGGGCTGACAGTCCATAGACTTGTAAAGTAGGGGGTCATCAAGGTGGAAAGGATAGGGGTTTGCTTTTCTTTGGACCTCTTCTACCTACTAATTTATTGTGTACTCCTTGCTAGCAAGTATGTTCATAAAAAGATTTTCTTGTTATAAAAATAAACAAGAAAACATGTGCCTCTTTGCTACTTTAAAAGCTATTATTGTGTCATGTATATATGTATATGTATATGTGTGTATGTATGTATGTTTTCTTTCTGAGACAGGGTTTCTCAGTGAACCTTGGCTCCTGGACTCACTTTGTAGACCAGGCTGATCTTGAACCCACTGAGATCCACCAACCTCTCTGTCTCTAAGTGCTGGGATTACAAGCATGTACCACCTCACCTAATATGTGTGTGTGTGTGTGTGTGTGTGTGTGTGTGTGTGAATAGTGTGTACCTCACTAGATATCCAGAATGCCCTCCATACACTGTGTCTGTTAAGACTTAAATTTTCAAAGGAAAGGGTGATGAACAGAAAAATACACAGACATGCATACAGACAGACACACAGGCATGCAAACACACAGGCACACAGGCACACAGGCACACAGACACAAATCCATAGACACATAGACACACACATAGACGTATATGCACATACAGACACACACACAGAGACACATGGACATATAGACACAAAGACAGACAGACAGACAGACACACACACACACACACATTGATATCCACCCCCAGATAGACACCCACCCCCAGACAGACGCCCACCTCAAGACAGACAGACAGACATGCACAAGCACACGCATATGCACACGCACATGCATGCATGCACAGAGAGACAAACTTTAAAAGGTGGAAGTCAGGGAAGGAAGATACCCTGCAGTTTCTCAGTGTGAGCCTGGCATTTGAAAATACTTTGCATAATGAATCCAGGAGTTCTGCAAGGTAGATGTCTCCATCCCCTTGGTAGAGATGAGGAGACCAAGACTTACCAGTTCTCGGTGGCTCACTGAAATGAATTGGAAATGGGACCTGAAATCACCAAAAGTTTTTAAGATTATATGTGTGTTTGCCAAGAAAGGGGTTACCAGGAAGCTAGCTGGCAATGAACAAGATGGGGAGGAGTCAGGGCACCTGTCTCCCTGGGAGGGACAAGAAGAGCTAGCCTGAGTTGAGGATCAAAGGGTACATCTGGTGCCCTTTGTCTTCTTCATTAAACCCATGGTTACTCTTTAACAACTGTGCACACTATTAGTCGGACTGATTAATTAGGTTTGAGTGTACACTTAACCAACCCAGAAAGAGCTGCAAGAAATAGTCTTCAGATATTGATGGCTATGGCCCCGGAAAGAGCTCATTATGAACAAAGTAGATGGTTTTGGCTTTGGCTCTTGGTGATACTGAGGGCTCCCAGGCATGATTCGGTGATAGGTTGTCTGTGTGCTTACAACCTTAGAATCAAGCAAACAATGTGAGCATTCCCATGGTGGGCTGACCTCTTTACTGAGTGGTCAAATGTAAGCATCTCTGTTGTCATAGCTCCTCAAATGGAGAAAGAACCTTACATCAGCCTAGTGGTGCTGTCTCTCCATGAGAATGTATGAAGAACCTCATGCTAACATCATCTGATAAGCCCTGAAGAGAAGTTACAGATTAAGACTTGAAACATGAGGTTAGCCACCTGGAAGAATTGCCAGGAGATAATTGCAGGCAGCATTTGAAAAAAATGAAATGATGACACCCCTTCCATTGCACAGGAGATAGTAGCTTCTAGAACCTACAGACACTAATAATCACTTGCAGTGGAAAAGCGTCTCAGAAGAGCTGCTCTCACGAAGTTTCATGAGTATATTTGCAGGATATAGCATTGGAGTTTTCTTTTTCTATCTCCAAGAGTAATAAATGGTTTGTGTGAAAAATGCTTTTCGAATAGCATAAAATTAAAATTCAGGGTGATAAGAACCACTTTATAATTTAACACCACTACTTATTCCTTAGTGATGAATATTGTGATGGAGTTTCTTATAATTAATTCTATTCTAAGAAACATAGTATGCTGTGATTATAATGCAGACACTGACCTATAGAAGGAAGGGACCTAAAGGACTGATGCCCTTTCCTTCCACAGCTGTGGTAAATTGAGGCACAGAGTGGTTAAACAAGTGTTTAACCGTCTTGTCACCAGCTAAAATCCAGTCTTGGATCCGGTTTCACAGCATGACTTTGACTCTAAACACAGTCTTGGAGGGTGAAGCAGCTTTGAGCCATGGCCATTCTGGGTGGCAGCATTGTAGCATTGGCCTTGTAGCCTGACTTCTTCCCACTTCCATGTTGCCTTTGGCAAACTAAGATAATACTGCACATCCTCAAATGTATCTAAGATAGAAACACAAGGAAGTTCTCTGCACTGTCAGGAATTCACTTTTTATGAATAGTGAGTCAGAGTGTGACTACCATGCTGGATTCTCCCTGCCTCATTTTTTTCTTTAAAAAAAGATAATCCCATTGTATGTCCCCATTCCCTTGCCTTCCCTTCCTTTCCCTTCCTTTCCCTTCCTTCCTTCCTTCTTTCCGTCTTTCCTTCCTTCCTTCCTTGCCCTCCTCTCCCTTCCTTTTCCTTTCTCTCCCCCTCCCCCATCTTTCCTCCCCTCTCCTCCCCTTTTTTCTCTTTTCTTCCACTTCCTACCTTTCTATCTCTTTAGTTATTAAGAAAGATAACACTTGAAGTAGGCTTTTGTTTCTGCCAAGGTGAAGCAATTCCTCCCAGTTCTAGGGCTGTAGAGTCCCGGAGGGAGGGGTGGGTCATCGAATTTGCCTAATAATTAATACCCACTTGCATCTCTGACCTGAACAAAATGACCTCCTTCTGCCTTTTTCAAAAAAAGCAGTCTTTTTGCTTTGTTGCTGTTGTTGTTGTTTTGTTTGTTTATTTTGTTTTTTGAGACAAGATTTCTCTGTGTAGCCTTGGCTGTCCTGGGCTTCCTTTGTAGACCAGCCTGGCTTCAAATTCACCATGAGTTGCCTGCCTCTGCCTCCTTAGTGCTGGGATTACAGGCATGCACCACCACACCTAGATGAAAAAGGGGGAAATTTAGGTCATGAAACATTCTGCAAGTTGAGGAAGAAGGGACTTTAGGGTTCTATGGGCACAAGCCCTGTTCTAGGCTAGGTTATGTGCTGAATTTAGTTTTAAAGCTTTCTTTTTTCTTTCTCTTACTTTTCTTTATTTGGATTCTGTCCTGTTCCACTAGATCTTCAGCATAGCTCTTTTTAAAAGCCATCCTGGTCTTGCCTTAATTGGCCATTGCAGGAATTGAGGAATAAATTCTGTGTATGTG
Source organism: Acomys percivali (assembly GCA_907169655.1). NCBI lineage: Eukaryota > Metazoa > Chordata > Mammalia > Rodentia > Muridae > Acomys > Acomys percivali. The sequence goes on along the minus strand of OU015748.1, from coordinate 81,709,223 downwards.
TCCATTTGTGTGTGTATATGTGTATATGTGCCCATGTACATGTATGTATGTTCATGTGTATGTCTCATTGTATATGCACATGTATGTGTATGTATGTGAATATATGTGTGAGTGTGCATGTATGTATATGTGTGTATATGTGCACAGTGGATAAGAAACATAAGAAAAGGTGACTTGTGACTTATATGGAATAGAGCCATAACTGGAAATGAATAAAGAGACAAGAAACCCCAAATTGGGGGCAGGGTCTTCAGGCTGGTGACCCAGAATTAGTGATGCCTGAGTGGAGATTGAGGTTGTCAGAATGCCAGCCACATACAGAAGGTGGGAGGTGGACTTCCAGACAGAAGCAGCAGTGTGATCAAAGGCTCCAGGAACTAGCTGCGTAGTGGGCATACTGTGTGTGGTTGAGTACAGAAGACAGGAAGCCATCAAAGGAGGAGAATCTGGGATGCAAGTCACTCAGAGCTTTTGATGCCTGCATCCAAACATTTGCATTTGCACATCCAGGCCACGTTGTCTTTAAGAAGGCACTGCAGACATAAGCAGGACACTTTAGAAGTATTTGTTACATGCGAACTCCAGAGTGCCCTGTGGAATCTGCATCTATGTGGGGCTCAAGGATATTTTCTTTTAAAGCAAATCTTTAAACTGGGCTGGCCAAAAACTCCCTTATAAAGAATGGATAATGATGGTTGCGTGGTATCTGCCACCCCTTACAACTAGGCCATTATGTGTGACATGAAGACAGTAGATGGATGCTTTGTAAACAGTGGGTACCCGATTTCAACTCTGTTAACAACAACTTGCTGCCTGGACTTCGGTGAGGCCAGAGGATGCTCACACATTCTCAGTTTGAGGTCCCAGACACTGCTTCATTTTTTTCTCATCTTTTGTCATACTTATTCTAATAAGTAACTTTGTGCTCTCCAAGATTTCTTTTAGTTGGTGCAAGCTACTGTAACAAAATACAATGAACCAGAGGGTATCTCAAAGAACAGACGTGGGTTTCTCCTATTTGTACATGTCACGGTACCAAAATGGCTTGTCTTTTGGTTGGAATGTTCTTCCTGGCTGTGGATGGCTTGGTTTGCTGTAGACTCACCAGAAGGAGCACCATCATCCCTCTTAGGTACTTCTTATAAAGGCATAAATCTTGTACACAAGGGCTACCCTTTCATAGCTTATTTGTCTGCAAAAGGCATCACCTTCAAATATCACCACCTTGGATGTGGAATTAATTAGGCCTTCAACTTGGGAATTTTGGTAATGTATAAACATTCAACCCTTCACATCTTCCAACGTTAATTTTGTTTAATTAGGTGAGGTTATATGGCTGCAAATTATAGAAAGAGACTCCAAAATTCTAGGGAAGTGGGGAAAGTAGAATTTCATGGAAAATTATGTAATCTTAGCCACACTCATCTCATCTGCCCTGTCTAGGTGAGATGGCTTTTTATTAATTAAAAGGTGGGTCACAGAGACAGCAAACAGAAACTACCATCAAAATACATTAGACCATCTCCCAACAGACATATGAAGCCTAGTTTCTGCACCACTGTTAAGGACACAAGGCCCACAACAATGGCAGTAGCAGCTTACAAATACTGAGCACCTAGTGTATACAGTCTTGGTTCCCCCCCCCCTCTCTGACAATTATTAACAGTACTTTTACTCTGTCTGTAGATAAGAATGCAAAGTAAGTCTCAGATTCATATCCTGCATATTAGTAAAAAAATCCTATGAAAAATCAATACTCATAAGTAAAATAAATAAGAATATATTTGTGACAAATTATCAGAACATGAGAAAAGTCCCCATGAATAGTATAAGCTTTTAGAGACAGAAACCATGTTGCAGTTTGCTAAGTATTCTCTAACATACAGTTGGTAATGGATGTTTTGTATGTGTGGTAAATAGCAAACCAGATGATCCCTAGCCAGAACTCAGTGTTTACATGGGATAACCTCAAACTGTTCTACCAAAGAAAAGATGGCATTCCTGAGGAAATAACCCTGATCCTGCATGGCAGTCAGTCCATTTCTTTCTTATGGAAATGGAAAACCAGAATGCAAAGACCAGAAGATTACAGAAGCCTTGAAGATAAGGTTTATTACCTGTGTTCTGAAGAGCTGGTCAGTAATCCCAGCTGTAAGAATCAGAGACAACCTGGCCATTTAGACTTCTTAGTTTCACTGTTCATCTATTCTATCTGCTTTATGAGTTACAAAGGGGTTATAAAAAAAGAAAGGTGAGTATAGAGATATGTAGGGGTGATAGGACAAAAAATAGATTATTAAATGTACTCCTCAACTTAAGACCTTAATTGTTACTTACAGATAAGGTTAATTTTAATTCATTAATATAAAATTTTATATGTTGATACAAAATAAGTTTAGTTTTGATACATTAAAATAAAATTCAAATTTAATACTATTCTTCACACATTTTATTTCTACTCTAATATGAGGTATTGTACACACACAACTCAATTAATACGTGGTTTACTTCCAATACTCTGATAGTGTTATTGTAAGCTGTTTAGGATAATTAAGCAATACAAGTCAATTGTTGATCAATTCATAGTCATGTCAAGAATAAGAATATACATGTTAGGTTTAACAGATATGATTCTATAGATAGATATGGTAAAATAGATAAGGTCTTCAAAAACCTCAGAGACCTACAGAATATGACATTTTAAAAGGTTTTTATTGTTTTAAGGATTCTTTGACAATAAGACAGGTTAATGCCTGACAATATGCAGTCTATCACAAAAAGGATGATGAACGTTAAAGAATCTCCTTGTGGAGAGGACTTCGAGTGTATCAAAACAGCCACTGGACAAAAATGTCCTTGTTTCTCCCACAGACAGAATTCTGCCTAAAAATGAACAAGCTTGGATACAGGCAGAGTCAATGGCCAGACTCTGGAAAGACAGGGTAAGCAAGTCCTCAATGGTTCCTGCTTCACAAATATGTCTGTCAGATATACTGGACCAGAAGGCTAAAAATGATGCTCCAATGTTATATAGAGTTTTGAGTGTTTGTTCAGGCAGTAAACAGTCTCTGTCATTTTATTTTATTTTTTTCATTTTGGAAGCTGCTGACCTGCACTTCCTATTTACTCAGGTAATTAAATTTATTCCTTCTCAAGTCTTTGATGGGGTTAAAGACCAGTTAGTTTTAAAATTAAACTTAGTTGTTTAGGAGTTAAGAAGATACTTTTATGTGTAGATAGATACTTTTAGGTTGACAGATATAAGCTTTAATAGATATTGATTCAGTTCAGAACTTTAGACTCACCAAGATAGAATAGATAATATTCTCTACAAAGTTGCCAAATACCTTTTGATTAAACATTATGTATGTAAGTCTTACCTATTAGTTTTTATAGTTTTTCATAATTGTGCTTACTGTATATATTTTTAAAAATAGCCATTTTTATTTAAACAAAAAAGGGGAATTGTTGGGGGATGGTCTAATTTATTTTCATGCTAATTACTGCTTGCTGTCTCTGTGACCCACCTTTTGATTAATAAAAAGCCATCCCACCTGGGCAGGGCAGAGGAGCTAGGGGAGTAGCTAAGGTTCCAAAGAGAGAGAGGAATCCTGGGAAGAAAAAGAGAAACTGCCACGAAAAAGAAGGAGAAAGAACGGAGGAGGAGAAGAAGGCCGCCATGGGTTAGATGGAGAAGAAACACATGCTAGCATGGATGGGGAATTCAGCCCAGATAAAGAACATTAACAAGTATTTGGGATTATGGATGGGAGATAGCTTGATAAAAATTGGTAGAAACAGATGACATGAGATTGAGTCAAGGATCCCATACCTGCCTCATTATGGGAAATAGTTTAGAGGATTAATGTCTGTCTTGCCCCAGGTTAACTAAGACTATTTTAAAATGTAACAAGTGTCTGTGCCTTAATTGATTGCTAGCTGAGCCTACTGATCATACTGGTAATTTAAAAACAATATATGTCTATCTATTGGTAGAGTTTAGATTGTATTATAGGTGGGCATCAAGGACTTTTGTATATAAATGGCCTTGTTTCTCAACTATATGACAACATAACCGATGGTAGAGCACTGGGCTGGCCCCCACCATCCCCTACTGCTGGTGAATAAAAATGATGTCTAACAGGATTTTTAGCTATGGTAGATTTTATGAAATTATCATAGAAAAGTGTATGCATGCCTGTTATGAGTCTGTGTACATGCATGTACGTATATGTGATTGCAAGTACAAGAAAGGGACAGAATTTGCATGTTCAGATCTTTGTGTTTTTAACCCCAGTAAGCTTGCTTTTGACATACATCTGGAGGGGCTCTTCTCATGGAAATTCCTGTCAAATTGGAAGCTAAACATTTAATGAGGAGTCAGAAAATGGGCCTCTGAGAATCCTTTAACCAAATGCTCTCAGACACATGAGAGAAAAATACTGACAATTTTCGACAAGTTGAAAATTAAAACTGGACCTCCTCGCTAACACCCCTGGCACATCATTCACTACTGTCCAAGGCAGTTTCTCAATGCCGTGAATTTACTTAGTCACTAGGAGAGTGAAAGCAGTCTCTGCACAGTGCAGAAAGGGTCTCCTCTTGAGAATCAGGTAATCTCAGTGTATACAAGATAATAGGCTTGTTGAATGTGGTAAAGCACATAGGCTTCTTTAATAGTATTTATTTATATTACAAGTTTTGAGACAGGATCTTATAATATAACCCAAGTTGGCCTCAGACTCAAAACTTACCTACCAAGTACTAGATTTTTTTTTTTGAGCAATTGAGAAAGGTAAGGTAGATGTGTAAAGCAGCAATCCCATGTACAGTTCTGTAGGCTACTGAACCAGAGGGCAGGAATTCTGGCAAAGAAAAGGACATTATATCATCAAAGGGATAATTATTTTTCCTATTTCTTTAGCATGGTTTAAGGTGCTCTGTTGGGAGATCCTACTGCTAAGGTCACAGTCGACCATGTCTGGGTAGCTTTCTGAGCTCGGCGAAAAATGGAGGACTCCCTTTCTAAGCAGGGCTTTATCTTCTCTGCCTGGCCTTATCTGGAGAGCATCTCTAGGCACAGATGCCTGACCTTGCTTGAAGGATGACGCTGCACAGAGCCTTCAACGAGAGCTACATGACTCGGTACATGAGTCCTGTTCTTTCCCTCTGCCCAAATGATAATTTGGTACTGTGTTATGATCAATCAGACCTTCCTGCCTAAAATCCCTTATATACCTTACCCGTGGAAAAAAAATACGATGTCTCTCTGAAGCTGACCACCAGAAGTCTTCTCCATCAGACTCATTGTCCAAACCCTACTAGTAACTTCTGCTCTTTTTGTCCTCATGGCCTAGTGGCCAACAACCCCAGAGGAAGGTAGAACCACATTGGTCCTTCCTTCCAGATGGGTAGTCCTTTAGCCAGGTGACTAAGGAACCCAATATAATGTTAGGTGTCTCTCTGCCTAGACTACAGCTTTCACTTTCTTTACCAGAAAGATATGGCTTTTTTTTTTTTTTTTAGATCTTCAATGATTTAGGTTATCCAGATTTGGGATAATATTGGGAAATAGATATGATCCATTTTCATCACGTAGAGATCCAGTTTCAAAGCTGCTCTCTAGAAAGGATATATTTCTGGAGTGTAATCCCACCATTGTGGAGAGCCTCCAGACAGAATGCTGTTTTAGAAATTGATTAGAATCTGGGCTCCCGTCTGGCTGCAGAACTAAGAACATTATTGCAATGGTTGCCCTCTTGGTCCCTTACCTTAATCTGCCTACCTTCTGACTTTATCATTCTCGGTTCTGAAGAGCATCCCTATCTGTCATTCATGAAACTTGGCCATAGATCTAGGTGGATTTTTAGAGGTGAGTAGGGTCATCAGGTGTGGCTGTTGTGGAAGTTCTGCATATTTGTTTATGCTACTTTGTTGGGGTTCTTATATTTACCACCCTTCTCCACCCCAATCCCTTGCAACACCCCAACACCAGGCAGGAGAGACTGAAGGTTAATGGGAAGAGGGCACATTGAGATTTTTTTTTCAGCCTACTTCCTGCTGATTTAAGCAGTTGAGTTCCTTGAGGCAAGTTCAATCTTCCTCTCATCAGGATATCTCCAGCTTCTTCTTATCTCTTTTCTCATGACCACTTGACAAGCCAGCAGCAGCAGCAGCAGCAGCAGCAGCAGCAGGAACCAGCAGGAGGAAGAGCCATACCTACTCTCTTTGGACTCTGGTCTTTTTATGCCCTCATTAGAGGCCCCAAAATAACTTCACCTGGCAGAATCATGCCCCTGCCAGAGCATGCAAGAAGCAAATAGTCTGCTATTGTGGACAGTCTGAAGCAGCCTCATACTCCACATCTGCGATTAAGACAAAAACATGTTTACATAGCATGACTGCAATTTTAAAGACTTCAAAATTCTCACTATATGGGACTATTTAAGAGAGCCTTGAAGTGTGTCTGTAGGCTCATTTATATGACAGCAGCCATGTGTAGAGAAGACAGTTCTTGGCTGGTGCCTGGAGAGAGACATAGGGGCAAAGCCAAGCCTCTTTGAATTATTCACTTGTTGATTTACTTAATCATTCCATTGTTCAAATGAAACAAGCCAACTGACATTGTCACAGTGACTAAATGCGCTTTCGGATAAACGAGTGTCATGAACAACATTGAAGATTTTTAGTTTACTGGATATGTTGATCACTAGGGTGTTTAAGATTTTAAAGGAACTGTGCATTAGAGGAGAGATGCATTTGGAGGTTCATGAAACCCTTTGGAAGGGATAGAATAATGATAAAAATAAAAAGCATCCCTAGCAGATTACCCTGGATCTTCTTTGGAATACCCTGAGTTTACAAAATACTTAAGATGAGTAGATTTCTTGAAATTCTATGGTTAGAGTTCATTTTCTCATTAAATGTAATACAAATAAGCCTTAATTGAGCCATAGGGCATTTGAAATTAACAGAGGGTTAAGGAATGTGTTATATTTATTGTGCATGTCCATAATTTTTTTCTGGAAATAGAAAAGAAGGTTTCTTCCATTTAAATAAATATTTAATCACTTATTGATGGGATTTATAATGAATCATGAATTTTACTTGATAATTATGCAACCAAACAAAAACTAGCAACTGCATTATGCATAATTCTTTATTACCTGGTGAGAGCGGTGGAATGACAATCAGCTTTATTCCTATTAATCTGCCTCTGAGCTGTTACGTGGATAAAATTGCACATTCAGTTGTTGTTTTCAGCCTACGTATAGAATGCTCTGTTGGCTCACCCTCATTTTTAAAGTTAAAACTCAAATTTGTCTTCATTAATTGAAATGCCTACCATGCTTAGAAAAGTTCCCAGACAGTAGAGCTTTGTCCAACTGCACATCAGACAAAGATGTCATGGCTGGACCTCATAACCAGACAAGCAAGAGAGGTGTTACCTGCCATTCCAACACTAAAGAGCCGGAGCATGTCAGGCTCAAGGGCAGTGTGATTATGCCACCCCCTCCCCAATGTGCTTATTCTGGGTTATACATCTCACTGCTTTTCTCTGTGCCATACTTAAGGAGCTCTTCCAAGATTTACAGTCCATGGTTACAGAAGTTATTCTTTGAGGCTTTCATGCAGGCATGTAATGATGAAATATGCTCACATCTGTCCCCATTTCCTCCTTTCAACTCCATCCACAACTTCACATCCTCCTCCTTCTTTACATTAAAGAACTCACTCAGTCCAGTTAGTACTACCCATATATGCATGGTTGCAGGACCATCCACAGGAACATAGGAAACCTACCAGTGGCCACACCCTCCAAAAGGAATGAGTCTGCTGTCAGCATCTATCATCTGCCAATGGCTCCTCTCTTTGGGGTGGGGCCTTGGGCTCCTCCCCATTATGCTGGAATTTTGGCTATCTTGATGTTATCTTGATTTTTTTGCAGGTAACACAGCTGTTCTGAGTAAATGAGTACAACATCCGTTTCATGTCCAGAAGACAGAATGTCATAACACTCCTACCTATCCTAGCTTTTACTCTCTTTTCACTTCCTCTTCTTTGCAGTTCCTTGAACCTCGGTGAAGGGTGGATAAAGATGTTTTACTTTGGGCTGAAGGACCACAGTCATTTGTTCTCAGCACTTCAGCCAGTTGTGAGCCTCCACATAAAGAAGTTTCTGTGACCAAGGTTGAGAGCAGACAGGGTCTGTGGAAATGAGCATAAATATTTAGAAAGCAATTTGACAACATGACCATTTAGCAAGATGACACAATAGATTCCATGGTAGGGCCCCTGACCCACCTCAGGCATAAACTATGACCAGCCAAAGGACAAATTTATAGTACCAGGCATGAATTCCCATCTGTGGGACAAACCTCAAATCCTCGGGTCCACACTATGAATAAGGGGATTACTGAGCCATCTGTCAGGGCTTTATGGGCAGCAGAGTCCTCAGGCCGTTTGCTTTATGACTTCTAGGTGTCTTGGCAAAGGATGGAGCCTGGTGGCTGAGGTCAAATGAGGCAACTCAGGCTATGACAAGAATCGGGCCCGTCTGGCTTTTCCTGATCTACTGTAAAATATGAAGTAGAAACAGCCACAGAGTCCCGTTCTGCCTTCTGTGAACCAGACTCAAGGGGATACAAAGTAAAAGTTCCTGTTCCAGGCACACTTAGAATGGTGGAGGGCAAGGTGGCTGCTCCTGCATGGTCTGGAAGGTACACTCCAGGGCAGCCTAGAGGTCTGTGGTTGGAAGTATTTGCTATTTCTGTTTTATTTGCAGGCAGTGAGCTCTGACCTAAGTTCAGAGGTTAATCACTTTAACAGTTCTTGCATACTTCCAGAGGGGAGCTTCCCTGTGGTTTTGACATACTCTGTGTGAAATCACATGGTAGCATTTGAACCCCATGCACATCATCCCAAGGGAAGTGTTTATTACCTAATTACTTTCTCCAGTGAAGGGAGGGAGAACTGGCTCTTTTGCAGGTTTTTTTTTTTTCTGTTTTTTGTTTTTGTTTTTGTTTTTGGCCACTAATTTATTTACTTATTCACTTTACACCCTGATTGCAGGCCCCCTCTTCTCCTCCCGGTCACCCCTCACACCCTTCCCCCCTCGTTCTCTCTCCTCTTCCGAGAAGGGGAAGTACCAACTTGCCCTGGCACATTAAGTTGCTGCAGGGGGACTCACATGAAGACTAACCTGTGCATCTGCTACATAGGTGCAGGAGGCCTAGGACCAGTCCATGCGTGTGCTTTGGTTGGTGGTTCAGTTTCTGTGAGCACCCATGAGCCCAGGTGAGTTGACTCTGTAGGTCTTCTTGTGGAGTCTTTGACCCCTCTGGCTCCTTCAACTATTCTCCCAACTCTTCTATAGGATTTCCTGAGCTCTGTCTGATACTTGGCTAAGGGTATCTGCATCTGTTTCCATCAGCTTCTGGGTGAAGCCTCTCAGAGAAGTTATACTAGGCTCCGGTCTACAAGCATAGGAGAGTGAAATTAATAGTGTCAGGGAGTTGACTTTGTTCCATTGGGTGGGACTGAAGTAGGGCCTGGCTTTGGCCATTCCTTCAATCTTTGCTCCATCTTTGTCCTTACACTTCTTGTAGGCAGGACAAATTTTGTGGGTCGGTTGGTGTCCTTATCCCTCCACTGGAAGTTCTGCCGGGCTATAGGAGAGTCCCATTTTAGGTTCCATATCTATCAATACTAGGACCCCATAGACCTCCTGGGGTCTCCTGTTCCCTTGGTCTCTGTCAAATCCTAGAGATGTCCCCTACCTCCAATTTCCATTCTCTTAGCTGGTCCGCTCTCCCTATTCCTAAACCCTACCCCTGATCCCCTCTCTATCCCCTCTCCTACTGGGTACCATCCCTCAATCCACCTCCAAAGCCTATTTTATTTCTCTTTCTTAGTGAGATTCAAGCATTCTCCCTTGGGCCTTCCTTATAGCTTAGCTTCTTTGGGTCTGTGGATTGTAATATGGTTATCCTGTACTTTATGGCTAATATCCACTTATAAATGAGTATATATCAGGCATGTCTTTTTAAGGTTGGGTTACCTCACTCAGGATGATATTTTCTAGTCATATCCTTTTTCCTGTAGATTTCATGATGTCCTTTTTTTTAATAGCTGAGTAGTATTCCACCGTGTAAATGTACTACAGTTTCTTTATCTTTTTTTTTTTTTTTTTTGGTTGAGATTTCTGGCTATTACCAATAAAGCTGCTATGAATTTGGTTGTCAAGTGTTCCTTGTGGTGGAGCATCTTTTGCATATTTACCCAGAAGTGGTATATCTGGGTCTTGAGCAACCTCCATCTTGACTTCCAAAGTGTTGTATAAGTTTGCACTCTTACCAGTAATGGCAGAGTGTTTTCCTTTCTCCACAACCTCACCAGCATGTGCTGTGGCTTGAGTTTTTGATCATAGCCATCCTGATGGGTAGAAGAAGGAATCTCAGAGTTGGTTTGATTTGCATTTCCCTGATGACTAAGAACATTGAACATGTCTTTAAGTGCTTCTCTGCTATTAGAGATTCCTCTGTTGAGAATTCTCTGTTTAGCTCTATACCTCATTTTTAGTTAGGTTATTTGGTTGTTGTTGTCTAATATCTTGAGGTTGTTATATATTTTGGATATTAACTCTCTGTTGGATATGGGGTTGGTGAAGATCTTTTCATATTCTGTTGGATGCAGATTTGTCCGATTGACAGTGTCCTTTGCCTTACAGAAGCTCTTCGGTTGACAAGAACTTCAAGTCACTGAAGAAAGAAATTGAAGAAGATATCAGAAGGTGGAAAGGTCTCTCATGCTCATGGATTGGTAAGGTTAATATAGTAAAAATGGCCATCTTACAGTGTACAGATTCAATGCAATTCCCATCAAAATATCAACCGAATTCTTTACAGACCTTGAAAGGACAATTCTCAACTTCATATGGAAAACCAAAAAACCCAGAATAGCTGAAACAATCCTGGACAATAAAAGGACTTCTGCAAGTATCACTGTCATTGATTTCAAGTTGTATTGCAAAGCAATAGTAACAAAATCTTCATGGTATTGGCATAGAAACAGATAGGTTGATCAATGGAATATAATAGAAGAGCCAGAAATAAACTTATAGACATCTGATTTTTGACAAAGAAGCCAAACAATATAATAGAAAGAAAATAAGCATCTTTAACAAATGGTGTTGGTCTAACTGGATGCCTGCTTGTAGAAGAATGCAAATAGATACATATTTATCACCTACCCAAAACTCACATCCAAGTGGATAAAAGACCTCAACATAAAGCAAGGTAACAGAAAATTATCCTATGGAAATAAAGCCTAGTAGAAGAGAAAGTGGGAATAGCTTTGCACTTTTTGGTATAGGAGATAACTTCCTGAACAGAATACCAACAGCTCTGGCTGTAAGATCAACAATTAATTAGTGGGATCTCATGATACTGAGAAGTTTCTGTAAGTTTTATTTCAGGTGTTGCTTTTTTCTTTTTACTTTTTATAATCACCTTCTCTACTCATAAAAAAAAGAATTCTACTTATGCTTACCCCAATAACTTAAATAAAACTTCATTAAAATATTAATCAGTTATTGTGTGTGGCCAATTCAAGCATAAAATTCACCATCAAGGAAAAGTTTTTATCAGAAGCAAGTTTAGGTTGAATATTAGAATTTTTATGGGATTTTATTTGGATGTTTCCCACAGGCATAACATTTATTGTCTTCCATAGTACTTTAAAATTCATCTTTTCTTGTAATTATGTTTTACAAAGAAAATTTAATGAGCTTTTCTCTACTAATAATGTTACCAAAGGAAACAATCTATCTTATTTCCTACCACAGAAAACATTTCTACACAATATTGAACACTGTCAAATAATTCCTTTATCATTTCCTATTGTGGCACTAACAGTGACCCTTATAACCTGTGTTTTACAAGATATTTCAACAGAAAGGCCTTATCAAGGAACACAATAATTGGCTAGTAAAGAGGGTTGTTTTCTGTCTCTGTAAAGGAGGACACAGAAAGCCACAGGTGGAGTATTTCCGTCCTCCATATAAAATATAAATGATGTGTTCTTCTGGTTGCAGATTGGTGGTTTATCCTGTGTGGGGCAAAATGGAGCTCAAGGCCATGAGCAGGTGTACCAGCCCGGTGAACTCAGCTGTCTACCCACACCTGACTGTGGTACTTCCGGTCATCTGCATGTTCTTTACCACCTGGTTCTCGTTTATGAGGTCACCTCCATCAAGTGCACATGTGACATCTACAAAGAGCTCCTCATCTCCTTGGTGGCCTCATTCTTCATGGGCTTCGGAGTCCTGTTCCTCCTGCTCTGGGTCAGCATCTATGTATGAGTCTCCAAGGGTACCCACCAGGAAACTCACCAAGTCCCTGCTTTTGTAAATTAAATTTTTACCATTGCTACATGTGTCTTACCTGTGGTTTACAATAAAGCCAGACATATGACAAAAAAATAAAAAGGAAAAGAAAAAGAAAACATAAACGGTTCATCTCTTTTGTTTCCTTACTTTTACTTTACACAATATCCACAGCTCCTCAGAAAATCAACAATTCTGCTTTTATCCAAATGAGAAAACTCAGATGTTATTGGCTACTATAAGTATCTTTATTACTTGTTTTAGTTTTCTCCTTGCTGAGACAAACTTCTTAAAACAATAATTTAAGAATGGAAGGGATCACTGGTTAAGGGTTCACATGGCATGGCACTGAGAGTGAGAAGCAGCTGGGCGCACTGCCCACAGTCAGGAAGCAGAGAAGGATGAGTGTTGGCATCCAGTTCCTTTCTCTGTTTGCCTGTTTTACTCTACCCAGGATTCCAGGTCACTTACATTCAAGATAGATCTTTCTTCTTCAGTTAAACATCTTTGTAAACATCTTCACAGACATGCCCAAAAGTATGTCTCCTAGTTCATTCTAAACTCAGTCAAGTTGACAATGAAGATTAACTGTTGTGCTTAAAGTACCAATGTGGCCAAATAATGTTTATTTTCAGGCCTATAATTATTATTATGGAGTTATTTTCTAAACCAATAGCAATCAATCAAGACACAGACACCTGTTATATTTTAAAATAGCCTTAATTAACCTGGGGCCCCAGTAGTGGGGCAGGAATGGATTCCCTGCCCCAATCCCATGCCATTGGCTTCTAATAACTTCTATCAAGCTACCTCCCATCCATAATCCCACATACTTGCTAATGTTCTTCATCTGGGCCAAATCTCCATTCACACTGGCCATGTGCTTCTCCTCCACCTAACCCATGATGCAGCTTCCTCTCCTCTCCTCTCCTCTCCTCTCCTCTCCTCTCCTCTCCTCTCCTCTCCTCTCCTCTCCTCTCCTCCCCCTCC
>OU015748.1:81664462-81691743 GCA_907169655.1 Acomys percivali | reverse complement strand
AGAGAGAGAGAGAGAGAGTCAGAATTAGAGATGAGTTTCACTGGCCTTTATTGCATATTGTACAATGGAGTAAGTCTGAAATAACCATATCACAATTGCTCACTAGGCATTAGCAATTAATGGTAATTGTTCTAGATAGTACAGGTAGAGACCATTACCCCCAAAAGCCGACATATACTGAAAATGTAAAGTAACTTCTACATTCTTTGGTGGTGCCATGAGCTGTGTTTATATTTTGTTCAGTTGTGTGAAATTCTAGAAATAGCCAGCATATTAGAGAGATGCTATATCATTCCAATAATATAATAATGGTATTTAAAATGTGCTAGGAAAAAATTGGAAACATACAATTTCCCCCAGGAAAATAGATATGTTTCTCTTTTTGGTCATATTTTAAGATGTAAAACTATCCTGGTTCATCAGACGACTTTTTCTGTCTCATCAACCATTATACTGTCATAATTTTGTTTAGCAACACTGTTGGCATTTCTACTAGTCTTGGCACTTGCCTATTGTCTCAATTATTTTTTCATAATGACTTCTGTCAGTTATTTTTTATTGTCTACTAAAAATTTGAGGAGGATAAATAATATATGAAGGAATGAGGGAACAAAACATTCTAAACGACATTTCCTACTGCTCACTTCTGACAAAAACACTGGGCTGTAGAAAACGCGCCTTAGTTGAATATTCTTATACTAGTAGTTTAAACCTCAAACTGTAGATTCAGAGATTGAGAGAGAACGGTGTTGGCGTACATATTTTTACCAACAATTTTTATTTTGGGTTCCTCATATCTCTTTCTCCCTTCTCCACTACAGTCCCTTCTAACACCCAGTAGGGGAGAAAGATGGTTAATGGGGAGATGGGGCATAGTTGTCCTTAGCCACTTCCTGTTTTTTAAGGTCATTAGGTTCTTTGGGGCAAGTAAAATCCTCCTTTCAGGATATCTCCAACTTCTCATCTCACTGCATCAACAGCAACCAGGAGCATCAGGGGGAAGCACCCTGGGAGTCTTCTTCTTTCTGGGAACCCCCTCAGTCTCCTCTTGGGGCTGGCTTTTATCCCCAAAGACAAAACCCCCCCCCCCCCCCCCCCCCGCATGAGGTAGTTCACAGCTGACAAACATCATGTGCCCTCTCAGGCAGCAGGTATCAGCTGTGGACAAACCGGAGCAGCTCCCATATATTTCACACCTGGGATCAAGACCAAAAACATATTTACACGTAAACCAAAACTTCCACAACAGAACGATCAGGCTGAGAGACGGCCAGTCTGATTTTCATGTACGGTGCAGCCTCAGAGATGTCTATCGATTTTCTTAAGGCTTCGAGACAGTTGATAGCAAAGATAACCTGTGGTTCAGCCTTCTCCTCAGTCTGTGAACTGCCTTGAACTCCATTCCAGCACAGCTCTTAAGAGCTAAACTTCAAGGAGGCAGCTCACTTTAAAGTGTGGCCAAGCATACGGTAATTTAGCTTTTATTTCTGCTGGAGTATGGGGGAGGAAGGAGCAAATCTGAAAGAGGGTAAACTTTGCTAGACTAGGGTGACTTAGCCTGTGAAGTACACTGAACTTTCAGTTCCTGTTAATAAGTCATTTTTTTTTCAAGATAGCGCTCCCTTGGAAGTTTAGACTGTGAACATTAGTTTTTATGAAGCATACTTGATAAAATCACAACCGTGCTAATTGCTGAAATGAGTTAATATAATCTGGCATTTGTTTTGGAGAAAAGGCAGCTGTTCGTATCCACTAGAGGGAAATTGGCTCCAGCTTTTTAAAGAGCATTTGATAATGTAAATCAAAAACTTTCAAAATGGGTACAGCCACTGGACCAAAACTGTAGCTTCCGGATGATTCTTCCAAATCACCCTAGAATTGGTCCTTGTGTATTTACATTACATGAAGTGCTTTTCCTATGATGCTGGGAGGCAAACACAAGGCTAATACCTCCTGCATGATAGGTGAGTATGTTTTTTTTTTTTTTTTTTTAGCACTGAGCTACTTCTTCAGCCTCGGTCACTATTTCTGATCCTTCTCAGGACCAGGTTTCCAAAGACTGCCTGAGAAGATATTCATTACAAGATAGCTCTCCATCTTCAAATCTCACTTGTTTATTTAAAATTGAAACTTAGTGAGGTTTCTAACATTTTTATTTGCTAATTTTAGCCTAATGCTATGAGCATTAGAATCCCAGGCCTTAAGATATTCAGAAGAATGGCAAGAGCAGTGTGCGGTAAGATTCTGCTTAGCCACAATCTTGACCCAGCGGAGACAACAACAGTTACTAACCCTTGCAGCATACATCCTTCCTAGCCCATTCACCTAAGCAAGAGCAGTGGTTCTCAAGCTTCCTAAGGGTGCAACCCTTCAACACAGTTTCTTATCTTGTGCTGATCCCCAACCATAAAATTATTTTCATTTCTACTTCATAACTGTAATTTTGCGACTATTATGAATCATAATATAAACACCAGTGTTTCCAATGGTCTTAGGTCTTCCAGCTGTCAAAGGCTGGTATAGAGAGTACTCAGGAATATCTTATGCTGTATAATCACACAAAACCAATTCTACTCTCTGTAGGGGGGTATTTTAATTACTGATGAATTATGAGGCAATGAACAGTGTCATATACCTAGTAAGTAAAGAAAACATGTTCACGGTAGTGAATACATAAATATAACCCAACAAGTCATAATGAATTCATCTACTGGCCATATATTTGAAAGGGAGAGTAGAATGATAAAGAAAGCTATAATGCCAATCAGTGTCATTACTGAAATTGCTAAAGAAATGAGCACACATAATATAGATAGAAAAACTCTACCTGGTTTCCTAGAAACATATTTGATTTGTGTGCTGGAGTTTGCTTGATAATAACATTGCAAGGATGTGAGGGGCAGGATCCAACAGATGGGGAAGTTCATCCAGTTAATACAGAGAACTCAGCCCAGAGTGTGGAAGCACTAGAGACAGGATGGCTCTTCTAGGTTGTCCCCATGTTAAGCAAGAAGCCCAAGTTTTATACATCTGCATTGACTAGGTTATAGGACTTAAGCTGCCAATGAAGGTATGTGGGCTTGGTCATGCTTCATCCATCTGGCTGAAGGTAATTTCTAGACAGTGAGGAAAGGTAGATCCATCGATTTCCTTTATGAGTTACCCCCCAGGAGTTGGGATGAGAAATGCATCAGCCTTGAAGGAGATCTAGGAGGAGGGGTTGTTAAATACAGTGTCCTCTATAATTCCTATCTATGCTCAGATCTACTGGTTTTTTATTTTAAGTTTTATCCCACTGGGATCAACCTCTCAAAATTCTGAATGGTACTTCTTTGGAGGAAATACGAAAAGAAAAAAAAAAAAGGTTAGAATGATGAACTCTATCCCTTACCTTTGAAGCTGAGCTCAGAATGTATCATAGATTGTGTCATACCTTTAGTATTTAACCGGTTTTTGTCAAGATTAGGCAAAGATTGGTATACATTTGAGTATCAGATTTGTTCTTCTTTGTATTCATATGTAATGGGAGAAGGTCTTTTATGAACATCAAAGCCAGTTACTCAATTCATCCAGATGACCCAGCAGTCATTTACAACAGCGTAATGAATCCTTTGTATGTGGGTGTCTTAGCAAAAGGGATGTGAGGTAACCATTAGACAGACACAGCCTGAAGTTCTGGAGGACGTCTCCTTTGTCTCCTAGCTGGGCATTTGGTGGTGTGGATGGCATGGAAAAAGGAAGGTGACTAATGTGCAGGGTTAGCTTCTACATGCATGGCCAGCTCAGCCACACTTGTAGTATACACAAATAATCAATCATAGGCTTTGAGGGAAGCTCATGCCAGTTGCCACTATTTGATTCAGATCAAGAACATGACTAGCAATGGAAGTGTGTAGAAGTCGATTTCAAATGATTAGGAATGAAAAGCAGGATGAGCTAAAGACCTCAGCGCTTCAGTCCGAAATATCCAAGAGTCCCTTTATAGTCATGGCACTAATGGAAATTTAATGTGGAAACTGTTGAGTATGTTGTATTTATACAGTTAGGAATATATATATATATATGCGCACATATATAACATATATACAATATATTATACAAATATATATTTGTAACTATAGGTAAAAATAGAGGCAATAATTTTGAGAGAAGGAGCAAACAGGGAAGGCTGGAAGGAGAAAATGGAAGAGGAGGAATGGTGTGATTAAATATACATATTGAGATTATAATTTAATTAAAACATTTCTCCTGACCCTTTTCTCTTCCTAGACCTTCCCATATGCCCCTCTCTACTCTCCTTCAAATTCTTGGCTTCTTTTTTTTTTTACTAGTTGTTTTTGCATGCATATATGCATATAATATACATTCCTAAATATAACCTGTTGGGTCCAGTGACCATTTGACACTGGAAAACCAACTGGTATGATCTTCCCCAGGGAAGACTACTTCTTCTACTCCCAGATTTTCTCAGTTGCTTGAGGCTCTTTGTGTAGGATAGAGGCCCTTATGAGCTTCTTTTTCATCCACTTTGGCATGTCCATTAGCACTGTCTTTGTTCAGCCCACCTTTGGACAGTCAAGTTGTTGAGACTTTGTGGGTGTAGCTTTTGGTATTACTGGGAGATAAAAATCTCATAGCCAACTCTTTCTTCCTCTGGCTCTCATAACCTTTTTACCTTCTCCTCAGCAATGTTTCCTGAGCCTTAGGTATGAAAGTGTTTTGTAGATGTATCCATTGGAACTGGGTGCCACAATTCTGCATTTTGATTGGTTGTTGTCTTCTGTCGTGGTTTCTCTCTGGAAATGGAAGATAAGAAATGATGTAATTAAATTTTAGTTTAAAAGATTAAAATATCTTAAAATAATTAAATAATAGATCTTAAGTAAAACTATGGTCAATAGACACTGGGTGACAGCGGCAGGCAATTTGGTGGGAGGCTATAGCAAAAGAACGTGTGCATGTTGTAGAATAAAGTAAACAGGTCCAGGTGTGCAGTGTAGCCCTTCTATCAGGCATCTCATTGGTCCTCTCACACTACTGCATGCTACTGTGCTTGCTAACTTAATGACAACATTTAGAGACCTGTGTGTCGACTGTGCATCCTAATTATTTGGATGGCATAAAACATATGCCTATTGTCTACTTCTCTTGTGTTAGCAGATAATTTCTGATGCAAGCACTTTGGAGCAATCAATGACTAGGATACCACAATTTATGGGGAGAAGAACAAAAGAAGAGCAAGGCTCCCTAAGTCATTGGTTCCCCACCCCCTGCCGTCTTTAATATGTTTGATATGAAAATGGCAGAGGGATGGATGCTGGACAGCACATAAGAGGTCAGTAAACACACAGACCACTGGGGGCTTGTGAAGAGTTTGGACTTCCTGCTGACATTGATCAGGTGTCTGAACAGCACTTATGGGTGAAGGCATTTGCTGAGTGCAGTAAGGATGAGAGATGTGCCCTTTGGCTTTATGAATTAAAGTTCACTAGGATATTATATTGTGAATTTCATGTGTGTTCATTTAAAACTAGGTAATATAACCATACTTGGCTTTTATACTTTAAAAGAAAACAATATTTAGAAGAACTAGAACCAACTTACCATTTTACTTTACCTAATCATTTTAACCTTATGCAAAAGTAGTCATTGCTTTTTTTTGTTTGTTTGTTTTGTATTGTATTGCTTTGCTTTTTAACTGAGGCATAAGCAGGAGAAGCAATATTCCCTGCATTGCACAGCCGGAGGAAGCTGGATTGTCAAATCCCGTATTCATTACCCTTTCCTTGCTTCTTCATAGTGATTACCTCTGTGTTAACTTGTTTTAATAAAGAATTTAAGAAACAAGTATTTTCATACTCTGCTATGTGGTCTTTGTTTTCTTCCCTCAAATCCACACGTTGAAAATCTTAGAGGAGTAGATACTATTTGGAGGAAGCCTCTCTGGCGGATGACAAAATATGAGTGGAAAGCCATGATGGGAGGGATTGTGCAGGCCTCAAGGAGCACCCGCTCTCATGTGCGTCACAGAAGGAAACACCTTCTTTGAGCCAGAAAATGGACCTCCCAAGACACTGAATGTGTCTTGACCTTGAACTTCCCAACTTTTGGAACTTTGAGCAAATAAACATTTCTTGTCTCCTCCTCTCAGCTGGAACAGTGGCCAGAGGTGATGGAGACTTGGCCACTTGGTTGTTTTGCAATGCTGACCTGGGGAAAGCGGTGGGTAGGTGAGTAAGAAGAGCATGAGTTGAAGCATCAAAATGAAAAGAACAGTGAAGAACACACTCCCAAGTGCCAACAGCCATACGCTGAGTCCCACAGTCTATGGACTGAGTCCTTTTGAGTCTCTTAAATTATGTTCAAAGCTATTTTATCAACTATTCTTTACATCTTAAGTTAAAATGGTGAAATTTATCTAATTTGGTATCTTTTTAACAATTTTTATTGAATATTTTTTACATGTACATTTATATTATTACACATATATACAATAAACGACCTATAGCAAGAAGAACCATGGAACAATCAGAAATTATATAAATGTTACATTTATAGTGTTTTGGCTATTTGTATTTGGCATCCTTGAAGAAAACATCTTTCCTATCTTGGTGAGTCTAAAATTCTGAATGTAAATCAATATCTATCATATCTCATCATTATCAAATTAAAACATCTATCTAGACCTAAAAACCTCTTAACCCCTAAACAACTAAGCTTAATTATAAAATTAAACTATCTGGTCCTCCACGCCATCCGATACTTGAGAAGGAATAACATTAATAATGCCAAACCTATTGCATGTCATTGCTACATTGATTTTTCTCATTTCCATATTATTCTAATTTAGGCCTTCTTTTCTTGTGATTGCTATTATTTATTCTGATGATTATAATACTTTATTGATTTTTCCTGAAGTTGACTATTTTTAGTTATATAAGTGTATGTGACAAAACATGAGTTATGATTTATGAATTTAAGGTGGAATAATGGAAACAATCTAGTTAATATATCTGTTACTTCAAATATTGAACACATTTTGCTATGAGATCATTTAGAATTACTGTCTTAGCAAGTCTTCAATGCACTCTATTATTGGTTATATTCAGCATATTGAGATGCTAAGTGATGTTATGATTTATAAATACAATGTGGAACAAAGAAACCAAGCTAGCTAGCATATCTGTCACCTCACATAATGAACATGTTTTGTCATGATAATATTTACAATTTACTCTCTGCAAGTTTGAAATATGAACACTGTATTATCAGTGCTCTTTCATGTGTTGTTGAGTAGAGTTAATGAAAACACAAAACGTGTTACTCCTGACTGAAGTCTTTTCTCCTCCCAACATCATCTTGTTGGTTTTAAATGGTAGTATTAAACATCTTAAAATAGAAAATTATAGACATGTGGTTGTTTGGGGAATCCTCCAATCCTCCAATTATAGATGCATGTACCTATATCCTTGAATCCCAAAATAATTTCTAAATTTTTCTATGCCTTAGGAAATATTAAGCAAACTGAATCAGAGGTCTCTAATGATAAGCTCATCATAAATGGATGGAGGGATGTAAACACATGATATATCATCAGACATGCACAAGATCTGCAGTCAAAGTGAGCTCCACATATTGAGAGTGTCTAGGGCTATCATGAAATACGCTACAGAGAAAGTGATATTGGAGCAGGTGCTGGGAGATTAGACAGGGATTCTCATGATTGAGAAGTGTTTGAGGAAGAGGGCGCTTGTGTGCCTGAGTACCAGCTGATGGCTCTAGTCGGGCTTCAATTGATGGTATCCACAGTCCATATGGTAAAAAAAAAAAAAAAAAAAAGTTTGGAATACAGTCATATTTATCAGAACTGAAAAAAGACTCACTTTAGCAAAGTCTGATGCTGTAGAAAGCAAGCCAGCAAGAAAGGAAGGACGAAGGGAGAAAATAAATCGATAAACAAACAAACAAAACAGTTCAAAATATAAACTTTAAGGTATTCAGGTGGGAGAAAAGTAAATGTGACTCTAGGCTTAGAGTCAGACTAAGAGTTCTAACTGTGTCTTTTCTGTGTAAATGTCTTTGTGATGTTGATCCATAAAGAATTAAAACTAACCTCATGTACTTCATCAGATCAAGAGTTCCAAATATTGTAGAAGAAACCTATGATCTAGTGGAGAATTTGTACACAGCATTAGTGGCAAGGAAATGATTTTGAAAATTTTTTTTTTTTTTTGTTTAAAAGGCAAGCCCTTAAAATAGTTCAAGTCTTTGACTCTATATTTAAGAAGGAATGGAGATCCTTAATGGTTGCAATTAGGTTTAGCTCTATTATTTGAGATCCCATTTCTTAATCGTATAAAGGAGCTCACATCCTCTTTGTTTGTAGCCCCTTGTTTCACTAGAGACTTGTACAGACTCTCCATAGGCTCTACTTTGAGCACTCAAATGGTTAGAAGTTCAAACCCAAACTTTATGTATTTCAACCGTGCCAGCTTCAGAAATGCACCCTATGCAGCTTTGAGAAGCAAACACTGTTTCTGTGGGCAACAGCATTGAAGGTGAAGGCTGTGCATCACAGACAAAGGCAAAGCAAAGATAGCAGGCCTCCAACTGAATAGATCAAAGGCACTTCCTAGAGTACACTTTGTAGAAATTTCCTCAACAGAGATCAACATACTTTCCCTTTTTAAAATGAAGATTGCTTTATGTTACTCATGATTGCATGGACAAGAATACCCTGTTGTGATAACTTCAGATAATAAGTACTGGACAGAAAAATCATAAAAAGTCAAGCATTCTGTGAGTTCTGGGACCAGGTTAGTGGAATCCTCACTTGCCATGTGTTAGCTGTGTGTTCTAGGGCAAGCAGATGTCTGTTCATGTGTCTGTGTTTCCTTATTTGTCAAAGGGAAATAAGGAAGGGTGATACACTTCATTGGGTCATTAAATGATTTGGTGAACTTCTGTATCCAAAACTGCACCATTAAGAATGTTGGCTATTACTGTCATTGTGATACCACATTTCCCTCTGAAGCATGGGCCAGCATGATTTTATATGTAAATAAATCACATAAGCCATGCTGTTTCAAGACAGATCTTAAACCTCAGCATATTATTGGCTCCATTCCAAGTCAATGCATGTGAATCATTGTCCTCACTTAAAACACTGTCAGTAGTTAACACAAAGTAAGTTAATCTTCATTTAGAAAGAGCTTGTGTATAACAGTAATGTGTATATTCCTGAGGTAATTGTTGTCTCTGAGGATTGCTGCTAACTTAGGCCTAGCCCTGAAAGCTTCTAGCCTCCATACAATGTAATCTAGGCCTATAATGTTTTCATCCTTTGAGACTTACTGATGAATAAGCTCACTCTTTCTGGATCTTTCTGAACTCTGGCTGGCTGGTTCAACTCAGCTAATTTCTTTGCAACTCTAAACTGCTCCGTTTACATGCTTCACTATCTATATCCTTGTAATTTTCCAATAGCCTTCCACCTTCTTATATCATACAATTTGCCCATAAAATTTATTGTTATTTTCTTCAAATATATCTAGAGTTGAGTCATACCCACCATCTCCCCTGATGGTATCTTTGGTCAAACCACTGCAAATTCTAAGAAGTCTGCTGATCTTCTCAATTTCCATGTCTGGCCCACACTGGGTCTAGTCCAACTTCAAAAAATTAAGAAGATCATGACTGTCTCACACTCAAAACCCATAATGGCCCTTTTCTCTAGCAACACCAGTAAGCATCCTTAAAGTGGTTTATAAGGAGCTA
This sequence comes from Acomys percivali, assembly GCA_907169655.1. Classification (NCBI taxonomy): domain Eukaryota; kingdom Metazoa; phylum Chordata; class Mammalia; order Rodentia; family Muridae; genus Acomys; species Acomys percivali. Next base: position 81,681,966 of record OU015748.1, on the reverse strand, counting down.
TATAATCTGGTTCTTCTCTTGTCTCTTCTCTCACAATTTTCTGCTAAGTTTGGGTTAAGTTATGCAACATTTTTTGTCAGTAATTACTAATCTGCGTGGATAGTGCTTAATAGTGACTTTATAAGAGTGAAAGTATTGCCTCTTGAGGAAAGTTCTGAAGTCATCATAGGAAACTAGAGTTGCTGAACTTATTTGTTATTTGAGGGAATATCAAATGAGTCATTAAACATCCATGAGTGACCAGTACCTTCTACTTACAATTCTTCCATTGTTTATTATATCTGTCATGTGATAGATGCTCAATAAACAAGTACGTGGTATCCAATACAGAATGTACTGGAATGCTTTGTGAACAAAGTCTTGAAATTGTGAAGGAGTAATCCTTCAGGTCCCCATGTGAGGATTAAGAGGCTGTAGAGAAGGCCCCTACGATTATTAGCCTGATATTTACAAAAAAGCCACCTTAAATGTTATACAATGAATGACTTAAAGTTCACATTATCAGTCCCTATCATTTTTCTGATTCCTTTTCTTTCTCCATCATTAGCTGACCAGACTTCCCTGCAACATTTGATTTAGAAGTGATCATGTGACCAACCCTAGCCAATGAAACAAGAGGACTGCTTCTCAGTTAAAATGGTGAGAACCTTCCACACAACACTCAAGTTGGTATCACTCATTTCTTTCAGGAACGTTCATGGAGAAGACTCCAATTAAGAGAAATTGTCCAAAAACACAACAACACTAAATGAATGAGAAAGTAACTACACAGGGTATTTTAAGTTTCAAGAGTTTTTCCCAAAGCTTCATTCATAACATCAGAATTCTAGGGATTTTCAAGATTGCTGGAAGCTGGATGCTGAATCCGTTTAGCACTCTTCTTTCGTTCTTGTCCTCACTCCAGTCAGAGCCTCTGTGGTTCACAGAAATATATCTTGACCACTGTTGGCCTTTGCTAAGACAAAGCTTTCTCTGCTTAGAGTCTTTTCCTTGTCAGAAAATATTTTATTTCTGTTGGAACAATTTCAGTACAGACCATTATAACATTTTTTTCCTGATTGTTTTCCCTCCTTTTTTTTTTTTTTTTTTTTTTTTGTATACTTCAGCATGGATATTGACAATCATTATCTCTCCCTCTGTGTCTTTGGAATGCTACAGTGAATTTATAATTATTTCATTCTCAGACTCACTTACTTCTCAGTCCACTGTTAATAATTTAGAATATTATCTTTCCATTGTTCTGGTGCTAAATTGATAAAATTTCACTGCTATCTGATTAATGTTATTGCTTAGTTTTATGTCAAGCTTATCCATGTAAAAGTGGACTGTTCTCCTCTTTAGCATTCATCTTCCTTTTGAGCTTACTAAACATATAAGGTACATTCTTTACTGATTTATTGGTGAAGGTCTATTGATGGCTATGTTTCTCAAATTTTATCTTATGATTTCTTTATTGTATCATCTTCTCACTGACAGTTTAAGTAGGTATAAAATTCTAGACTGACATCCCCTTTCTTCTCTGTTGTGATGATATTTCTTTATGGCACATCAATTTTTAATATCTGTTGAGAAGTTAATAATGGTGTGAAATATATTAATTTTGTTCTCTATTTGATTGTCTCTTTTGCTTTGCTTCCCTGTATTTTTTTACCAAGGCAATTAGATTCAGATTTGCTTTTACTTATCCTGGATTTAACTTACTGCTATTCATATGAGCATCCTTGCTTTTGTAAAATGCTTAAAGGGACTTTTTTTAGGATGATGTATTGAAACACTCTATTCTATAGTTATTTTTCATTTTTTTCCCTAAGCAATCTCAGGATATTTTCCAGTGTGTGCCATAATACACATTTTATTTAGGGTTTGTATTGAACTAAACTGACCCAGTAAATCTGACATCAGTAGGTTCAGATTAGGATTTCAATATGTTTTATAAGAGCAACAGTAAATTAAATGATGACTTATCTTAGAAGCCTCATCACCCGTTCTTAGATGTCATTCCACCTTGTGTGTCTCTATTTACATTCTCTTTCTTCATGATATTATGAACAGACATATCTTGACCTCTGTTGGGACATCACAGTATTGTCTAATTTCTGTTTCTTTTGTTCTCTGTCTTCATGGGTATTTTTCTCAAATCTATTATACTATTTCTCTTTTAAAGTATTAGTGGTAGCTATTTTAATGTTTAACTCCCCTGTTGGGATTTTTTTCTTTCTTTTTCTCTCATTTGTGGAAGTTCTATGTTCCTGTTCTTTCTTTTATGGCATACTTTTCTTATGTACCCAATTCATTCTTTTATATCATTCAAGACCAGTCATTATGGTCTTAATTTTATGTTCCCATTAGTTAAAATCCTTTCTGTTCTAAATAAATTTGATTTTATTATGACATTGTTCAGAGCCTGCTTACTTCTTATACCAATAAGGGATTTTGAAAGGTTTATGAACAATTTGAGGTTAGAATGCATGACTTTGAATCTTGATTTTGTCATTTATAAGATTTTCACTACGTATATCAACTTTCTGGACTTCACTTTCCCAAACTGTAAATTGAGAATACTAGTAGAAGCTATCTATTAATATGTTATGTAATAGTGCTATAGTTAAATTAAAATATAGTAATCATTCCTGGGTTTTACATATCAGTCTCATCACCATCAACTATTTGAACTTAACTTCATTAGATAGCCATATTCTTCAATCCCATGGCTGCTGATGAAGGTTGTGCTCAGTGTTTTTCCATTATTTCACTCAGCATATTCAAGAGGTTCTCCAGTGTAAAACCATGCTCCATTTTAACTTATGATTTAGTTTGCTGAGTAAAAGGCAGGAGGTGGACTTTCTGATAAGAGTCACTGGGCTGACATTGGAATTTGAGAAGGCTCAGTAAAGAGGAATGGCAAATGAAATGGCAGTCAAAAACACCATAGGTCCCCTAGGTGGGTCTGAGCCCTGGGGTCCTCCTCAAACTATGGCACCAGCCAAGGAAAATACAGGCAGTAAACTTTGAACCCCTACCCAGTCTAGCCAATGGACAGGACATGCTCCACCGTTAAGTGGAGAAGGAGACCTGACTTTCACACAAACTCTGGTGCCCCATATTGGACCATGTCCCTTGGATGGGGAGGCCTGGTGGCACTCAGAGGAAGGATAATAGGTCACCAAGAAGAGACTTGATACCCTATGAGCATATACAGGGGAAGGAGGTCCCCCTCAGTCACAGACATAGGGGAAGGGAGTAGGGGGGAAGCGGGAGGGAGGAAGGAATGGGAGGATACAAGGGATGGGCTAACAATTGAGATGTAATATGAATAAATTAATAAAAAACACCTTAGGTCTTGTCTCCATTTAACTGACAGCATGAGTAAGTCAAACAAAATTCATGTTTTCTTTAATGGGCAAATGCTGGCTGAGAAGGAAGAAAGCTGCTAAAGTTGAACACACCCTGTTCTTTCCTGAGCTCATATATAAGCTGTACTAGTTGCTATGAAGGGACCAGGGAACTAGAACAGAGAATAGAGTAAAGATGTACCTCTGTATGGAATCATGAAGCCCAGGGAAAGAAGGCTTCCTTTCACTATCCTGTTTCTTCTACCATTAGCCTGTTAAAAATTTATCTGTATTCTAGGCCAGGCAGTGTGTGGAGTGTGTGCAGTGTGTGTGTGTGTGTGTGTGTGTGTGTGTGTGTGTGTGTGTGTGTGTTTTACAGGGCTACTTATGCTAGTAGACAGATTTTACAATCTACACCTACAGCATAATATGTCAAATGTCTCTGCTTGGCAGAGTCCCCAGTTCAATATCTCCTTTTCCCTGCCCAAAGCTCAGAATGAATGATTAATTCTAGTCGACTATACACTAATTGAGCAATTTTTTTCATATAAAAACTCAGTATTTCAAAGCCTGTGTTTTCTTTTCTAGGGATCATAGACATCTAAAGTCAGTAGCTGGGTTATCTGGCCTGATGTGTCAGGACCTGGAGATCCCTATAATAGACCCACCCCCTGCCCCACAGTACTGTCTCCCTGCTCTATGTATGGTCCTTTTTTGAATCGTTTGCTTTCTTTTCCTCTCTTCCCTTGCATTTGATGGCCTGTCTTATGACATACTCCTTTGTCTTTCTGTTTCATGCCCTGTCACCCTCCTCTCTCCACACTGCTCCCTGCATTTTACTTTGCTGGTATCATTTTTACAAAATACATACCCTGATTACAAAAGTTTGTTAGTTTATTTTCAGAGTCCATCTGCATTCTTGGTACAAAGAGAGAACTTATTTAATATCTGGTGAATAACAAAATTCATTTTGCCCTTCATACAAAATGCAATTTGACGCTTTGGGCCTAGGCTGCAGTGTGTTGCCTGTTAGAAGATATGAACAAGGCCATTTTTATTCATCCACTCTTATTCTTCCCACCACTGCCACTGATATGACATCAGTTGTTGGGATGCTTTGACCACTTGTTATCTGCCAGGAACCTTTTCTATTCTGAATATATGAATTCATAAATCTGCATTGCCATTGTAGAGGAAAGATATTGCTATTCTCTACTGTTTGGTTAATCATCATGAAGCTAAATTATTTGCTAGTGCTTCTCATGGCTCATTTGGCAATATGTGGAACTAATTTCACCACAGAAGAGGAGAGTGCTATCAGTGTTTTCTGGGTAGAGTCCAGAGATAATACTAAGCATCCTATCATGCACAAGAAGCCACTTAGACTGAAATGTTTAAAAACTCAAATATCAGTAGAACTGAAACTGAGAAGCCCTGGGGTAAACAACATATGTAGGCTTGTAATTACATTTAACTTCATATAGACTTTATTTTTGCATACTATGTGATCCAAGAGACCTCTTCTAACCAATATAGATATTTGCCATTGTTCTTGGTTGCCTGGAAGAACTTGAGGGTAAGATCCTGTTGCTAAAGGCATCATACACTTCAGTCATAAGACTTGGCAAAATCAAGCTAGTACTGACCTGGAAGCTACCCCTGATGGTTAGATTTCACAGTATGGCAAGGTGTTATGAAAAATGTCAGATGGAAAAAACATTAATAGTCTTCCTCATCTGTAACTTCTGCCAATTAAAACAACTACTGTTCTGGTGATGCAATGTCCAATGATGCAATAGTGGTACTAATATCCTGGGGGGCACCCAACTGTTATTGGATTATAGATATAGACCACTAAATAGGAGAGAAAGTATTCCTGATATTCTAAACCTAGCTAATAAGCAGTTGCTGGATAGGTCATAGACCCTGCAAGAGAAATTACCATTCTCATTTTGCTATCCAGTTCCATTCTAAATATATGTCTTTATATCCATAGATTAGTGTATCTCTCCTCTGGTATCAAAGAAGTTTATTTTTGCAGCAAAGTAGGTTATTCCAAATAACTACAGTTGCCCAAAGTATAAAGAATAAGTAACTATAGAGTGCTCATCCCTGGACAAAAACATCTGATATACGTTTATGCTTAAGGATCATAAAACATTATGGAAGAAAAGTCAGAATATAATAATAAAAGCCAGAAGACTTACAGGACTGCTATGTCCTCTGTGCATGACAGGGTTGCTGGACCACGAATTCTCAACAGCTATGAATGTCTGTATAAGAGCAACAATCAGGGCAGCAACCTGGATACTGCTTTGGGACCCAAATTAGCTACCAAGAGTACCGCTCCCCTCTGCCACGGATCATTTATCGAGTGGACTTCATAAGTCAGATCAGGGGTTTTGGTATCTATGCATCTGTTCTGAGATTGCTACTGAAAATGGCTCTACCCAACCTTTAAATTATTTTGACATTGTTTCTCCCTCTATGGCTGGCTACAGAAGGGTTAAGGCAATGAGGGTGCTTAATCAATGTGCACTAGGGATGGACAGGAGCCCATTGGTTGATTCTGAGATATGAGGGATATTGGATAGCAAATGCACGTTAGCTATGATACCAAGAGTGGATCACATCTTTCGCTAATTCCTAGGTTTCTGGATGGTCTACTAAGGAATTTTTTTTCATAAAAATCAAGACTTCTCTATTGGGTTGTTTGCTTTGGTAGTGTTTAATTTCTTGAGTTCTTTATATATTTTGGATATCAGACCTTTGTCAGATGAAGGGTTGGTGAAGATCTTTTCCCAGTCTGTAGACTGTCCCTTTGTTCTCTTGACAGTGTCACCTGCCTTACAGAAGCTTCTCAGCCTCATGAGGTCCCATTTATTAATTGTTGATGTTAAGGCCTGGGCTGTTGGTGTTCTGTTCAGGAAGTTGTCTCCTGTACCTGTGTGTTCCAGACGCTTTCCCACTTTTTCCTCTAATTGGGTTAATGTCTCTGGTTTTATGTTGAGGTCTTTAATCCACTTTGATTTGAGTTTTGTGCATGGTGACAAATAGGGGTCTAATTGCACTTTTCTACATGTAGACATCCAGTTATTCCAGAACCATTTCTTGAAGATGCTGTCGTTTTTCCATTGAATGGATTTGGCTTCTTTGTCAAAAATCAAGTGACCAAATGTGTGCGGATTCATCTCTGGGTCTTCAGTTCGATTCCATTGATCCACTAGCCTATTGCTGTGCCAGTACCATGCTGTTTTAATTACTGTTGCTCTATAGTACAACTTGAGATCAGGTATGGAGATTCCTCCAGAGGATTTTTTATTGTATAGGATTGTTTTTGCTATTCTGGGCTTTTTGTTTCTCCATATGAAGTTGAGAAATGGGGCTCAGAACTAAACAGAGAATTCTCAACAGAGGAATATCAAATGGCTGAGAAACACTTAAAGAAATGCTCGACCTCCTTAGTCATCAGAGAAATGCAAATCAAAACGACACTGAGATTCCATCTTACACCCATCAGAATGGCTAAGATCAATAACTCAACTGACACCACATGCTGGCGAGGATGTGGAGAGAGAGGAAGACTCCTTCATTGCTGGTGGGAATGCAAACTAGTAAAACCACTTTAGAAATCTCTCTGGCGCTTTCTCAGAAAAATGGGAATAGGGCTTCCTCAAGACCCAGCTATTCCACTCTTTGGAATATACCCAGAAGATGCACTACCACACAACAGGGACATATGCTCAACCATGTTCATAGCTGCCTTATTCATAACAGCCAGAACACGGAGACAGCCTCCGTGTCCCTCAGTAGAAGAATGGATAAAGAAACTGTGGTATATTTACACTACGGAATACTACTCAGCTATTAAAAGCAAGGAATTTCTAAAATTTGTGGACAAATGGATTGAACTAGAAATTATCATAATGAGTGAGTTCACCCAGAAGCAAAAAGAGTCAAATGGTATATACTCACTTATATCGAGACACTAGTCCAAGGGGTATGCCCTCATGAAAAATTTTACCTACCAGGAAAGTGAGTCAGAGGAGAGGACATCCTATTGAGACTTTAGGTGTGAGAAGCCTGGGAGAATGAGGAAATAGAAGGATCCAGAGGGTCCTGGAAAACTACAGGCAGGTCTGGGCCCTGGGGTCCTCCTTAAACTATGGCACAGCCAAGGAAAATATAGGCAGTAAACTTCGAACCCCTACCCAGTCTAGCCGATGGACAGGACATTCTCCACCATTAAGTGGAGAAGTGGATCTGACTTTCACTCAAACTCTGGTGCCCCATATTGAACCATGTCCCTTGGATGGGGAGGCCTGGTGGCACTCAGAGGAAGGATAATAGGTCACCAAGAAGAGACTCGATACCCTATGAGGATATACAGGGGGAGGAGGTCCCCCTCAATCACAGACATAGGGGAAGGGAGTGGGGGGGGGAAGCGGGAGGGAGGAAGGAATGGGAGGATACAAGGGATGGGCTAACAATTGAGATGTAATATGAATAAATTAATAAAAAATATCAAGACTTCTTAACTTATTTTTTTTGTAAGCACTTTTTTCTTTTCTTTATTTAATCACATTACAGTCTAATTTCAGCCCCCTCCCTCCTCTCTCCCTAGTCCGACTTTTATGCCCCCATTGCCCCATCTCACATGCCCCTTTCCCCTTTCCCTTTCCTGAGTAGAAAAGATGGCCCCCAGTGGTACCATCCCATCCTGGCACATCAAGTTGCAGCAAGACTAAGCTCCTCCTCTCCCACTGGTGCCTGACAAGGCAGCCCAGCTAGGGGAAATGATCCAAAGGCAGACAACAGATTCAGAGACAGCTCCCACTCCCGTTGTCAGGGGAACCACATGTTGTCCAAGTTAGACATCTACCACATATCTGTAGGGAGGGGGTCAAGGTTCAGCCCATGCATGTTCTTTGGTTGGTGGTTCAGTCTTTGTGAGCCCCCATGTGTCCATGTTAGTTTACTCTGTAGGTCTTCTTGTGGTGTCCTTGACTTTTCTAGCTCCCTCCTATTCTTCCACAAAACTCTTGGAGTTTGGCCTATGTTTGACTGTGAGTCTGGTATCTACTTCCATCACCCCTGGATGAAGCCTCTCAGAAGACAATTATGCCAGGCTCCTTTCTGCAAGCATAACAGAGTCTCATTAATAGTGACAGAGGTTATCTCTCTCCGTTGAAATGGGTCTCAATTTGAGCTAGTCATTGGTTTGCTAGTCCCCCAATCTCTGCTCCATCTTTATCCTTACACTTCTTGTAGGCAAGACAAATTTTGGGTTGAAGGTTTTATAGATGGGTTGGCGTCCCCATCCCTTCCCTGTCTCCTTATCCCTCAGAGCTATGAATCTCAGCTAGAGTCACCCCCATAGATTCCTGGGTGCCTCCCTGTCCCAGAGATGCTACCCTCCACTGATTTCTGTTCTCTCTCCTGATCATTGGGTCACCTTTCCACACACCTGATAGTCATTCCCATTATCCTCCACACCCCACTCCATCCCATCTCCTGTCCCACCCAGTTTCCTCCCTCCATCTACTTCAGATGTCTATTTTACTTCCCCTTCTGAGTGAGATTCAAGCATCTTACCTTGGGCTTCCCATGGCTTCACTGCATATGCGGATTGTAGCATGGTTATCTCACTTCTTTTATTTAAGTCCTATAGAACACCACAGAAGACTTTCATGAGAAGACCTGACTTAAGGTTCTCCAACCTCAGTTAATTTCAGAACCGGGGACAATTAAGTCACCTCATGGAGCAGCTGTATGAATGTTGATGTAAAGGCAGGCTTGGATAATCTGACTGGCATATAGGCAGCCTTGTCATAAACTTTTGGGCTTGTCATATAATGCAGCAGTTCCCTTGTTAAGCTCATTTCCCCCACATAGAAGATAAAGGTAAGTCTGTGAGAGTGCTAAGTGTTATCCAGCTAAGAGGCAAACCTGGGGCCTGGACTTTGAGCTTCTGGACAGAGTTCAGTTGCATTCCCTTCATTGACAGACTCTCAGGCTGTGGCCTTATTTGGAAGTAAAGTCTTTGCAGATATTAGTTTAGATGACCCAGAGTAGAGTGGGTCCTAAACCTACAAGACTGGATTCTTCCTTTGAACCATTAGGAGAATGCGCAGATCTGAACACAGTTTGAGGTCATGTTCTGGTCTCTAGATCTAGGATAGACACATTTCTGTGGTGTTAAACTACCCACTTTGTCATTCTTTTCTTTGATGGTCCTATGAAACAAAAAGTCTCTTAGTGTTTCTTGCCATTGCTAATAGCACCAGCCTTACCCAGATGAAGCCACTGTTTAGGAAGTGGAGGGTCTGAGTTCTCCAGGCAGCCTTTCCTGTGCCTGGCTGGCAAGGTTATTTTAAACCTTAGCTTGTGAAAGTTGCATTGAGGAATTCTCTCACTCTTCAGGAGGAGTCAGACTTTGCACATTAATATGCATTTTTGAGTGGCAGATTGCCAAAAGGTCTTCTTAGGAGTCTAAAGGTAAGAACAGACTTGACTTAAAATTTTTAAATTTACTTTATTTTTGTGTTTGTGACTGTTCGCTTGCATGCATGTATGAGAATTCCATGTGTGGCCACAGAGGCCAGAAAAGGGCACCAAATCCTCTGGAGCTGAAGTTACAGTTGTTTGTGAAGCCCCTTGTGGATGCTGGCAATTGAACCCAAGTCCTCTGTAAGAGAAACATGTGCTTTTAACAGCAGAGCTATCTCTTCAGCCCTCAGCCTTCACTTTTTGATGCTTGTAGTCTCCAGGCAAAATCCATCACCACCACCACCACCCCACCATGACCAGAACCACCACACTATAAACGTTATTGTTATTAAAATAATTAACAGTGTGATTATGATCAATGGATTACCTCATTTAAATCTAATTGAACTGTATTGGGTAGTACTACCACTCAAGGGAAAATTCCTTAGAATATAAACAGTATCAGAGTAGGATGAAATGCATGCAGCTGGCCGTAAAGCTTGGTCAATGTCTTTAAGTGTCAGTCCCAGTGCACCCACTCTTTCTAACAGTGGTTCTCAACCTATGGGTTGTGATCCTCACAGAGGTCCTATATCAGATTTCTTGCATATATGATATATTTATACTGTTATGTCATATTACATTATTTACATTATGTTATGTATTCACATTACAATTTATAATAAGTAGAAAAATTAGTTAAGAAGCAGTAAGGAAAAACCTTTATGGCTGTAGGTCACTATAACAAGAGGAACTGTATTATAAGGTTTTAACATTAGGACCATTGAGACCCGCTGCTCTAGAAGAAGTAAAATCAACTAAAAAACAGTTCTGCTTTCTCCATTATAACCGGTGAAGATTAAAGTCGCTCTACCTACCTTGAGTCCAGAACACTTTATATGAGGGGCAATCAGTAAAACGAAATTACTGGTTTTGGTCTGAGGGCTTAAAAAGGGGGAGGGAAAAGAGGAAACAAAAATCTGAGATTAATTTGGCAGGGGAGATGGACACTTTTGTGTATTCTGTTAAGACAATAATTTAATGAACTCCTGTAGAAAGTGCACCTGAGCCTCAATATAAGCCTAAGTTTTATAGACAAAAACATTTTTAAAAGGATTTAAAACTCTATATAAAAAGGACCAGACAGTTAAGTATCGAACTCCATGTTATGCACACTTCACATGAGTGGTTAATATACCTTCTAGGGAAGTCATCAAATGCCCCCATTTTAGAGTTAAGAAAGGAAGGCTTAGAGGTATCATGTGAAAAAAAGCCTCTTTTTTTCTGATTCCTTATAATACTTCTAATTTACGTGAATTAGGCATTAGGTATTAGAATGTTCCAGAAAGCATTTTTGAAAGGTTTAACACAGATTGGTTCACTTAAATATCACAGAAATCCTGGGAGATAGATTTTGTTTTTTAACTCTATTTTAGAACAAGGGCACATAGATGCGTAAATCAGTGTCTCAAGTCACCATGTGGAAGAGCTAGGATTTGAAGGCAGGTTTGTCCTGGTTTGGTTCTGGAGCTTGTGATTCATAACTTCCTATGTTCTCAAAGAATAGCAATTACAGTAGTGATTAAGACTAATATAGATACTAATATTACTACTAATACTATAATACTAATACTAATATTACTACTAATGTTGATGATGTATAATTGTTACTAAACTATTCCTGGTAAGAGTTTCTTTTGAAGCCAGGTGTGGTGGCACACAGTTGTAATCCTAGCACTGGAGAGGCAGAGGCAGGTGGGTTTTTGTGAGTTTGGGGCCATCCTGGTCTACAAAGCCAGTTCAGGACAGCCAAGCCTTCACAGAGAAACCTTGTCTCAAAAAACCAAAGTTGAGAGGATAGTGGAGGAGCAGGTGAGACCACTGAGATACAAGAAGGAAGATTAGACAGAGAGGGGAAGGCTGAGAGGAGGAGGAAAGGTTCAGTGGGTGCCCTGCTGCAGAAGAGGCAGTCCACGTGGTTCAATAAATCAGGAATTAGGAAAATATATAAGCATCCGAGAAAGGATGGTTTTGCCTCAGTTGGACTTTGGATACATCCTATGTTCTCAAGGGTGCAGGAACACCTGTAGGTCAACTTTACCTGCTAGGTTTGATGTGTTATTCAGATACCATTCAGACTTGCATGGGAATTGGCTGTATTTTTCCTTAGCATTCTTCTATCTGCCAGAGCATCTTCTCCTCAACCCTGTCTTGTCCTTCCAGCCAAGAACTTGTCAATAAGGAAATAGGAAGTGAAAGAAATGAATTCTGTGTGCTAACATCTTAGGTATTTCATGTAACTCATGAACACCTAAAACTCAAATATTGGTAATTATCCCAATTGGACAGTGAGGAGAGTAATTATTAGAAAGGTTAATTGAATTCTCCAACATCCTTCAGTAAACTTATTCATCTTGAGGATGAAATAACTTCATAAGAAACTCACCAGGAGAAGATCTGACCTTTCCGTGTGGTGGAGATTTCGTTAGTTCTGAGCTCATCTTTCTCTTGTTATCTCTGATGTCCAACACCTCTCAATGAATAAATCTCCTGATTGGTACTGAGAGGTGAACAAGACCAGCAGGATTCATTGTTCATGTCTAGAGCCTTCTAGATTGTACAGCTATGGATTGTTGAGAGAGCATGTCTTTAAGATTTGGCCTAGACTTAGAGCATCTGTCCTCTCCTGGTTGGATTCGGTACAATTTCTCATGCCCATGATAGAATACTTGCCGAAGCAACTCACAGGAGGAAGGACTCATTCTAGACCACAGTCCAGAGGTGTAACATGGCGGGAAAAGTGTAGGAGGAAATGGCTCGTGGCTGTGGCAGACAGAATACGAGGTGTCTGGTTTATTTCAGTGGTGGAAACAGAAAACTAGGCAGAAGCCGAGTCACCTATAACCCTGTGGCTAATATCTACCAGTGGGAACCCATTTCCAAAAGGCTGCTAAACCTCCCCACACAGCAGCACCAGGTGGTGATCAGTAATCAAACATGGGAGTCTTTGGGATAGGTCACAGTCAAACCATCACACTGGGTAAGCCACAGGTTCTCCAAGCCTCAGCTTCTTGACCTATGAAGTGTCAATAGAATGCCTCTTCCAGATCCTGCCATGGTTTTACTGAAGCAGTTCTGTATGATCATGGCCTCTTTCTCTGGCTATTATCTCTGTGATGTCCCACACTGCACAATGGAAAGGTGAATACTATGTTAAAAATTGCTCTTTCCCCAAATACTTAGCACAGATCCTGAAACACAGTAATGTTAAGATTATTCCTTAGATGATTTCTTGAGTTCTTGATGTTTCCATAACTATGGCTGGCCTGCGGTACATAGACTTGAATATTAGGAAACTTACTGATTGGACAGATATATTTATCTGCCTCTTACAGTAGTATACATTATAGTGGACACAAACCTTGTGGTCTTTTGAATAGCATCTCTTTAAGTGCATTTTTATACCACTGACTTCTGAGATTGGGGAAAATGTATACACTTCCTATTCCCCAAGGATAAGCAGATTCCACATGAGAGAACTCTCACAGGTGTCAAGAATGATGATATAGCTTTTTACTTGATCACTGTAACTCTTTTACAAAAGGAATGTAGTAGTTTGATATTAAATGAGCTCAGGAGAGGAATACAGAAAACAACCTACTATTTGTTATTGTTCTTTGGGAGCTGTTCCTAGGGACCATTGATTTGAACAATTACTTGTTTTTGCTGTGCTTTTTCCCAGTTGCTTCTTCTATTCTGTTGTGGAAATGGTTTCAGTGTCAACATCTTCACCAATCTTGTGCCGTTAGCCCATGTAACGCCTTGGCAGTGACACTGCATCTTTTATCATCTTGTATCTCCCAGGGTTTTGCTCAAGGTGATAGATGTGCAATGAATGTCTGTCTATCAACCTTTGGGCATGATATTGGAGCACACAACTTTTCATTTTATTAAAGGATAAACATGGATTTATGAAGGCGTGATGCCTTGTGACACATTGTTTAGTTGATTCCTAAAGCTTGGATCAGGGTTCTTGAGTAAATAATTATATTTATTTATATATTTATATATAAATATATTTATATTTTTTGTGCTTAAATGTAGGATACCATATGTAGTGTTTTTACACTAAAATGTAATGACATAGCTACCTTGATTAATGAAACCTTTATTATACATTTACACACCCATAAAATGTCATTCAAGATAATGTAATTCCCTGAAGGATACTATGAAAGTATGGGGAACATGCATAGAATGTACATACTTAAGTATGAAAAGGATACAGTAAAACATGAGAAGAAAAATGGAAAGATAGGAAGGAAAACCCAATATGCCAAGTAATTTGAATACTCATAGTTAATATTCTTTGAATGGGATATATAAATGTATGTAAATTTGCCTGCCTAGTTAAGCAAAAGACATGCAAATAGATGCCCATAGAAACCTGTTATCCTTTGTATTGCAGTAGAATGCAGGATACTTAATTTCACTCAGATAACTTTTTTGCTTTCTAGAATGTCCCTCTTAGGGATCCTTAGAGCATTATAGCCGCCCATTCATCCACATGTCCATCTTACATTACTCTGTTCTATGTACTCTATGTGATGCTAGAGTTGCAAACATTACTTTCAGAAGATATTAGTCCTTAAGACCTCAAACTACAACAGCTTATGAAATATTTGCATGCTCTTGTTTTCCTTTGTTTTGTTTCTGATTCATCATTTGGATCCTTTTGTGCCTGGGATATTTTGCTCAATTGCACACACTTTGTGGAATATATGTGACTAAATCTACTTGAAATAAAAATGTGGGGTGTGTGAGATAATGGTGAAAACAATATCATGGATTCATCTTGTGTCATTGATAACCAACTGTCAATACCTTTTTTTTTTTTTTTAACTCTCACCTTTTCACATGATTCTGATTCCATTTTTCTAGGATCTCACTTTTTCTAGGATCTTCGAGTGCATCATTTGTCTTCCTGCCTAAGCAAGATGTCTGCAGCCTTTGCAGGTCTACCCATTTAACTGCAGCTACTACACATAGAATCTGATACACATTTTTAACAGAAACAAAGGGAGAGAAAGTGGACACTGATTTCTGTTGAAGAGTCCACATTCATACATGAATGTAAAATTCCTTCTGATCTTTTCATAAATTACATGATCATGGAAAGTCTGGGACACTCTGGAATAAGTCAGAGGCAATAGTGCCTAACCAAATGGATTGTGGGAAGGTTGAGATAAATGATGTAAGAGAAATATATCTCAGACACTGTCGTCAAACACTAGGTTCACATATACAGTTACCCTTATGATATATCTATCTACCTGAACAAATATAAAATCTCAAACCCGGTGTAAAGTAAACTTTCTTGGCAGCTTCCCCAAACTGCCCACATGCATCCCTACTGTGTCAATGGATGGTTTCACTATCATTCCAGCTGTTCAAACCCATACCCTTTCAGCCACATCTGTACTTTCTCTCCTTTTCCTAATTGACATTTAAAACATGTAGAAACATGTTTTAATTGGACATGAGTCCAAGTATTTTTACAGGCTCCACTTTTCTATCTTGTTCCAAACTCCTGTGTTCTATAACCTTGGTGGTTACAGTAGTAATAATAATATTGTGCCTCCACGTGTGATCCCTCAAAGCATTGGGTAAGATACACCACTGCAGGTTGAAGAGATGGCTCATGGATTAAGAGCACTGGCTATTCTTCCAGAGGGCCAAGGCTCAATTTCTCACACCCACATGACTTCCAATAGCCTCATACAGACAGACGCAAACAAAGTACCAATATGCATAAAACAAAAATAAATAATTAAAAAAAGATACACCACTACTCAATCCTAACTCCCACTGCTCACTCAGGATAAAAGCCAACACTTCAGAATGACCGGTGTCCCTGCACAGAATGATCCCACTTCTTCTCTGGCCTCATCCATCTGCTCTTTTCCATGCCTTTGTCCTTTCTTACTTATCCTCACCGTCTCTCAGATAAACCATATGCAAAGCCTCTGTAGATCCTTTCTGCTGACTGTTACCATGTCTTGCCCCCGTTTTACCCATGTACGGTTCATCAGATGATGTCACTTTCTTAATAATCACCTGTGACACTGAATTTAATACTTTGTTCTCACCTCAGGGCTCTGTGTTCTCATCACCTGTTTTATTCCTCTTTTCCCATAATACTTAGTCTTTTTTCTAACAAGATGGAAAACAGGTTAGTCTAATTTTAGTTGTATATCTCTTACTTCTCACAGCTGACTCCCCTCCCTGACACACGTAGCGAAGGCAGCAGCAATCTTGCACCTCTTTTGCCTGAGTCTTTGTCTAGAAACAAAGATGTTTCACAGATACTTGTCAGATGAGAGCACCTGGCCAACAGACAGAGCTTAGTCCTCATCACTTCCTCTTTCCTGTCTCAGTTTCAATTAAAAAAACTCTATATGATGCTTGTAAAAGAGCAGATGGCAGCCAGCTCTATTGCCCTGTGACCCTTGCTCTAACAAGCATCATTCAGCCTGGGTCATTATCAATGCTACTGAGATGAAATTCTCTACCAGAGAGATCTGTTGACTTTGGCAGGGGATTATCTCTCATTAGGACAAGGGCTACATCCCCCTTCCTCCTCCTGCCTCATGCCAAGTTCCCTTACACCCCATGAATAGAAGCACTGTACCCAACACTGGAAAACACCTATCCTTCCTTTTGTTTGCTTTTTCAGAGACAGACACCATGTCATTCAGGCCCTTGAGTGTCATGGACTGTCGTTCTTGAAATAGTTTCTTTTTTTCTCCTTGTCTTTTAGTAAGAAAAATATCTGCCATTCTAATTAGAAATGATTCATCTAGATATAAGTGAGTTTGAACTTGAAGCATGTCAGGGTTCAAACATACACAGCTCTGTTCTGGGACAACCAGACCACTCTAGTTAATGTTGGTTATTCTATCATTTATAAAGCTAATGTTATCACTAATATCAGGAAAACAGCCACTAATGAGAATAATAGCAGTGATAAATGTGTCTATCAGTAAGCAATTATGATGAGTAAACACCTATGTTAAAGCACATACTGTTAAATGTTCTGTAAATGTCAGGTGTTTAATTAAAACCTGGAGAGAAATATTAGGTAGATCAGTAGCCTGAGGTTCAGAGACACTGGGCTCCAGGGTACCAATTGGTACATGGTAGGAGAGTAGCTACTACTAGAGGTGCTTGCTTCTTTTTCTTTTTCTGTATTAAGTGCTTCTATGTACCTGGGAGTTAAACATTCCATTTTTGTTTAGAGAAATGCCATGGAGACAGAGTCTGGGCCTGTGGACTTTCTGAGATGCTGGCACTGTACACAAATGCCACACATGCTGCCTGACTGGGTGACTATATCAGAGAATAAAGTTCTGAGCTAATGATATAAACAACAGTTGCTGCCTCTCTCCAACAAGACAGCTAGAAGAGAAAACTTAAAGGCCTGAAGTGATGGCTATGGGGTTAAGAACACTTGATGCTCTGCCAAAGGGCCTGAGTTCAGTTCCCAGCACTTAGACCCAACTGTAATTCCAGCTCCAGAGAAGAATCTGACTCGCTTTCTTGGATCCAAAGTCCCTGCATTCACATGGACAAATTTACACACACACACACACACACACACACACACACACACACACACACACA
>OU015748.1:81616256-81664452 GCA_907169655.1 Acomys percivali | reverse complement strand
ACACACACACACACACACACACACACACACACACACACACACACACACACATACACACACACACACACACACAAACTTACACAGGAAAATCAAAATCTCAAATTTTAAAAAAGGAAGTGTGGCGCACAATCACGGTGGCAGGTTCAGTCTCATCAGTCTCAGCCAATTGTCAGAATCCCTTAATGAGAGCCACAAAGAAGGCCTATTTACTCTATTTATACTTGGATTTCCAAGTTCTAAGTTATTTGTACCTAACAAATGCCTAATAAATGTTGCAGAATGAATGAATCCATCAATCAGTGCCTGGGGATTTTGATGTGAGAATAAGATAAAAGGTTTTTTCCCCTTCTTTTTAAAAAAAATTTACAAAGCAATCTATTTGTTGCAAATCTTTATGCAAGAAAGTGAAACTATAATAGTTTATTCCAGCAGATCCTGGAAAGGCATGGCACACGGTAGTGGCAGACAGAAGGTGCGGCAGAAGCACTAGCTTTGGACCCACTGTCCTTCCTGCCATAGTTCGATGGATATCTTATGTCTTACTAATATTGCCCTGCTGGTTTTAGGCAGCTCCTATGTTAGGAAGATACAGAGTCTCTCCAGTAGTATTCCAAAACCCTTCCCAAAGCCTCATATGCAATTTTCACTAGTGCTCACTTCCTTGTCTTACTTTGATTCTTGCTGTGACAAAATACCCAACGAGAAGCGACTTACATCCCTGTACTCCAGCTCACAGTTCAAGGGTGAGTCCATTGGGACAGTGGTGTGAGGGCAGCAGGAGTGTGAGGCAACTGGTCACACTGCATCTGCTGTCAAGAAGCAGAGATGCCGGTGTTCAGTCATATAACTATCTTCTTTTTATATGCAGTCCTGGACCACAACCCAGGGAATGGGATCTCTCATATTTGGTGTGCGTCTTCACATCTGCGTTAACCCAATCTAGACACTCCCTTACAGGCATATTCAATGCTTGTCTCCTCGGCGATTCTAGACCCTGTGAAGCTGAACATCACTAAACTCTCAGCTTTAGCAGTTGGCAGTCAGCAGGGACCATCACTAAAGACTCGGCTTTAGCAGTTTCTCTTTATAAACTAGTATTTCATAGGATCTCAACTAAACCATTCTCTGGAAAGTTTAATCTCCTTCTTTATCAGATACACATTTGTATAAATAAGACTAGATAAGCATATCCAAAGTTGGTGCTCCATGGAACAATAGTCCAGTGAGGCGCTCTGTAAGGAAAGGGTTTCCGGGCTAACTGGATGAGATGTGATGTATTAGGTTCCTGGCTGGGGTATCATTCAAGAACCTTCAACACTCTGAGAAACCCTCCAAGGAAAGTTGCTCAACTTCTCAAAACACAATGTCCTTTTCACTTACTATATCATCATTTCTTCCTTTGTTCCCCCAACTTAGTAACATCTTACATTTCAACATACATTGTGAAATACTGGGCTGGGAAAAATTTCAACCTTCTACACAATTCTAAAATTCTACTGATTTCTTTCCAGATCATAGGCAGTATCATACCTAGAGAACCCAAAGTAAGTGCTATTGACTCCTGTCTCACATATTAGATGATGATGATGATGATGATGATGATGATGATGATGATGATTACAGCTACGTGTACAGTATTAGGAGAGGTAAGTTAAAAAGCATGAGTCAGTCATTCTCATACGTGAGTCTTGTGAGAGCAGTATTCTCCAGGCCACTGTGTGTGTGTGTGTGTATATGTGTGTGTGTGTGTGTGTGTGACATTAATAATCCCTGGGCACATCAAAGAAGAAATGAATGTGAAGGTGAATTCTATCTCTGAAGGGAGTTGAAGAAGCATCCGCTCTGCTCCAGCAAGGTCAGTAGGGGCTGAGAACACACAACCATTTGTTACATTTTAGTAACTGGCTGAAGCTAGGCAATGTTGGGTTTATGACCTTGCCCACAAATCTCTTGGTTTTCCATATAGTAAGAACTGTACCTCTTAGGAAAGAGGCTTTAAGTAACTCAGAGTGAGTATCTGTTTTCCAGGAGGATGTGTCTTATATCTTTTTTTCCTTCTCCCTTGGTCCATTCTATTTGACCTTGCTATTATTTAAAACAAACAAACAAACAAATAAACAAACAGCCTCAAAGCTTTTCCATGCCTGTGTTATGGGGTTTCAGTGGTAACACCGTGCAGAGGAGAAGGGCAGCACTCACTCTTTTTCTTCCCTCACTTTATTATTATTTTTTATTTTTATTTTTACTCTTCATTTATTTATTTTTTTAATAATTTATTCTTGTTACATCTCTATGGTTATCCCATCCCTTGTATCCTCCCATTCTCCCCTCCCTTCCATTTTCCCCTTATTCCCCTCCCCTATGACTGTTCCTGAGAGGGATTACCTCCCCCTGTATATGCTCATAGGGTATCAAGTCTCTTCTCATTGACCTGCTGTCCTTCCTCTGAGTGCCACTAGGTCTCCCCCTCCAGGGGACATAGTCAAATGTGAGGCACCAGAGTACATGAGAAAGTCATATCCCTCGCTCCACTCAAGTGTGGAGACTGTCCTGTCCATGGGCTAGATCTGGGTAGGGGTTTAAATTTTACCACCTGTATTGTCCTTGGCTAGTGCCTTAGTTTGAGCAGGACCCCTTGACCCAAATCTGCCTATCATAATGTTCTACTTGTAGGTTTCTAGGACCCTCTGGATCCTTCTACATTGCTATTCTCACATGGTTCTAGATGAGAGAACCATGTGAGAATAGCAATGTTCCCTCACTTTAATTCACCAAGCAGAACATCAGAGGCACAGCCTTAGCCAGACTTGTGTGATTGTCTCCTCTCCAGAAGGACAGACAATCATGGTGGCTTCCTAGGACAGCACGTAGAGCTATTTTGTGAGGAGATAATGGTACTGGAGAGAGGCTGGTTACATGGAAGATGCAGGACAGACTGGGATCCACAGTGGAAACTGCCACCTTTCAATGTGGGTTTTGGGCAGCATTCTAGGCACTGGGATTCAGATAAAATCTTGCCTTTTCAGAGTATTACTACTTCTGGAAGAGCAAGATGGAGGACGGGGAGCAGATGAACCAGTGGATGATACACAGACATACAGGACCATGTCTAATGACTCTAAGTGCTGCAGCAGAAGCAAATGGAAAGAAATGGAAATATGTACAGGTGGGCATAGGGGCAAGAGTGGGTGACCAGAGAAGCCTCCTGACTTGAAAGATCATGTTAAAGAAGAAACCCTACTGGACATTTCAGGGACAGCATCTTCCACCACCCCAGCCTGGAGAAGAACCTGGCAGTCTCAACAAAGACAAGGGTGTCCTGTGTAGTTAGAATTTATGCAGTAGGTTGAGAACAAAATTATTTTCTTTTTTTTTTTTTGTTTATGCAGAGTCCATTTGGAATTTCAGTTAATGGAATTTCAGTTAATAGGATGTGATTTATGCCCTCTTAACCTACTTCTAGCTGCTTGAACAGAGATGGTAGGTAGAGAAGGGTAGAAACAGTGAGATGAGGCAGATAGGTTGATGAAGTAACCCTGGCTACAGGTGGCAGTAAAGATACTACAGTCTCATATAAGCGACTCTTTGCCATGCCTGCAGTTAGTAAATGCTGATTGGCTACTGGTGACCTCCTTGCTTGATAGCCATTTAGCACCATGCTTCACATACGTATCTGCTACCCTCTTATGCAAAAAGATACAGGGTAGTGGCTGACCAACATGATCAGGGTTATCAAGAGGGAAGCCAATGCAGGGCCAGGAAAACTCTAGGCTTTCACAGGGACCATCTGTTTGTGATGCACATGGACCTAGAGGAAGGGGAGGCCTCTAAGAGAGCATAGGAGTTAACTGTCTCAAGAGGCTCCCCATCTCTGTTGGCATCACTCAGAACTACCTACAAACAGGTTCTTGGCCATTTCCCACACAACAAATCACTTTTTCTGTACTGTACCTTGCATCCTTTGGAATTTTTAATGAAAGCCTCTATTTTTAAGTACTTCTTTTATCTAGCTCAAAATTCACACAGGCAAGAATCACCTTTAATGTACTTTTCCCCTTGATTTAGCTGCAATTGGTTGAGTCCCAGGCCCTTCTTAGTAATTAGATTGCGTTCTCCAACCACCTCCTTTCTTATCCATCAGTGATAATCACACACTTTAACTCTTGGGTCCTTTTTCACATCCCTTTCCCTTCATGTGTCTGTAGAGAAATGTTAGGAAAAACATACATTAACCTAACTAAAGGGGGTTTCATTAGTGACAGACCATTTCCTCTTTCCTTCAAGAAGATATTAGCAACAAAGTACCAATCAGCTACCACCAGATGACATTCCTTGAAGAGTTACTGGATGGATTCTAAATGCTTCATTGTGTAATTACTTCTAATGGGGTATGGAAACACCATTCTCTAAGTTTCAATTCTGTATATTTTCACGACATATTTATATAAATCTGACCAAGAGGACAAAGTGTGTCAAATATCTCATTAGATAGCACAGGATTTGAAGTCACCTTGCTTAACATTTTCTAATGACATTTACTTAAGCTAGAGAAACAGTGACAGGTTTGGGAGGAACAACACATTTAGTGGCCTCAACTTTAGTTTTCAATGATTGAATAAACTACACAGCCGTTGATGTGTGATATTTTACTTTCCATAATTCATTTTTCTTATTTGGGATAATTTAAATTTTATCTTTGAACTTCATATATGATTTGTATAGTTTAAAGCTCTAGGTTTTATCATCTGATTTCCTAGAGAGCTCCTAAGAAAAGGTCTAGATTTCTGTCTTACATAAAAAAAATTATACCTAGTGAATGCTGTCTTTTATGGTATAAGAATCACAGCTTTAGAAGAACAGTGAGGAAAAGAGTCTATAAACTAGGTTGTGCCATCTTCTTTTTCGTGAGGTCTTTCTAACATCTCCTGTGCATGTCAGTGGAAGCAGCCACTTTTAGTTATACTATCAGAGCAGTATTCTCTTTTAGAACACTTATTATTATATAAAATTATATTTTCATGATATTAATATCTCAAACACTTCCTGGAAATAACATTGTATGTATCATTGCCTTATTGTTAACGAAGATCTCAGGTCCACCAATCTTGTGAACTTTGCCTAATGTTGAGATAAGACTCAGACTCACAACCTTAGATCTGAGCTTGTTCCCAGAGAGTGTCCTCCCTGCTCCACAGTGATGGAACTCCACTGTACTTACTTAAATTATCCTCTGTCCATTTTATGGTTATAGAGTCTTTGCTTGCCCTCCATATAATACATACCTTAAAACTAGTTACTTCTATTGTACTCTTCATAATAAATATTTGAATGCAAAAATATAGAATAAGGGCTGAGCATGGGAACGAATGAACATTTCTCATTGGAAATCCTTTCTAGTCATACTTCTGTAAACATCCCATTGGATGACAAACTGTACCATATAGAAGTTATTCTTTGCATCTCCAAGACCTAACACAGTGTGAGGCATACAATAGTCAACAAACTTTCCTGGAATGAGGTCATGCAACCCCAGTGTTGTGCTATTATAAGCACCATTTCAACATTCCCCAAATGGCCACTGCAGTTTTTTTAAAGCTTTTAAGCACAAGACCCATGTCAGCATATTCTTCTAAATATATGAGTGAGGTGGTATCCTATAGGGAAAATTTCAACTGTTGCTGTATTGCCTTTGAGCTGCATTATATCTGCTCTTGTGATAATTAAGAGAAAAGATATCTCATTTGTTAATTCATAGTGTGATGAGTGGTATATGTTTCTGGGCAAGAATAAAAGAGGCTCCAAAATATCTCTTAGGGCAGAATAAAATTGTATACAGCACAGTGAACATACCAGAAGTCATAACGATAAGTGGAAATCAAGAATAAGAGAGACTGACCAATATACACATCTAGTATTTCATTAGTATTTCATAATTGTAATGGATTAATGACAAGCCTATTCATGTCCTCTTTTTGTGTCCAGGCATGGCTCATATGGCAGTGCCTGCTGAGACCTCTGTGATTTCTGGGTAATGGAACATGAAGAGGATTGCTTAACATCAGAGTCAGGTTGGAGGGAGACACCTGGATTAAGATTCAATAAATTTTTTTCATTTTACCTTTATAACTTATTTACCTTCTTTTTTCCACTCAACATGTATTTTATAATTAAAAAAAATTTATTCACTTTATATCCTGACTGTAGTCCCCTCCCTCATCTCTTCCTGGTCCTACCTCCCTCCCTCTTCCCCCCAAGCCCTCTGCCCTAGTCCTCAGAAAGGGGCAGCCCTCCTCCCCTATCATTTGACCTCAGCCTATCAAGTCTCATCAGGACTTCCTATACCTTTTTCCTCTGTAGCTACCAACCCAGGGAGGTGATTAAGGAGTGGAAAACAGAGTCCATGTCAGAGACAACCCCTGCTCCCCATATTAGAGCATCCACATAGAGACTGAGCTGCTTATCAACTACATCTGAGAAGGGAGGCCTAGGTCCTCTCCATGCATGGTCCTTGCATGGCGCATCAGTCCTGAGGGAAGTAACTCAGACCCAGAAAGTCATGCATGATATATACTGACTTATAAGCAGCCATGAGCTATTTAAAACAAGATGACCATACTACAGTCCACAGACATAAAGAAACTAAATAACAAGAAGACCCTAGGGAGGATACTTAATTTGTATTCAGAAGAGCAAATAGAATAGACACCTGAAGCAGTCAAAGAGAGGGAACAGGATGAGAGCTTATCATAGATGTCCTCTGAAAGACCCAAGCCAGCAGGGGATGAAAGCAGAAGTGGAGACTCATACCCAAACCTTGGGCAGAGCACAGGGTGTTTTATGGAAGAGGGAGGGGATAGAAGGACCCGGAGGGGACAAGAGCTTCAGAAGGAGAGCAACAGAACCAAAAACTTCTGTGCCAAGGGATATTCAATGACTTTTTAAATGTGGTGTCTGCTTTCAGAAGATTGTTTGTTTCTTTGCAGAAGTAGAGGGAAGTGTATAATGAGTGTTAAGTCATCTGTGGCGCTGTGAGAAGCTTGCTGTGGATGTTTAGCAGCTGGTTCCTGCATTTAGGTTTCCAACTCAAAGATGCCAAGAGATTAAAGATGACATCGAAAAAGAATAGACTTACAGCAGTTATTAATACACCACCTTCAGAGTGTTTTGTAATCTTCTTTGGCAAAGAAGAGTTTGGAGGCCACAGAATTTACAGGTATAGACTTTTTGAAATACAAAACCTCCCTTAGCTGGAACTGAAGAATGGCTGAGTCAGGAAATGTTGGCCCCACAGAGCAGTACTACTGCTTTTCATTTTATTTTTGATGGATAGAGGAAGAGAGCCCATTCCTTCCTTAGGCAGTAATTTAGCGACCTGTGGTTACTGCAAAGTGAGATCTGCCCAAGAGAATAAAGTGCATCACAGATTTCAAATTCTTAGCAAGAAATGAATAAATTACCTCACCAATAGTACTCAATTCATTGTTAAATGTTAATTGGTTTTGATAAATTAAGTTTGAGTTAGAAAAATTAAACATAAGTCCACCTAGTTGCTCTTACCATTTTTTTTTTTTTTTTTTTTTTTTTTTTGGTTTGAGTCAGAATATCATGTAGCCCCTACTAGCCTCAAATTCTTATGTGATCTAGATTAGTTTAAACTTCAATCCTCCTGTCTCAGTTTGTGCACTTCTCAGTGCTAGGATTATAGGCTTACACCATGCCTGTTCTTCCTCCTTTTATAATTCAGCTACTGTAATATCTTTATTTTTTAGCTCTTTTAAAAATTTTAAAATATTTATTATAACTTATTCAGTATACATCACAATTGTTATCCCCTCACATGTATCTTCCCATTCCCTTTCTTTCCTGCCCTATTCCCCTCCCCTAGACCTCTGACAGAAGGGGACCTCATCCCCCACAATTTAATCACAGCCTATCAGGTCTCATCTGGATAGCCTGCTTTCTTTTCCTCTGAGTGTCACCTGACCTCCCCACCAGGGGGAAGTAATCAAATCGGGGGCACCAGAGTTCATGGCAGAGGCAACCCCCGCTCTCTGCACAGCCATGGAGAATGAGCTGTCCATTGGATAGATCTGAACAGGGGGTCTAGGTTTACTGCATGCACTGTCCTTGGTTGGTGTAACAGTTTGTGCAGAGGCCCCTGAGTCCAGATCTGCTGTTCTTGAAGGTCTCTTTGTGGGGCTTCTGAATCCCCTAGGTCCTTCTATTTCCCCATTCTTCCACATCACTCTCACCCAGGGTCCAGCAGAGAGTCTCAGCATCTGTCCTGATCCCTTGCTGGGTGGAGTCTCTCAGAGGACATCTATATTGGGCTGATATCCACTTATAAGTAGTATATACCATGCATGTTTTTCTGGGTCTAGGTTACCTCATTCAGAATAATCTTTTATAGTTCCATCCACTTGCCTCCAAATTTCAAGATTTCTTTGTTTTTCATAGCTGAGTAGTATTCCATCATGTAAATGTACCACAGTTTCTTTATCCATTCTTCGGTTGAGGGACATTTAGGTTGTTTCCAGATTCTGGCTATTGCGAATAAGGCCGTTATGAACACCATTGCACAAATGTCCTTGCTGTATGATGATCTTTCTAGTATATCCCCAGGAGTGGTATAACTGAGTCTTGAGGTAGCACTATTCCCAATTTTCTGAGAAAGTGCCAGTTTAATATCCAAAGTGGTTGTACAAGTTTGCACTCCCACCAGCAATGGAGGAGTGTTCCCCTTTCTCCATATCCTTGCCAGCATGTGCTATCATTTGAGTTTTTGATCTTAGCCATTCTGAGAGGTATAAGATGAAATCTCAGAGTGGTTTTGATTAGCATTTCCCGGATAACTACAGATGTTGAGCATTTCTTTAAGTGTTTCTCAGCCATTCAATATTCCTCTGTTGAGAATTCTGTTTAGCTTTGTATCCCATTTTTAAATTGGGTTATTTTGTTTGGTGAGTTCTTTATTTTTGGATATAGCCCTTTGTTGGACCTAGGGTTGGTAAAGATCTTTTCCAGACCTTGAAAGATCAATTATCAACTTCATATGAAAAAAAAAAAAAAACAGAATAGCTAAAGATCCTCCGGAGGAATCTGCATATTTGATCTCAAGCTGTACTGTAGAGCAAAGTAATGAAAACAGCATGGTACTGGCATAGCAATAGGCTGGTTGATCAATGGAATTGAACTGAAGACCCAGAAATAAACCCACAGACCTATGGACACTTGATTTTTGACAAAGAAGCCAAAACCATACAATGAAATAAAGATAGCATCTTCAACAAATGGTTCTAGGGTAACTGGATGTCTACATATAGAAAAATGCAAATAGACCCTTATTTATCACCCTGCATAAACTAAAGTCCAAGTGGATTAAGGACACCAACATAAAACCAGAGACACTAAATCTATTAGAAGAAAAAGTAGGGAAGAACCTTGAGCTCATTTATACAGGAGACAACTTCCTGAACAGAACATTAACAGCTCAGGCTCTAAGATCAACAATCAATAAATGAGACCTCATGAAACGGAAAAGCTTCAGTGAGGCAAAGGACACTGTCTACTCTAATATCTTAAGGTAGCTTGCCTTGTGTTTTTAAGCTCAGAGGAAAATGAAAATTAATTTAAAGCCACAAGGCCAGTGAAAGCAGGGGTTGGTATTAGGGATTCTGGTTTGGACTCTCTTTCTCCTTTTCTGCCTTAACCTTGGCTTCCTCACATGCTTAATTCTCATCAGGGGTCCATGTGGGGCCTCTTCTGAATCTATACCCATGTGTTATTGTCCACAGTTCGGCTCTACCATTACCTTCAACATTGTTAACTGTATTAACATTGTTACTGTTCCACAGTAACTTGTTTTGTAATATGAAGTAACACTATCCCTAGACCACAGCATCATCCTATAGTTCAGGGATGTTTGGGACATTTCTCTATAACAATGAGGTTCCTTCCAGCACACATTTAAAATATTTGTTCAGTGTTATTTCACTGAAATAAAAACTGCAGCAAAATCATCTTATTATTTATTGTTTGTTTTTTATCCAAATATAGACTTGAAAGAAAGCCATGTCTTATTTGAAATGTTATTTAATGTCATAGATTTTAAAGATAGCTACTACACTTATAATTAATTTAGCATTACAGAAAAGATGAAGTACAACAGACACATCACTTGTCAATCAAACAGGGCAAGGGATTTACCACACAAAACAGTCAAAAATAAAAACCTCAACACTTCAAAAGTTATGAAAAAATTTAAAATCCTTAAAGTATATAAAGTTATTTCATCCTCATAAAGCACAAATTTTCCGCATACCATACATTTTTCTGCTCTAAGTTTTCAGTCTATTGCTTGCAGTATATTCACAGGCATGTGCGGGTATCACCACAATACATTTATAGTATTCCATCACCACAAAAGAAATGCTGGCCTTTTAGCTGTCACCTCCCAGCCTTCATTTCACCTAAGCCATAAGCAGCTTTCTGTCTCTATAGATTTCTTCATTCTGCACTTTCATATACACGAAGTCCTATAAAGTGATATCTCATAATTTTCATATCACAAAAGGCAGATTCAGGTCACCCATACCAGTATGACAGGCATGGCATGCGAATGGAGTCTATTACAGCAGCAATCTTCTTTGCATTAGTCGCTTTTAACAGCTCAGTTCTGCCAGCTAGTTTCCAGGAACTGTCATTTAATTTTCAATGCTAGGCTGAAAATTTCTTGAACAGAGATAAAGATGGCACTGGCTCTTACCCAACCCTCACTCATGGCAGGACTCCATGGGTAGTCCAATGTAATTTCCCCCCAATTCTATAAGTTCGGCAAGAAAAATTGAATTTATTGACTCAGATTTTCTTCAGGTGTAGGATATGAGCGTTCCAACGATCTGCTTTTATTTTATCTTAGTTGGTTCTTTGAGTTTGTGTGACTGTCTTCTTCCTGAATTCTCAATCTTTTATCATTTACCGAGATATCTTATTCATTAATAAGAGTCAGGAAGATGGTTCCATCATTGAGGGAACAGTTGTGCATTGTTGGAAAGTATCTCTCACGTCGTTTTGAGCATTATTTTAGAGAAACATTTGGGTGCTAGGGACACAGTACCAAGAGGAGGCAGTAGCAGGATGGGGATACATGGATATATTTAAGGCTAGGAGCAGAAGTGCTGTAAAACGGATGCACACAGGAGACAGCACCAATGGTAATTCCCAAATATTGATAGGTGGGCTCTTTCTTCAATGAGATAGAATCAGAAGACACACATCTGCGGTAGATGGCGACTCATTTGTTCAGCCTGAGTTTCACTGGCCTGATCGACATTTAAGAGGTGTCGAGTTTGCAGTTAGGTGGTCATGTGATAACTTAGTGGGTGGAGTTTGGTCTGATACCCAAATACCTAGGATTTGGTGTATTGGTGGTGAGATCACAGGAGAACAGGAAGATAGCTTTGAGAAATGTGCAGGACTCAGCTTTAAATAATATACAGAACAACAGAAATCCATGGATGAGGCTGAAAGCAAAGCAGCTTGAAGAAACTGATAGAAAGATGGGGATGTATTGGAACCCAAGGGAAAAATTACTTCTTAAACATTGTAAGTGACCATGCAGATCTGGAAAGGATAAACACTCATGGAGCTTGTAGCCAGGAAGCTATTGGTGGGTTTACTTAGGGAAGTATAAATGGAGGGTAGGTTAGCAGTCAGATTTAGTGGACTGAGGAATTCCAGTGATGTGGGGAAGTGGTGGCAATGATATATAAATGAGTTGGCTACCAGGGTGGTACCTTAAGGGAAAACTGGAAGAAATGAAGTTATTCTTGAGCTGTGAGAAAATTTCTGTCCACCCTATTCTGACTGCTGTTTTGAGCATTACCACACAATATTTGTGGCCCATTACTAGGCATGTGATTTTGCACTCATTAAGATGAATTCTATTGTGTTTATTATAAAACCCCAAATTCCCTCTTTACTGAGAGAATGAGGAAGGCACACCAGCCATGGTATTCTTATGGCAATGTGTTTAAAGGGGGTATTGGTCAAATATCAAAGCAGATTGTTTGCTCAGTGAGTCTTCAGAACCTTCCTGAAAGCACTCAATCTCATCTGATGTCGTGTGTGTGTGTGTGTGTGTGTGTGTGTGTGTGTGTGTGTGTCCAGCACAGTGCCAGACACAGCAGGTAATTTAAAGGCGTTTAATCTTAAAAAACAGAAAAGTGACTAAATAGATAAAGTGTGGTCATATACACTTGTGTTAGATGTGGGGAATAAAATATTTTTAAATGATATTTGAAAACCTGTAAGGTACCATAGAGATCGAATGTGTTTCTATGTTCCCAAGGAATAGGAATGAAACACACCCAAAAAAGAAGCAAAATATTATCCAGTAAATGAATTTAATTATCATGACTCATGTCTGGAATTCTATTGATGGCCCATTGAAGTTCCAATCCATAAGTCATATATATATATATATATATACATGTACATATTTATTTCATAATACTTATTTTTCTTTACTTCATTGCAGCAAATAATTATGACTTCATGATAGATGAGTTCATGTTAGTTGGGTGCTATGTCAAGTCCATAATATTCTAAAATATGAAAACATGAAATAGTGTTTTATGTAAAACATATATAATTTGTAGATTTTTGTAAAAATTAAATGAAAAATAACCTGTAAATTATATTTCTATAAATTGTAAGCTTAAAAAATATTTTTGTTTATTTTTGAAAATATTGTTTTATGTAAATACTCAGCATTGTTTATTAAAATGGAAATGTAAATATAATTGAAATGAATTAATAGTAATACTTAATAGGAGTATTCAAATACATATATTTACTTTTAAACAATTAAATGATCTCTCTCTCTCTCTCTCTCTCTCTCTCTCTCTCTCGTGACAGAGTTTAAAACCAGATTCCTCTATCACTTAGCTACTATTTCCATCCTCAGCAATTGATTTTCTAAAAATATAAAATGTTCATAAAAAGAAAACTTCCATGTTAATTCTAGTCAACATCTACCAGGTGAATAATCAGAATAGCATTCCACATGTTTTGCATTTAAGCTTAAAAATACACATTTTCTTTTTACCAGTGAAATACATGCTTTAATATTGCTGTGTATCAGTCCACATGTAGTGTGAAATTCAAAAGAAATAAATATTTAAATTCACAAGAAACTAGTGACTTATTAGGTCACAGTTATTGTGTTTATTAGAGGGGAAAATGACAACGAGGTAATTCTTTCACCTCATCTCTTCCTTAAGCATAAGTATTTGACCTTTCAGGACCTTTCATGCAAAAACCACCTCTACTTCCAAAGTCAGAAGTGGCTTGCTGCACACACTTCCATGACTTTGAACTTGGCTGTCTTTCATTGTGAAAATACTTGTGAAGAGATATCAATAAACTCTACTGTGGGGTTTAACATGAATATGTCCCATCCTAGGCTTTTCAAATTTATCTTCTCAATGAGTCCTCACAGCAAAGCTGTAAACTATTGATCCTGATTGTACAAGTGAGGAAATTAAGGCTCAGTAAGATTAACACCACATAGTCAATAAGTAGCAGAAGTAATTTGGACCTTCTGTTATTAATCTTTGCAGCTTCAAAACCCTATCTCCTATCTCATGAGAGATGAAGATGCAATTAAATAATGTGGATAACTCAGTTAACACCTTGCAGACTACTGGGCAATCGATATATTTTCTTCTGCACTTTTATACTATTGTCTTTGTCTATAAAAAGTAGTTGCAGACCATCCATTGTAAAAATTGTTTATTGATTTTTAACTTTCAAGTGGTGTTTATTGGGAAACTTATTTAAAATAATTTTGGTAATGTGATAAATGAAAAGAACTGAAATGGCTTAAATCTCAAACTTCCAATAAGCTCTGCTCACCTCAAGTGCATCATTCAACTAGGCTTCTGTTTTTCCTACCTAAGGCAACATATACCTTTGTGATTAATTAACCCACATTATTTAATGGCTTTCTCACCTCTTGTAATACTAATCATGACAATTTCTTATGCCATTGTTTTTCCAAAGCATTCAATTTAACCCCTTTTGCTATTTCCTTTAATTCACATCTCACAGTGGATTTCATCAGTTTCATACTTCAGAGGACTTCTTTTCCCACATGTTTTACTATCATCACTAGTGTTACATTGTTATGTCTTCATATACTTAATTATTACTTTATATGTGAGATATTTTGAAAAAAAGATGAGTTTTTGTTTCATTTTGTACTTGAGCATCAAAATCTGGGGCTTCATGTCTATTTTCATATTCCCTCTGTAAATGATATATATATATAAAATATCTTGAGCATGGTATGTTATATTGTTATATTATTGTCTTTAAGAATAAACCAGAAAAAGTTTTCGTCTTAGAGAAGTTATTCTTTGTTAAGTTAAAGCCTTGTTAACACTGATATTTGCGGTGCCTCAGAAGCTATCACTGGGATTTTTGTTGTCACTTTGTACTGATCTTTGAGAGACTTGGGAAAAATCCACCCCAGTTCCTCGTTTCTGACAGCTGAAACTGCTTTTTAGGACTTGTCTCCTTCCTCTACCCTTTGAGAGGTTTGATCTTCATCAACAATATGTGACAGCATGCTCTCTAGCTAAAATTTTTTTTCCCTCTCAGTATGGGCTTCCTGGATTCTGGACCTCTTTGGATATTATGATAAACTTTTGATCAAGTTAGAAAAAGAGCAGATAATCCTAAACACCTAAACTATGCCAGTGAATTCTCAGAAGTGATTATAGTGTACTTATTGCCAAAATATTTGCTTTGCCCCTAGCACTTTAATACTATTTTTTGAATTCCTTTCATTATGATCCAATTCAATGCTGCCTGAGCTACTGAGTGCTTCCATGAGTCCCCTGCTGGGGTAGCAGGAATGAATGGAGTGCTTAGGTTCTAGAGATTAGAAGGAAACTTGATGAAA
This sequence comes from Acomys percivali, assembly GCA_907169655.1. Lineage (NCBI taxonomy): Eukaryota > Metazoa > Chordata > Mammalia > Rodentia > Muridae > Acomys > Acomys percivali. Next base: position 81,649,484 of record OU015748.1, on the reverse strand, counting down.
GAATCAGAAACAGGCCCACTGCTCCCTCTCCTGCCTGATATTGGCACCCTTGTCCTCCTACCCACCGCTGCCTTGTCCAGCCTTAAGATGCAGGGAGGTGCCTATTCTTACTGCAGCTTCATATGCCATAACTGGTTGATATCCCTGGGAGGGCTCCCCTTTTCTGAAGGGAAACAGAGGAGAAGTGGATGTGGAGGGAGGAGGAAAAGAGGTGGGAAGCAGAGAGAGGGAGGAGAAAGTGTGGTAGGAGTAATATATGAGAAAATAAATGAACTAAAATAAAAAGAAATCGTGGATGTCATTTGGTCAAGTCTCTCTCTAATCCTGAACTTTAGGAAGTTTATATCTTGTTTCTCCTGATAAACAAGATTCGGAACTCAACACACATTTTCTCATGTTTTTTTTTCACATACTAGTAACCAACAATAGTGGGCCTAGTGTAGTTGCCATTTTGCATCTAAAAGAAGTCAGTGTATTAGGGTTTTATGGCTGTGAAGAGACACCATGACCAAAAGGCAACTTGAGGAGGAAAGGGTTTATTAGGAATACACTTTCAGGTCATAGTCTATCGTTGGAGGATGCCAGGACAGGAACTCCATCAGGGCTGAAACCTCAAGGCAGGAGGTGATGCAGAGGCCTTGGTGGGGTGCTGCTTACTGGCTTGCTTCTCATGGCTTGCTTGGTTTACCATCTTATATAACCCAGGACCATCAGCCCAGGGATAGCACCACCCATAGTAGGCTGGGCCTTTCCCCATTGATCACTAATTGAAAAGATGCCTTACAGATGAAACTCATGGAGGCATTTTCTCAACTGAGGCTCCTTTCTCTCTAATGACTCTAGATTGTGTCAAGTTAACACACAAAATCAGTCAGCACAGTGAGGCACAAAGAAACTTGTCTTATTTAAGAATATATAGCAAGTATATGACAGAACCCAATGCAGACCCCAGGAGCTTTAATCCAGAGCTTGCCCCTTGTAGCACTGGCTCTTAGTGTGGTTTGTGAAAAGCAGATGTACTTTGATATAGCAGTAAAGACCCATGTTCAACTACAGCTCCTGCTCTGCTTCCCCAGTCTGGTTTCCCCACTGTACCATGTTCTGAGGTGCACTTATTGGGCATGTGAATAGAGATGGATGATGGGCATAGATGTCATCACTTTCTCACCATGTTATTGAGAGAAAATGATCTATCTGGGGTCTTTTTTTCTCCATCATATGCACAGGAAAGAATTAGTGTCTACAATATTATTTAGTTGTGAAATTCTACAATAATTTAGTCATTTAATTCTTCCCTTTCTCCTCCATCAAAAGAAACAGACACTCAGAAGTTCCAAAGTTCGATTATGGCTCATCTTCTCTTGCTTCAGTATACTGAAATCCACTCATTATCATTTTAAAATAGAGTTAACTAGGAACACTTATGTCAACTTTTAATAAGCCATTGTTGTCCCCTGTCATGAGACTTAGTGCAATTTTGTGAGAGCCTCTGGGATGTTATCACCACCCCACTGTACAGAAGAGGAATGGTAGCTCAAAGGAAGGTGGGAGATGTAACCAGAAGAATTCTTCCAAATGCAGGTTTCTCCCATTTCTCATGTGTTCTATTTACTACTCGTTTCTTTGTAACTCCACTTCTGTTGGGTTGTGATTGTTGTTGAGAACTGGGGAGGGGATAAGCTGTGTTATATGACATTGGTCAAATTCCTTTCTTTCTTCAATTGTTTGTGGTTTCGTTCTCAACAGAGATATTTCAGAATGCTTTCTACAATGTTGTCTTTCTGTACCTTTTGCTTGCATACTCAAATTAATAAGCAAATAAACTCATGAATAAAGTAGGTGTTTTCCCAGTTCCTTATATCCCATCACTCTACATTAAAAGATGACTTTGAATAATTAGTGTAGCTTTATCTATGAGTTATACTTTCTTTAGGAACAGTCTAAATTAATCCAGGAACTTACTAGCTATGTGGAAGTGAACCTCCTTCCCAACTTGGCTTCATGTTTACATGCACAAAGTATTAATTATACCAACATCTTGATCTTTGAAAGTCCATCTCCATTCTTAGGGAGGGAAAGCTATTAAACTGATTGCTTAACTACTCTGTATATCTGACTTTTCTTCTGAATATATTCCTGTTCATAACGAGGCAACATCCAGTATACTCTCTACTATGCATGATATAGTTGTGAATTTCAAATGCTTAAGGAGATAAATGGTTCAGTCCATCTTAGATCATGGTAGCAAGCCTATTGGCTGTACATGAAAACTATGTCAACAAATAAAGCCTTGTATCACTATTGAATCTGACATACAACCTTCAGCTCTCCAGTCCTAGGTTCATTTCTTGTTTGTTCCCTAATTAGAAAAAAATAAGGTATTACTGACTTTAAAATCCTATTATCTGGGGACAACAGTAATATTTTAGGACAAATCAAAAGATGCTGCTATGGAAGGTATACTGGATAGTAGCATAGCATTGAGTGACCAGCTCTAAATTCTAGTGTCTATGGTGTATCTGGACTAGTTTGTACTGGGAGTGCTGTACCATGGGGCTGGATTCTGTTTTGCAGCCAGGTGGTTGGTCCTTTCCAAGGCTTTGTCTACCTATGAATGATTACTATCAGACAAGCAATATGGGATTTTAATAAGTAAGGACCTTAGAAAAGGACACATGTTTAGTCTTTTATTTTGGGCTGAAGTAAATTGACTTTGAACTACACAGGTGTGGGCTACTTCAGTATTTCAGATAATGTTGAGACAGGAATTCAAAATGTTGGTCATGATGGATGACACAGAAAAACAGCTTTCCCTGAAGTTCTTATACAGAGTCTGGTCTTCAAATAGACGTCAACCAATGAAGACAGCTATGATCCACTTTGCTGCAGAGTTGCAATGTGAGAACTAATGCTTTAAAGACAGGCCCTGGCCCTAGGTAGATAGCGTTAGACTTACTGTTTTGAATTCTCTTTGCTACACTAACAATGGGTACGTCTGTAGAATCTCAAGAATTCTCTATTTGCTTTCTTTTAAACAGTGTTCAGTATGTTCATTGTTTTAAAAATTACTGCGTTTTTCTTTGGGCAGCACAGTTGTGTGCTAATACATTTTAATTTCCATGTGACACGAAAACATCTTTTATAAATATTGAAACTTAAAAAAAAAGTTTATCCGATGTATTTGTTTATTTTGGCTCTTTTAAATACAAAGGACATGAGTTTTATGAATTTATCTAGACTAAGGAACATTCACAAAGGCACATTGTGCATTCCATTTACTTTCACAGGCCCTACCCTCCCTTGTCTTTCTCCTACCTCTCTCATTATCCTTGTTTTCTACTGGGCCATTTCCCACATTCATGCCTTCTTGTTTTGTTTTCTGACCCATTGATTTTAACAAGGATCCTCTGTGTGGCCAAGGCTTTGGAACTCATTCTAATCCGGTGGGCTCATTGTTTGATATACAACCAAGACAATTACTGTCCCTCCCCCATCAGTTGCCAGTAGGTTAGTAGGGCGGGGTATATCCTCATAGGCCCTTAGCTGATTGGCTGTTGGCAGGCCTAGTGCAGGCAACCACAGCTGCTATGAGAGTTTGTTTGCAACAGCTTTGTCAATTCTTAGAGACCTTTCCTGACCTTCATAGTTAGCACATTCTTTCAGCTCTTTTCAGCATTGTTCCCTGAACTTTAGAAGGAATGGTACAACTCAGTGATTGTTTAATAGCAATGTTGTTTCATTTCCATGAGTTTGTGTATTTCCTATAATTTCTCTCATTGTTGATTCCTAAATTTATACCATTGTAGGTCAGACAGAATACAAGGAGTTATTTTAATTCCCTTAGATTTGTTGAAACTGCTCCTGTGTCTTGGTATGTGGAAAGTTTTAAAGCATGTCCCGTGGAATTCCGGGCACACATTTTTTTCCTGTAGTATTTGAGTTGAAAGTTTCGTAGCTGTGTGTTGTTTACATTTGCTTGTGATGTTACTTAGGTGTTTCTCTAGCCTTTTTGTTTGTTTGTTTGTTTTGTTTTGTTTTTGGCCTGATGTCCTGTCTATTCGTGAATGTGGGGTATCAAAGTCACCTACTATCAGAGTGTTGGTGTTAATCTGTGACTTTAAACCTAGTAGGATTTGTTTTATGAAACAGGGCACACCTGTGTTTGGTGCATGCATGCTGATATTATCTTGATGGAGTCTTCTCTTAATCAGTATGAAGTGACTTCACTGCCTTCTCTCCTGACTGGTTTGAAGTCTATTTTGTCAGATATCAGCAAAGAAACCCCTCCTTCTCCCTGGTTCCTGGAATACCTTTGTTCGTCTTTGTAAACTAGGTCTTTTCAAAGTGTCCCACAGATTATGCTTGTTCCTTTCATATATTTTTAAAACCTTAAACAGACTGGCTGGATGATCTAATTCCTCTACTTTATTCTCCAGCTCTGGTATTCTACCTCCCATCTGGCCTGTTCTGTTGGTAAGGCTTTCTGCCAAGCCTCTACTGTAGCTTACTGAAGTGTTTGTCTCTGATATTATTTCAGTTTGGCTTTACTTCAGTATTTCTCTTTGCTAAATTCTATTTTTATCCCATGAATTGACTTCCTTATTCCATTCAGTTTGTTTGTGTTTACTTGGAATTCATTCAGGGATTATTTATATCCTCTTTTAAGTCACCTATGCATTTATTTGTGCCCTTTTTTGAGGTATTTGAACACATGTACAATCATTATTTTGAATTATTTGTCTGGAATTTTATCTAAGTCATTGTCATTAGTGACCATTAATATGAGTTTGTTAATATGTGAAGGAGGCATTTTTGTCTTGGCTTTCACTGCTGTGTTTTTACGTTTATCTGGAATTAGTTTTTTAAGGACTTCTGTTTCACTTGAGTTAAGTGAACATTTTTGTCCATGATTTCTTTTCCTCTTGTTTGTTGGATCTTGGCTGGGTTCAGAGGAGCTTCAATTTTATTATAGAAAGACTTGATTCATTCAATGGAGTCCTTGAAAGTGATCTTGGTTTTGGGTCAGAGCATCTGGGGAACTCAGAAACCATAAACAATGCCATGTGATGCAGGATTGGACTGGGGAGGAGATGGCTTTATGTGTCCTCTGCTCTTTAGAGATGAGGTCCATAAAGTGTGGGAGAGAGTGTTGTAGCTGGGGATCTGCAATCTCTAACTTCATAAACTGAGGTATATGTAGAACATTGTGTGTACATGACAGGCCTGGATGGGCCACATGCTCTTACTTCCATGGTCAAGGAGAGTGTCCAGGGCAGAGGTGTATCCTATGGGAAGGAGTAGAGTTCAGGTTCCTTTGGCTTTACCAGATGGCTCCATGCTCCTGATCACCTCCCCTTGGTGGGTAGACCTTGTGGGTACACAGAGGAAGGAGAGGCAGTCTATCCAGATAAGACCTGATAGGTTGGGGTCAGATGGTGGAGGAGGAAGCCACCACCCATCAGAAGTCTAAGGAAGGGAAAGAGGGCAAAAGAGGGAGGGAGGATGGGAACAGTAAGATACAAGCAAAGAGAGAATTACAATTGGGATGTAATATGAATAAATTATAATAAGTAAAAAATAAAAAGACAAAAGGAAATAAGTTGTTCTGTGGCTTGTCTGAGTGGTATGGGTATACTGAGTGGTGAAAGTGTGTCCTAGAGTCGAGGGAAGAGGACTGACTCACATCTGTCTATGACTTGTGTTCCTGGGATGGTAGAGGTGTGCAAAGGTGTCCTCTTTTCTATCTGAGCTTGATGTTGGAGGGGGTGGGGAAGTGGGTCCTGAGGGCAAAGGGTCCTGAAACCCATATCTTGTATGTGGCAAATACTAGTGAGATAGGAGAAGTATGTTCCAGAGGAGGGAGGTCTGAGGCCATTTCCCCTATACTTTCTGCCTGTTCACAGTGAGCAGGAGGGAGAACCCTTACCTATCCAGACCAGGTGCCAGTGTGAGATTGAAGTGTGAATCCATTTATGTTCAGTTTGAGGGCTTAAATTTAACATATTTTTGTCTTTTTTTTTTTTTTTTTTTTTTTTTACAAATTTGTAGTAGATTCTCATCAGTATAGAATAACAATAAAAGAATATATACACTGTAAAACAAGTATGCTACACTCAAGATAGAATTATTAAAAAGCAAATTGTTAAGAAGGTGATTAGTAAGGCCTGGGATACTTAGCATGTAGAAATCACTCAGAAAATCAATGAAGCACTATGAAATCTTCACTAGTGTTTTCCTTCTCTTTGTTTCACTGTGATGACAATGATAGTAACGACTTGAGAGTTTCATAGATATTTCAGTCCATCACAGTGTGGAAGGCATGGCATTGTGTAAATCTCTGGCCATGAAGGTGGGAGGATGAGTTGAATTTATTCCAAGACTGCAACCAGGCAGGAATCAAGGGCAGGTATGACTTCAAGGACTCAATCCCAATGACCAGCATCTGCAACCCACTCCATTTATCATAGACCTCCCAGCTTCTGTGGGTTCAATTCACAGGCCTGTGGGGATATTGTAGACTGAAGCTATCACAACCAGCCAGTTCAAATCCTGCATCTGCATAGCAATATTCAAAGACTGCACAGTACAGTAAAATGGTGCTGACAGAGAAACGAGGAACATCTTTTTTCAGGAGGGATAGCGACACCATAGAAGGATAGCTAGGCTGGTAGAAACTGAGAAGGGGGTGGTGGAAAATGTTATAGGCATATTTGGAAGGGAAAAGTAGTTGCACCTATGTATAATCCCCCACAAAAGAGGGCTGTACAAATGAAATCATACTAGTTGTTACTAAATTAGAAAATATGACAAGTATACATTTAGACTGGAGAGGAAAGAGGGAAGTTTTTAGAAACAGATCAGTGAATGTTCCAAAGTACTAGATTATTGAGGTTAACATGAAGCGCCTGCAAAAAGTGTCCCCTGGATCCCAGGAGAAGCATACATGTTCTCCTCAAGATAGATAAGAGCTCTCAAAAGAGGATGCTCACAAAAATGGGTGCCCCAATTTTAGGGAGACCATGTGTAACAGATTTCTGTATTCAGAAATCTAGGCTCCTATCAAGAAATGGCATTTGAGGGAGAAGATGACTTACATGCCGATACAGGTATTCTTCTTTTGATTAACTTAATGTCAGTTGGTGTGCAACTTCAAATACATCTTCAGTCACTTGATGTAATAAATCACTCATGTGATATCACATTTTTAGAGGTCAGTGTTAACTACCTTCAGAATAATTTTTGAGTTCTACATTTCACATACATTGTAAATAAAGTAGGTATAATAATAATAATAATAATAATAATAATAATAATAATTAATAATATTAATAATCAATAAGTATGACTACCCTGGATTCAATGTAAAATAGTGGTAGATTATATCCTCAGTGGGACAATTCAAATAAAAAAATTATAATAGACAAAATTTACGGGGTAATAGAGACATTTGGCAGGCCACGACATTAATAATTCCACACCTCACATTTTAGAAACTCACATGAGATACAATTTAGAGGGTAATGTTGGATAAACAAATATCTTAGGCATAAAGCTTAAGCAGGAAAGAAATTCAAATGGAAATAAAGGAAAGGAAGGCAGGCATTCAATTATAGCAAACAAATCTCAACTGCTAGGGAAGGAAAAGGCCCAAGCAAGTGATTGTCTGTGTGAGACTCAGCAGCATATCAGAGGAAAAGGAGATGTTGGAAGCACAGTTTTCCATGGCTAATTAGAACACAGCTGAAAGTGTACCCAACACAAGAATAATTTAAAGGGACAGTGACAAAAAACTTGAGAGACTCAAACATGAAACCTATTCTTTGAGACAGTGGATCTGAAATAGTGGTGTCAGCATCACCACCACCACCACCACCATCAAATTACAGTGTGATTTTTGAGACTTCTCTGAGTCTTTTTGGGTGAGGGGGTAGATTTTGTAGCAATGTTTTATTTTTCTTTAAGTTTAAAATATTTTAAAGCAGAGGATCTCATCCTGTGAGTCATGATCCTTTAGGGGGTCACATATCAGATATCCTTCATATCAGATATTTACATTATAATTTATAGCAATAGCAAATGATATCTTTGATATGTTCTTGTATTCATTTTGCAAGTATTTTATTGAGTATTTTTGCATCAATGTTCATAAGAGAAATTTGTCTGAAATTCTATTTTTTGGTTCGGTCTTTGTGGGGTTTGGGTATCAATGTGACTGTGGCCTCATAGAATGAATTTGGTAATGTTCCATCCATTTCTATCTTTTGGAGTAGCTTGAAGAGTATCGGTATTAGCTCTTCTTTGAAGGTTTGGTAGAATTCTGCACTGAAATCATATGGCCCTTGGCTTTTTTTGGTTGTGAGACTATCAATGGTTGCTTCTATTTCAATAGGAGAAACAGGACTATTTAATTTGTTTATCTGATCTTGATTTCATTTTAGCAAGTGGAATCGATCAAGAAAATTGTCCATTTCCCTTAAATTTTCAAATTTTATGGCATATATTACTTTAAAGTTGGATCTTATGATTCTTTGTATTTCGTCAGGGTCTGTTGTTATGTCTCCCTTTTCATTTCTGATTTTGTTGATTTGGATCATGCCTCTCTGCCTTTTAGTTAGTAGTGGGAATAGGACTTCCTCAAGACCCAGCTATTCCACTCCTTGGAATGTACCCAGAAAATGCTCCACCACACAACAAGGACATATGCTTAGCCATGTTCATAGCAGCCTTATTCATAATAGCCAGAACCTGGAAACAGCCTAAATGTCCCTCAGTTGAAGAACAAGGGAAGGGCTAACAATCGAGATGTAATATGAATAAATTAATAAAAAACATTAAAAAAAGAATGGACAAAGAAAATGTGGTACACTTACACTATGGAAAACTTACTATTCAGCTATTAAAAACAAGAAAATCCTGAAATTTGTGAGCAAATGGATGGAACTAGAAACGATCATACTGAGTGAGTTAATCCAGAAGCAGAAAGACTTACATAATATATACTCACTTATAATTGGGCACTAGCCGAAAAGACACGCCCCACAAAAGTCTTCACTTACCAGAAGATTGGGATAGATGTGAGGACATCCTATTGGGACTCTAGATAAGAGAAATATAGAGGATGGGGAAATAGAAGGACCCATAGGGTCCTAGATACCTACAAGAAGAACATCGTGATGGGTGGATCGGGGCCTAGGGGGGGTCTGCTCAAACTATTGCACTAACCAAGGACAATACAATAGTAAACATCAAACCCCTACTCTGATCTACCCAATGGACAGGACATTCTCCACAGTTATATGGAGAGTGGGGACTAAATTTGACATGAACTCTGGTGCTCCATATTTGACCACCTCCCCTTGGTGGGGAAGTGTGATAGCACTCAAAGAAAGAATAAGCAGGCTACCAAGATGAGACTTGATAGCCTCTGACCATATGTAGTAGGGGAGGAGGTCCCCCTCTGTCGTAGACCCAGAGATGGGGAATAAGGTGAAAGCGGGAGGGAGGGAGGAACAGGAGGATACAAGTGATGGGATAACAGTTGAGTTATAATCGGAATAAATTAATTAAATAAAAAATAATTTATAGCAATAGCAAAATTACAGTTATTTTATGGTTGGGGGGTCACCACAACATGAGGATCTGTATTAGAGGTCTGCAGCATTAGGAAGGTTGAGAGACACTGCTTTATTAAAGTTTCAAACATGTGTATAATGAATTATATTTGTTTGGATGCCAACTACCCTCTCTTACCCTTCTCAAATTCTTCTGAAACTTTATTTTTTCTGAAGAAGACCTCCAGACTGCCATGTCTTTTATTTTGGTGTTCTTGAGTCATTGAATTAAATTAGGATTGCTTGCATGAGTGTGAGTGGAAGGCTATTGGGACAAGGGCAACTTATCTGTGGCTGCATCATTAAGAAAAATGAAAGCCCTTTCTCAGCAATCATCAACTGCTCTTAGTTAATTATGGATGTATGGTCACTAATTGGCATTTACCCCATTCATGGTTAAATAGAGTCAGGTCCAATCTTAGGAAAATTTTATGTGGTGTTCACAACTGCAGTGAGTTTATGAGTGATGAGAGAGCTCATAGATGAAATCTACTACTAGATTTTTCCTAAACCAGTGTAATCTGTAGTTACATTCCAGATCCTATCTCTATACACTCAGACAAGCAGAGTTCTTACCCTTCATTATAAGAGATTCTTCTTTCTGTTTTTCTAAGACAGGGTTTGTTTTGCAGTCACTTGGTAGACCAGGCTGACCTTGAACTCACAGAGATGCACCTACCTCTGCCTCCTGAATGCTGGGATTACAGCCATGTGCTTATAAAAGATTCTTTCTGCAGCAAATAGTGATATGTACAGATATCTACAACTCATCAAAATGTAGAGAAAATTACTGTGGCGTGCCCAGCACCAACAGATATATCTGTAACACAACACCTAATCCTGAGTTTCAGGGAACGCGACATATGATGGGGGTGGAAAGATTACAAGAGTCAGAGGACCAGGATATCTGCTGTGAGACAGTGTCTTCTACCTATAGGGATACTACACCCAGGAAATCTTAACAATATGCTTGTCTAAAATGACATGAATAATGTCAATACCAACTGGCATGCCAAACTGGATGGGAGAAATATCATCTTAGAAGGACTACAGGATACTGAGGAAATGAGAATCAGTTATCTTTGGAGATGAGACCCCTAGTAGGTTACTAATCCCAAGCATATGCACACAGGAGCAACACTAAGGTAGAGTTGTGTGTGTGTGTGTGTGTGTGTGTGTGTGTGTGTGTGTGTGTGTGTATGTAATAATAAAGAAGAAGTTTTTATAAAATTGAGAGAAAATGAGAGGTGTGAGTGGGTTTGGAGTCGTTAGAGGAAGGTGTGGAAATTATGGAAACACAATATTCATCTTTGAAATTATTTTAAAATAAGTCACCTTTCTAATGATGCCCTCTTTTTTAGGAAGGAATTTCACTGAATGAAATCTTTTGAGTCTCCTCTATTCCTTTTATCTGTCCTCATTTCTACCTCTGCACAGCAGGACTGGCCTTTTTGGTTGGTAACTGTTGTACTTTGAATGTGGAATGTCCCACATAAGCTCATTTGTTGGAACACACTTGCTGATACCGTTCTGGAAGGCTGTGAACCCTTTAGGAAGTGAAGCCTTGTAGGAGGGAGTGAGGTTCTGTAGTTGGGTCACTTTGTGTTCTCTTTCCTGTATGGCTAGCTGTGTGATGTTTCTGCTGCTGTGCCCTCCCCTTCGTGATGGCCTTTGTTCCTTCAAGTTATAAACCAAAATAAGCTCTTCTTTTCTTCAGTTGATTATTGCCAGGTATTTGGTCACAGCAATGAGAAAAGCAGCTAATATTAAAAGTTTGAAAACAAAACAACAAAACCTTGCCACCTGTGGCTTATTTCATCCTGGATATTCATGGGGCATCCAATTGCTTTAACCTGTCTTTCCCTAAGTAGTTACCCTAACAGAGCAGTTTCTGCCTTTCCATAAGGAAAGCCTGCAGGTATCAGAGACAAGTACATTTCAGAAGTATGTTATAATTTCATTTGCCTGTTCATTGTCAAAGTCATCTGAATCCACAATGCAGCTGTAACAATATTCATGCTTCACCTTGGATCCTAAGTTAGCTTTAATGCATTGACTGAAACTGAGTAAGCCATAATGATGGTTGGCAAGGGGCCTGAGTTCTACATATGAATTCATCATTTTTGCTGTGGGATAGATGGAGCTAGAGATGGCTCAGTCATTAAAGGCTAGGCTCACTACCAAAAATATAAGAGATATATCAGATGTAAAATAAAAGAATAGACTAAGATCATCTTTAAGGTGTCTTACGCTTTTGAGTTACCACTGTGAAGACTCTGTTCCTAGTCATAACAGCCTTTGAACATCATAGTTCTTATCCATTTTTATGGCCTTGTTTGTACAACTTGATCCACAAATAATGGTGCCATATATGGGACTAACTCATTATTAGTCTGAGCGTCAACACAGCTGGTAAAATTAAATAGAGAAAGGCTCATTTTATTTCCCTGTCCTCTTCTGTTTAGATACTTTTGATGATGAAGGTTGTGATTACCCATATAGTTTTTCAAACAAGAATGAAAATACTGCTAAAATCTTTTAGTGATTCTTATGTGAATTTGGCTGTATTTAATAAACATGTTCATAATCTTGAAGAATATTTTCCAATTAATAATTATTTTCACCTGACATTCCTGCTTCTATCCATTGTCATTTTGTGTTTTTCTCTTTGGCCTTATACCACTATTTATCTATCACTTTAATCCCATTTATATTTCCAATCTCCATAGCACCTGGAAATCAGTTTTTATATTTTCACAGGCAGCATATTGAGAGAAGCAAAGGAAGTGTGAGTGCTAAATGAATTGTGGCCTTCAGTAAGCAGATCCAAAACTGCTTGGAATATTACATTTTTAAAAAAGAAGATCTAAGATTTTGAGAAACTTCCCTTTGCATATATTTTTTCCGTCAGATATCTCCCCTTATGATCACATAGAGGTGGTGATGTGACTGTAACTACACTGCAGGAGTTAACTCTGCCCTTTAGGATCCACCTTTATAGATCTTACAATAGTAACAGGGCAGAGAAGAAGACGGCAAACAACATTCATAGAGTCCTGTGCGTGGTATAGAAATCACTCTGTACTTTACAAAGTTTATATAAAATTGAAAACTATATTAAAATGAAAAGAAATTAAGGAAACAAAACCAAGTCTTTCTAGGCACAAAGATAATATTTTAGGGAAAACTGTGCTTCCATAAATAGCTGTGGGTTATTTATGGCAGCAGGTAAGGAGTCTCATCACTGCATCAGGTTACAGAGGTCTAGTTTAGTTTAAAGATCTTGAATTTCTATTGAACATGATACCTGTCTAGGGCTTATTCATTAAAGAGAAAGAACACTGGAGTTGTTGGAAAATGAGGGTGATACTATTTTCTCATTCTGTGTTTTCTATTTCATTTTATGACACTACCACCATGCCCTTACCATACTTAATCATCTGGTTGAAATCATCTTTACATATTCTTCCTACTGATTTCTGCAAACTTTCTACATGTGGTTTTTTAGGTTATCTTGCATGTACAATGCCTTAATTTCTCATGGCTGCAAATTCAGCTTGCTTAGCTACTTTTATGCTTATTTTCCTTCTGTTCAGTTCCATGGGCAGCAAGGTTGTAAAATTTGAAGTAGTCAATTAGTTAACTCAAAAAATATCAAGACATTCTATGGTAACTTTTTTTCTACATATAGAATAAAAGTAGGCCTACATATTTACCCTGCACAAATGGATAAGAAACGAATATAAGACCTGAGCCTTGGAAACGATCAGGAGGAAATGCATACATAACACACCCCTGCATATGGTCATTTCTGAAAAGGACTCTAACAGTGCAAAGAATTACTCCAATAACTGATAAATAGGAGTAAATGAAATGAACTTTCTCCTGAATCAATAGAAATTAGTCACTAAAGTGAAGAAACAGAATACAGAATGGAAAAATGTCTTTGCCAATTATACTTCAGATAGGGTACTAAAATCTAGAATACATTGTTAACAGCAAAGTTTAAACACACATGATCAAGCCATTCCAACAATAAATAAGATGAAGTGGAAATTTCTGGTTTCTTCAAAAAAACTCAGTTGGGTCATGTGATAATTTTCTGGAAGCTGTCCTGCGAGAGGCCATGTATTGTTTCGAAGAAAAGAGACACATGGGAGGACTCGTGATGTTTAGAAAGAATATAAATAGAACCCCATGGGCAGTGAGACACTGCTTTTGCATTGCTACTGAGCAATGCTTCACTGGTCTTCACTTTGCAGAGAGAAATGCACCAGAGAAATTCTCATGGTACTCCAGGTGCTTCTGACTGCTTCTGTGGACTTGTGTGAATCTGTTGGAGCCTTGCTGTTTCTGTTTGATCATGCTACCACTACTGATTTGTGCTGCTGCTTGGTGTTTGCTATTGGTTTGGACTGCTGATATCCTGATAAGAAAGTGGAATCACCCCCAAGAAACTACGTCTAAACAGGTCCACAACCCCCCTTTTCATATTTACCTTCTTTCTCTTCTACCTCTGGTCTCTGGATTAGAAGGGAGGTAGAAGTGTTTAAGAACCTTAAATAAAGTAGGTTTTGAAAAATCTAAGTAACAAACTTTACTCGGCTTGTTTTTTTTTTTTAAACGAAGACATGAACTTAGATGGGCATGGAACAAGGGTGCATGTAGAAGTTGAATGAAAGGGTTAATACGATAAAAACACATTTTACAAAATGCTCAAAGAACTAGTAAAATAATTTTTTAAATGTCAACATGAAGAATCTTTATATTTTGCTGGTGGAATTGTAAATGGGTACATCTATTGTGAATGTCAGTGTAGTGGTTCCTAAAAAAAAAAAAAAAAAAAAAAAAGTCAACATACCACGATATACTTGCAAATATATGATCGCTGCTGCAGTATTCACAGTAGATAAGAAATGGAACCCACTAGATATCCATCAACAGATAACTGGATGAATGGAATATGGCACATGTACAAGTGAAATTTTATATATGTAAAGAAAACTATGTAAATATTTTCAAAATCGTGAAATTTCCAGAAAATGGAGGGAACTGGAGATGAGTATGTTAAATGAGATTAGTCATACAGAAAGACATTTTGTTGTTGATGTTGTTTATGTGGAATCTTCAATGTACATACATACATACATAATATATACATACACACATAATATTTGTATATGTATGCAGTTTATGAAAGTGGAATAAGTGCTATGAGAGGGAAGGGAGAAATCTCCAAGGAGGAAGGGGTTGGGGAAAGAGAGGGTAATATAACACATGAGGTGAAAGCAGAATTGAGGAATATTTAGGGTCAGGAAGATGAGCAACTAGAGGTGGTCAGGTCAAATAAGGGAGAGTACTAGGTGGTGGGGATGAATAAAGACAAAGTACTGTGACATATATGCATGAAAACCCTTAACAGATCCTATCACATTCATGGTAACTTAACATTTAATAAAGGTAAAGTATTTAGTGTGATCTCTCTCTCCTCTGAACAGTCTTGCTCTATGTGAACATTCTCTTTGGCCTCTACATCTAAGAATCAATTGTTATTATTTTAAGTCTGGTCTTTCCATTTTTAGTGTCTTCTGTCACTGTATGACCCATTTATTTCCCTTACTGTCTAAGGATCAGGAGTTGGAGTTTTTCTTATAATAAAAAATGAGTTAAATAATTTGTTAGCCTTAGAGATATACTGAAAAATCTTCCCTTATAAGAGCCTACCATATGAATGTAACTCTTATTGTAAATGCCAATTATCTACTTTTGATAATAATTATCTACTTTTGATAAAATATCTTGTCACATATTGTTTTGGCACACAAAATCCAAGATTAATTTTAAGGCTCCTCAAACAAAAATATGATGAAAATTTTAATATAAATGTACATATATGATATTAAAAAATAAATGATACATGTTTTATACTTGAATAGTCTTGGCAAAATAACATTTTAAAAGATCATTTAATCTTAATTATTATTTTTATTTATATATATTTTCTTTCCTAACTCATATGTTTCTTGCATCAGGGAATATATACAATGGTACAAAAGAAGGCAACAGAAGCAACAAGAAGGGTTTTTTGTTTGTTTGTTTGTTTTGTTTTTTTGGCTGCAGGCACTAGGATCTTTGAGCAGGAGAAATTAGGCATAGAGTAAATTTTACAGAGTACAGAGTTGTCTTTCTTCTTTCTAGTCCTTTACAAATAATGATTTCTCTTATTGAAGGGAGAATACTGAAACAGAAGTGACAGTGTTTAGTTAAACATGGATTACTTTCAATGGAATATCCTGCCACCTCCTTAGATAGAGCCTAATGAGTCTAAAGGCTCCAGCCTCAATGTGGCTGGCTATAGGACTCTCCAGAAGATGAACCAGCCAGGGAGTGGCAGTCATCTTTATAGATATACGTGTCCCAGGTTGGCACAGGACCAACAGTTTTCTACTTAGGTATTCAAGAATGACCAAGTGACTTCTGATTAGTGGTGGTGCTCTACTTTTGCAAATGAGCAAGGGGATAACATGTGACAGGCAAGTAAGCAGATGACACCAGGGAGTAAATGCCAAGGACAAAGGCTCAGCCAAAACATGTATCTAATTTCAATAACATATACCTTATAGAACTTTGGTGATACAATAAATCACTTCCCACTTATATAATTTCAGTGCTTTGCTTAGAGATACTGACATCACATGACACTTGTCTCTTAATCAGTACACATTTTTGTCTTGATCTATACCTAGTGGTTTCTATCTTCTTTGGACTGAACCATGTTAGAAAAAAATTTAAAAACATGTTGCATATATAAATTTATATGCTTGGCATTCTACCTCCTATGTGCATATAATACCAGTTTCCAAGAGCCCACAGTCTATTTTCCGATGTTGGCTGCTGGACCACACAATTTTTAGAGCAGTGGCATATAACATGATGAACACACAAACAAGCTAGGCAGCTAATTTGAAAAGGCTGGATAAATCCCAGTCCTTCCATCTTATGGATTCAACGAACGTTATGGAAAGGCTGACCTTGCTGTAGAAGTGACATGGTGTGCTGATATCCTGCCTCCTCTCAGGCCAGGATCTTTTTATGGGCTGAAATGGAAGAATTGGGACTTCTTATCGACACTTAAGTCATACTCAGGAATAGTAAGAATCCATACCAACCAGACTCTGGGAGACTTGTTACACCACTTTATTTTGGAGGCTAGTTCTGAAGCAAAGTCAAAGACCTCCATTTCTAGAAAGTTTTGTGTTCTTGACATTATAATTGGCCCAGGAAATTTAAGAATCATTTTTTTCTAGGTGCCCATTATATACAAAGGACTGAGTTTGCTTGAGATAGGAGACAGAACAAGAAAGGGTAAATGTGTAGACAACTCCTAGACCAGTTGCCACTGCTTCAAGAGGACCTCTCAGTATGGATGGCTTTTATGGTTTCCAAGCTCTTACCATACAGTGTGAGATGTTTATTTCTAAGTTGGAAGTAGCATAACACTTAATACAGGACTTTTGAAAAATGTCTTGCAGGTGCTTAACAATCAGATTCAGCAATCTGGGAAACATTTATTGAGTATCTGCTCAGTTCAGAGAATAGTATTTGAAACTGTGAGCATACTAAGATGAGAAAGCAATTCCAGCCTGTGAGAAATGACAATCTACTGAGGAAGACAGGTACATATACCAACAGCTCCAACACACAAGCATTTGATGATGAGTGCCTTCACAGGGGAATAAACAGCATACAATATTGTTTGGGGCAGGAAGAAACTAATAATATATAAGATTCTTAGGATAACTTGTAGAAGATGACACATATTGTCTGGCCCTTAAAAATGTCATTTAAGTTAGGGTACAAATGAGGGAAGACTACAGGGTGCTAGAAGGTTGATGCAGGAAGAGGCCTGTATTTACATCTCTGGAATAGAGCAAGGAAAGGCTTTGGATATGCTCATTAAGGAGTCTGTTCTATCTAGACTGAGGGCTGACCATGGCAATTGTTCCTTAATGTCACTATGCCTTAACTGTTCCTATGCCAACAGAAGTTGGTATGGGTGAACTGAGGGTCAAACTGTCCTGTCTGAGATGATATGAATAGATCTTCCTCTCTGATCTAAAATCAGACGTTAAACAATGATGTCACTCTCTTCTCTCACTTCCTTATTAGACGGCACTTGATATTTCATGTAGTTACCAGCTTAAAGTACTTTGTTAGATTTACTTATTTTATTTTATGTGTATGGGTGTTTTGCCTGTATTATATATATGTACACCACATGTATTCCTGATACCCATGGAAGTCAGAGAAATAGGCTGAGTTTGCAGGAACTAGAGTTACAGATGGTTGTGAGCTAATGTGTAGGTGCTGAGTCAATCCTGGATCTTCTGAAATAAAAGGATGCACTCTTAACCATGTTTCTAGTTCCCAGTACCCAAAATTTTATCAAATAATTCTCTTCTAAATAACTCATGTAAGTAGGATGTAGAAGTTTTAACATATAAACATGGTATTGAATGTTTGCTCCTCATTATTGAGTGGGGAAAGATATATTTCTTTGCTTTATCATTACTCAGAACTTTCCAAGTTCAAGATGATGTATTAATAATACAAAGGTTTGAAAAGTGATGAGACAGAATTATATGTGACAAGAATTACAGAAGCCACAGTAGACAGGCCTCCAGCACACATTTTGATTTTAATCTTTTAATATCCCCCATAGGTGGGCACTGAATTTCTTGTTGTCTAATCTTTTTTTCCTATTTAACTTCTCTTTATTTCTCCATTCAGATGAGGACAGAGACCTAAGTAATTTCATTGAGAAAGTAGCCAAATAAGGGCCCTGTGCCAGCATCATATCTGTCACAGTGTTGGACAAAAATGCCATTATCACAGTAAATCATGAGACAAAAGACATGCAAGATGCTTTTATGTTTTTCTTTCATGTATTTGAATAAGTTACTCTGTCCTCTGGGTATTGGATAGAAGTTTGGAGATTTTTCTCCAAAGATCAAAGAGTGAAGGAAACACAATATATAGTAGTGGCAATAGAGGTAAATATTGAAGAAGTTTTTTTCTACAATGTTATTATACTAAATAAGAAGTCAGAAATAGGAGTCAATGGCTTAGAAGTTAAGAGCACTGTCTGTTCTCCCAGAGGTCCTGAGTTCAATTCCCAGCAGCCACATGGTGGCTCATAACCATCTATAATGTGATCTGATGCCCTCTTCTGGCATGCAGGTGTACATGCAGGCAGATCACCCTGTACATGATTATAGATAAATAAATCTTAAAAAAGAGACAAAGAAGCAAAAAAAAGTCCAAGATTTGAAGTCTCAGACTAATATTTTTTTCTGTTATGGCTCAAGTTGATTTGAGTATGGACTTTATGTATTGTAGTTATATTTTATCTAGATGGTGCAGTCCATCTGAAAAACATCTTTCATGTCTTTTTTTTGTCTTGATATTTGCTGTTTTATTGACATTTTGTTGTCCAATGCTCAGCTTTAGATATAATTCTAGAACAGTGTCCTTCATTTGACTACTTTTTGAACTATTCTAAGAAAACTGCTACTACTGAAAAAAAGCACCCAGACTTCAGAGAGATTTTTATTATACCAATTAGCTATCAGGATGTCATTCTGAAGATCCTATGTAGACAAAGACTAGAGAAATAAGGCCATATCTCCCTCCAGGAGAGTGAGTCTGAGAATAGAACTCGAAGGACAGTCAATTTTGTGAACAGAAAATCTGTAATCATCAGAGCATTCTTGAAGGGTATCTTACGGGATGGCCTGGGATGGCCACCAAAAGATCTGTAGAGGGCTTTTAAGGCCACGCCGAGGAGTTTGGGCCTCATAGTAATAAATTAGCCTTGGTGAGTTTAATTTTACAGGGAACTGGTGATAACACAATTTGCTAGAATTGCCAACTCTGATGCACAATTAGTCTCGCGTTTGAATTCAACCTGGTAGCTGTGAGATCTCTGGCATCCAGGGTTCCACATGGGAATCTTGTTTATGGAGCATGAGAAGGAGTTGCTGAGGAGGTAGAATGCAGCTAGGTGAAATTTAGTGTCCCGGAGTCAAAGACTATGTACAGTCTGTGGCTAGATACATAAGGGGTGCTGAGTAGACATTGTAGTTAGAGGCATTTCTCTCCAAGCGAAGGACAAGGCTGGCTCCATGCATGACTCACTCTTCTGAGACAGAGAGTAGTGAGAACATCTGTCACTTGATCCTTTCATGTGACCTATACAGGAAGGATGTAATTTGTTGAGTCTATTTAGGGGGGAAGCAGAAGGACTTAGAAGAAGACCTATTTGGCTGCATAGAGAGTTCCTTTGGGAAGAGGGTGTTCCAATGCAACATATTCTGACAGGAGCACTGCTGTCCTCCAAGAAGGCCACAGGCACACATACATTCACAAGCTTTGAAAGCAATTCTATAAAAATCACTAAAAGCCATCCACAATGCAAAAAAAAAACTTTTACACTTTTCATCCTTAATTTGTGACTTCATAGCAGAAAGCTTATTGAAGGAATCATGATTGCCTGATGATAAAGGATTTGAATGGAATTTGTGGATCCTCACTGGTGTTGAGAAAAGATACAGCCAGACAGAAAACACATAGCTGGGTGGATTATTTTTCATAAATTTTATTTATCATTAAACCTTTCTCTCCCTTTTATAGTGTGTTCCAATGGTGACTAATGAAGGTTGGTAACTTCTTAGTGTCTGTTGGAATGGTTTGTCAACTTTTGTGCACTGTGCTCCTACTGTGTGCAAAATAACATGGATAATTAGATGAGAGGCATGGGTTCTAAGTCCAGAACACTGAGTAACAAATAAGAGGTCAATAAATATGACTCATTTGCAATGGCTACAGTAAGTCTGAGGCTGAGCTAAGGGGGATGGGGGAGAGACACTTTGTTCTGGGTTGCCAGGCATGATTTCTACCAGGGGATGATACTTCATGTGTGACTTATGACATGGCATAAAATAAGTAAGATTTATATTAAAAACATATGGAAGGGAAGGGCATTCTAGGTAGGGAAATAAATTGGAAAATATTACTTTATTAATGAATCCATTTCACCAATACTTATTAAATATCCAAACAGAGTACCTGGCATAAAGGATATAGAAATAAATGAAATGAACACAGGCAGTGTTATTTTTAGACTTTGTTCTCTGTGTCCCCAAGATATTGTTCTTACATATTTTTGCTTTTTTCTCTCCTGGATCCCTGATTTGATTGACACTTCCTTTAAGTAAATATGGATTGTTTAAATCTCTGTGAGGAAAATATTGTCTTTTCATGCTTTAAGCACATCATATCACAATGTGGTCATTGTTTGGTAGTGCATTTTGTTCATTATTTTTAAAGCTCATTTTTTTTTCTGTCTTGGGCATTAATGATCTCCTTTTCTCAAGCCAAGATGGTTGTTGTGACTTTGGAAACAAAGAGCAATTAGAAGCCCCTCCTTCTCAGCTGCCTGGAGATATGTCCTGATTTTTGTGCTGTCACAGATAATTTTGCTATTGTCAAGATGAAGCAGTGTCTGAAATGACAACATAAGCCCTCTGCCCTGTGTGGCAGATGCAGCCATAGGCTCACTGTTGCAGGGAGAGCAATGAATGTTACTCTTCCTATTTTTGTGATTCCTTCCCAGCTCTATTTCATAGGTCTTCAGTGTACACAAGGCAAATCAGGATCCTGTGATTCCATGGAACACAAATACCATACTCTACTAAGTATCACCTACATTCATTGCCCTGTTTGTCTCCTGAAGCCGAGTCAAGGAATT
The DNA here is from genome assembly GCA_907169655.1 of Acomys percivali. Lineage (NCBI taxonomy): Eukaryota > Metazoa > Chordata > Mammalia > Rodentia > Muridae > Acomys > Acomys percivali. The sequence continues at coordinate 81,628,064 of OU015748.1, read as the reverse complement.
CTGGATGAGGAAACACAATAAAGTGAAAATGTCCTTCTCCCAAACACTTGTTTCCACAGGGGCAGTGGTCATCAGGTGGGCTTAATTTTCAGAACTAATTAAGTAGATGTGATGTTTTGAGGACCCAAGTACAGGAGACCATGGCCAGGGCACTTAGAAGCATATCTTGGCCTTTGTCAATCACAATGTCTTCCATAACAGTCAGTGCCAGGTATAGATCAACTTTCTGACCTTGGTGTTGCTCTTCTGACTCTGATAGTTCTCTTCTGACTTTGCTGTTCTCCTACTAGTTCCATCATCTCCTTAGTCTGGAAAGTTGCATTTCTTTAAACTTGTTTGCTGTTCACCTTTATTGTTTGCTATTTCTTTAATCCATGTGGATGTTTCCATTCACACCCTCTCAGCCAACTGTGGCTGTTTCTTTGTGTTGTGGAAGGAAAACGGAGTAGAGATTTGAGGTAAAACTTAGCATACGAAGTCAGTGGACAGAAAAAGAGAATAGTAGCCCCTTCCCTCAAAGGCTGACATGTAACAGTACATATGAAGAAAAAGTAAATGCTGAGTGAATGGTTATGGTACTGGGACATAAGAGTTCCAATTTATTGTGATTCAAGGCTAGGGGCTTTTCTAATGGTCTCTGCTTCTGTCACTATAAATGTGTCCCTGGTCCTATGCCCTGTTCCAGGATATGAGTCAATTGCTTCTGACCCCTGATGGTCCTCCTCACTTAAAGATAATGTTGCCTACTTACTTCTTGATATTTTCAGGCAATCTATATTCCCTATGTCCTCCAAGTTTTCTGTTCAACAAGATTTAGATCTGCCATTTTTCCATAAAAACTATATAAATGTATCATTTTCAGAGGGTTTTTGAGGTTCTCGTATTCTTTCTTCCACTGCTCTGCTAGCCTACCTCAACCTGGGCCTTTGGTGCTGTGCTTCCTCCCAAGTCCCATATGAGGGAAAGGGAAGGTTCCCGTCTACTCCTGCTCTGTCTTTATTGTGACCTTGGAAGTAGTCTTAGAGGCCTCCCAGACCCAGTGCCTTAACTACCGAGAAGCCTTCCCCTATCAGTCTGCAGTTGGCTTCCTTCTCGTGTCACATTATCATTATCTTGTGCCTTCTAATGTGACATGGATGCTGCTGGCATTTCCCTGGACTCAGATACAATTTCCTAATACTTACCAGAACAAATGAGCTTGAAACAAGAAAAGATGACTGAATGACTATTTTAAGCCCCTACTGTGTGCTAACCTCTTGCAATACTTTATTTAGCTTTTACAGATACATACAAATTCTACACAAGTGATTTCTCTAGCCTTAAGTGCATTCCTTAAACAAGCACTTTTTTTTTTTATTATAGTTAGCCAAGGGCTGCATGCTGTAGCTATGTTATCTCAGAGGACAAACTCCAATCTATTTAAAAGTATAGTAACTGAAGAAAGAAGTGGGGACAGGTATGTTTGTATTCATATGACATACAAACATATCTTATGAGATGTGTAAGCCCAGCTGTATAAGATGTATATATATATGGATAGAATTTTTACAGCTTTAAAATGACAATGCCTGTTCACTAGGGTATAGTGTGCAGTAATCGAAGTATATAAAGTAATAATTAGATTCTTTCACTGTGGATCTGTATTATAAAGTATGGATGCATGTGTGTGGACACACATTCATGTATACATATACACACATGCATATCATACACATATACACATACACATACACATACATATGCACATGTGGGTGTATCCACACACCAATCTACCTAACACCACCTGTCTCACATCAGCTGTCAGAGTGTATCAACACATTAGCCTTTCTATGTCTTGCTGAGAGAGGGCCTTTGATTTACAGGTTGTTGTTACATTTCTCAATTTTGCCAGTACTTGCCTTAAGCCTCTCCTTTCAGATATTTGCATTAAGGAATTAAAAATAAATCCAATGGGAACACATATGGGATTTAATTTTCTGATGTCCCTAAGGCAGCAGTTGGTACTGGGGGAGAAGCAGATTTAATTTCTTTTCAAGGCTTGAATTCTACTTATCTAGTTCTGAGAAATTACAGTACACTGGCGGCTAGTACCCTGGATATCTGAGCTCTTCTTAGTCTTGTTCCTTCTCTATCTGACCTAGATGATAAAGATGAAGACTATGGAATCCCAGAACTTGAGTAGACCAGGAAAATATTTTTTTTAAAATAATTCTTCCTTTAATGTACTGGAAAATGAGGTCCCAAGAGGAAAAGCAATCTGAACAAAACACATACCCACAAAGTGAGGGAGTTTACAACAACCCATTTGTTACTTCCTCTTCAAAGGATGCAGAGTACAATTGGAATCTTTTCTTGCATTGATCTTGTGTTTCCTATGAAGCTCGTGGTCCTCTTAACTTGATACATGTTTCTCCTGATGGGATCATAGGACTCTTTCGATCAGTCCTAACCTTGAGGACCCCTGACATTTCCATCTTTGCTCAAGAAACCTGACTCAGCCATCTCTTCTTTGAGATGAAATTTCTTTGAACTATGGCTCATCTGTGTGTTATTTTTTCTTTCTTCATAGATAAATTATGGACTGGACTTCAGGAAGGAAGCCTTTTATGGTACTGAGGTATGGTTTTTATACAATTTCTAATGAATATATGTAATGTGTAATTGATACTACAGACACATGTGACCCAAAGTCACAGAACTCAGGTTTATTCTACATTTTTTAGATACACGAGCTTCCTATTCCTTAAACACACCAAGCACACTTAAAGCCTCTTTGCACTTGTATACTATGTCTAGTGCACGCTTTGCACTAGAACTGTGCTTCCTGCAAACTGAAGCATATATTAGCTACTTTTCAGGTTCTGTTATGAAATACCATGACCAAAAGCAACTTATATAAGATCTTAATTTGTCATACTTTTCCAGAGGGTGATGGAGGGAAAGGTAGAGGAAAAGGGAGAGAAAGAGAGAGAGAGAGAGAGAGAGAGAGAGAGAGAGAGAGAGAGAGCATAACAATGGGGATAGCATGATTGCAAGCAGTTGGAACAGGGAGACAGAAGTCACATCTCAGCCACACACTGGAAGCAGAGAAAGAATAGCAAGTGGGGTGAAGCACACAGTGTTAAATCCTGCCCCCAGTGCCATATTTCCTTCAGCAAGTCTCTACCTCCTAAAGGTTCCAAAATGGTCTCAAACTGTGTCGATAACTTGGAACCATGTGTTCAAATACATAGGCCTACAGGGGACATTTCTTATTCAACCCTCCATAAAGCATCATCTCTTTTATGTCACCAAGCTCTTGCCTAACCAGCTGATTTTAAAATAACCTATCCTTCTCCAACACCTGTGATTGTTTTATCAATAGCAGTTCTTATATCATATTTTACTAAAATTCCTTTTTATCTTCCACATTTTATTCACATTTGTGTATAATCAGTCTTCTACAAGGGTAAGCACTACACAACAGCAGAGCTTTTGTGTCTTATTTCTTTGTTGCCTTCATCATGATTATAAAAAGACATAGCCTATAAGGTATTTAGTAAGTTTTATTAAATGTATGGATGAGCAAAATATATAAATAAATGTCATAACCCCTTTACTATACTATTATTTCATTTTCCATTTTGTTCCAAATCTCAAGAATTCCTCTCCATTGAGAGGGCTGGGCTATTTGCTTAGTATTCCTGCCTGGCCCCACCATGAACAATTTTTGCAATTCTATTTCAGGCTTCACTAATGGTAGGAAGGAGACATTTCCACTTACGCACACTTGGTTCTTCAAAAGGATGTGTCAAAGAGCCTGAGGTCTAGAACACTATCAAGAGCTCTTATCCTATAAACACCTTTATTCTTTGGGCTTTCAATTCCTTTAAAGCAGCATTTTCCAGTGTTGGAAGCTTCTGGTTGTAGGGACATGAGCACCAGGAAAACTTTACAGGAATCAAGGCACCAACCAAGGGCAACACATTTTACCAGAGAAGAACAATAGAGGGTCTCTGGCACTAGAAATAGGATATGGATCCAGTTATTTGGAGGCAGACACAGGGGAAAGACTTGGTTAAAGGAACAGAAGAGGAGGTTCAGTGACTGAATTATAAACTCTGAGCAGACTACAGGAGATAATATAGAGATTGAAAGTACCTATCATCTGCTCTTGGATAAAGGGCTTCCTTTTATGCCTTTCTTGTCTCTAAGAGGAAGAACTTTGCTGAACCTTTTTAGGTGACTGCCCACACCTTGTTTATCCACTGGAGAGGAGGGAAGACCATGATAGGTACCAGTAATCATCATATTGACAGGATCAAAGAAAGAGCAAATCTCTGAGCATGTGCTTGAAGAATTTTCCAGATTGGATTAATTGAGATGAAAAGACTCACCCTCAATGTGTCCAGTCCTAATTTCTAGGCTGTAGTCCCAAACTGCATAAAGGGAAAAAGTTATTGAGCACAAACTTTCATTGCCCTTCTTCCTGAATGATGTTGCAGTGTGATTAGCTGCCTTGTGATCCTGCTGACATGACATCACTACCATGGATGTGCCTTCAAATTGTGAGTCAAAATAGACTCTTCCTTTAGTTGCTTATGTTGGGTATTTGATCATAATGAAAAACAACAACAACAACAATAACAATAGAAACAGTGAAGTGCTTCTGAAGAAGTGAGGCTATAGGTATAATAAATCTGATTATAAGCTTTATGGGCTTTTAGAACTAGTTTGAAGAAGGTAATATGAAAGAGTTTGGATGACTGGTCTGGAAAAGACTTAGAGTTTTGAAAAAAGAACTTAATGGTTCATTCTGGTAGGAGTTTGAAAGACCAGCATGACAAGACAAATGAATGTAGTAGACGCCCAGCTAATGAGGTTTCAGAAGGGAACAATGGCTCTATTAGAAATTGAGATAGAGACCCTGTGTGTTATATTCTGGGTTTATTCTATATTCTGCTGGAACTTGAGTGAGTGAGAGTTCAAAATTAATTAGTTTGGCAGGGGATATTTAAAGGCAGGATGACATTCAGGTCATGGTATGGGTACTATGTCCATCCAGGTCTATAGTAAGAAAGAGAGGGTAAAGAATGGAACAGAAATATATTCTAAATGTTCATTTTGGTAAGAATAAGAATAAAGTTTAATGTTGCTGGCAAGTCAAGTTCAAAAGCAGCTGTAATAATTAAAGAGAATGGAACTGACAAAGGGAAACCTGGTATTCTCACTGAGAAAATAAGAAGGGTACCTTGAGGACAAGACTCAATCCATGGAAGGGTCTATCTTATGAAAATGCTAATACATGTAATAAAGAGCCTCAACTTGGAAAACCACAGAATACGTTACATGTAGTAAGATAACCATATCAGGAAGCTTGGGCTGTACATTGAGGAAAACTGATTTCTCGGAGTGGAACAGGCATGGAAAAGAGGTCATATGTTCAGCAAAGTTAGAGAGGCTGAGTTAACTAGGCTCATGGAGCCCAGATGATTACATCAGAAAACTCAGATGCTGAACATGGAGCATTGGACTTGTTTATCTGCTGAATTTTGTTCTTATTTTGGTATGATTTTTCCTTAGCACATTCACATTCTTTTTAAGAATGGGGATATTTATACTAGTGTATATTAGAAATACGTAACTTGTTGAAGGGCTGATTAAATGAGTGAGTGGGTGACTGGCTGCTTTGGGCAGGGTTTCATGTAGCCCAGGGTGGTCTAAAACTTGCTGTGTAATTGAGGATAACCATGAATTTCTGATTCATGCTTTCACATCTCTGGTGTTGAGATTGTAGGCACACACAGCCATGCTTCATAGGATAACCTTTCGATTGTAGAGGAGATCAATCATAAAAGATTTCCTTGAGTCTTGGAGGAAACTTTGCGTTTATGACTTTGAACATCATAAGAAGATCTAACAAATGTTAAGAACACTTTGAAGCAGGACTTTATGCACTAGTCTTTTGAGATGGCCATGAACCTGTGTGATAGGAAATGGAAGATAATGGCTTACAAGTGATATGTTTGACTGTCCAGTTGACAAGGAATGGACTTTTCATGCCTAGAACTGGATGGGACCTTGAGTCACCTCAAAGACAAATATCTTAATATGTCTGAGAAGGTCTTTTTAGATCAGGTTGACTGGGGGCTTAGGTTGGAAAACACATCCTGAATGTGGGTGCTACCATTCCTCAGGCTATGGTCATGGCCTACAGGGCATGCTCTATGAAGCAGATGCACTCTGGATACATTACTCATGTTCTCAATCCCAAAGTGATTTTGAAACCGGGATTATTTTACCACTTTTCATAGGAAGCAACTGACTCAAAACATGCCCTTCTAGTCAACATAATAAATAAGTAAAATTCAGACCACAGATTTTTGCCGTGTCTCATGCCCAAGGCATATCATGAGACTACCAGATGTTTCTGTTTCCCTGCTCACAGAGAGCTAGTATGGCCAGTTTAAATAAATCCCAAATGACAAGTTTTCAGACTGCAACACTTGTTAGGTAGAAGCTGCAATGTGGGAGCAATAAATTGCTCACTCAGACTGAAAGGTGATGAAGGTGAAAGGGGTGATGATTGACTAGAGATGAGGTAAGCCTGTTTATTCTATCCTTTATTAGGCACACATAGCAGCTTACTGTATTAATCTTCACAAGACTTAGCTTCTTTACTTGTAAATAATAATAAGCTTATATGGTGCATTAAAGTGAATCACAGTTTTTGTTCTTTTATTTATATTTTATTTCTAACTCCCCAACCTTACTCTGAAGCCCAATGTGTTCTTTAGTTGTTAAAAACACTAAAACATTCATTTCCTCCATCTCAGTCCTAGAGTGGATGAGGGTTGTAGAATAAAGAAATTAGTTTTATTTTTCTGGCCTCAGATGATTCAGTTTTATATATCTTTGAATTCTCGGTATCAACTTTCTGTGTATATTTTTTACAGGTGACACCTAGAAATTCAGTAGTGAGATATTTCAAAAAGAAAAAACTCAATAGTCACTACCTCACGGACTGACATTAAAATGTCCCTAATGCCAGCTTTATCTGATGCTCAGAAGTATCTTGAATGAGTAGACAGACCCAGATGTTCAGTGAACTTTTATTGCTTATGCTGCAGTTTTCAGAGCTCTGCTAAAACACTGCAATCCCAGTGTCCCTGTGCTTACCTCAGGAAAGCAGAAGGTAATTTCATTGCTGGGAGTACTTGAAGGGCTTGTAAGTATTTTTCATCACTAAAGAATGAAAAGGGGGTAATTTTCATTTTATGTGTTTGGCTCTTGATTGTTTTTCCCTAATTTTTTATGTGATCAAAGAAGAAGGTGTTGAATACTGCATCTGCTTTTGGATTAAAAAAAGATCGCTGCTTTGTTTTCTGGGTGGTAAGGTGGCCAGGTCCTGAAAAAATAGTATAAAGAAGAAATTTAAAAATGGGGTTCTGCATATGTTTTTCTTTCTGTTCTTTGTGTCTTATTTCTAAGCAGAAGGAATGCAGAAAATGAATTAGGATGTAGGGAAAATCTAGTATGGATTTTTAAAATGTAAATTTGTTTTAATAATTTATTCATTTTACATCCCAATCATAGCCCCCTTCCCTTATCCCTTCCCTCACCCCACTAAGCACCTCTCCTAGTCCTCTGAGAGGGGGAGCCCTCCTCCTCTACTAACTGACTCCATCCTGTGAAGTCTCATCAAGACTGCCTGCATCCTCTTCATCTGTGGCTTGGTAAGGCATGCCACTAGGGGGAGGTGATGAAAAAGCAGGCAAAAGAGTCAGTGGCAGAGAAACAGTCCCTGCTCCCCTTACTGAGAGACCCATATGGAGGCTGAGCTGCCCATCTAAGCAGGGGGCCCAGGTCCTCTCCATGTATGGTCTTTGTTTGGTGCATCAATCTTCACAGTCCCCTTGTCCTCCTGTGGAGCTTCTATCTCCTCTGGGTCCTTTCACCACCCACCTCTTTCATAAGACTCCTTGAACTGCACCCAAAGCATGGCTGTGTGTCTCAGCATCTGCTTCGATCCCCCTGCTGGGTGCAGTCTTTCAGAGGATATCTATGGTAGTCTACATTCCTGTTTCCTCTCTTCAACTACTTTCAATGTCTACTCTATCTGCCCTTCTGAATGAAATTAAGTACTCTCTTTGGGGTCCTCCTTGTTATTTAGCTTTTTTTCGGTCTGGGAATTGTAGTATGGTTATCCTGTATTATATAGCTCTAATATCTGCTTGTAAGTGAGTATATACCATGTGTGTCCTTCTGTGTGTGGGTGACCTCACTCAGGATGATCTTTTCCAGCTCCATCTATTTGCCTTCAAATTTCATGATGTTATTGTTTTTAAGAGCTTAGCAGTATCCCATTGTATAGATGTGGCAGAGTTTCTTAATCCACTCTTTGGTTGATGAACATCTGGATTGATTTCAGTTTCTGGCTTTTAATAATAACTTCCATATGAACATAGTTAAGCAAATGTCCTTGTATGGTGGAGTATCTTTTGGGTATATGCCCAGGAGTGGTATAGCTGGGTCTTGGGGTAGAGCTGTTCCTAGTTTTAGGAGAAAATGTCAAATGGGTTTCAAAAATGGTTGTACACAGTTGCATTCCAACCAGCAATGGAGGAGTGTTGAACTTGCTCCACAATCTGTCTGTTGATGTTAAGAGATATTAATGACCAGTGGCTGTTAGTTCCTTTTACTTTGATGTTGGTTTTGATAGCATGTTTGTGTGCTTGTCTTCTTTTGGTTTTGTTCTAATAAAGTTATTTACAATCTGTGTTTTTTGGGTAGGAGTTTTCCTTCTATTATCTTTTTTAGGGCTGTATTTATGCATAAATATTATTTAAATATGTTTCTGTTGTGGAACATCTTATTTTCTCCATCTATGGTGATTGAAAGTTTTGCTGGGCAGAATAGTCTTTTTTGACAGCTGTGGTTTCTTAGGAAACCATTTTCTAGGCTCTTCTGGATTTTATGGTATCTGATGAGAAATCAGGTGTGATTCTGATAGGTTTGCCATTATATGTTACTTGGCCTTTTTCTCTTGCAGCTTTTGATATTTCTTCTTTGTTATATACATTTACTGTTTGATTATTATTTGGAGGGAGTATTTTCTTTTCTGGTCTATTCTATTTGGTGTTATATAGGCCTCTTGTATCCTTATAGACATCTCTTTCTTTAGGTTGGGGAAATTTTCTTCTGTGATTTTGTTGAAAGTATTTTCTAGGTTTTGACTCTGGGAATCTTCTCTTTCTCTTATTCCTATTATTCTTAGATTTTATCTTTTCATCATGTCCTTGATTTCTTGGATGTTTTGTGTTGGGAAGTTTTTAGATTTACCATTTTCTTTTATGGATGCATTGATTTCTTTGATTGTATCTTGTACAAAAAGATTCTTTCCTCTATCTCTTTTATTCTCTTGGTGATGCTTAGCTCTGTAGTTCCTGTTTTCTTCCCTAAATTCTCCATCTCCAAGATTTCCTTCTTTTCTATTGTTTCTATTTCTGACTTCATATCTTGAACTGTTTTATTGATTTCCTTCACCTGCTTTTTTGTTTTTCCTGCATTCCTTTCAATGATTTGTTCAATTCCTTCAGCTTTTTCTTTGTATTTTCCCAAATTTCTTTGATTGATTTCTTCATTTCTCCTTTTAAGGCCCCTTTAAAGGCCATTATCATCATCATTAGCATATCTTTAAGGTAATTTTCTTGTGTTCTAGTTGAGTTAGTTTAGTTGAGTTAGGGCATGCAGTTGGATAACTGGGTTCTCGAGATGCCATATTGCTGTGGCCTTTGTTGTGTTCTCATGCTGGTCTTTAGCCATCCAGTTGTCCCTGTCATTTGCTGGTAATTCCTTGTGCTCTCTGGAGTTCTCAGGGGTGTGGAAAGAGCCCTGGGCAGGAAGCTGGATGTTTCTCCAGCAGCCTTCCTCTGATGGTTGGGTATGGTCTCTAACTGGCAGGTGGTTCTCAGGAAAATGTCCATGGCTCTCCTCTGATGTATGATCCTCATGACTGACTAGGCTCCTTACGAGCCTGTGGGCTCTCCTTTAGCAGGGGAAGTCCCAGAGTCAGTACCCTGCTACTAGATTTCCTGCTCATAGGTTAATGAGCTCCATGTGATCAGAAACTCTTCTCGGACACTGATCTTGCTTGGCATAGCCATTTTGGAGAACCTAGGAGCTCAGAGTTCTCCATAGAGGGACAGGGTTTGCTTTGGAGTGGTAACTGAAATTGTTTCCATAGATCCCAGGAGTTAGGAGGTGCAAGGTTGAAGCTGTGTAACCCGGTACCCAGAAGGTGGGGAGAGTATGTGGGTTGCCAGAGGCTGAGACAGAGCTCCAGTGAAACCTGGGAACTTTCCCCATGATTTCCCAGGACTACTCAGGTGACCTATAGTTGGACCCCATAATTTCACTCACTATGCACTCTACTTCCACATGGGAAACACAAAAGATGGAGTTTTGGAGACCACAGCATGTCCTGTTGATCACTCTGCAATGACTGCTGTTCATATACCATGACAATTGGTGCTGCCATCCTTGATCCTCTAGTGTGGATTTTAACCTTCTCTGTCCTCTGAGAAATGGCAGTTCTCAGATGCCATTCTTGGAGGAGCAGCTTCCAGTTCCTATTTCCAAACATTCACCCATGGCAGAGAGATATGATATTGACTTGATAACAATGAGCTTCCCATATCCTGGAGTATGAGAATGAAAACCTGATCCAACACAAGGTAGACCACACCAGCAACAATGACAATGCCACTTTGGCATCTGTCTTTTATTTTCTAACAATTAATATACTCAAGGTATTTTTGATCAGTCCAAGGTTTGAAAAACCCTTACATTAAATTCATAGTGAAGCACAGAAGAGCAGATGCAACCTCTTATTTTCCAAAGAGCTGAAGATGAACTCACTAATTCAGCTCCAAAACATACTCTGCCCTTACAAATACACAAAAAATAAAGGATAAACAATATTGTTAACAATTTACTTGTCTCCAGTCTTCTCTCCTCTTCCTCTCTTAGTGTTACAGAATGTTCCAAATGGTGTGCTGGCCAGAGGATACTCCTTGAAGCTGTCATTTAGCCAAGCTTGTACTAGGTGCTTTTGTATTTTCATGGCCACAGTACCGATCAGAATGGAGGGCACATGTTTCAAAGTTTCAGGGAGATTAGTTCATTATATACAAAAGGCATGGCAGAGAAAGAAGCTCAATTGATGGTGGCAGGAATATGCAACAAATACTTTACATCATAGCAGAGCTGGAAGCAGAGAAAACCACAGAAGGATCTGGGGGTGATATTCCCTTAAGGTCCCATCCTCAGTGACAAACTTTTTCCAAGTAGGCTTTACCACTTAAAGTTTCTACAGTCTCCAAAACAGTGGGAAAAATGGGTACCACACATTCAAAAGACTAGCTTGGGGTGGTGGCCTTATTAACCCTTAGTAAGGCTCCAAGGAAAAGGAAGTAGGTTGAAGAGGTAGGGATTTATTTTTCAAGGATGGAGCACTCCAACTAGAGTGTCTCTTCCATAGATATTCCAATACCAGCTTGGTTTGTTTTTTTTTTTAAAATAAAGCTTTCTTCAATGATGCTAACTAAATTAATTTTTCCTTCTTCTGAACTGCCATGTTTTTAGTTTTTTTGTTATATTTTGTTTGTTTTTCTTTATTAAATGAACATGCCTCACATGTTTCTATCTGCTTTCCAATAAATTAAATATACTTGGTATCATATTGTTCAATACATATGCATATTGAACACACACACACACAAACACACACACACACACACACACACACACACACACACACACACACAC
>OU015748.1:81597996-81616246 GCA_907169655.1 Acomys percivali | reverse complement strand
CACTTTCATTAATCTTTTTTAAATACCCTGAGTGGAAATTAGTGTACTTTTGGGTTCAGAAAGGGTGTGCTGCAGATTGTCTCTTCCCTAAAATCAAGAAACTACTTTATGCTTGTTTTGGTTACTTCTGTTGCTGTGATAAAATACTGTGTTAGAAACAACTTGAGGAAGGAAGGGGTTATTAGCCTAAATGCCTCTTCCCTATAGGAGACATTGAAGCATCATTAAGTCCTTCTGAAAGAACAAGAACTGGAATCACAAGAAATAGAATCTGTTCAGGGGAAATTGCTCTTTCCCAGACTTTGTGGCAAAGGTTGGGCAAATGTGGCAAACAAAACATCAGGGATTATAGTGGAGGTGTCAAAGAGGGAAGTGGGACCACATGATGTCATATTGATTGTCACAAACCCATTATACAGTTCTACAGCCCTATGCATCATGGTGAGAAAGTGCATGGCAGAAGCCTGGAGAAGGTGGTCATAATGCATCCCTCATCATGAAAGAGTGAAAAATGAATGTTGGTGCTCTGTCAACTTTCTCCTTTGTGTGTCGTCCAGGGCCCTAATGGAGGAAATAGTGCAATTGAGTTTCCCCTTAATTAAACCAATAAATATAATCCTTCACAAGTATTGCCAGAGGATGAACAATTCCTCCAAGGGATGCCTTGAAGCTTCACTCTTAGGTGATTCCAGATGCTGTCAAGTTGTCAATCAATAGTAACCATCACAATGTGAAAGACAAATTCTTCCATTACACTGTCACTCATATAACCTGTACACATTTATCTTTTTCTTTCAAATTATGCATTAAAGACTAAGCAGTGTTGTAATTATTTTTATAAAACTGTGTTTGTTTCTTTTAGCTTATTTCTTAAGCCAGCTATCACACAAATAATTGAGAATCTTTTATAATACAAGGCTTCACAACACAATCTGAGCTGTTTAAGTCTGTTCTTAACCCTCTATGCCATTTTGTCTTCCTCCCAGCAAACATTCCAGCAGTACTTGCACTTTGTAGCTTTCCTTGGCCCTAGCTCCTTCCTCCTGATCTTCCTTGGATCTCTCCTGGTTCTCCTGGTGGCCTACCCCTCTCACTTCTCCCCTAACTCCTCCTCCTCTGGCTTTCAAGAAGTCCAACCTTATTTTTTCCCCTGCTCATTGATTGGCTGTAAGCTGCTTTCTTGACGTAACAGGAGGATAATTGGGAAGCAAAGATTACACAACATTTGGACAGAAAATAAGAATTTAAACTACACAATAACCTTATGACTGCAAAGCAGTAGTTTGTACCAGAAGCAGAGGGAATAAAGAGTCAGTGTAGCCTGTTACCGTAAGAAATTCATTATCGCATTCAACTGCTAAACAGATTGGTACATATTTTACATCCTTATTGTAGCTATTAATTATTTTCCTCCTCAAACATTTTATACATCCTCATGTTAGTTTCTATTCCAAAAAGTAAATAAAACATTTCAATAGTCTTAGTGTAGGAAAATAACACTTGGTAAAAATACTTGCAGAGGAGAGATTAGTCATTTCAACAAAACTTTCTGTATCTACCACTTTTACATTTGATCTTTGACAAGGGACTATATATGTAATGTGTCATCTATGAGAGCTTGTAGCATGGTTTGTGTTATAGAAGTGTCCATAATCATACTAGTAATGATAGTAGAAACAATCAGATGTATGATTGTCAATTTAAATTCAAATATTTAGTCAATTTCGAGAAGATAGTTAATATTTCTTTAAAAATACTCTTCTTTGACACATTTGCCTTTTCTTCTAGCACATTGATGACAAGACTGTTGATGTTTTTCTCACTAGATCACAGGACTAAGGAGCTCCTTCTCCTTTGCCTTCTCTCTTTGTGGTTCAAGCTAAGTAACTTCTGTGGAGTTACAAGTTCATTTGTCTTGTTTGTTTGTTTTTTACTTTATCACTTCTGTTTGTGATCAAGCCTATTCAGTGTCTACTTTATTTAGGCCAATGCAATTATCAGTTTCCATTTACCACTTGGTTTTTTGTTATAGTTTCAGATTATCTGATGAGATAGTGTTTCTTTCATTCTGATACACTTACATTATAGAGTATGGAGAAAGTATTATCTAACAATTGCTATTATAGTGTCTCAGGGTCAATATCTGTTAACTATTGTTTTTTAATATGTATTACTATTTCCTGTTCTTCATATTTTATAAGTTAGAGTTATATCTTGGATGTTTTGAATAGTATAATATTTGAATATTATAAAAGTCTGAATCTTCTTCATAATCTGTACAAAAGTTTTCATTCATTTGAGTTGGCAGGTCTTTGGCCCAATTGCAGGTTATGAGTGACTATATGCTGTGGGTCACTGCAGGTTTTGTTTCTAAAGCCTCTGTCCTACTTAGATCTGTGCCATGTGTGTATCACCCAGTGGCCACACAATTCAATCTCAAAGCCACTTGTAGACAACTTAGAGCTGAGTTCCATGAATACACAGCTCAAATTCAAAAATATAAATAATTATGTTCACTATACAGATCTTGGATGGATACATTGAAAATGTAAAACAAAAACCATGCTGTAACTATGAAGTGGCATGCCACCAGAAGGTGACATTTTATTCTCTCTAGATGTGCTTTCTTTCCAGATTTAAAAAGGAACTAAAAATAGGATTCTGGCCTGGCAGAATAAAAAATGTGTTTACTCTTTCCAAATCCTATCAGATTTTTGTTCTCATCTTTAATCACAATATTTCGAGGGAAAGGAAGTCTTATGTCAGTCTGGAATTTCACAGCAGATATGCTGGGCCATTCCCTTTGGTGACATCCTCAGAATCATTAAGTCCTTTTGAGAGAACAAGAACTAGAATCACAAGAACTAGAATCTGTTCAGGGGAAATCGTTCTTTCCCAGACTTTGTGGCACAGGTTAGGCAACTGTGGAATACAAAACATCTGGGCTTAGAATGAAGGTGTCAAAGAGGAAAGTGGGACCATATGATGTCATAGAGGTGGTTACAAACGCATTATACAGCTGTGTGTAAAGTGTGTTCACTTTCTTCCTTAGGAGCCCTTTTAACATTTCACCTACCATATGCTCTTCACATAAACTTGAGTGCATTACCATATATATAAAATAATACATGCATACATATATGTATACACACATGTACATACATATACACATGTATATATATACTATGTGTATGTATATACACAAATACACATGTATGCACACATACACTCACACACACACACACATATATACATATACATACATACACATATAATCCTTTGGTAAGTAATTTGATTTAACACAGTCCCAGTCTTCCTTTTCTATAAATACAAGTGAGGAATAAGAAAGGGCTAATAGCCAAAATATAAAAAGAAGTTAAGAAATTAAACACCAACAAAATAAATATTCTAATTTAAAATTTGCATACAGTCTAACCTGAGAATTCTCAAAGAGGATTCTCTAATATCTGAGAAGCACTTGCACTTAATGAAATGCTCAACATCCTTAGTTATCAGATAAATAAATGCAAATCAAAATTACTCTGAGACCCCACCTTATAGCCATCAGAATGTCTAAGATAAAAAACTCAAAAGACATCACATGCTAGCAAGGATGTGGAGAAAGGAGAACACTTGTCCATTGCTGGTGGGAGTGCAAACTTGCATAACCACTTTGGAAATCAATCTGGTGCTTTCTCAGAAAATTGGGAATAGTCCTACCTTAAGAACCGGCCATACTCCTCCTGGGCATATACCCAAAAGATACCCCACCATACAACAAGAACATTTGCTCAACTGTGTTCATAGAAGCTTTATTCATAAAAGCTAGAAACTGGAAACAACCTAAATGTCCCTCAGCAAAAGAATGAATAAAGAAAATGTGATACACTTACAGAATGGAATACTACTTACCTATTAAAAACAAGGAAATCATGCAATTTAAAGGCACATAAATGGAACTAGAAAAGATCATCCAGAGTTAGGTAACCCAGATCCAGAAAGACACACATGGTATGTATTAACATATAATCATATATTAGCTTTATAGTACAGGATAACCACACTATAATTCACAAACCCAAAAGAAGCTTAGTAAGAAGGAGGGCCCAAAAGAGGTACTTGAATCTCACTCAGACAGGGAAGTAGAATAAACAGCCTAAGTGGATAAAGAGAGGGAACTGAGCAGGAGATGGTGTAGGGAGGGAAATGAGGGTGGTGATCAGATGTTGGGAGAGTAGAAGAGGGGCAGGAGGTGAGAGGTCTGGAATAGAGAAGGGAAAACAAGAGTGAGACATCTTTGAGACAGGCTAGAGACCTGAGAAGGGTAAGTTCCTGGGAGGAAATGGAGATGACTCCTAGCAGTGGGGACATGGATGGAAGTGTCCACCTTCTAGCCAGGCAGGACTCCTAGTGGAGGTGGGGAGTAATACCAACCCACCCACAAAAACCTTCAACCAATTTTTTGAGACAGGATTTCTTTGTGTGACCTTGCCTGGCCTGGACTTCCTTTGTAGATGAGGCTTGCCTTGAACCCTCAGAGATCCACATGGTTCTGCCTCCTGGCATGCTGGGATTACAGCAGTGCACCGTTGCCTCTGCGCTTACACCCAAATTTTACCCTGTCTGCAAGAAATCTAGGGAAGGATAGAGAGCAGAGATTGAGGGAATATCCAACCAATGACTGACCTAACCTGAGACCTACCTCACAATAGAGAGCAAACCCCTGACAATATATTTTTTATTAATTTATTCATATTACATCTCAGTTGTTAGCCCATCCCTTGTATCCTCCCATTCCTCCCTCCCTCCCGCTTCCCTCCCTTACTCCCCTCCCCTATGTCTGTGGCTGAGGGGGACCTCCTCCCCCTGTATATGCTCATAGGGTATCGAATCTCTTCTTGGTGACCTATTATCCTTCCTCTGAGTGCCACCAGGCGTCCTCATCCAAGGGACATGGTCGAATATGCGGCACCAGAGTTTGTGTGAAAGTCAGATCTCCTTCTCCACTTAACAGTAGAGAATGTGCTGTCCATTGGCTAGACAGGGTAGGGGTTCGAAGTTTACTGCTTATATTTTCCTTGGCTGGTGCCATAGTTTGAGGAGGACCCCAGGGCCCAGACCTGCCTGTAGTTTTCCAGGACCCACTGGATCCTTCTATTTCCTCATTCTCCCAGGCTTCTCACACCTAAAGTCTCAATAGGATGTCCTCCCCTCTGACCCACTTTCCTGGTAGGTAAAATTTTTCATAGGGACGTACCCTTTGGACTAGTGTCTCGATTTAAGTGAGTATATACCATTTAACTCTTTTTGCTTCTGGGTGAACTCACTCATTATGATAATTTCTAGTTCAATCCATTTGTCCACAAATTTTGGAAATTCCTTGTTTTTAATAGCTGAGTAGTATTCCATAGTGTAGATGTACCACAGTTTCTTTATCCATTCTTCTAATGAGGGACACATAGGCTGTTTCCATGTTCTGGTTATTATGAATAAGGCTGCTATGAACATGGTTGAGCATATGTCCCTGTTGCGTGGTACTGCATCTTCTGGATATATTCCAAGGAGTGGAATAGCTGGGTCTTGAAGAAGCCCTATTCCCATTTTTCTGAGAAAGCGCCAGATAGATTTCCAAAGTGGTTGTACTAGTTTGCATTCCCACCAGCAATGAAGGAGTGTTCCTCTTTCTCTACATCCTTGCCAGCATGTGGTGTCAGTTGAGTTATTGATCTTAGCCATTCTGATGGGTATAAGATGGAATCTCAGTGTCATTTTGATTTGCATTTCTCTGATGACTAAGGAGGTCATCCTTTAAGTGTTTCTCATCCATTTGATATTCCTATGTTGAGAATTCTCTGTTTAGTTCTGAGCCCCATTTCTCTATTGGGTTATTTGGTTTGGTAGTGTTTAATTTCTTGAGTTCTTATATATTTTGGATATTAGACCTTTGTCAGATGTAGGGTTGGTGAAGATCTTTTCCCAGTCTGTAGACTGTCCCTTTGTTCTCTTGACAGTGTCACCTGCCTTACAGAAGCTTCTCAGCCTCATGAGGTTCCATTTATTAATTGTTGACATTAAGGCCTGGGCTGTTGGTGTTCTGTTCAGGAAGTTGTCTCCTGTGCCTATGTGTTCCAGACTCTTCTCCACTTTTTCCTCTAATTGGGTTAATGTCTCTGGTTTTAGGTTGAGGTCTTTAATCCACTTGGATTTGAGTTTTGTGCATGGTGACAAATAGGGGTCTAATTGCACTTTTCTACATGTAGACATCCAGTTAGTCCAGAACCATTTCTTGAAGATGCTGTCGTTTTTCCATTGAATGGATTTGGCTTCTTTGTCAAAAATCAAGTGACCAAATGTGTGCAGATTCATCTTTGGGTCTTCAGTTCGATTCCATTGATCCACTAGCCTATTGCTGTGCCAGTACCATGCTGTTTTAATTACTGTTGCTCTATAGTACAACTTGAGAGCAGGTATGGAGATTCCTCCAGAGGATCTTTTATTGTATAGGATCGTTTTTGCTATTCTGGGCTTTTTGTTTCTCCATATGAAGTTGTATGCCACAAAATTTGAAAATCTAAGGGAAATGGACAAGTTTCTCAAACGATTCCATTTGCCAAAATTGAATCAAGACCAGATAAACAAATTAAATAGCCCTATTTTGCCTATATAAATAGAAGCAACCATTGATAGTCTCCCAACCAAACAGAGCCCAGGGCCAGATGGTTTCAGTGCAGAATTCTACCAGTCTTTCAAAGAGGAGCTAATACCGATACTATTCAAGCTATTCCAGAAAGATAGAAATGGATGGAATATTACCAAAATCATTCTATGAGGCCACAGTCACATTGATACCTAAACCCCACAAAGACCCAACAAAAAAAGAGAATTTCAGACCAATTTCTCTTATGAACATTGATGAAAAAATACTCAACAAAATACTCGCAAAGCGAATACAGCAGCATATCAAAGACATCATACACCATGATCAGGTAGCCTTCATTCCAGGCATGCAGGGATGGTTTAAACTATGGAAATACATCAATGTAATCCACCGTATAAACAAACTGAAAGAGAAAAACCACATGATCATCTCTTTAGATGCAGAAAAAGCATTTGACAAAATCCAACACCCATTTATGTTTAAAGTTCTTGAGAGATCGGGAATACAAGGCACTTTTCTAAATATAATAAAGGCTATATACAGCAAACCAATAGCCAACATTAAATTAATTGGAGAGATACTCAAGGAAATCCCTCTAAAATCGGGGACCAGACAAGGCTCCCCACTTTCCCCATATCTCTTCAATATAGTACTTGAAGTTCTAGCCAGAGCAAAAAGACATCAAAAGGAGATCAAGGGGATCCAAATGGGAAAAGAAGAAGTCAAAGTATACCTATTTGCAGATGATATGATAGTGTATATAAGTGACCCCCAAAATTCCACCAGAGAACTCCTACAGCTGATAAACACCTTCAGCAAATTGGCAGGATACAAAATAAACTCAAAAAAGTCAGTAGCTTTCCTATATACAAATGACAAACAGGCAGAGGAAGAAATTAGGGTAATTACTCCCTTCACGATAGCCACAAACAATATAAAATATCTAGGAATAACCCTAACCAAGCAAGTGAAGGACTTATTTGAAAAAAACTTTAAATCTCTGAAGAAAGAGATTGAAAATGACGTCAGAAGATGGTGGGATCTACCTTGTTCATCGATCAGGAGAATTAACATAGTAAAACTGGCCATCTTACCAAAAGCAATTTACAGATTCAATGCAATCCCTATCAGAATACCTACAAAATATTTTGAAGATATTGAAAGAACCACCCCTGACACTATTAAGGATACTCAGCTATTGCTTGCCCATAGGAGCCTTGCATAGCTGCCTTTTGAGAGGTTCTACCCAGTAGCAGATGGAAACACTTATGCAACTAATTGGCAGCTTGGCCTTTATGTGGATCCCCTAGAAAGTAGATCAGGGGCAATTTCAGACATGTACTCTGTTGCTTGCTTTTGGATCACTTCCCCCTTGTGAGGCTTCCTTGCCTGGCCTCAGTGGAAGAGGAGGCACTCAGTCCTGATGTGGCTTGATGTGCTGGGGTTCGTGCATACTGGGATATGGGATGGGCTTCTCTTTTCTGATAAGAAGTGAGGAGAATAGCAATGTAGAAGGATCCAGTGGGTCCTAGAAACCTACAAGTAGAACATTATGATAGGCAGATTTGGGCCAAGGGGTCCCGCTCAAACTAAGGCACCAGCCAAGGACAATACAGGCGGTAAAATTTAAACCCCTACCCAGATCTAGCCAATGGTCAGAACAGTCTCCACACTTGAGTGGAGAGTGGGATATGACTTTCTGACGTACTCTGGTGCCTCACATTTGACTATGTCCCCTGGAGGGAGACCTGGTGAGGGGGAGACCTGGTGGCACTCAGAGGAATGACAGCAGGTCACTGAGAAGAGACTTGATATCCTCTGAGCATATACAGGGGGAGGTAATCCCTCTGAGGAACAGTCATAGGGGAGGGGAATAAGAAAAAATGGGAGGGAGGGGAGAATGGGAGGATACAAGGGATGGGATAACCATAGAGATGTAACAGGAATAAATTAATTAATTAAATAAATTAATTAAAAATAAAAAAAGAAGTGAGGAAGAGGCTGAGAGGGTGGGAGAAGGAGGAGAGGAGGGAAGGGAGCATTTGGGATGGAAAATGAATAAATAAACTTTAAAAATAAAATAAACAAGTATGTACACTAAAGTATATGCTTTTGTGAAGCTTTTTACATATTTCTACTGTAGCTTATATTCTTAGAATTCTTAGAATTCTGATCCTAAAATGTAATGTTTATTTATTTAATTGAATTTTTAGTTTTTTGAAAGTTTCATACGTGAATATTGTATTAATGTCACTTCCATCACCCTTCCTTTCCCCTCATCTAACTCCTCCTGTTCCCCTACCATTTCTACTCAAATTCAAGATCTTCTTTTGAATACATACATATTCATATATATTAAATAGTACATATACTATTTAATACTATTTATTTAATATTAATACATTAATATTATATATTAAATAGTCAGAGTATGCCTGTTTAGTATAGTTCACATGGATTGTGTTTAGGACTGAAGACATGGGACTGGACAGTCTGTTGGAACTCAACCCTTGAGAAAACTTATTCACTATTTCTCAGTGGTCATTTATTGCTTGTATCTTATGTCAGGGTGGGTCCTTGTGAAATTTCCATCATTGATGCTGGCATGTAAACTGGTGATCATTTTTCAGGTCTTGTATAGGCAAGCACTCAGAGGAAGGATAGCAGGCTACCAAGAAGATATTTGATACCCTGTGAGCATATACAGGGGGACGAGGTCTCCCTCAGTCACAGTCATAGGGGAAGGGAGTAAGGGGAAATGGGAGAGAGGGAGGAATGGGAGGATACAAGGGATGGGATAACAATTGAGATGTAATATGAATAAATTAATAAAATATATTTTAATAAATAAAAAAATTTAAAAAATATTTCATCGGCACAGCTTCTCTATTATACTTAGAATACACTACATAGCAATATCCCTGTTCTCTAGATTTTACATTTTTTCCCACTCCTTTTCTGTTATGTTTAATTTATCAAATAATGAACTGCATTTTACGCCTACAGAGTTATTCACCTACTAGAGTTAAAGAGGATGTCACAGCACATTGTTGTATGGTCAAAAAATCACAGTTAATGTCATGTCCAAGTTTTCAGGGAGTTAATAATCTTTTGCATCCTAGATAACTGGCTAAGACTATGAGAGACATGACTTCCAAGCTTGGCTGCTAGAAATTCTTTTGCCACTCCTGTTTGCAATTTGTCATTAGAAAGTAAAGGTAAAATCTCTGGGAATGGAGTTGGGTAAAGTTAGGAACTGAGCAGAAAGGAGCCTCAACCTCTGGGTCAACAGCAGGATGTTGTTCTTGCAGGAAGAAAGCACAGTGTACCTTGACAAGGTATGGAAATACTGTTTAAATTGCCAGTATCACCCTGCTCTGTGTTGTTATGCGTGTTAAGTCTGTGTTTACTTTCACATGTTAATCTCTGTTATTCTTCTCTATCAAAAAGGTTGTACTGCAATTCAGTAATCCCTACAGGAAGACTGTCCTGTGGAATGTTGTAATTTTCACTGCTTGTGAAGATACAAATCAAGCTTTGAAATCTACATTCTGATTTAGGAGAAATATGTGCATCCAAAAGAGTAGTAAGGAGTGGGTTAGAAAGGAATAAGCAAAAATTATGAGTGAGCAGTACAGAGGTAGTCACAAAACTAGAGATAAAAGAACATGAGGTTTTAACTAAGTAAACAGGAGGAGGAGAAAGACAAAGGATAGACACTAGTGAACTCCACCCACACACCAGATTCTCTGCTGTATCATCTACTGAACTGCTCAATATGGCATCCATTTAACCTGTTGAGAAACTCACTGGCTCATCCTAGAAGGATACAAATGTATCAAAGATTGCTCAGAAGTGAAGTTGAAAGAGACTGTTTTCTTTGACGAGGTGTGATTAACACATAATGGGTAGGGCAACCAGGGATCCCTGGCAAGCATGCAGAGAAATATGTATTTGTTACTTTTGTTGGTGTTAATGGTGATATTTTCAAGGGTGATGGCGAGATGCACGTTCATATTAGTATGCTTGCCTAGCACTTTCAGGTCTGTGAGCAGCACACACATAAGCCCAGCTGTGCACACAAATACACACAGACATGAGTAAGTCATGACACAGAGAAAATTTGGTTTATCCATATTGTCTTTGGCACATTTCAAAATGACACCCTGTGAAGAAAATTCTTGGGAATTTTAGATATCATCTGGTGACAGCACATCTTGCAAACTCTTATATATTCTTCAGCCCTTCTCTAAAAGCTTACACCCTTTTACCTGTTGCCAGAACCCAAGACTTTTGCTAAATTCTGCTTCTTGCTTTTAAACTGTCACTGATCCCTGTGAATCTTACCATATAAACACTTCTTAAATACGTCTTCTCACTATAATTTTAAAACAAATTTTGGCTAATGGTCCTTGATGGCATCTCTCTCTAACTTACCACTAAAAATATCCTTGAAAGTACTTAAAAAAAAGATTAAAAATTGTCAACAGTATCAAATATTAAAGCTGTAAAAATGACCAGAATCCAAATTATTTTTCGTCTAGTGGTAGATCCTGGGGCCTCCTCGATGTTAGGTGAATGTCCTACCACTGTGTGACCTTCCCAGGTCTAAAACAGCTTTAACAGTGTCAAGGGTGAAAATAGGGGAAAAATTAGCATGCATCTATATAGCCATTGGAAAAAAACATGATTTGACATCTAAAAAGATGATAGGAATTCACCTAGTTTAATATTTGTGGGCCATGCCAGTGGTGGTGGTTCACATTTTTAACCTCAGTACTTTGGAAGCTAGTCAGGCAGACTTCTGTGTGTTTGAGGACAGAATGGTCTATAAAGTGAGATCCCGAACAGCCATGGACACTCAGAGAAACTGTGTTTTGAAAAACTAAAAAAATTATCTGAAACAAAATTCAATACAACAGAAAGTGGATCATATCCTAGATCTCTTTTACTGATCTGTTATGTAAAAAAATGCTCCTCATTTCTTTGTGAAGACTTAGTTTCCTTTAGTTATGTTGACTATTTCACAGATGTAAATTTTATTATTTATTTAACTTTATTCTTTTATAGTTCTAAGAATTGAACATTATGTTGGGCATATCTGAGCCCAGGGGGTCCTGCTCAAACTATGGCACCAACCAAGGACATTACATGCAGTAAACTTTGAACCCCTATCCAGATCTACCCAATGGACAGGACATTCTCCACAGCTGAGTAGAAAGTGGGTTCTGACTCTCACACGAACTCTGGTGCCCCATATTTGACCACGTGCCCTGATGGCACCCAGAGGAAGGCTAGCAGGCTACCAAGAAGAGACTTGATACCCTATGAGCATATACAGGGGAAAGAAGTCCCCCTAAGTCACAGTCACAGAGGAGGGGAGCAAGGAGAAAATAGGAGAGAGGGAGGAATGAGAGGATACAGGGATTGGATAACAATTGAGATGTAATATGAATAAATTAATAAAATATATTTAAAAATTAAAATAACATAACATAAAAAATCAAAGTTAAAATTTTAAAAAGAAAAAAAAATAAATTCATGGTAGATAAAAGCTGTACCACTGAATTACGTCTTCAGTCCTTTTTTGACTTTAATGAGTTTTCTTTTTTTTTTTTGAGGTTATAATATAATTATATCATTCCCCCTTTTCTTTACTCCCTCCAAACCTTCCTTGTTATCTTTTAAATTAATGCCTTATTTTTCCATTATTTTGTTGCATATATATATATATATATATATATATATATATATATATATCACATACATACATACATACAAGTATACATACACACATTCTTAATATAACCTGATGAGTCTGTATGATTATTGGTATATATGTATAACAATTGTTATTCTCTTCTCTGGGGAAGACTA
This sequence comes from Acomys percivali, assembly GCA_907169655.1. Lineage (NCBI taxonomy): Eukaryota > Metazoa > Chordata > Mammalia > Rodentia > Muridae > Acomys > Acomys percivali. Next base: position 81,603,711 of record OU015748.1, on the reverse strand, counting down.
TTTTTCCCACTCTCAGCATTTCTTAGTTTCTTGTTACTATTTGTGGTGTAAAATTGAGATTTGTGGGTATTCTCATGTCTGCTTGGCATGTATATTGTTTTTGTTCTGATTAAGATAAGATAGAATCTTGCTTCATTTCCCAGGTCATCCTTGGTCTCATAATCTTCCTGCCTCAGCCTCCTTCATGCTTGGATGACAGATGTGCACCACAGTGTCTGATTCTACGCATATTTACAAACTATATGATGGTTTGTAGAGTATGCCTACAGGATAATGGGGTGAGGCCCACTGAGCTGATTATGGTGTCTTCATGAGTAGTAGAGAGTCTAGGGACAGTTTATATCCAGTATTAGTTTCTTTATAGGTTGCAAAGACAAGCATTTGCTTATTGCATTTTGAAGGAGGAACATATCATACCAGGGAGAGAATAAGAGACTTACTGGCAGAAACAAACTGTACTCCACATGTCTTTATGGTTGCCTGTATCTGGTTTATTTCTTTTTATGTAATGAATCCAAGATAAATGCCCTTGGTGATTAAATTTCCACACTACTATAAAGGCCATACAAAGCTGGGAGACAAATATTGTTTCTGTTCTCCTTCATAACAGAGGATTTCCCAATATTAAAGACTTCACTAGAGAAACAGCAGTATACGTTGAAACACCAAATAAACTATGAAAGATGGGTTTACAACCGGTGCTACTAACATGAAAAGATAGAACACTCATCATGAACATACATGCGTGTCATGATTATTAAACTCTCATGTATGGAGTTAAATGGGATTCTTAAGCAATTGTTGAGTTCTTACTGAGTAAAGATGCTGGTCATTCCTTAAGGACACATTGAGATGAGGGGACTGTAGTATGCCATGGCAAGAGACCACAATGTGAAGAGTGGGACTTTGGCATGAGGTTTCATTACTCTCAAGTCAACACAGTATATTTGTAGGAGTTTTCACCTCAGTTGCTTGCACTATGAGACAGAAAACACCTCATGGCAGAACATTTAATAGCATATAATATATACATTCATGCCCACTATGATTATCAAAGAGCAACACTCATGTATGATGTTAAGTGGGATTCCATTATCAATGCTGAACTTTTATTGGAACAAGGCATGGGTCCCTTCAGGGACAAATTTGGATAGAATGTATTACACTCTGCTAGAGCAGGAAAATACAAAATGCATCCTGTTGTTGAAGCATGTATGAACTCACAGAAACCATGGCAGTAGATATAAGGCCTTCAAAGATTTAAAGAAGACAGATTCTTAGCACTGAAGGGGGAAACGAAAATGAACATCCTTCCCTAATAAAGAAGCTATCTCTATCAACAACAACTTGAAAAGAAAAAAATGAGTTTTTTGAAATTAGTCTCACTACATTTAAGGGCAGCCCCAAAGCCCAGAAGAGGATGGTCACAGGAAATAAACTCAATGGTATTTGTGTGTGTGTGTGTGTGTGTGTGTGTGTGTGTGTGTGTGTGTGTGTGTGTGAGAGAGAGAGAGAGACAGAGAGAGAGAGAGAGAGAGAGAGAGAGACAGAGAGACAGAGAGAGAGACAGAGAGACAGTGAGACAGAGAGACAGAGATACAGAGAAACAGAAAAAGGCAGAAACAGAGAAAGACACAGAGACAGAGAGAGAGAGTGACAGAGAAAGAGAGACAGAAATAAAGAGAGAGAAAAAGACACAGAGAGACTATCTGGCTAGATGAAAGTTGTATAGTATTTTCCTTTCCAGATGTCCACTGGGTCAAAGACTAACCAAGCAGATAAAGGAAATAGGAAAAACCCAAATCTCTGTTGAGCAGGAAATGTAGCTGAACATCTGGACTTGTCTTTTGCAAATGATACCTTTCTGTCACCCAAATGAAAAGTGCCCAGCAGCTAGTTGTCAAGCACTGAATACGAAGGAAAACTATGTAGATGTTGCATCAGTTGAAAATGAACAAATTAGGAAATGAGCAAGGAGCCAACCACAGAAGAAGTGAAGAAATCATCCTGAATTCTCTGGAGATCTTTATGCCTATGAATAATATTTTCACATGAATCATAGGAAAATGTTATAAAGTAAAATAATCTTTCAATAAAATCTAAGACATCACGATCTCTATAAAATAGGAATAGAAAAGCTTAAGTTGTAGAAGTTGATATTCAGAGACAGCAGTCTGGGAAGCCAAGAGACCTAAAGGAGATAACACAGGACTGCAAAAGATTCAATAATTCCACAGCACAATTAAAATCCCTATAGCAGACTAACATCCAGAAAAGTGGTAAATTGACAGTAAAGACAATGCCATTAGTAAACAAATGTAAGCAGCTCTACTAAAGGAAAAAAAGCAAAGTAACAGTAATTATTGGAGGAAAAGGAACATTTATACAAGAGATAAAAAAGTATGTACTTATAACAATAATAAATGCATACATAATATGACTTTAATATAAGGGTAATTATTTTAGTGTTTGAGACAGTCTTAGTTAGCACAGGCCGGCAATGGCTGGTCATCCTTTATCCTTTCTCAGCATCCCAGGTGCTGGGATCACAGGCATCAGCCACCACACCTGGCTGAAGATCAGGAGAAAAAATGTATTTATCTCATCTTAGATCTTCCTACTCCACTCTGGTTTTATCCTTGTCTATACCTTTAGGATTCCTAATCTTCTTTTACCTCAGTGCTTAGAAAAGAATATACCATTCATTTTGGGGGTACTCTATATTTTCCACACGATGTGTGACTTTTCAGGTATTTAAGGCATGTAACTGTTGAGAGCTATGCCAAGAGTTTGACCAAAAATCAATGAAAATAATTAAAATAGGATTGAAGATGTGGTACATGTATACAACAGAATACTATCTAACCCAGGAAAAGAAGGGAATTATGATACCTGTGACAACATGGATGAGCTGTGAGGCCATTTTGCTCTGTAAAGATAAACCAGGTACAGAATGACTAATACTGTATGATTATTTAGAGACACTGAAATGCATGAAATCAAAGAAGCAGAGAGTAGAATGATAATTTCCAGGGGCAAGCAGTAGAAGGTTGATTGAGGAGAGTATTGGTTTGTTAATCAAGATGTAGAAGGAATGTACTTTGAGTTCTGGGTACAGCAGAATGACTGTAGTCATCACCTGAACATTGCACATATTAAAACAATGAAGAGAATAATTTTTAATGCAAATGTTTCAAGAGGAAAAGCAATATGGTAATTGTTTGGCTTATCTTGATTTGATCCTTATACACTGGATGCATACATCAAAATTCTCAATGTACCTGCTACCAAGAAGAGACTTGATAACCTATGAGCATATAAAGGGGGAGGAAGTACCCCCCAGGCACAGTCATAGGGGAGGGGAGTAAGGGGAAAATGGGAGGGAGGGAAGAATGGGAGGATACAAGGGATGGGATAACCATTGAGATGTAACAAGAATAAATTAATAAAAAAATTATTTTGAAAAAAATTCTCAATGTACTCCATAAGTACATATCATTGTGATTTACCAAATAGATATAATATTGATAAAAATAAGCTGCCATTCTGTCTAAATAGAATAAGGAAAAACAGGACTGAAGAATCCTGGCATCTGAAAGCTCATCTACGGTAGAGTGAGGTCTTAGTCCAGGTTCACTGATGCTTCCCATGAAAAATTGTTTTGTTGTTTCTGATTTTCTCCTTAAATGGTTCAAGACCATTTTATTTTCTTAAGTTTATCTATCTATCTATCTATCAATCAATTTATTTATTTACTTTATATCCTGATTGCAGACCCCCTCTCTCACAGTTCCCCCTCATGTACCCCTCACTTCTCTTTCTCCCCTCTCCTCCTCAGAGAAGTGAAATTTTTTTTTTAATCCATTGTTTGGTTGTGGGGAAATCTAGATTGTTTCCAGTTTCTGGCTATTACAAATAATGCTGGTATCAACATAGTTGAGCAAGTGTCCCCAGGAGTGGTATAGCTGGATCTTAAGGTAGCGATATCCCTAATTTTCTCAGAAAGCACAAGACTGAGTCCTAAGTTTTCACTCCCACCAGCAATGGAGGAGTGTTCCCCTTTCTTCACAACTTTACCAGCATGTGCTGTCCCTTGAGTTTTTGATCAAAGCCATTCTGACAGGTGTAAGATGGTATCTCAGGGTTGTTTTGATTTGCATTTCTCTGATAACTAAGGACATTGAACATTTCTTTAAATGTTTTTAGGTCATTTGATATCCCTCTATTTAGGTCTGTACCCTATTTTAAATTGATTTGTTGCTGTTTAATTTCTTGAGTTCTTTATACATTCTGCACATTATCTCTCTGTCAGATGTCAGGTTGGTAAAGGTCTTTTGCCAATCTGTTGGCTGCCATTTTGTCCTATTGAAAGTGTCCTTTGCTTTACAGAAGCTCTTCAGTTTCATGAGGTCCCATTTATTAATTGTTGATCTTAGGTGTTCTGTTCAGGAATTTTTATCCTGTGCCAATGAGTTCAAGGCTATCTCCCACTTTCTTTTCTAACAGATTTAGTGCATCTGGTTTTATGTTGAGGACTTTGATCCATTTGGACTTGTGTTTTGTGCAGGGTTATAAATATGGTTATATTTGCATTCTTCTACAGGCAAACGTCCAATTAGACCAGCACCATTTGTTGAAGATGCTTTCTTTTTTCCCATTCTATGGTGTGGGCTTCTTCATCAAAAATCAAGTGTCCATAGGTGTGTAGGTTTACTTCCGGGTCTTTGATTTGATTTGATTCCATTGGTTTACCTATCTGTTTCTATGCCAATAACATGGAGTTTATATTACTGTTGCTCTGTAATACTACTGGAAATCAGGATGGTGATACCTCCAGAAGGGTTGTTTTGGTTTTTATTTTTTTTGTTTGTTTTGATATTGGAGGCCATTTTGTTTAAATTCTTGATGACATAAAATAATTATACATGTTTTTGTCAAGCAATCAATGCTATTTCATAAGGATTACTTAGTTTGTACTCTATAATTTGCAAGCTGGAGACCTCACTTTGTTCTTTATCCTGACCCTCACAGAAGTCTCTTTATTTTCTAAGTATTGGTGCCAGGGCCTGTGATAGACAACACAACTACAGATGCCCAAGTGTCAAATAAATTGGAATGTTAAGTTTTACAAATATGTGTCCTTTCTCCCTGTGATGGTGAACTTTAGTTATCAACTGGACAATTCCTTCTGAGAATTACCTGGGACAACAACTTCAATGTTGGTTTGGTCTGTAAGACTCTGTCTTCATTCTTAAGTTACTTGAAATCCAGCAGAAATCCAGCTCACAGTGGTTGGCACCTTTCCCAAGTCAGGTTATGCTGGACTGTATTATAGGTAAGGAAGCTTCTTTTTCAGTGGTATCGATGACTGCAGACACACCATTGAGAATGAGAAACACTGAAGGTTTCTGTGACAATCCCCCCAAAAGAAACAGCCTAGGAACAGGAGCCTTTGAAGAGCACTGCTTATATTTATTAGAAGGATGCTCAAGTATAGCTCTTTACAGTTAATGGATTCTGGGGAGAGCTAGGGGTGAGGAACGAGTTCATTTTCTTTATGGGATGGCCACTGAGGGTTTGACCATATTCCAATGAGTACATGGGCAACACAAATTGGGCTTAGTATATTTCTTCTTCTTCTTCTTCTTCTTCTTCTTCTTCTTCTTCTTCTTCTTCTTCTTCTTCTTCTTCTTCTTCTTCTTCTTCTTCTTCTTC